>CAWUFW010011422.1:0-616445 GCA_963921515.1 Calotriton arnoldi | reverse complement strand
CCTGGTTGAGGGTGGTTGGCATCCAGCCCCCTGGGTTGGGGTGGTGGCGCGCATTCAGGCCCCTGTGTGCATATGTGGCATTGGTGATGGGCATCCCGCCCCTATGGTGCTGCTGTTGCAAGTATATTCAGATTCCCAGTGTATGTGTGTGATGTGTCGTGTACGTGTTGTATGTGTTTTGTGGTTGGTGTCTGACTTACCTTCTGCGCCGTACGCGTCCGTGCCTGTTCCGGTAGTAGATGTAGAATATTGGTATGATCGGGACGAAGGGATTCATGGTTGGTTCGTGTCGTTCGTCCTTCTCGTTGCTTCGCGTCGTCCTCGTCGCTTGGCTTCGTCCTCGTCGCTTCGCTTCGTCCTCGTCGCTTCGCGTCGTCCTCGTCTGTGCTGTGTTCGTCTCGTAGCCGTGGATCGTGTTGTGGCGCGATTCGGAGCTTATGTGCGCCTCTCCCGGATGCTTTGACGTGCCGTGCGTAGCGACGGGTTCGGCGCGTACGGAAAGCGCATCGTACTTGTCCGGCCGGACGGGGCTGCATTTTCCCTTCCGTGCGACTCGATTCGGCGTTTCCGGATTCGCCTCGGTCGGAGAACAGGACCTGGTTTGGGTGAGTACGGCTCGGCCGGAATTTTTGCTGTTGTGCGCATCGTACTTGCTCGTTCGGTGTGCTGTACGGATCGGTCGGGAAACTGGCTTTCGCATGGCTTTTTCCCGACCGAATGGTATTGGGTGCGCCTCCGACCGAGATCGGAATCGGCCCCCTAGTGTCCAACACCTTCCCTATAGTTTGGAGTGGGAATAGTATATTTTATATGTTTATTGTCCAGCACTTTCCCTGAGTTAATATAGGGGTCATTATGATAGCGGGCGGATCGCCACCGCCGGTATGGCGGTGGCGATCCTCCCGCTATCTCACACCACCCGCCTAACATTTTCCCCCGCCATATTATGATGGCTGGGGGTCCGCAGCGGACGTAAAGACCGTCCGCCGCTTTTCCGCCGGTCGACTCGTCGACCGGGCGGAAAACATACATAACATGGTGGTGGTGTCTGCAAGACACCGCCATCCATATTATGATGGGCGGCGGTGCAGGGCTTTCCATGGCGGAGACTCTACCATGGAAAGCCAGGCGGATTACACTTTCGGGGGCCCGTTGTGGGCCCCCAAGATGTTGGAGGGGTGGGGGTGCACATGGGGGTACCTATGGTACCCCCTGCATTGGCATGGACAAAGTGGCAGGCACCGCGCGGTGCCTGTCACCTTGTGCATGTGAATGCCCAACGTGCATTCCCAGCATTGTGACGGGTGGGGCTGTGAGTACCGCCCGCCACAATGCTGGGAATAGGGAGGCCACCGCCACCGTGGCGGTGGCATCCTAATACCCATGGCGGGACCGCCGCTCCTATGGCGGACAGTCCCATTCACTGTTACGGTGGCGGGCAGACTTTGTCAGCCCGCCATCGTAATGTCCCCCATAGTTTGGAGTTGAAATATAATTTTGTATATGTTTAGTGACCAGTGACTTTTGTGAGTTAATGTATTTTGGAATGAGAATGATAAAATATAGTTGTTTATTTTGGAGCAAGATTAATGAAAATAATGTTTGTTTAGGTGGTAATAGTATGTAATATATGTTTATTAAAATATTTAGTTATGACAGCAATTAAATGTAAGAAAATTATTTTAATGCAAATATAGTATAAGAAAAATAATATAGGAATTAAATACATAACAATATTTATGTTTTATTAATTTCCTTATTTTCATTCAAAGACTCAAGCAAACAGATACAGTGCTTTTTATTGTAATTACAATGTTTTCTATATATTGTGATAAATCAAAAATATAGTACATTTTTTATTTTTTGATATGCAACATATTTAGTACATATTTAAACATAATTATATAATTTTTAAATATAGTAATTATGAAACAATTTTATGTTTTATATAATGTAGAAATTGGTAAATATGTACATTTTTTACAAACAGAAGATGCAGTTATTCACTGTTTTGAACACAATTTATAATAGATATTTTTCATTTTTGACAGTTATACCATTTTTTTAAATTGTAAATATACATTAGATAATTATATACAGTTTACATTATTTATAATATACATTTTGTAACAATTGTTTCATTGTATTATTTTTTTCCTTATTTGCAAAATTGATACTAAATAATATTATATTTTTAATAATATTATTTAATTGCTATAAAAATGTATATTATATAACTAAAGGGGCCTATTACGATGGCGGTCGCATGTCGACCGCCCGGCCGGCGGCGGTGCCCGCTGGACCGGCGGTGGAGATCCGCCCGCACCGCAAGCCAGAAAACCGCCGGTCCGATTAGGATGGCGGTGGCGACCGCGGCGGTGGGAAATTCCGACCGCCGCTTTTCCGCCGCTCGCCATCCGCACTCCTGCCTGGCGGGTGGAAAAGGACCGGGTTAAGGGTGGCGGTGCAGAGCAGGCTCCGCCGGCACGATTATGATGCCGGCGGTAGCCAGCTTTACCGCAGCGGTCAGACCGCCATGGAAAGGCATGCGGAGATTGTCTTCCGGGGGCCTGTGGTGGGCCCCCGATGTTTGGGGGGTCAGGGTGCACTGGGGGGTACCCATGGCTCCCCAAAATTCCCCTGTACCAGGTGGCAGGCACTGTGCAGTTGCAGGTGTGCCACTGTGCAGTTGCAGGTGTGCCACGTAGTGCAGGGAAATGCTGGACATGCCCATTTGGACATCGCGGCGGTGCTGCGGGCAGCAGCAACCGCCGCAATGTTAAGGCCCACGATCCGACCACCGCGGTCGGATTTCGAGCGCGGGTCATCGTAATTCGACCGGCGGTGATGCCGCGGACCATGCGGGTGGTCTTTTCCCGCTACCATGGCGGTCGGGGAGGTTTTCCGACCGCCATCGTAATGACCCCTAAGTAAGCATTTTGAAAATGAAAAATATTTATAACATTAATATCATTTTTCAAATTTTTAGTAAGCAGTACAAGATTTTTTCTTACAATAATAAGTTTTTATAATTTTTTTAATATATAATGATAAATATTATTTGTGTTGTAATATTTACTTTTATACCTTTTACAATTTTTAACATAACAGAAAAAACAATTTTTACATTAGTAATATTAGTAAGTATTTTTGAAACATTTTTTTGTATAACATTTCTGATTTATATTGAGTTTAATGTGGAAAAGTATTTTTGTTATTTTAATTAGGCAGCCATTTCTGAAAGTAAGTTCTATTTTCTAGGCTATCAGTGTTGTTTTAGGTCTTTTTCTGAGAGGAGAAGCTCACGGTTGGATGCTGCGTCGCATCGGTTAAGGTAAGTTTAATTTAATTGCTTTTACACTTAATTTAGGGGTAGGGCAAAAGTAGTAAGATGCTATATAGTGCATGTAAGGTTTGAATTTCATGTTTATTGTGAGGTTTCGTTTGTAGTTTAGCGAATGTGAAATGTAGTTAGTGCCTTGATAGTTAGTTGTTATGGTTTGTTATATATATTTAATTATAGTTAGAGGACAGTGTTATCAGTATGTTTATTTGTGTTTTTGAATAATATTTAACAGTGGGCGGTAAACTCCGTTCCGCCGGCGGAGTTTGCGAAGTTGTTGCTACTCCGCGTTCCGTTTGGAAGGCAAAGTTTGGCAAAAACTCTGCTCACAGCCGCGTAGCGGAGTTTACTGGCTCCCAGCCTCCCACCCCTTCACATAACGCACTGAATCTCTAGGCCCTCAGCATTGTTTTTCAATGCTGATTAGACTGGAGTGCGCATTTGTGTTCTTAATTACGGTAGCCGGCCGGGCGTGGCCGTTCACTTCCCTTTGTACTTCCTGCTCCAATGTTAGTGCTGCCACTGGAGCAGAGAGGTTGCCTTCCCTTCCTGTTCCTTGGGGCTTCGGCACGCGATCCCGGTCAGTAACCATGGTGGAGCACCTTTCCTTTTTCACACTGGAAGCACTGGAGACTGCCTGCCGCATACTTTGTCCTTCGTTTGCTTATTTTAAAGTGTTTAAAAGAACGGAAAGTAGCAACGTGACACCACCCTCCAAATATTTACAATACTGTTAATCCTCTTCATGATTAGGAGCCGTTTAGTGCAACCAAAATCAGCACAGTTCACTAGAGCTGAGGTACTATTGGGGGAGGGGTTCGTTACTGGTGCACTAGCGCACGTAGTGTCAGGGGACTCTGGTGTTACATTTAAACCAGGCCTGGCTCTATGCAGATACGGAGCTGCAGTGCAGCACGGAGCTCTGCTCTCACACCACCAACTCTGCAGAAAAGCACCGGCCATCCACAGGGTGCCCAGGCATGAATGTATGTATTAGGGGGCCCTCATCACCGACCCCTGAAGGCTGGGAAAGTAGCAGAACAGTTTGACACGCCAGGCTCACTCAAGCCATGCCACTGATTTCTCTCATGCGACTGACTCAATGCCATCTCTCCAAGCCTTTACATTTCCCAGGTCACTCGTCATCCGGCTACCTCGAGCCTGAGCTGTGCAGAGCTGTAAGAGACGCCTTAAACATTTTAAACAAAATGTCCAGGACTGCAGGACGCCCACGACCCTCTAATTCATCCTGGCCCCGGTGACTGGAGACAGTTCGAGCCCCGAGTAAATGACTGTCCTGCAGTTTCCATGCCACACACACATGCAGCAGACACGATAATAATCAGTATGGAAGGCATCTATAACAATAACTAGCTGTGCTGTTATGTACATTTGAAGTTTGAACTTGTGAAAAATGCAGGGTTTTTTATTATAAATACAAGCTGCTTATGTGCAGGAGTCTGTGATTGCTATGGAAAGTTTGAAAGCAAGCACATGAATTGTGTAATCGTCTGGGAGGTTTGATGGATTTTGCTGCATAGTTGGGGTCTTTTTGTTTACGGCCACTAAAATGCTGAATGAAGTATAGCCAAAGTAGAGCGAGACCAGCCGAGGCGATAATAAATACCGCAGAGTGACACCGGTTCTGCGTTGTTTACAGCATACGCTATGTTGAATTAATATTGGAAAACCAGGCCGCTGGAAGTCACTGCTTCGAGTGCACACTGCACAGATGATTTGCAACAGATGTGGCGCTTTGCAGATTTAATTTGTATTAATTTTTGAGCCCTAATTACTAGTTCCACTGCATAAAAGCATTAAGTGGGGCCAATTAAAATTGAAACTGAAAGCCATTGCTGTATCTGTGTAGTTGTAATGCTTGTGCTACTCGCGTGACTATTTGGGAAGAGTAAATGCTGTGCCTGTGATAACGTCCTCTGCAGGTTCTGCTTTGGTGCTTCCTCTTGCGAATGTTTTGTTGCGTGGCTTAATGTAAAGTGGCATGGACTGCTGTACACCAAAGTTCCAAGTGACATGGGCCAGGCGCTCTTTGGATATGAGTGACATCAATTTAGGTGTAGGCACAACTCCGCGGAATCTCGTGGAGTTTTTATGTAACTCTGTGGAATTCCGAGGAGTACAACTCCGCGAGATCCGCCCACCCTTAATAATATTACTTTATGTTTGTTTGGGAGGGATTGTGTTCTTTTTAACACTGGTATTCTACGTTTCCAAATTGGCGTTGGGAGAAGGATGCCGTTAGTTTTTTTAAGGAAATTTTTATTAGTTTTGAGTAAACTAATATTTATTTTACATTTCCTTTATTTTTCGGGTTTTCTTGGTGCGTTTTTTTTTAAATGAATTTTTTTGGTTTTTTTATGGTTTTACACTATGGATATTTTGTCGGCTGCGTTTTTTACACCGTTGTATTTTTTCCATTTTGTTTTGGGATTTTTAACTAAGTATTGGATACCTATAAGTTTGGATTTATTTTGGCTGACTGGATTACATTTTTCAGCTACAAAAACGTAAGTTACTTTTAAATTATTTACAGTGGGAGGGAAATGTTATTTATATAATTGTTATTGGTATTTTTTATGTTATAAAATGTATTTATTATGTCAAATATTTTTTTTAAACTTTAAAATGTATTGACATTAGATTTATAGTTTATATTTACTGTTTTTCTATGTTTATGTGTTAATGTTTTAAAGTAGGGATTTTGCAATTGTTTCTAAATATTCTAGGCCTTTAGTGTTTGGGTAGAGTCTTACTTTGTATTGTAAGTGCTCGTACATTGTTTAAGTTTGTTTAGTTAGTTTTGGACATAGCTGTGTTATAGATTGTTCTAGTCTTAGGGGCCGATTCCAATCTCGCTTGGTAAGCCCTCCGTACGAATCGGACCTGGAGGGCTTTCCAAGCCAGACGCGCTGTGCGAGTCCAACCGAGCGAGTACGATGCAACCGCATGGTTACGGACTGGGTTCGGCCGGACTCCCATAGCAATCTATAGGAGCTTGTGTACACAGGCTCCCATAGCAAAAAAGGGTGGGCGGGGAAAAGCGTACACACCGTGGCCCATTTTGCCCACCACACTGTGCATGCTTGGATCGAGGGGACCCAAGCGCACCCCCGTGACCAATTCGGAGTGCTCTGGGTGAAGGGGAGCCTGCTCTGGCCCCCGAAGTCCGATTCTGACAGCTGCTTACACTCGCTGAGATCGAGTCGATACAGCTGTCCGAATCATGCATCGTACTCTCCCGTTCGGAATCCGGCTCCATTACGTGGCACGATTTGGCTCCGTACGAGTTGGACGGATAGATTTGGGTTCGTAAATGATTCGGTCAGCGCGGAAGCGATCTTGGCATCGTACTTGGTCGTTTGTAACAAGGGACGATTCGGACAGAAAGATAGGCTCCAAATCGGATTTTCTTTACGAATCCCGTTTGGAGGCCTTCCTTACGAGATCGGAATCGGCCCCTTAGTTGTTGGTAGCTTTGTTCTTTTTTAATTGATTCTAATAATTTATGTAGGGTTGGTTGTGTTCTGCCTGTTGTGGCTTGGAAAGCATTATGCCATCCTTCGACAGCGTTATTAGTTTTTGCTTCTTTGTTTAGGGTACTCTTGTACACATTCCACCATGGAATGTGGAATTTTGGCTGTCTTCTGTGTCCAGATCTGTGTAGCCTTCCCACTCCAGCTGTCCTCGAAATAGTCGAGAATGGGACTTAGTTTAGGTTCATTTGTTTGGTAGTAGGGGCTTTCTATTAATAAATTGTAGTGTTCTGCTACATCAGTTGTTGGGACGTAGGCTAGTACAAATAGCTTTTTAATTTCATATGCAAAATTGCTATTAGTTGCATATTCTACACTAAGGGTAGATTTTTGAAGGTGTCTCCATGTGCATTGATTAAAGTGGTAATAGCAACCTTGTATTGCTGTGTGAGAGTAGTTTTTCAGGATAGCTTGTATCATTGAGTGTTCAAAGTTTATGATAATTATTTGAGGGTAGTAGCTATTAGTTTCTTGCTTTACTTTTGTTAGGAGTTCAAAATAGTTGTTTGTTTGTTTGGTAACAGGACATACATAAAGGGGATGTTGCTATTGTGATACTGTCCATGGGTTGTTTATAATTGGTAAAATGGTTTGGGACATATTTTAAATGTTCCATCCATCATCCATGTGTAACAATTTTGTAGTTTAAGTATGTTTGTAGGAGTAGCAAATATTATAATCCTTTTTCATTAGATTTGTTATCATAAAGAAGGAATTGCTCTTCATTATGAGTTAGAGTGAGTTCAGGTGGTATTTGAACTTCACTGAAATGTTTGGGAGCAGGTGGGGTTTTCATAGTTGATTTTTTTGTTCTAGCTATTAATCTTTTTAACGTTGGGATGGAGGGTAATTGGCCAGTTACGTATTCTGGAACTCGGGGTAGTATGTCCTTTAGTATTTCAGTAGTAGCTTTTTGAGAGCTAGTGCTAGTTTCCTTAAGAGTCTCTAAAGTATCTCTTATTCTATTTCGGATATGCTAGGGGTGGTTATGTTCTTTAACATTTAATACAGTAGTTTCTTTGTTTGTAGCCCTCCCATAACATGCATTAGCCTAATATTTGCTGCATTTCCAATTAATTTTGTCACCTGTTTGTTTTCTTGGGTGAAGACATAACCCATATAGCATAATAAAAGTTTTCCTTTCTGTGAAGTAATGAATTTTGCACCTTCAGTCATTTTGATGTTTCAACTGCAATGAGAAATTTATATAAAAAATGTTACATAAATGATACATGTTTTTATTGTATTACTGATTTTTTATAAATAAAATTATACTTGCATGTTTTAATCTGTAGAACTTTTTTGATGTTGATAATTTTCTGTTGGTGCTTGGCTTTAGTGTTTCTTTTTATTTTCTGTAGAAAAAAATATAGGGGCATATTAGCAACAACTTGCGATAATTATCGCAAACCGCGCTTAGCGCGTTTTTTTATCGCCGCCTATCGCTGGATTTTATCGCGGAGATAACTCGCTATTAGCAACGTTTATCACCAATGCGATAAAATATCCAGCGATAGCGGCGAAATACGTGAATATCGCTGGAAATCCAGCGATATTCACGCATTAACTGCCATGGTGGACTTAGCCTGACAATCCACCTCCCATTGAAGAAACAGGTAAGTCATGTTTTTAGCAGGTGTTAAATTCTAGCGATAATCGCGCTTAGCGCGAGTTTTTTATCACTTCGCCTGCGTTGCTAATAGGGGAAGTTGTGTTAGCGACTGTTTCCAGTCGCTTTTAGTTGGGAACGCCTACCTTGCATGTCATTAGCGATAATTATCGCTGGCATGCAAGACGATAGGGAAACCGGCCGCTATCGCCAGAAAGCTGTCGCTAACACCTGTTAGCGACAGCTTGCTGATAGGGCGATAAAGAAATCGCTGCTTTAGCGGCAAAAAGTGCTGCTAAAGCGGCGATAAAGCCCTTGCTAATATGCCCCTATAATTTTAATTAATTTGTTTAACACCATTTTCTGTATTTTGGGGTTTGTGTGGTTAGTGGGGCCTTTGGTTTGGGATTAATAGTTGTTGAATTAGTGTACATTTTAATTTATACTTACTTTTTGGCCAGGTGGTTTTTTGATGTTGTTTGTAGTTAGTTGAGTGTCATTTGAAGTTTCTGTAGAGAAGATATAATTAAAATAAATATTACATTACTTATTTAATTATTTTAAAAGTACTTTAATGATCTTTTATCAAGTTCTAACATCAGATTTATATTTTACTTACTTTGTAAAGTTGAAATCTGTGTTTTCAATGTGGAAGTCTGATGTTGAAGAAGCAATCCGACAGCGATTTCCCTTATTCTTGTGTTTGCTGTTGTAGCATACATTTTTGAAAATTTTTGTTTAGTGTATATAGTGTTTGTTTAATTGTTCTGTAAATCTTATTGGGTTATTTAAGTTGTAGGTCTTTTTATTGGCTGTTACAAATTTTTGTTAATTATTTTGGCAGTTGTTTCCTTATTTGGGAAACGCTAATTAATTTTCAGTTAACCGTTTTTTTATTCTTTGTTAATTTAAAAGTATGATAGTATATAATTTGTAATTTATATTGTATTTAAGGTATGAAAATAATGATTTATTTTATATATTCTGTTTGTAAAGAGGAATTAATTTGGTGGTTTTACTCATGTTAAAGTTAATTTATTTATTTATTTTTAATTTATTTAATTTTAATTGTGTATATTTATATGTTGTGTGTGTTTGTGATATTGTTTATTTGTTATGTTTTGTGTTATTTGAAATATTTTTAAGGTGTCAATATTTTGATTCTGACAATAATTGCGTGGTCTATATTTTTGATTTTGATATTTGTGTTATTTTGTATGTTTATTTAATGTCAGCGATATTAATATTAACGATATTATTGATTTCGATATTAGTTATATCGATGTTTGTGTTTGGCGATATTTTTGTTTCGATATTTGTTTTTTTAACTAAGTATAGCATATCGATATTTCTGTTATCGATATTTGTGTCTCGATAATTTTGTATGTCGATATTATGAGTGTCGACAGTATGTCAGTGATCCCTAATGGCTCCCATCCACCTCCCATGGGGGCAGAAAGATTGTCTGTGCCCTTTTGCAGTGGGGGCATGGTCATGCTCATGGTGGCCAGCCCCCACCCCTGTACATTTTTTTGACAAGATTTTCCTGGTGTCTAGTGGGCTTTCTGGCCCTCGGGTGCAGATTGGGGGTAATCATTCCCTCCGCCTCCAAGGGGGCAAAGGACTGATGCACATTTTATGGGTGGGGCATGGCCATGTCCATGGTGGACAGCCCCCACCCCTACATTTTCTTTTTTTTTTATTTCCCCGGCAGATAATTAGCCCATATGCCAGCTAGGGGAGCAGAAACACTGTTGCCGCATTTTTTGGGGGTTGGGGCATTACTATGCCCATGGTAGGCAGCCCTGCCCCAGTAAATTGTTTTTTTACAAAGTTTCCCTGGTGTTCTAGTGGGGCTGTCTGCCCCTCCCGAGGGAGGGGGGCAGATTGGAGGTAACCACTCCAATCTTGCCCCTGGGTGACAGAAAGACTGGTACCACCTTTTTGCCACCTTTTTCGGGTGGGGCATGGCCATTTACGAAATTCCCCTGTGTCTTGTGGGCTTTATGCACCTCCGGGGGCAGATTGGGGGTAATCCCAGCCGATGCTTTACTAAGGAGTGGGGGCAGGACCTTGCCCCTATCTTCCATTTTTTTGTATCCCTGGGGTCTGGTGATTTTTCTGCCCCCGGGGCAGAGTGCGGGTAATTACTATAGACTGAAGATTTTACTGTGGTGGGAGGAGCACAAGCACTTGCCTAAGAGGCTGCTCCCCATGTCCCTGGGGCCTAGAGGGTGAAGCCCTGCTTGGGGCTCACTCTGCTGTGGCAAACCCCAAGCAGGGATCCACTGGGCAGAGGCACCATTGAAAAGGGGAGATTATCCCTTTCCCAGTGACACCTCTCGCAAATCAATCAGTGCTCAGTGGGCTGAGATATGCCCCCGAGCACTGATGCAGTGAAAGTAATACGAGCCTATCGACTCGTTTTACTTTCACTTTTCTGTAATGATGTCAGCGTGCCCAGCACGCTGATCATCATCACAAAAAAGACACACTCAGGCCACTTGGAAAGCTCTTCCTGGGCAGCCCGAGGTTAAAATACAATAAAAGACACCCTCTGGTGCCGAGCACAAGAGGAGCATTTATTTACCTTCCCAGTGTCAGCCAATGGCCGACACCCGTAGTGTGCCCGTTGGCCATTGTCCGATGGCCGCACTTAAAAGGTTAACAGCTGGTGCCTTGTGAGGTGCAAGACTCCAAAACCCAAACGAGAGTCAATGGCTGCTTGTCATGCTGTTTTGATATTCGAAGGAGTATGAGACAGATCTATCAAGGTTCAGGGTGAACTTCCAAAAACTGCAAGCCTTTTATATCTCAATCTGCCAGAGAAGGTGCAATAACTCATGGTGGCTTCTCCCTCTTCTATTGTGTTAAAGCAATCACATTCCTCTGGGTCTGAATTACACCTTCACTATTGGGAATGCTAAAGGTGAATTGTGAACTACTCTAGAGGTACTTCTGGAAAGAGGCAAACACTTGAATGCTGGGGAGGCTATCCTTGTTTGGAAGGATGGCAGCAGTGAAAATGACTTTCACCAAAAATGCCAAAAACTCCTACACTTATTTTAAAGACTTCCAATCTCCCTAGGCGCAGCAGAATTCCAGAAAGTTACGAGTGCTACATGACAATGTATATTGACTGATAATAAACCTCAAAGGGAGAAAAGGCTCCTGTATAATTCCTGCTGGCATAGTGTAGCGTGCGACTGGGGTTTTCCTGGTGTAGTAGAAATATTGTCAAGCCAAGCTGTTATGATAAATGATGGAATGGGGAAGTTTAGTCTAGGAAACAGTGATGTTTCATTGACCAGGAGATTGCCGGTAATCACATCCGTAAAGTTCTGTGGCTCAGTAGCGGTCATTGATCATGGGGGCTGTATTCGTCCCCAGTCACAAGAGTTACATTGGAGATGTGTAGTTGGAAGGGCGACAGTCCTTTTGTTCTTATCAGATACGATTTTGGTCTCCCAGAGTTGGTTATATTTGACCAATGAGCAAATCCATCTCAAATAGCACAGTTGTTTAAAATATCATTATTTGTATGTGATTAAATGATTAACTTCAAAAGTGCCCTTGACATGCAATCAGTACTCAGTGTTCACTTCTTATTTCCTTCCAGTTTCGCAGGTGCTTCGAAAACCAGAAAGACTATGAACAGACAATCATAACCAAAATATCGTAAGTTATTTTTAAATTGTTCTATGACCTGAGAAATGCATATCACTTTGTTGTCAAGCTGCTTTAACTTGCACCGCTCTTCATTGCACAAACTGTTTGTGGGGAAGACAGGAAAAGACTGGCAGATTAGAAGTGGAAAAATAACGGTATTCTTTGTTTTTTGCCTTGAGTGGCGTCCTCAGGGCAATGCAAAACGACTACTTTTGAACCGTTTTTTTTTTTTTTTATTGCAATCCATAAGGTGGGTAAATACAGAATCATTTCATAAATATGACATCAATCGATATACACAGATGTTTTAAAAAGAAGGGAAAAAGGTTCATCAACAGGATAAAAGCAGAGTAAAACTGCAAGTATGGGATCAACAGTAATAATACATAGTTATATTCATACTAATCTTTCATATATTCAATCATGGGGCCCCATATCTGTGAACCCAGTTTCTGTTTTCGTGACCCTTTGAGAGCATAAAGACTATATTCCAGATTAAAAATAACATAAAATCTAGCTCTACACATTTCCTTCTGCAACCACATAGAGGCTATACATAGTCGTGCCACAGCAATAAAAATCAAATAGCGGAATTCAAAAGCTGGCTGTCCCTCTGTCATACCTTCCCCTATACCCAGTAGCATAATGGGCGGTGTGATTCTTATCCCGACCCCTTTGATTTCCGAAAGGAACTTCTCCATACATAACTGAGTTAGTTGCCCACACAAATAAAAGATATGTACAATATCAGCTGAGTCTGCACCACAACGGAAACATTTCCTGTCATTAGCTCCTCCCCATTTCAGCATTTTAGCAGGGGTATGATACAGACTAAACAGGGTTTTAAAATGCTGTGCCTTTAGATTGGCAGAAACTAAAATCCTCCTAGCCATGTCAATCGATTGTTCCACACATACACCTTGAAGCCCCAGTCGGTTTCCCCATTTCAAATTTTGAGCCTCTAAGTCATCCTTCTGTATGTCTAACAGACAGTTATATACCACCCCAATCTGATGTTTACGTCTAATGGCCTCGACTTGCGGGTTCGGCTCTATAATCCTCTGTTTTTTACTTAAAAAGTCCCAGATCTGTAAAAATTTTAAAAATTTCGTTTTAGGGAGCTTATATTTGTCAGCCAATATTGCAAAAGAGAGAAGGTCCCTGTCCTCATACAGATTGCCTATAAAAACCCTTTACTTTTCCACCTATCTACTATCCTATCCCTAAAGACAACAGGTAGTAAAGTGGATGCAGCTATGGATGTGTAGTGGCAAACCCCTAAATCGGCAGCCTTCTCCCGCAACACCTTCCACACTTATAAGCAGTTGTTATCACCTTGAAACGGGTCTTTTTGTAATAGCTGAATTCCAACATCTTAAATAAACAGTTCTTGATCCCCGCACCCAACAGCATCTGATATATAGATGGAGACTCCGCGGGTTTCCCACCTCCTCCCCTGTCAATATTATCCGCATATTTTGTAAAATACAAGCGTAATAATAAAGTGTAAAATCTGGAACAGCACAACCACCCTTCTCCCGGGGTAATGTCATGAAGCGCGTTGCTCTCACGCGGTTCCCCTTGGGCCCATAAAAACCTGATACAATGTGATTGTAGCTGTTGTAACTGCCACAGAGTGAGCTCTAGTGGTAGAGATCTAAAATAATGAAAAACTTTGGGTAAAATCATCATTTTTAAAATATCCCCACCAGTGAAAGATGGAGGCATTCAACTTTCTCTAACTGTTGTTTAACACTAGTGAGAATAGCACCCCAGTTGACCTCCACTAGTTCCTTTAAGCATGCCCTAATCGTAATGCCCAGATATGTCACTTCCTTAGTCACTCTGGGGTCCCTACTGCAGGCCTGGTTTGGTCAGAGGATCTGTGTTTTAGATGTGTTCAGTTTATAGCCGGACGCAGATCCAAACCTATGTGCCAATTGTTCTATCTCGAGTATAGCTACCATGGGATCAGATGTTATAACCGCTATATCATCTGCATAGGCTAGCACTCGGAGCTGCTCCAGTCCGGGTTTGATTCTCGGGCTCCCCTCCAACATCGTTAAAAATGGATTTATATATAACACAAATAACAATGGAGAGCACAGACAGCCTTGCCTTGTACCTCTCCATTTGTGCACTGGTTCAGACTCTAGGCCATTGATACAGATTCGAGCCTTTGGGGTCTTATACATAACTTGGATCGATTTAATAAAGCCAGGACCAAACCCCAAATGGCGTAAAACCCCCATAAAAAGTCCCAGGAGGCACGGTCAAACGCTTTTTCAACGTCTAATAGTACCAAGCCCAGCGTGGTGCCTTGCACATTAGCTGCATCCAGTAGGGTCACCACCCTGTTGATGTGGTTGACGGTGCCCCTGGTAGGTATAAACCCATGCTGTCGTAATGACACCAGTGGGGTAATAACCCTAGCCAAGTGGGAGGCTAGAATTTTGGTATAAATCTTCCTGTCACAGTTCACCAGAGAGATAGGATGATAAGACCCTGGGAAATCTGCCAGTTTGTCCTTTTTCTTGAACAAAAAAATATTAGCCTCTTCCCAGGATGTCGGCACCACCCCCCGTTGCCCATGCTGCAGGGTAGCCAACATATCAGTTTTTAATTCCTGGAAAAAGGTTCTATAGGCCTCCAGGGGTAACTTATCTGGGCCAGTCGCCTTACCACTGGCTAAGTTATTTATTGCCTCCTCGAGCTCCTCCATGGTAATAGGAGTATCCAGAATAAATTCTTCCTCCTGGCCCAGTCATTCACAATTCGTACCCTCTAAAAGAGCCTCAACTGCCTGCCCCCTATAGTTGTCTTCTGTATAAAGGGCCTCAAAAACGTTTTGAAGACATTCAAGATCTCAAGAGGGGTATCGACTACCCTGCCCTGTGTGTCTTTCCTAATCTTAATTCTCTGTGCTGCCTCCTTAGAGCAAAGCCTTTGTGCCAGACATCGCTCAGTGGCCTCCTCAAGCTCATAACTCTGCTCTTTAAACAGCTTATATTTAATAGCTACCTCCTTACTCCAGTGTAGGTTAATTTTAGCTTTTCTACGGGCGACCTCAGTTTGCAGTAGGGTGACATCAACCCCAGCCTGTATTCCCCGCATAAGATATTCCGCTAACCTGAGCTTCCCATATAGCTCTTGAGTGGAGACTCAGTTGCCTTTGTTTGTGAAGCCCAAAGCTCAGGACCTCTCCCCTGAACCCTGCCTTTAAAGCATCCCAGACATAAGCATGTGAGGTCAAATTACGATTATTTTCTAAGAATTGCTGAATCCAATTATTCATATGACTAATAAATGTTGTGTCCTTTAGGAGCTTCCGATCAAACGAGAAAGATCTCGAAGGGGAGAATGTGTTACTAATCGGGATGTCTATCACCAGTGGACCATGGTCCGCCGTAATCCTTGGATAAACATGTATTTTAGTCCCCGAAAGTAATGCTGATGGAATAAAAATAAGGAAATGTGTTTCCAAACTTGGTAGGAAACACACAATGTTTGCTTTGATACCCCTCACACACCAAAAGGACCCTTGGTGTCATGCTTCATCATAGGGGTCTTCCCGCCCCAGCTGCGGGACGGGCGTGCTGCGACCAGCGACTACGCGGGAGCACTGATATTTGTAGTGCTATGTGTGGTGTAGGGGTAGTGAGAGGAAGGGTCGGGGTGAATGCGAAAAGTGAGTTTAAAAGAACCTGGCCTCATGGACTTAAGGAATTTAATCGGTCATAGAGGCTGGTACTATTAAAAGGGTGGTTCGGAGATGTCCTGCGTGTAATGTGCGGATACTCCTGGGTGTGTCAACATGTTTCGAAGCCACAAGGCTTCTTCATCAGGACTGAAAAATGATCCCTTCAGTTCTCACTATGTTGCTATCAATAAATGTGTGATATATACAAAGAATTGTTAAAAAGGGAATGCATAATATACAGTACCCAATCAAATAATGGTAAAGAGTGAGCCCACTCAGTATTTCTGAAGTGTAAGCCTGAAAAAGAGAGCACAGTTAATTTATGCAAGTGCGCCTCCCAATGCGCAGACACAGTTAACCTAAGAAGAAACAAAACATTAACTGTGACTGTAGTGTCCATTAGCCTTAGTTTGTAATTTAACCAAGTGCCGTGACCTGTTAGGAAAAAAGGGACAAATAACGAGACATACATACAAAAAACAGAAAACACACTCTCTATATTCAATATTCAAAGTCATTGTTACTGATGCTTCAAGTTACGTTCATATAATGAAGCTACATACTAGAGAAAGCAGGAGTTAATGCTCCATGAGCCTTTATAACGGTTGGGAAGGGTGTTGCCACGTCTGCTATTTGAGAAGACGAGATAGAAAAATGAGAAGAAACTGTTTGTTCACGCAGGATTTTGTATAATGAACACCAAGTTGGCGTTAACTTTGAACGACTCCAGCGTTACTGGTACCCTACACGGCTATGCCGTACTCACGTTCTGGTCAACAGCTCCTCGCTTTTGATAACGCCATCCCGCGGCTCCGTTGTGTGAATGAGACCGCGGGGGAGGCTCTTTTTAAAGGCAGGCAATTAGTTTACAACAGGGCGCACCTGTGCGAGATCCCGCAAATGAGAGTTCGAAAGCGGAAGTGACTAACGCTAGTACGCTAACCCATTTCATCAGGATGTAACCGGAAATGGTTGAAAACAAGTTCTTGCCGAACATCGTAAGTATTCTAAATGGAATGACGACTTCATTCAAAAGGAGTGGTACAGACAGACCTAGAGGCATGAGTAATAAATATAAATATCAACAGCGCTATAACAGATGGGCACAATCCCAATAGGAGAGCGCTGACTCTGTATACTGCTGTAGGGATTGTAACCGCATGTTCGGAAGCATGGAAGTGACTAACGCTAGTCACGCTAACCCATTACATCAGGATGTGGTTGAAACAAGATTCTTGCCAGAACATCGTAAGTGAATATCACTAGAATGAAACTGAGCCCAATAGTACTGTCTGAGTTCACTCATGCAAAGATTAGGTGTTCT
This sequence comes from Calotriton arnoldi, assembly GCA_963921515.1. Lineage (NCBI taxonomy): Eukaryota > Metazoa > Chordata > Amphibia > Caudata > Salamandridae > Calotriton > Calotriton arnoldi. Next base: position 599,246 of record CAWUFW010011422.1, on the reverse strand, counting down.
GAACGATCACAGACCCCAGATTTGTAGGAGCATGGAACACTGAGACGTATGGAAGCAGCTCAGTATTAAGTGCCCAGAGTGAAAACAGGATACAGTAAGTGAAGTTGATTATCTAGAGATGTTAGAAGACACGATTATCTGATGGACATTGATGCAAAACAGATCCGGAATGACTGATATATTGATTGAAATGTACAGTCTAGGTCAGTTGAGCCCAGGGAATATCATCGTTCAGACCTGTCAGATGAGTGCCCAAACGAAACACCCAACGTTGTTCCTTTTCTAGCAGGTTGCTCTCGTTGTGGAGTTGTTCAATCACAGTCCATTTCAAATCATCCACGTTGTGTGGCATAATGAGATAGTGATTTGCCATCTTCGTGGTGCTTTTTTTGCAGCGCACGTTGCTCTTGTGCTCGCCGATGCGAATCTTAATTGGCCTTGAAGTCATGCCAATATATTCTTTTCTGCACGGACATGTGATCATATAAATCACGTTCCTGCTATTGCAGTTTGTAAAGCCTCTTTGTTCCCAAGTTGTTCCATTCATAAAGGTTATACTTTTACTTCTCTTAGTAAGATTACACGTGCTACAGTTACCACACGGGTAATGACCCTGTAGTGGTGGGAGGGTAGTGGTAGCCAGACTCCTCTCGAATATAACCCTTGGTCTGGTATGGACCAAAACGTCCTTCAGGTTTCTGCCTCTCTTATGGGAGAACATGGGTTTGGGAAGGTTGAGACTGCCGCAATTGAGTATTCTCCAGTGCTTATTTATTAGTTTAGACACTTCATTTGAGTGAGTATTGAAAGTGGTAACACATATAGGCCTGATTTCCTGTTCCTTAGGTGCGTGGTTTTCTAACAGGGCTTCTCTGTTGTTATTTCTGGCCCGCTTATAGCCTTTCTTTACAATCCGTTACGGATAGTTGCGTTTCAGTAGTTTGTTTTCCAAATCGGAGGCTTGTTTTTTGAAATCCGTGAGCTTGGAACAGTTCCTCCGGAGGCGGAGGAACTGTCCGTAGGGAGGTTGTCCCGTAGATGCCTGGGGTGGAAACTGTTGTATGATAATAGGCAGTTTTTGGCTGTAGGCTTGAAATGGGTGGTAGTTTTAAGCTTACCCTGGTCAGAGTAGATGTTCAGGTCAAGGAACACCAGATTCATATTAGAAAATGTATGGGTGAATTTTAAGAATGTATTTTGTTCATTAAGCCAAAGCTTGAAGGCTCCAATGGATTCAGCGTCACCTCTCCATATAACAAGAATATCGTCAATGTACCGTTTCCAGACAACGATGTTGTCTTTGAAAGGGTTGTCATGATGTAATATCTTGTTGGTTTCTAGGTGGTGGACATAGAGGCCAGCCAGACTAGGGGCAAAGGTGCTCCCCATGCTGGTCCCGTGTCTTTGTAGGTAATGTACCCCTTCGTACAAAAAGAAGTTGTTTTTTAGTGCCAGAGAGATACATTCCATAACCACATTGCGGGGTGTATGCGGGGTATGCGGGGTGTATGATAATCCCATCTTGTGGTAAATAGTACTTCCTCTATGATGTCTAATGTTTCGTCATGGGGTAAGCTCGTATATAGGCTTTCGACATCAAGACATCAAGTCCCAAGAGGAGGTGTTGTGTTGGATCAAAAGGGAGGTCCTCGATAAGTTGAAGAACGGCCTTGGTATCTTTTAGGTAGGTTAGGGTTTTCTGAACTGGAGGCCGTAAAAATGCGTCAGCAAACTTGGAAAGGGGTTCCAGTATAGAGCCAATCCCGATACAATAGGACGGCCGGGGGATATGCCACATTCTTATGGATCTTCGGGATGGTGTAGAAATAGGGTGTTTCAGGACATTTCTGTATAAGGAATTCTGCCTCCTTTCTTGACACCCAGTCATGAGCCATGGCTTCCTCCACCATCACCATAATCCGTACCCGAGTCTCTTCTGTTGGATCATCGCGGAGGACTTCGTAGTTCCTGCGGTCATCAAGGAGCTTCATACATTCGACGTCATAATTGTGTTTCGTTTGGATAACAATGGCACCTCCTTTATCTGCTGGCTTGATAACCAGGTCAGTGTTATCAGCCAATTGATGTAATGCTTCTTTTTCCAATCGTGTGGTGTTCTGGAATGTTCTTTTTCCCTCACTTGGTAGGTTCATCAATTCATCCATTACTGCTTTCTCGAAAGCAAGTAACTCGACTGGTACCGTGGAGTCCAAAGGTGTGAAAGTAGATTTGTTTCGCAATCCAGTGTCAGATGTCTGTTCCACTGTTGTCTCTGTTTCATTTTGGTTTGCAAAGAAAGCTCGTAATTTAAGCTTGCGCATAAACTCCTTCATTTCTAGGCATAGTTTAAATTTGTCCAACTTGTTTGTGGGGACAAAGCCCAGGCCCTTTTGCAGGACGTGTTTCTGGGTCTCTGTCAAAGTGTACTCCGTTAAGTTAACCACTAATTGCTCTACCTGCTGGATGATCGGTTGATTTGCTGTTGCTGTCATACTCCTCGTTGAGACTCTCGCCACGTCGTCTGGTTCGTGATTCCAATGGATCTGGCTGCCTCTCCGGTTCCTTCCTCTCGGTGGCCCGGGCGTGATCCTAAAAGGAGGTGGTCCATAGTAGTTAAATTCTGTGGTTGTGGGTTCCATTGTTGGAGGTCCTGCCATGGGTGGTGGACCATAAGGGTAGTGATGCATAGCTCGGTGGTCCTGGAAATGGTCCCAGCCCCTTCCTCTTGGTCTATAAGGTCTCTGGTACTGAGCTCTTCCTCTCTGGTTCCTTTGGTTGCTACCCGGCTTGAATGTGAGTCGTTGGAGCTAACATCAGATGAATCGCTGTCTGAACCCTGTTCACTATGAGTTTTCTTGATCACGTAGTCATCTCTTATGTAGGGGTAGACGCTGCTCATGGCTGAAGCTATAGTGTCCTTTTTCAACTTCTTATACTTGCTCTGTTTCAATGAGATCTCGTATTCACTCATCTGCTGGTTGAGTTCATCCAATCTTCTTCAAAACGGTGGCTGATTGATAGGTTTTTAGTTGGACCTCTAGTTTCTGTATGTCGATCTTCAGTTCTTGTGCCAATCGGGTGGCTGTTTTGATTATGAGAACCAGCCAATCCCTAGTGCAGTGCCACGATATTAAGGACCAATCTTTTTAAAGATTTGTCATGCTGAATATAAATGGTTCATTCCGAACTATTAGGTCTTGAGGTGCGCGTTGGCCCTAAGGTATTCTGTCATTAGAAGGCCATGCAGCGGTTTTATCTGTGTTCTCCTCAGGCTTGCCAACTCATCCTAGTCTGCAGTACCGGACCTGGATCGTAGCAGCAACGATCCAGGTCCGGACAACGCAGACTGGGATGAGGAGAACACAGATAAAAACCGCTTTGCATGGCCTTCTAATGACAGAATACCTTAGGGCCAACGCGGCACCTCAAGGCCTAATAGTTCGGAATGAACCATTTATATTCCAGCATGACAAATCTTTTAAAAAAGATTGGTCCTTAATATCGTGGCACTGCACTAGGGATTGGCTGGTTCTCATAATCAAAACAGCCAACCCGACTGGCACAAGAACTGAAGATCGACATACAGAAACTAGAGGTCCAACTAAAAACCTATCAATCAACCACCGCTTTGAAGAAAAGATTGGATGAACTCAACCAGCAGTTGAGTGAATACGAGATCTCATTGAAACAGAGCAAGTATAAGAAATTGAAAAAGGACACTATAGCTTTCAGCCATGAACGCGTCTACCCCTACATAAGAGATGACTACGTGATCAAGAAAACTCATAGTGAACAGGGTTCGGACAGCGATTCATCTGATGTTAGCTCCAACGACTCACATTCAAGCCGGGGTAGCAACCAAAGGAACCAGAGAGGAAGAGCTCAGTACCAGAGACCTTATAGACCAAGAGGAAGGGGCTGGGACCATTTCCAAGGACCACCGAGCTATGCATACTACCCTTATGGTCCACCACCCATGGCAGGACCTTTCCAACAATGGAACCCACAACCACAAGAATTTTAACTACTATGGACCACCTCCTTTTTTAGGATCACGCCCCGGGCCACCGAGAGGAAGGAACCGGAGAGGCAACCAGGTCCATTGGAATCACGAACCAGACGACGTGGCGAGAGTCTCAACGAGGAGTATGACAGCAACAGCAAATCAACCGTCAACCAGCAGGTAGAGCAATTAGTGGTTAACTTAACGGAGTACACTTTGACAGAGACCCAGAAACACGTCCTGCAAAAGGGCCTGGGCTTTGTCCCCACAAACAAGTTGTACAAATTTAAACTATGCCTAGAAATGAAGGGAGTTTATGCGCAAGCTTAAATTACGAGCTTTCTTTGCAAACCAAAATGAAACAGAGACAACAGTGGAACAGACATCTGACACTGGATTGCGAAACAAATCTACTTTCACACCTTTGGACTCCACGGTACCAGTCGAGTTACTTGCTTTCGAGAAAGCAGTAATGGATGAATTGATGAACCTACCAAGTGAGGGAAAAAGAACATTCCAGAACACCACACGATTGGAAAAAGAAGCATTACATCAATTGGCTGATAACACTGACCTGGTTATCAAGCCAGCAGATAAAGGAGGTGCCATTGTTATTCAAACGAAACACAATTATGACGCCGAATGTATGAAGCTCCTTGATGACCGCAGGAACTACGAAGTCCTCTGCGATGATCCAACAGAAGAGACGCGGGTACGGATTATGGTGATGGTGGAGGAAGCCATAGCTCATGACTGGGTGTCAAGAAAGGAGGCAGAATTCCTTATACAGAAATGTCCTAAAACACCCTATTTTTACACCATCCCGAAGATCCATAAGAATGTGGCATATCCCCCGGCCGTCCTATTGTATCGGGATTGGCTCTATACTGGAACCCTTTCCAAGTTTGCTGACGCATTTTTACGACCTCTAGTTCAGAAAACCCAAACCTACCTAAAAGATACCAAGGCCGTTTCTACAACTTATCGAGGACCTCCCTTTGATCCAACACAACACCTCCTCTTGGGACTTGATGTCGAAAGCCTATATACGAGCTTACACCATGACGAAACACTAGACATCATAGAGGAAGTACTATTTACCACAACATGGGATTATCATACACCCCGCAATGTGGTTATGGAATGTATCTCTCTGGCACTAAAAACAACTTCTTTGTACGAAGGGGTACACTACCTACAAAGACACGGGACCAGCATGGGGAGCACCTTTGCCCCTAGTCTGGCTGGCCTCTATGTCCACCACCTAGAAACCAACAAGATATTACATCATGACAACCTCGTTCAAAGACAACATCGTTGTCTGGAAACGGTACATTGACGATATTCTTGTTATATGGAGAGGTGACGCTGAATCCATTGGAGCCTTCATGCTTTGGCTCAATGAACAAAACACATTCTTAAAGTTCACCCATACATTTTCTAATATGAATCTGGTGTTCCTTGACCTGAACATCTACTCTGACCAGGGTAAGCTAAAAACTACCACCCATTTCAAACCTACAGCCAAAAACTGCCTATTATCATACAACAGTTTCCACCCCAGGCATCTACGGGACAACCTCTCTACGGACAGTTCCTCCACCTCCGGAGGAACTGTTCCAAGCTCACGGATTTCAAAAACAATCCTCCGATTTGGAAAACAAACTACTGAAACGCAACTATCCGGAACGGATTGTAAAGAAAGGCTATAAGCGGGCCAGAAATAACAACAGAGAAGCCCTGTTAGAAAACCACGCACCTAAGGAACAGGAAATCAGGCCTATATGTGTTACCACTTTCAATACTCACTCAAATGAAGTGTCTAAACTAATAAATAAGCACTGGAGAATACTCAATTGCGGCAGTCTCAACCTTCCCAAACCCATGTTCTCCCATAAGAGAGGCAGAAACCTGAAGGACGTTTTGGTCCATACCAGACCAAGGGTTATATTCGAGAGGAGTCTGGCTACCACTACCCTCCCACCACTACAGGGTCATTACCCGTGTGGTAACTGTAGCACGTGTAATCTTACTAAGAAAAGTAAAAGTATAACCTTCATGAATGGAACAACTTGGGAACAAAGAGGCTTTACAAACTGCATTAGCAGGAACGTGATTTATATGATCACATGTCCGTGCACAAAAGAATATATTGGCATGACTTCAAGGCCAATTAAGATCCGCATCGGCGAGCACAAGAGCAATGTGCGCTGCAAAAAAAGCACCACGAAGATGGCAAATCACTATCTCATTATGCCACACAACGTGGATGATTTGAAATGGACTGTGATTGAACAACTCCACAACGAGAGCAACCTGCTAGAAAAGGAACAACGTTGGGTGTTTCATTTGGGCACTCATCTGACAGGTCTGAACGATGATATTCCCTGGGCTCAACTGACCTAGACTGTACATTTCAATCAATATATCAGTCATTCCGGATCTGGTTTTGCAGTAATCAATGTCCATAAGATAATCGCGTCTCTTCTAACATCTCTAGATAATCAACTTCACTTATGTGTATCTCTGTTTTCACTCTACGTACATTTAATTCTGAAACTGCTTCCATACTGAACTCAGTGCAACCTGGTGTAAAACCCTGGGGTTTTGTGGTCGGTTTCAGGAACACCTAATCTTTGCGCATGGGTTAATTCAGGCAGTGCTCTGATATCGGGCTCAGTTTTTTCATCCATCTAGTGCTATTCATTCACTTTCCGATCTTCTGGGCATTTAATCACTACTTCACCTCAACCCTTTTTTAGGGCAAACTGATGTTTAGTCTTAGTTTCCATGCTCCCACAAGCGGTTACAATCCCTACAGTAGTATACAGAGTCAGCGCTCTCCTATTGGGATTGTGCCCGTCTGTTATAGCGCTGTTTATATTTGTATTTATTACTCATGCCTCTAGGTCTGTCTGTACCACTCCTTTTTGAATGAACTCGAAAGACTATTCATTTCATTTAGAATACTTACGATGTTCGGCAAGAACTTGTTTCAACCATTTCCGGTTACATCCTGATGAAATGGGTTAGCGTACTAGCGTTAGTCACTTCCGCTTCGAACTCTAATTTTGCGGGATCTCGCACAGGTGCGCCCTGTTGTAAACTAATTGCCTGCCTTTAAAAGAGCCTCCCCGCGGTCTCACTCACACAACGGAGCCGCTGGATGGCGTTATCAAAAGCGAGGAGCTGTTGACCAGAACGTGAGTACGGCATAGCCGTGTAGGGTACCAGTAACGCTGGAGTCGTTCAAAAGTTAACGCCAACCTGGTGTTCATCATACAAAATCCTCCGTGAACAAACAGTTTCTTCTCATTTTTCTATCTCGTCTTTTCAAATAGCAGACGTGGCAACACCCTTCCCAACCGTTATAAAGGCTCATGGAGCATTAACTCCTGCTTTCTCTAGTATGTATCTTCATTATATGAACGTAACTTGAAGCATCAATCACAATGACTTTGAATATTGAATATAGAGAGTGTGTTTTCTGTTTTTTGTATGTATGTCTCGTTATTTGTCCCCTTTTTCCTAACAGGTCACGGCACTTGGTTAAATTACAAACTAAGGCTAATGGACACTACAGTCACAGTTAATGTTTTGTTTCTTCTTAGGTTAATCGTGTCTGCGCATTGGGAGGCGCACTTGCATAAATTAACTGTGCTCTCTCTTTTTCAGGCTTACACTTCAGAAATACTGAGTGGGCTCACTCTTTACCATTATTTGATTGGGTACTGTATATTATGCATCCCCCTTTTTTAACATTCTTTGTATATATCACACATTTATTGATAGCAACATAGTGAGTACTGAAGGGATAATTTTTCAGTCCTGATGAAGAAGCCTTGTGGCTTCGAAACATGTTGACACACCCAGGAGTATCCGCACATTACACGCAGGACATCTCCGAACCACCCTTTAATAGTACCAGCCTCTATGACCTATTAAATTCCTTAAGTCCATGAGGCCAGGTTCTTTTAACTCACTTTTCGCATTCACCCTCGACCCTTCCTCTCACTACCCCTACACCACACATAGCACTACAAATATCAGTGCTCCCGCGTAGTCGCTGGTCGCAGCACGCCCGTCCCGCAGCTGGGGCGGGAAGACCCCTATGATGAAGCATGACACCAAGGGTCCTTTTGGTGTGTGAGGGGTATCAAAGCAAACATTGTGTGTTTCCTACCAAGTTTGGAAACACATTTCCTATTACAACCTCTTTTGAGGTGGATCTCTCTTTGTTTCATATGTTTACCTGAGGAGGACGTATCCACCTCTAGCACCCACGAGGTGCACCTCTTCACTCCCTATCCTTGTTATTTATAGGAATAAAAAAATAGTCAAGCAGCACTAATTTATTATGTGGGTGAGAATAAAAGGTAAAACCCGGGTCTGGGCTCCGTAGTATGGACCATGTATTGATCAACCCATGGTCCCCTAACAAGTGATATAGTGCCCTAAAGACTTTAGGTTTCCTGCCCTTATATTGCTTTCAGCCTGTCTGTAGATCCTGTCATAACAGGTGGATATTAAAGTTGCCACACAAAACCACCCACCGACCTTGTTTGCCTACCAGTGTTCTACCCATGCCCTGGATCCCACTTTTAGCCAAAATGGCTACCCCCCGATTCGTGGTAGACTGTTGTGTGCAGGCCAATAATGAATAGCCTACTTTATTTACAATCTTCCGTTTACACCACGGAATATGCATTTCCTGTAAACACACCAGGTCAGGCTGGATCACGCATAACTCAGCAGCCACCCGTTGCCGTTTCCCACTGTTATTTAACCCACATACATTAAAGGAACATATACGCAATCCAGATGGTAACGTCTTATCCCCCATCGTGTATTGCCAAATCCCTCCAATTACTAAGCCTGCCACATAGTTTTGCACATCTGTGTGCCTCTATCTTCCACTTTTGTGGATTGCATTTTCTCTTCCACCCAGCCCCCCCTCCTCCTGCCATCCTGTGCTCCCCTAAACCCCCCTCCAATCCCTCTTTACCCCCACCACCCCACACCATCTTTGCGGGCTGCCAAGCAGCCTCGCACCTACCCCCCACCCATCCTGCAATGAGGCATTAGGACCAATGGTACCGGTGATGAATATCCAACACTGCCCAGAGGTCCCCAACCTCCTCACAAAAATGTCCTCAAATATCTACCCACACCCCCTTATTCATAAAAATACATGAAACGAAAAAAAAGGGTAAGAAAATATAGATAAGCTGGAAAACCAGATAGGGATATAAAAGATAGAAAGAAAGTGTGCCTTCCATTTAAACCCTATCAAATAGACTGTAGATACTCTTTAGCCTGCACTTCTGAAGTAAAGAAACTAGTATGTCCATTATGTATGACTGTCAACATAGCGGGGTTAAGCAGAAAGGCTTGGGCCCCTTTGCCCTGAAGTGGGGAGATAAGCTGACTTAATTGGCATCGTTTTTCCACCATCTGGTGACAAAAGTCTGGTCTCACAGAAAATTCTGACCCCTTCTCCATCCTCTTTCTATCGGGACGTGCAAGTTTGTACACAGCTTGGTGAGCCAGGAAGTTATTGATAGATATTAAAATTGCTCTGGGTCTGGTAGTATTTTGTCCTGGTTTTACACGTTGTGTGAACAGAAATCTGTTCGCTCTTTGTATCTCTTGCTTCCAATCCCATTGTGAAAGCTCAGGGAAAGCCTCGGTAAAAAGGTCGACGACAAACTTTTGCGTGTCTTGGCCCTCCATGCCTTCCGCGATCCCCAAAATTCTCAAATTATTATGCCGAAGGCGGTTTTCAAGATCTGTTAGCTTCCACTGTGTGTCCTCTTTAGATGCCCGTATTGACTCTGTCACACCTTTTGAGCCACCAGCTCGTCTTCCAAATTAGAAATGTGGGCTTCTGCCTCGTTAAACCTTTCTGCGAATTCAGAGCAGGATTTCGCGATGCGTCAAATAGAGCTCTGTAGCTTGCGGCATGCACCCTGGGTCCGTTGACTTTCCATACGGGTTTCTTCTCTGTGAGCCATGATAGTTTCATATATCACGGCCAGTGAAATATCTTCGGATTTCTCCACTATTCTTTCATTTGGTTGCTTAATTCCATCCCCTCGTCTGACCTTAGCCCAGTCGAGAATGAATAGTCCCATACCAGGGCATCATTGCCCCCATCGTGAGTAACAGCCTCGTCATGCTCAAACCTCTTGCGTACTGTCCGAGGGGCAGTTTCCAATGTGTCAGCCCCTTGATCTTCAGGCTGCAAGCTACTTGAGCCACTATGAGCACTACTCGGGGACACCCCCCTGGAGCCGGACCTAAGACTTGACTCAATTTCATCCCCAGATGAATCCGAGGGGTCCGAGAGAGAAAAGAAATAATCACCGGAGTCAGTTTCCTTAAACTTGCTTTGTATGTTGATGTCATTGTTTCCCCTTGGCTCCTCTTCCGGTTCATCTGTGTTCATAAAGGTATCTGTCTGTGCCCCTTTTGATCGAAGTGCTACTCCAGGCCTCTTCAGTGGTGTTCTAGGTCCTGTAGTTTTCTTTTTCCGCACAGTTTTCTCCGAGGCAGGGGTCGCAGAGCCATGAATTTCACCTCCCATGGCCATAGTATTTAGAAGAATGTCACCAGTTTTACTAGTCTGACCCTTGGATTGGTCACTAGTGGGGTGACCCACATCGCTCTCCCTTTGTCCTTGATTTATGGGGGAATTTGCCATTTTACATATGCCTCCTACTGCCGCCCCGCATCTTTCTGTGGGTTATGTTAAGGTAAAAACAAAGTGGGTATAATGCGCTTACCTCAATCTTCATTTTGCAAGCCTTTTTCACTTCTGATTCTCCTGTGCTGGTAGGGGTGCCGTTTTTCCCACTCCGTTGCTGTGGTGAACCACCCTTGACGATGCCAGCTGCATCTATTGGCGTGCGAGGCTTCCCTCGCATAGATTTCAGAGGCATCGGAGCCAGGTCAGCTCTGCCCCCAGCCCTGAGGCAACTCAACACTGTGTACTGGGACCACGAAAGCGGAGGGAGACGCCAGACGGAGCAGAGGAGCCGTCGCACCGCAAATCGGGAAGCCGCTGAGAAACACCACAACATGCCTTGCTAAATCCCGAGGTAAATATTGTCCTTTCCTGGATTGCGGGGGCTGCAGGGGGGGGTGGATTGTTGATGAGGGGTGGAGAGTCCGAGAGCGTTAGTTAGGCGGCCGACAAGCGGGCGCCATCTTGCCCCCCCTTTTGAACCATTTCTTACAATACTTGAATAATTTTTAACTTTACCCAAAATACCTATAGTATTCTGGACAACATCCCACTTTCACCAAATATTACAGGACTAGACCTCGAATAGTAAATTTCACTTCAAACTCAAGACGCAGATTTTCCCACAACAATTTAATGCAGATAATTACCAATAGAGAGCCCTTCCAAGACTCCTATTGGTATTTTCTTCCAGTAGTTTGGCCAAGGTGCTAGAGATTCTGGTGCCCCTACATTACATTGCAATACATTTATGACATAAATAGAGTGGCCAAATTTATTTTGAAAACCAAAAAAACTGCCTCATTGCACAAACATAGAAGTAGGACTACAATTTCACATCAGGCGAGATGCACAAAATAATTTAAAACACAGCACTCGACAACACAGCAAACAAAGAAAACGAGGCACTAGGTGGAATAAATTAAATGCAATTTCTAAGCAGAGTATCATTTGTGCTGATTAAATTCATTTCTGTATAGTGTGGTAACTAATCCTACATTGGAAAAAACACAGGAAACTTGCTTCCCTCTGTGTTCAGTCAACCCTCTCTATGGCTGAGAGCCTGAGCTGGTATGGATGCCCTCTTCTTGCTGGCTGGTGGTGTGTGGGTCATTAGGACTCTCCCGGACATTCTTCTCCTGAGTCTATTGTGTAGCATCCTTCCCAGCCTGGGTACCCGCCAATGACTACGCCACACACAGAGCTTAGTATTACACGTCTTTATTTATTTGCGTGTTACTGCAAACTCAACATTCTAAACCAGCCTTCATCACATTGAGCTCTAACACTTATGTCACTGTTCTACGGAGTCCATCAGGATCCAAAAGGGTTCCATCATTTCTTACTCGCGAGACACTACATCTCCCCCTCTGTTAAATAAATATATATATTTTTTTTTACAAAAGATACACATAGATAGACATATGCAATTAAATCTCTTCAACCAATCTTTTTGGTGCATTAATTGTTTTACCTGATCTCGTTCTTGGGAGCTGGGAACTGTCATTCCCAATGCCCAGGATCTGGGCCAACGGTGTAGAGGCAACAGCAGTCAATTGATTTTTTTCACCCATTTTCTCTTTCAACAGTTAGATCTCATGAACGATTAGTTAATTGCCTAAAATGAGAAGAGTCTTTAGTAATACTCTTCCCAGGGTGCTGGGCAGTCACCATGTGTCCTTTGGTAGACACCACTTGAAAATGTTCTGCATCAAATGGAGCATCAGATTTTCTTCTCCATATCTGTTGTGCGAGCACCCGATCTCCTTACTTAAAGACGATGTTTTTCGCACGTCGTCTTTGGTCAGCATATGGTTTCATCTCTTGTTTGTTAACCAAGTCCTTCTCATGAGTTGCTTTCTCATTTTTCTTGCTGTGATTGGGCCATTGAGGTATCTTGGTGTTCATTGCTCTCCCGAACATCAATGATGCAGGACATTTACTTGTGACGGAGTGAGGTGTTGAATGAAAACAGATTTCAAATCGAGCTTCTCAAGAGTAACACGCAGCACTGCTTTCTTTAGCGTACTCATAAAACGTGGAGCATGTCTGTTGGCCTGCGGCCACAGAGGTGAAGCTTTATATTCAAATGCTCCAGGAAATCTTTGAACTCTTGACTATTGAAAGGCGTACCATTGTCAGATTTCACTGTAGGTGGTACACCCCATGTCACAAACATGCCAGTCTAGTCTTTGAATGAATTGATCTTGGGTGGTAGATGAAACAACTTCAGTTAATGGAAATCATGAGTATTCATCTACAATCACCATCAGGTGATGTCCATTGTTGAGTGGATTCAAAAAGTCAATAGCTACTCTCTCCCAGGCATGCTCCAGGAGTTCTGACAGGCTCAAGGTGTGGTGAGTAGTTTTTGTAAAAAGATAGTTGCATAGATGACAGGGCTTTAATTCCTTTTCAATCCTGTCAACAAGATAAGGAAACTGGACTCGGTCTCGGAGACCTCTTTTTGTGGCAACGATTCCACGAAGTCCTCCATGGGCCACTTCAATTATTTTCTGTTGCAGACTCTCCGGAATCAGGATTATTGACCCTCGTAGTATAACTCCTTCCTGGGTCATGGACAGTTCATCCTTGACATTTTTGTATTTTTGATATTCACATCACTGGTGAGCGGTCGAGGGTGTTGGTTCCATGACTGATGTGTAATTATACTTTAACATGTCACTATCATGGCTTGTGGCAGTGATAATCTGAGTTAATGAAATGCAGCTGGTGTGTTTGATTGTACAATGAAGTTAATATAGGCCTCAGCCGTCTTGGATGGAGTACCGTGACTTTGTATAGACACTCTGGAAAAGTAGTCAGCAGGGTTCTGATCATTACCTTGATGATCCACTATGGTATAATTATACTCATGTAAGCGTAGTCCCCATCGTTCAATGCGAGGAGGCATTTTGGCCTTTGGGTTGCCAAATATAGTCAGTAATGCTTGATGATCAGTTACCATTGTTAAAGGTTTTCCATACAGGAGTACATGAAAATGTTCACAAGCCCATTACATGGCTAAACTCTCTTTTTCTGGTTGTGAGTGGGCACGTTCTGTTTGGGACAAACTTCTACTTGCATATGCCACAATATGCCTTTTAGCATTCGGGGGTTCGCTGTGCTGTGCAAGCATAGCGCCTAACCTGACTAGGCTAGCGTCAACAACAACTTCTGTATGAAGCTTCGGATTGAAGTATGCCATTTCAGTGGTATTTTCAATGGCATGTTTGATTCTTTTAAAGCTTTTATCACATTCATGGGACCAATGAAATTAAACATTCTTTTTTGTAAAGTGTGTCAATGGAGCACTTACAGTGGCAAAGTCTTGTATGTATCTGGAACAGTAACTCGTCATGCCAAGAAATGAATGCACCATAGAAACATCTTGTTGGGGGGTGTGGCTTGAAGGCCAATGATGGCGGACGCGGGAGTCTGTCGCTCCGCGCCGGCCCATTTTCCATCCTGTAATTCTTGGCGACCAGAGCTTCTACTTGGCTCAGCGGGACGTGCCCTGAACTGCGGGGCGCGCGGTGCTGCGAGAGACTGCAGATGGAGTGATGAGGGGTAGTGGAATGTCGGCCCAGTCCGTGCTGCGGCCCCTGCATTGATTTCCATCATGTCAGCCCCGGACAGCGTAGGCGCGCTGTGACTGGGCACTGCCTACAACAGGTTTCGGAGGCGCCCGGGACTGGCAAGAGACTAGAGGACCAAGTGGCCGAAGAAGCTGTGGAGGAGTGGCTCCATCGGCTGTGCTGTGTATGCTGAGGAGTGAGAGGGGGCCTCCCCATGACCATGGGGAGCTGCAGCGGCTCGCGAGGCCTGAGGGAGTGGCGGCTTGTCCGGGCCGTGAGAGGCTGAGGAGGAACAGGCCTGCTCGGGGCACCGGGAAGATTGCGGACTGAGGGCGGCTGCTCGTGGCATTCAGCTGAGTCAGGAGCAGTTGCAGGTGCATGACACCAACGCCCTGGCCATGCTCCTGCGCTAGGTCGGTGCAGTGGGTGGTCCCCGCTGAGCTACGGCCTGGAAGATGGCGTTAAGCTGGGCATGGGCTTGACGGGAGGCCCCCCAAGGAGGTGAGCATTCGGGGCCCAGATTGGGGCCCGGGGAACTACAGGCTGCTTTTAGTTGGGCTGGAGGGGAGGCTCCCCCAATGTTGCTCCCTGAGGGAATGGACTGAGACCCTGCACATTGAGGAGGTGGCTGGTCGCTTGGGGATCTGAGTGGAGGCCTGCAACACCAGTCTAAATAGTGGGCTGCATCTTCTCGCTTCACAGCTTCGCCCGGGTGGTGGCTCCTAGCTAGGTGTGTGAATCCCAGGCCCAACTTCAGATGGATCCTAGTGATGGGTGATAGGGTTGCTGCCCAGGACCTATTATCAGGATTGACCACTGTGGACATTGCAGTGAGGTGGCGGGGCTAGCCCCTCGCTGCCTTGGGGCCTGCTGGCGTATTGAGATGATGCTGGGAGGCATAATTACACGGGCTGTGCCGGCTGCCCTTGGATGTTGGGGTTGTGACCTGCTGGTGTGTTGCTGGCCATCGCTGGGACCCTGGTGGTAGGTGACTAGCATTGAGGGTAGACTCTGCCTGCCCTCTGCATTCAATTCTTTGGCTCTTTGCGGTGATGGGCAAGACGCGAGTGCGAACCATGGGGGTCCTTCATGAACTTGATGACCCTGTTCAGGACCAGCTGTGGGAGGGCCCAAGACCTGGGCCCCCGGAGGACCCAATCCAGTTGCAGCTTGCTAAGATACCCAAGGCTATTGCTGACACTAAGGCTACGCTGCACCAGGACATTAGAACTGTGTGGGTGGGGCTGGGGTTGGAAGGAACACCACAAATTAGCGGAGAGAGTCAAAATGGTGAAATCCTCGATTACTAACCTCTGGCCTGAACAGCAAACACTGATGCACCAGGTTGTGGAGCTCTCTGACAGGGTCCGCATACTTGAACACAGGGCGGAAGAAGCTGAGTGCCTCAACTGGAGAAACAATATTAGGGTGGTGGGTCTCCCTGAGGGCGTGGAGGGTAAGGACGTGATTGCAGACAGTGGTCGCCACTGAGAACTTGTCCGCCTTCTACACTCTGGAACAAGCACATCAAGTACTGGCTCGCCCACCGGCGCTAGGCCGCCCCCCACGTCTAGTAGTGGCAAAACTACTCCAGTATAAAGACAGAGAAATACTGCTCCAAAGAGCGCACTCTGCAGGCTCATTTATAGTGGATAACAGCAGGGTCTCAATCTTTCAGAGTGTTCTGAACGGTTTGGCGAACCAGACATGCACGTAGGCTGTATAACCTCTACACAACATGTTCGTGCTCTTCCCTCTTATTTGCACTCATCTTAATTGATTGACTCGCATCAGTTTCTTTATCACGCAAGTATAGCTCTAAAGACATTTTTGATGGCAGCATATTATCCAGAGAAACAGTCCACACAGAACACAGCAGAGATGGAGATAACTCCTCAGCAGAGATGGTTTATCTAATGCACGTTACATGATCTCCAGCCCCGGAACATCCGTTACAGAGTAAAAGGCCAGATTTTAAGGCCAAAGTAAGCTGTATTATAACCTTATAACCCACTGTGAAGGGCTATAACGGTTGATAAAAACCGAGATAAACCTGAGTTATAGGCCAGAGCTGGAGGGGAGGCAGAGGGTCTTCAAGAACTGGTGTAGCCTGAGCAAGCATGAAGGCTATTAGAACATTCCACCCAATGAGGGTAGCATTTCTTACAGGGAGAAACAGAAAAAGATGCATTGGATTGTTGGAACTGCCTTTACCAGCCATTGGCCTTGAGGCACACCATTGTTTCCAATGGAGCTCTCAACAGTGAAATGTTATAGCCTTATAGAGGGCTATACCAGCCATTTGAGGCCTGCTGCTGTGTCAAAAGGCCTGAGCCAAACGCAAGGGCCTTTAAAAAGAGACGCATGCCTTAAATGGCTGGTATAGCCTGCTACGGCGAGCTTCAAGGCTAGTAAAACATTCCGCCCCCCAGGACTGCAGAATGTCCTAATTCAAAAAAACAAAGGCCTCTCAGAGCCCAAGGGGTTTGAAACCCCACTGCTGCTCCGAAGCCTTTGTTTCACAGCTGTTGCTGTTATTGTTCAACAGATAACAGCGGTGCGCAGGGCCACGGCTGATAGCTGTTGAGCATCCACTGCAATAGCTGTGAAAGGAGGTTGAGCTCAGCCGCTGGAACTCCCTAGGCTTGGCTAAACTGCTTTTTATCATTCATCCGATCCAGGGAGACCCAGGAGCAGAGCAGCATTCCCCCTCCCTTCTTCCAAGGCTCCAGTGACACTGGGAGCTATGAGAGGAGGGAGGAGAGAAGGCTCCTATGTGCCCTGTTGCAAAGGATCTGCCTTTCACTTTCCGCTTCCCAATCCATATATTTTGGAGAGGCAGGGGAAAGGGAAAGGCAGAGGCAGTGTTTTAGGACATTGTAATGTTGATATAGGCCGCTGCGCCGCCATTGTCTTCAATGGAGATCTCAACATTCTAATGTTCTAATATAGCCTTATAGCCCACCATAATGGGCTATACCAGCCATTAGAGGCCTGATCTATTAATGTAGGGGGCTGGCAATTACAATATTCCACCCCATGAGGGTGGAATGTCCAAATTAAATTAAAAAAAAACTCTTGGGGGATTCAGATAGTTTAAAACAAACAACACCTTTGAAGCTTCAGTGTCTTTCACAGCTCCTGCTGGGTGTGCCTGAAAGTTGCTGCTGTGCATGCAGGGCCACACTAGTAACTACAAACAGCACAGCATGAATTGTGACTGTGAAAGGAGGCAGAAGGCACCTTATTCTCCCTTGGCTCAGCCAAACTGCTGCAGAGTTCATTGAAAGGTTGATAGTAGTGAGCCTATAGCAGTGTTTGTAGTCTGCTGCTGCACTGTCTTCAGTGGCGCTCACAGCATTCCAATGTGCTAATAATACGAAAGTGTGCAAGGACTGTCTGTGACGTTTGAATCATTCCACTGGCATTAAAGAAGGTCCGTTGTTTTGCGGGTGTTTAGGGCATATATCTTGCGTGTGCTCAAGGATGTTAAAAACAATTCTATACAGCACAAAATGTAAATTTCTCATGGTTTGCCAGTGCTCTCCTCACTCGTGTGGCCCACTTTACTCTGCTCGCACACCCATTTTATTCCGTGAGTGTATCTGCTTCTTCAAGAAACTATGATCAAAATGGCGTCCGACACATACTAATTTACTGGTCTTAACCTGCTACCATCAACATTGGCTGCAATGGGGCAGCAGTCTCCCAGACCACGGATCTAGCAACATAACTCTCAACTTCCCCCTACTGCAGTCAAGGTCTTTCTCTAATCCAGCCCGATTGTCCCTAATAATGGCCACCATGAGTGGGCCCCTTTCCAAAGCACTCCTTCTCCCCTTGTTGGGGAGGTGTTGGACTTGGCCCTTTTGGCAGGTTCACCCCTAAACTTTTTGCCTGTCTCCTAGCCTTTTCCCTGTGTAGTGTTGGTGGTTTTAGGCCTCTGCGCACTTTAGCACTGTGTCCCAGTGTAAAGTGTGTGTGCACTCTGAGTGTGTGTGGTGAGATGGGCCTGCCCTCCCATAGGAATGCATGGGGGATATGTGTGTCCATAGTAATTCCTGGTGTGAGAGGAGTGCAGGGGCGAGTTTAGTATGTGCGAACTCGTGAGAATAAATGCTGCGCAATGGTGTGCGCAGATTTATTGTGACTAGTGGAGGAGTGCCACTTTTAGAAGTTGGCATTTATGTGTGCTCTGTGTCTGCCTGCCTGATGTGAATTGCATGTCTGGCTTGTGAGTGACAGGGGCTGGGAGGTGTGTGTGGCTCCAGGAGGGGCAGGGTGAGTCAGCGCAGTGGTGAATAGGGAGATCTGCATCTAGATGGGAGGGAGGAGTTGCACCTGGGACCTGAATAGGGCTGTGCCTTCCCTCCACAATGCTGGCTCCACCCCCTGTGGTGCGTCTGATGTCCCTAGCCTGTCCTGTGAAAGGAGAGAGGAGCTGAGCAAAACAAAGTGCTCCAAAGCTCCCCAAACCAGTTGCATCTGGTTTTTCCCTTAAACCCTGCACCTTTAGACAAAGGAAAAGGTGTATAAAAGAAGGGGCTGTGACCCCATGAAGATGTTCTCTGTTGAGCTGTTCCTTTGCTGAGGGGGCCTGCTGCTGCTGGGCTCCAGGAGGAACCGCCACTAGGGACTGCCTCCCTGCTGGAGGGCCCTGTGAGCTGGCCTGCCTGAGCCCAGCCCTTTGCCGCCCCCCCTTTTATCCTAAAGGGCTTGCTTTGGACTACAGCGCCTGTGAGCGCTTTATTTTGCCTTTTTGCAGAGCGTTTGACTTTTGCCCTTGTGAGTGCTATATTCCTGCCCAGGAGGATTGCTGGTGGCCGGCAGCGCGAAGCTGCCTCATGTGGGATTCCCCCACCTGGAGGCTGGGAGAAGCGGGAGCCCACCCCGCATCTTTGCCGCTTATTTTTATATTTGACGGAGCGGGAGCCCACCCCGCGTTTTTACCGATTTCAGCGGGAGCCTACCCCGCTTTGATATTTATTTCAAGAGCGGGTGCCCACCCCGCTTGATGCCCCGTTTGATTTTGCGGGTGCCCACCCCGCATTACTGATTTGCTTTCGAGCGGGTGCCCACCCCGCATGACGGCCGAGAACTGAGCCGCCGGCCCGACCCGGAAGCCAGGCTCCTGCTGCCTGACTCGGGGCGGGGCCAATAGCAGGAGGCGGCCGAGGCCGCCACCGCAGCGCGGCCGAACGAGAAGGGTCCAGGAAGTGCTGCATGCCCGAGCGGGGCTCTCGTGAGTAGGAGAGAGCCCCGCGGCCACCCGAGAAGTTGGAGCAGTGCGGGCTCCATTCCAGCCGCCCCCCCACCTGCCAGAAGGGGAGGCAGAGATCGCCGGTGACAGGAGGAGTCCCCCAGCAGCACCGGTGAGTGGGGCAGACTGGAGCCGATCTGGCGCTCCAGAGGCACGTGTAGTGCCTGCGCCTATTTTCCTTGTTGGGGGCATTTTGTTAGAGTCCCAGAGGGGAGCTCTCACGGCACATTGGTGCCAGTGCCGGTGCTGATTCCTTTTTGGGGGCAATTTGGTTGTAGGAGTCCCCGAGTGGGGCTCTCCCAGGCACAGTGGTGCCCACGCTAATTTCTTTTGGGGGCTGAGTCTACACTCCCGCATTGGAGCTCCGGCGAGGGGAGCTACGGAGGCACAGTTAGTGCCAGTCTTGAACCCAGCTGCCCCGCACCAGAGCGGGCAGCTGCAACGTTGGGGTCAGTTTTATTGCGAGTCCCAGAGGGGCTCAGGGGGCACGCTGGTGCCCGTGCTCACTTTTACAGCTGCCCAGCAAGTAGTGGGCAGCTGCCACGTTTAGGTTGTGCCTCTGCACACTTTGCCTTGGCTGCCTGTGCAGCCAGCCCGGACATTCTGGACAGTGGGCATTTGAGCCCCGGTGAGAGGCCAGTTGGCCTGGGGCCAGTGTCAGTGCGTTGTGCCCTCGATTGGGGCACACTGTGTTTATGCTTAAGAGGCCTATTGCCTCATGTGATTTACGCCTAATGTGATGTAGGTGTCCCATCTTGTATGTTACAGGATCTCGTGCTAAGTTCCTACCTGTACCAGTAATTACTGGTTGTGCGCTACATTTATTATTTGCATTTACTTACCTGATCTGATGGTTCTGACCGTGGCCCGATTGGCCTGGTCCTGTATATAATTCCCCTGTGAATATTGCCTAGTGCCAGTTGGCACACTGTATATTATGTGATTATGTTTCTAAGGTATTTATGATAATACAAAGGCTATTTTTTATATAACCTTGTGTGGAGTTCCTTTTTGTGGTGTGCCTAGTGTGTTGCTGCTGTGTGAGTGTGCTGCGCAAACGCTTTACACATTGCCTCCGGGATAGGCCTGACTGCTCGTGCCAAGCTACCAAGGGGGTGAGCAGGGGTTATCTTGGGTGTGTAACTCCCTCGCCCTGACTAGAGAGGCGGTCTCTGCCTGGCTTTGGCGCAATTCTTAGCCAACCAGAGATCCCATTTCTAACATTGGTTGGCAGCGGTGAGGATAGGACTTGCGTTTGCGCAGTACCACAGCGACAACTGGTTGCACTACAAACTCTGCATTTAGATAATCACGTGTTTGGGGATTATTGTTTCTGAGTTTTAGTTATTTTATTCTTCTCCTAAAAAGTGTCATTTATAAAGTGTATACTCTTGCTTCAGCTCAGACACCTAGGTCTCCTGTGTTGCACGTGTCCCTGAGCGTCCTGCCAAAATGGAGTCTGCTTTTAATTTTTGTGGTCTGTTTAGATACAGCATGTGGGAGTTGGTGGACTTCTGTAAGGAGAGAGACATAGCAGTGAGTGGGTCAGACACCCAGTCAAAACTGAGGGACAACCTGATCCAATGGCAAAAGGATGAATGGGAACGTGAGCGCAATGAGGAGAAGAGGGCCCTGGCCGCACGCCAAGAGGGTGGTGGGTCTGAGGGGGCCCTGAGGAGTCTGAAGAGGAGGAAGAAAGTGACAGGACCGGGACGCCAGTAGATAGTGAGGACCCCATGGATAGGGAGTCCCTTGCTGGGTCCAGTGTCGGGGGCAGTGCCCCATCCCTTTCCCTGTCCCCAGAGGAGTGGGTGGATAGGAGGGAAGAAAGGGAGCATCAGCTGGCTTTGGAGAAGCTCAGGTTAGAGCATACCAAGGAGATAGCGCAGCTGAGTGTGGAGGAGAAAAAGCTAGAGACCGAGAGGGTCCTAGCACAGGAGAGGATGGCGGAGGCTGAGAGGGCCTTCACCAAGGAGAAATTAGCTCTTGGTACGTCCTCTGAGTGTAGTTTTAGTTGTCTGGATTCACCAGTAAGGGTGGGATCCAGTGGTGGCAGCAATATGGAGTCCAGTGCAGGAAGTCCCATTCCCAGTTCCCAAAGTATGGTACCTTGTTCCCGAGAAGAGGAGTACAGGTTGAAGTTCAGGGACAGTAGGAAACTGTCTCACCAGTCTTGGGAGAGGTTTGTGGATGACTGTCATGATGCACTGATTGACTGGGTAAGGTGTACCACGGAACAGGATTTTGAAGGACTGTTCAATCTGGTTATTAAAGAGCACCTGCTCAGTTGTTGTTTTCCAGGGTTGCGCCAACACCTGTTGGAGTGTGAGCACCCTGATCCATGGGATCTTGCATTGGAAGCAGACCTCTGGGTGGTGGCCCGAGGTTCTGAAGAGGCATTGGGGAGTGATCCCAAAAGTAGTGGCTCAGGTATCTTCCCGTCCTGTATTGGGGAAGAGGTTCAGTGTAGCCCAGCTAGGTCCCAGTGTTGTGGGAGGGGTGTAGGGGCTCACGTCCTGTCTCAGTGGAGTAGGAGTGAGAGTGGGACTGAGTGTCCCCAGGTGCCCGAACCCCAGTCTCAGAACCTGGATGGTTTCTTCAGGGAACACCAGGTTGGGAGCCTAGGCTGTCCTGTTAGTCCATTTGAGGAGGATCTCCTAGTGTCTGGAGAACCTGGAGCGTCTGTAAATAGAGCTCCAGTGGTTCTGGTGTCTGGCAGTGCCACTCCAGTTGGGAGGGTACAGAAGTCCGGATTGAGGGGTGAGAGGGGGATGTGTTCCCCAGTGGAAGAACCAGTGGGTCAGGGGCCCGCCAGAAGGGCTGAGTCTCCTAGAAGTGACCATGGTGACACCACTTCTGTCGTGGGGATCTCTGCGCACTGTCAGATGGACAGGGGTCGGGAGGTCTGCGCCACGCAGACTGTCACGCAACACATGAGTCATGTGTTACCCTCGGGGGCTGCTGTGTGCGCCCGGAAGTCCTGGTGTGCCAGGCAAATGCTCAGCCGTGGGGTTCAGCCCCAAGGTTGGGAGGCCAGGTTCAGGATCCGCCTGATCTGGAGGAAAGGACATCTGTAATCAGTGTCCTGACCGGTTCATCTTCCAGGGGTACCGCTCCAGTTGGGAGGGTGCAGAACTCTGGAAGGGGGTGCAGAGGGAGGGAGTCCTCGCCTCTGACTCCGGTGCAACCTGAGGGTTTAGACCCTAGGTTGGGAGACCAGTTTTTGGAGAGAGGTCCTGAACTGGTGGGAGAGTTGTGTTCTGAGGGTGCTTCTCCCAGGAGGAGAAGGCGGAACCCTAGAAGGAGAGGTAGGGGGAGGAGAGCCTCACCCGTGACTTCTGGTCCGCCTGAGGGTTCAGACCCTAGGCTGGAGGATCAGTGGCAGTCTAGACCTGCCCTGATGAGGGGAAGAGTGGAGAATGGCTACTATGTGCCAGGGGTTACTACCCCCCACTCTGGGAATGGGCAAGGACCAGTGGCATCTGGGTGGCCTAGGGCCTGGTCCTGGCCGCGGACAGCTAGGGAGTACCAGTGGGGTAGCCCAGTTGCTCCGGACAGCTTTTTCAGAAGGAACCACATGGGTTCACCGTGGCGTAGAACCGGAGGGTGTCCCTGCAGTTGCGGGCCCGCGTCCGTGTTCTATCGCTCCAAGCAGGGAAGCCCATCACGGTGGTGATTGGTCTGCCCTGCATTTTGGCTGGAAGGGGGTTGTGTTGGACTTGGCCCTTTTGGCAGGTTCACCCCTAAACTTTTTGCCTGTCTCCTAGCCTTTTCCCTGTGTAGTGTTGGTGGTTTTAGGCTTCTGCGCACTTTAGCACTGTGTCCCAGTGTAAAGTGTGTGCGCACTCTGAGTGTGTGTGGTGAGATGGGCCTGCCCTCCCATAGGAATGCATGGGGGATATGTGTGTCCATAGTAATTCCTGGTGTGAGAGGAGTGCAGGGGCGAGTTTAGTATGTGCGAACTCGTGAGAATAAATGCTGCGCAATGGTGTGCGCAGATTTATTGTGACTAGTGGAGGAGTGCCACTTTTAGAAGTTGGCATTTATGTGTGCTCTGTGTCTGCCTGCCTGATGTGAATTGCATGTCTGGCTTGTGAGTGACAGGGGCTGGGAGGTGTGTGTGACTCCAGGAGGGGCAGGGTGAGTCAGCGCAGTGGTGAATAGGGAGATCTGCATCTAGATGGGAGGGAGGAGTTGCACCTGGGACCTGAATAGGGCTGTGCCTTCCCTCCACATTGCTGGCTCCACCCCTGTGGTGCGTCTGATGTCCCTAGCCTGTCCTGTGAAAGGAGAGAGGAGCTGAGCAAAACAAAGTGCTCCAAAGCTCCCCCAAACCAGTTGCATCTGGTTTTTCCCTAAACCCTGCACCTTTAGACAAAGGAAAAGGTGTATAAAAGAAGGGGCTGTGACCCCATGAAGATGTTCTCTGTTGAGCTGTTCCTTTGCTGAGGGGGCCTGCTGCTGCTGGGCTCCAGGAGGAACCGCCACTAGGGACTGCCTCCCTGCTGGAGGGCCCTGTGAGCTGGCCTGCCTGAGCCCAGCTCCTTTGCCGCCCCCCTTTTATCCTAAAGGGCTTGCTTTGGACTACAGCGCCTGTGAGCGCTTTATTTTGCCTTTTTGCAGAGCGTTTGACTTTTGCCCTTGTGAGTGCTATATTCCTGCCCAGGAGGATTGCTGGTGGCCGGCAGCGCGAAGCTGCCTCATGTGGGATTCCCCCACCTGGAGGCTGGGAGAAGCGGGAGCCCACCCCGCATCTTTGCCGCTTATTTTTATATTTGACGGAGCGGGAGCCCACCCCGTGTTTTTACCGATTTCAGCGGGAGCCTACCCCGCTTTGATATTTATTTCAAGAGCGGGTGCCCACCCCGCTTGATGCCCCGTTTGATTTTGCGGGTGCCCACCCCGCATTACTGATTTGCTTTCGAGCGGGTGCCCACCCCGCATTACGGCCGAGAACTGAGCCGCCGGCCCGACCCGGAAGCCAGGCTCCTGCTGCCTGACTCGGGGCGGGGCCAATAGCAGGAGGCGGCCGAGGCCGCCACCGCAGCGCGGCCGAACGAGAAGGGTCCAGGAAGTGCTGCATGCCCGAGCGGGGCTCTCGTGAGTAGGAGAGAGCCCCGCGGCCACCCGAGAAGTTGGAGCAGTGCGGGCTCCATTCCAGCCGCCCCCACCTGCCAGAAGGGGAGGCAGAGATCGCCGGTGACAGGAGGAGTCCCCCAGCAGCACCGGTGAGTGGGGCAGACTGGAGCCGATCTGGCGCTCCCGAGGCACGTGTAGTGCCTGCGCCTATTTTCCTTGTTGGGGGCATTTTGTTAGAGTCCCAGAGGGAGCTCTCACGGCACATTGGTGCCAGTGCCGGTGCTGATTCCTTTTGGGGGCAATTTGGTTGTAGGAGTCCCCGAGTGGGGCTCTCCCAGGCACAGTGGTGCCCACGCTAATTTCTTTTGGGGCTGAGTCTACACCCCGCATTGGAGCTCCGGCGAGGGGAGCTACGGAGGCACAGTTAGTGCCAGTCCTGAACCCAGCTGCCCCGCACCAGAGCGGGCAGCTGCAACGTTGGGGTCAGTTTTATTGCGAGTCCCAGAGGGGCTCAGGGGGCACGCTGGTGCCCGTGCTCACTTTTACAGCTGCCCAGCAAGTAGTGGGCAGCTGCCATGTTTAGGTTGTGCCTCTGCACACTTTGCCTTGGCTGCCTGTGCAGCCAGCCCGGACATTCTGGACAGTGGGCATTTGAGCCCCGGTGAGAGGCCAGTTGGCCTGGGGCCAGTGTCAGTGCGTTGTGCCCCCGATTGGGGCACACTGTGTTTATGCTTAAGAGGCCTATTGCCTCATGTGATTTACGCCTCATGTGATGTAGGTGTCCCATCTTGTATGTTACAGGATCTCGTGCTAAGTTCCTACCTGTACCAGTAATTACTGGTTGTGCGCTACATTTATTATTTGCATTTACTTACCTGATCTGATGGTTCTGACCATGGCCCGATTGGCCTGGTCCTGTATATAATTCCCCTGTGAATATTGCCTAGTGCCAGTTGGCACACTGTATATTATGTGATTATGTTTCTAAGGTATTTATGATAATACAAAGGCTATTTTTTATATAACCTTGTGTGGAGTTCCTTTTTGTGGTGTGCCTAGTGTGTTGCTGCTGTGTGAGTAGTGCTGCGCAAACGCTTTACACATTGCCTCCGGGATAGGCCTGACTGCTCGTGCCAAGCTACCAAGGGGTGAGCAGGGGTTATCTTGGGTGTGTAACTCCCTCGCCCTGACTAGAGAGGCGGTCTCTGCCTGGCTTTGGCGCAAGCCTTAGCCAACCAGAGATCCCATTTCTAACAGGAGGGATCCAGCATTTATGCCCTGGAGTCTCAGAGACCCCTCTGAGAGAGTCCACAGCGACAAGGGAGTCTCACACAGCGGAGGCCTGGGATTGATCCCACTACCGCTGGGAGCACAGCACCGTACTCCGGGACCGGAGCTCTCGATGGAACTTTTGGACTATGCCCCCCTAAGCGGAAACTATAACCTTTCTGTACGTACTACGGTGCCCGAGCAACCTTTGGCCGATGACCGGTGGAGCTGTCCTATGCAGCTATAGAGGAGTTTGGCTCTGGTTCACCCCTTGGCCGTCACCTACCCAGCCGGACGTCGGACACTGTTTTTCCTCGTCTCCCCGTTGTGCTTCCTCCCCCCTCCCCCACCTCTTCCCTCCATTATTCGTTGTCTACCTCCCCTACTCCTTTCCTCTCTCCCCTAATTTTTCTCTCCCTGTGCCTATTTTTAGGTCTCGCCTACGCAGCGCGCATGCGCTGCATAGGAAGGAGACCTTTAGCAATCGATTCGCCTTTTCACCCAAAAACGTGCACACTTTGCATTGCCTTCAATGGCAACGCGTGCACGTTTGGCGATTCCCTTGCGGGAGCGAGCTTTGACAGATGGTTCCTCCTCGCTCCCGCAAGGGAAACAGGCGCAGGCCCCCTCCTCTCTCCCCTCCTCCTGCTGCCTCTCGTCAAACTTTTTTTTATTTTATTTTTTACCTTGAGCGCGAGGCGCGCACGCTTGTTTTCTTTCATCTTGTCTCCGGGTGAGAAAATCCTGGCTGCTGCCGCTTCGCTGTGGCCCCTGAAGGGTTTCTGGGAAGCCTGCCGCCGGGATGCCTTTTCACAAGCGGGCTGTGGGGCCCGGTGGCTGCAGCCCGGCGGAGCCCGGGGTGCTGGTGGGCTCGCTGCAGGAGGTGAGCGCCCGATCCCTGCTGCTGGTTCTACGGCAGCTGTCCGAGCTCTCCCGCCAGGCTGGCAGCATCTTTGAGGAGCAAGAGGCAGAGGCGGGCGCGGGGTGCCTTCGGGGGGCCCGCCTGGAGCACCGCCTCGGAGCCCTGGTGCACAGCACCCGCCGCCTGGACCACCGGAAGGTGCCCGTCCGTAAGTGATGCGCTTTTCTGCCTTGTTCAAAGTCGGCGCTTTATCCTTGTGTGTGAAAACCTCCAAATGTAGAAACACGTGTTGAGACTCAGAAGAACTACTTGTAGTATTTAAGGTGCCAGACAGTACTTCTAGTGACACTTTTTTTTCTTCACATTTCGCATAGTTCGGATCACATCAGTGAGACGTTATTGTGCTTTGAGTGACACGTTATAGCGCTTTGTATAGGGACAGTAAAATACACATGGCAGTTGTAGCATCTCATATACGTCTATATTTAAATGTACATCCCCCTAATGAACCACGTTTTCGGACGGCTCGAGTTACACCGTGGTGGAGTGCGTGGTTGGCATAGTGTTGCATATGTTATGATGCGGTGTGTGAAGCCCTTTGGTGTCGTGCCGAGCGACCAGAGAGATGCTCTTGTCTCTTGGCACAGTGTTTAGTAGCGTGATAGTCGGGGCAATACCACTGCATTTATATGATGCCACATATTCCATCATTTGCTGCATAATTTACAGGTTGTAACAAAAAGTTACTAAAAGCACTGCCACGTGAATGTGCTATTTAATGATTAAATTGATACTAATGAGGTTAAACTTTTGCCCCAACATTATTAACGTGTAAAAATGACAACATTGTGAAGCAATATTGTCACAAAATGTGGTGAATTATGTTGCATAATTTACCTTTCCTTGTTGCATAAGTAGGTCTATAATTTTGCCTTTTCCTGTCGTATAGTGCTCATAGATGTATCCAAGAAAGGAGGAAAGGGAGTGCAGTACAGGACAAAGTTATGTAAATCACATACCTTGAATAGGTAGCCGCTTGCTTTGCTAAGGGGGCCTTTTATCATTAAACGGTATGCTTGCACACTTGTTATAAAGGCTTTGTATCATGGGTCATTCTTGGTTCCAAAGGGATGTTATGTTATCTTGTGTTATGACGATTTGTGTAGCACACTAATCACCCGTGAGGGTATCCAGGCGCTTGAGCAGGTGTGTAAGTGTGTAGTCCCCACAGAGTTACTCAAAGAGCCAGGTCTTCAGCCTCTTGCGGAACTCAAGAAGTGGGGAGTAGTCTCTGATGTGCTGAGGGAGGTCGCCATGTTTTGGGTGCTATGCAGGAGATTGAGTAGCCTTATGTATAAGCCTTGTGCATCAGTGCATTTCCTCATAGACACAGAATGGGTAACACCCGTTGGTACACCAGGCCCTTAGGTCCTTATTCTGGCTGCTGCCCCATAGAAGGGTTGATTGAGTGTTAATATACTTTCTTGACTTTGGAGGCACTGCTTAACAGCACTGTGGTGTGTTTAATGGCACAGCACTGGCAAGTCCCTGAAGTACTGTAATGTTTTAACGGAAGAGTAGTGACACTTCACATCTGTATTTTAAAGGGCACTATTGGCACGTCTCAACATTGCTGCTACACAATTTATTGAGAATGCTGTGGTTTGTGTGGTCGGCTGTCCCTGTGATGGCCAGCTCAAGCACTTCGCAGAAGAACCAGTATACATTTAGAGGACCACACCGGCACGCAGATTGTCAGATATGTACAAAATACTAGTAGCACAGACCGCTGACCACATGATGATGGTCCCGGTTCTTCTTCCAGCTTTAGGTAGATCAGTGTATTGTCATTTCTGTAATACTCATTCTTGTAACCTTTCACTGTGTCCTAGAGTCTTGAGTAGTTGTCAAAGAGAATGAGCGAGTGAGTCAACATGTCTCCAATCCACAATAGAGGACAAGCACTTCCACAGGATTCTTTAATGGCAGCTTATGCAACTTAAATTCTAAATATGTTATTTGTAGTGTATGTTAAGAGCCTGTAAAGTAGTGGGTTCTCAAGTATTTTTTGGCAGATTTGTGTATGTTTTGGGCGGGTGTGCCAATAGAAAGTATTTTAACATAAAAAACAAAATTCTTTGAGGTTAAACGTTGTTACAATGCATTGCACCATCAAGGCTTGTTAGTAGGCAGTTGTTTTCAAAGCTTTATTCTGTATTAAGCAGTTTGTAAATAGCATCAGCTTCGCTAGTTCATTGGCCCCTTAGTCCTTTCGGTTCTTGGGAGCAGAATGATCCCTGTGGGTGTGAATTCATGAGATGGAAGGGTTTGCTGAAGGGAGCAGACATTCAGCCTTCTGCTGGCCGAAGAGTGTGTGGATGCAGTATCTCGTATGCTGAGAGTTGAGTATGTGGTGGTGTTTGGGTATAGACAAGGACTGTGGATGGATCGGAAGGATGTTGCAGAACCCCAACTTGACCTAGACAAATAAACATTTTCTCTTGTGTTATCCCTCTGTGGTTCTCTTCAGAGGGGTTCGTTTCCTGCAGCCCCCACCTTTTTATTTCAGTTTTGGCAGCCTTCTCTTGTGCTAGCAATGACCCTTGTGCTCTTCCAAACCTATTCAGTTTCACATCCTACACTTTGTAGTGCAGTATTAGAGAATCGTCTTTCTCAGGTTTGGGTTCCAGTGGAGGCCCAGTTGCCACAGATTCTTGATTCCCTGGAGGTGCCACAAGTCTGTCCTCTTCTTGTCCTGTTTCTGTGGTTCTCAAGGATATTGCATCTCAATCATTGCGACAAGTACTTCCCGGGCTAATGTCACTTGGTGTGAGAGCCTTGCTTGCCACTCCATTCACCTGTGTCTCTTTTACCTGTGTCCTTGTCTTATCTGTCCTCCCATAGCAATGGCAGTGGGGTCCTTTTTAGGTCTCGCCTTGGCAGCGCATGCGCTGTCTCAGCGAGACATAAAGTAATCTGTATGTTGGCTGAAACTTAGTGTAATTTGTCATGCCGCTTGCCATTGGTTTAACTCTGGCATTGCTGTTGTAATCTTGCTTTCTGTTGGCTGTTAATACCATACCTAACTTCCGTGTAGTCCGGAAGCAGCAGCTCCTAACTACAGTTTTCGTCCGCAGCAACGCTCTGCAGGGCGCACGGGGAACTTTCCTTTTTCTCTTCAGCAGCGCCCGCCTTACAAGCCACATGGTGCGATGCGCGCGCACCAGCAGCTTGTGGAGTTCAATCTGCTGCCCTTTTCTTTGGCTTCCCCCGCCGCCTACTTAGCGCGAGGAGAATCTCGCGCCACAGCTTGTTCTTTTTAATTAACCGAACTATCGCTATGTACTGCTGACGGACAGCCGCAGCTCCCCCGCCCTCCCCCTACGGAGGCTGGCACCGTGCGGTGACGTCGCAGTGATTGGCAGCTCTGCCCATGCAGGTTCCGAGGAGGGGGTGGGACCGGTCCCTCGCCACAGCTCGAGGAGGCAGCAGCTCTGCCGAGTCGATGTGTGCGGCCACCTTCCCTCCTTCGCTGGGCTCTGCCTCCGTCTCTCCAGCCGGCTCTCCGTCGGTCTCTCCTCCGGGCTGGCCTTGCTGGCTGTAGGTGAATATTTTGTGTGGGCTCCGAGGCTGGGATGAATGCCGGGAGAAACAGGGGTGTCTGTCATCAAGCAGAAGTGCTGCCGGACCACAGCGCGGTGTACGGCTCGGTGCGCGGGCCCCTGTCTGTGCACTGCTCCAGGTGTGTGCCCGTGCAGTGCCGGTCTCAGCACTGCCCGAGGCTTGTTTTCCCCTGCACCCTTGCCTTCGGATGCCTCCTTGGGGTTGTTTCGAAGAGAGATGCTTCAATGCTTGCGTTGCTTTCACTTTCACTGCACTTGCTTAAAGTGTTTTGGATTTGAGGGATCATTCCACTGTTACTGACTGTACTGTGCCTGTTCTGTGAGTGGCTTACACATACACACAAACCCCACCTTCCCATACACTCGTGTACCATCCATTAGGAGGTGAAACGTCTCTGCTACACACCGAACAGGGATAGGACAGTCAGCAGCAGTGGAACGAACCCTCCAATCCAGAAAACATTAAGTGAATGCAGTGAAAGTAAAGCCCTCCAGTGTCCTTGGGCCGTGTTCACACTGTAAAAAACTGCAAAGCACATAAACAAATAAATTGTAATACTGGGCTTTAGGCAAGCTGTCCCCACAGTGCAGTGTGGTACTTATTAATGAGTGGGCTTCAGCACACTGTGAGGGCTATGAAGAGCTATATAAATTAAATGAGAATGGTTCGTGTGGGTCTCCATGTCTGTTTGTGTTTTGAAAAACGTACACTGCTACCTCT
The DNA here is from genome assembly GCA_963921515.1 of Calotriton arnoldi. NCBI lineage: Eukaryota > Metazoa > Chordata > Amphibia > Caudata > Salamandridae > Calotriton > Calotriton arnoldi. Next base: position 568,106 of record CAWUFW010011422.1, on the reverse strand, counting down.
TCTGGGTGCGAAGCAAACTTGCTTTGCTGCTGACCATGCCATACTTATTCTTCCATCCAAATGAAGTTTGAAAAAATAATTTCTGTGTACAAACTAGGGTGTTTGACTTTTCAGTTAAAATTGGAATTTATGATTAACAACCATTGTGTTCCCTAGAATGTTGCTCACATGTTGTACACAATTGACAGGCTGACATTTGTATGCAAAAGACACCACTACATCCACATCTTTTACCATGAAGGATTATACTGGCTTCGCGTGCTAGCAAGAAGTCCAGTAAAATATCAGGTGCCTGGTTCACTGAGGAGCATACAGACATTTGCATTTTTATTTTGTAGGGTACATGCTACGAACTATCAAAAAAGAAATGCTTTAGTCCAGGAACTAACAGCTCTATGACTTTAAATCTTTGCAGGACTGACCCAGCCTCTCATCTTTCCAACTTTAATGAGTAGGGTAATAACTGCGGCCGAACACTGCTCTGTATGTCTGAGGCAGGGAAAAGAGGGGGTGGTGAGTTGTTGCACTCTCCGGTGGCTGTGAATGCAGTTTCTAAATGCGGCGGCGCTTCCAGTGTACATTTTGGACTTAGCATACCAACACCGTATTGGCAGACCTAGCCAATTTAATTCAGTTTTTCTCACTGCTCCTTCGTTTGCCTAAGCCGGTCGCCCTTTGTGCCTCCAACAGACTCACCCATTCACTACTGGTTTGCACATCTGTATTCTATTTGGATGCAATCTAAAGCGCTCAAACGCCTGAGAGGGGTAGTAAACACTATAAAAATGCAATTACAAGTGCAAGACTATCAGCAAGAGCCCATTGTCCGCCCTCCCTGCAGCCAAAGTGGCAACAGCAGTTCAAGTGCAAATGCCTGCGTGCTCCTAACACAGATGAATACTGCACATGTGGATGGTGCTGTTTAACCATAAGGAGCCCCGGCCCAGCCCATCTTACCTCTTCTAACAGAGCGTAAAGCAAGAGAAATTTAACAAAGACAAATGGTTCAAGTGCTGTTTAGATGCTTTGTAGGCAAAATTGAAAAAAAGGGACGTTCAAGCCAACATGTGGACAATAAAGCTCGTTTAGGATTAATTTACATTCATCAAGACTGTCACTGCGATTTGTCAAAAAAAGCAGGGGTTGCAACAAAATGCTCGCAAATGTATGCATATTTTATTTAGAAGCTGTTTCATACCGCAGGTACTAATTAGAAGCTCTTATTAAAAAGCTGTTCAAATAGCATGTTTGATTCAGGGTTTAAAAACTGACGTTTTTATTTATTTCTACTTTGTGTTTTTATATTAATAAAATCTGTCATTCTATGCCCCTCATATAATGTTCAATTAGTCCTTCGATTTGTTGGTGAAATGTCCCGGTTTTTTGCTTTAAAAATCTGGTCACTCTACTTAGTGCTGGCTCTCAAGATGACCTATGCACTAATAACCACTTGGTGCAAGAGATATAAGTTATATATACCATTCTTACAAAAAATGTCTGTATTTTACAAAGTAAAACAGGTTAGCATTACTGATAGTTTAAGCTATTGGCGTTGCAAAAAATAATGTATGTTCGATTTTTTTTAATAAAAAATATTCCATCAGTAGCATAAGTAAAGGTGCAGTACCTTTTGTGGTTAATAGAAGTCCCTTTAAAACTCCACAGGGACATCTAGTAACATCCTGTGGTACTGCACCCTTTTCTTGCTTTGTGGATTTTATTTTATTATTTATGCTATAGCTGGGATATTTTATAACAAAAACAAATAACAAACATTATGATTTGCAACGCCAATAGCTCAAATGTTCGGTAATTGCGAGACCTATTGCATTGCAAATGCTTGTTTAGGTTGAGCCTAGCGCGCATGTGCTGCTCTATGGGAGGCTTCTTGTGAGCACTCCTAACTTCCCGGAGACTTCTCCATGTGGGTCTGGCAACTCCCAAACATTCCATTGGCCTTTGCGTGTAGCTTTCAATAATGAAAGCACGCAAATGGCCAAAGACGGGTGCAGGTCACGCCTTGTCTCTAAACGTTCACTCCCATGGTGTTTGGGTCTCGGGAGCGAGCAGTGGCGCGCAGCTGCATTCCTCCCTTCTTGTTGTTCTGGATCATGTTACTAAATAACACAGCGCGGTCGCTTTCACTTTCGCGGCCGCGCTTGTTAAGTAGTAGCTGTGCTATGTGTATAACGTCCCTTGTGTGGCTTTCAAAGATTTGCTTTTGCTAATTAGACCCTCGCTGTGTTTTTTAGATTCGAGCCGGGGTATTTACTCTGCACCAGCTTCGAGTCCCGGCATCTGCTCCACATCCTGTGATTCTGGGCAATCAATTATTCTCCCTGTGACTTAAAAACAGGAATCTGACTTATGTAATGTAATCTGGTGCTCGTGTAAAGAGCTCTAATTTGGTCATGTTCGCGCAATATAACAAGCATTGGCATAGCCAATAGGTCTCGCTTTTGGGACCTTATAAGTATTTAGTTATGCAGCACAATATCCTTGGTGCAACAACATCAACTGTTGCATGGCTAAACACTTATAAGGTCCCAAAGGCGAGACCTATTGGCTATGCCAATGCTTGTTTTCCTTATGTTTATGCTATGCTTTTGTACTCATGTAACTCATGTAACTATGCTCCAGTAACTGATGGAACTTTGTAACCATGTTCTGAAACAATGCTTCTTCCTCATGTAAAGCGCTCTGATACCTCCGGGTCTAGCCAGCGCTATATAAAACTTTTCAAATAAATAAATACATTTCCGGACTATACTATTGAAGCCCAACAGAAATGAGCTTCATTTCTGAAAGTTAAGAAAGCTATGCTTGAGGAAGGCCTGCAGTATTCACTAATCTTCCCTGCCTGACTTCGGATAATACTGGATGGTGCTGGACACTTCTGCAATGATCCCAAAACTGCTTGGGAGTGGCTCGCAACTTACAGGTCGGGATATATGCCTCCAACGGTGTAACATGCTGATATGCCTCGAGAGTGGACCGTGAGAAAGAGGACATGGAAGAGAGCCCAGAGGGGACCAACAAAAAAGCCCAAACTGAGAAGGAAAGGACGCCTGCCCTTCAGGCTGTGGGGAGATCATGAAGACCATGGAGACCACCTCAGAAAATGGTTCCCCCTCCGTGAAAGGGACTGGCGAATCGGAATCAGATTCCGCACAGGCAGAAATTTCCCCGAGAATGGCGGATGACCTGCTCTGAGTGGAATCCTCTGCACAGTTCAGGAGTGCACAGTAGCAGGACTTTTTTGGATAATGTGCTCTGTGGACCCTCTGGGTGCTTCGGCTACACCTGGCCAGCGCGGACCCAGATGAGACTTGTTGCCAGTGAGCCGTGGCCTACCCCCTCCTGGATGATTTCACCGAAGCCTGGTAGAGACTGTCCGATGACAGTGTTGGTTTACTTGCAGTTTGGGCGGCTGGCCATTGCCAGGCTGATCTTGGATTGGTTTTTTTTTCCGTTCTTATGGGGTTTTCTCTTGTTTTGTTTTGTTTTGCCTGCAGGGACAGTTTTGAATTTTTTGGCAGTGGGATCAGGGGCTGGTTGGTGAATGTGGGGGGCTCCCCTGTGGCCTGATCCATTATGGTGACAGCACAATGCTTGCTAAAATTCATGTCCTGGAACATTAGTGGGATGGGCTTGGCTACCAAGCTCCATAATATACACAGGTATTTGCAGAGGCAAGGAGTGCAGGTCGCCATGCTGCAGGAGACACACCTCATACAGAGTGAAGTAGAGAAATTGCACCTTAGATGGAGAGGGCAGTTATTTGCCAGCTCCTTCTCGGGGTATGCAAGCAAGGGGAGTGCTGATTTGGAAACGGGGCGTACCCTTTGAACCCTTGTATGCATCTATAGATAAGGAGGGCAGGTACGTGTTGCTGACCAGGAGATTATTAGGTCGGGTCATTACACTCCGCAGTATTTACACCCAAAACATGACCATTTACTTTTTTTACATACACTCTCTGACTCATTGACCTTACTGACCGCAGATGACTGGCTCCTTGAAGGCGACTTTAAGTGTGTAGCAGACGTTGGCCTGGACCGCTCCTTTCACCCGCTACCTATGGCTCAGACTCACCGTGCTACTGCGGACTTTTATGACTGGATGGGACACTGGGACCTGACAGTCATCTGGCGTACACAACACACAGGGGGGTGATTCACAAAGGTAATCTGAGCCAAAAGTCTAACTTTACGACTTTTGGTATTCACAGAAGTAATTTACGAGTCGTATCTTTACGTCCGCACTCGGGCCGGAATCTCCACACTCAGGGCCGAGTCTCCGCACCCAAGCCAGAAACTCCACAGTCGGGCCGGAAATACCGCACCCGGGCCGGAATCTCCACAGTCGGGCGGAATCTCCACAGTCGGGTGGAATCTCCGCCTCGGGCCGGATGGTCATTGTGTTCACCCCCCCCCCCTGCTCCAGCTGAAACACTGCAGCCCAACAGCCAATCCCAGCCCTGCAGCAAACATAAAAGCAGATCTAACACATACAAACCTTCCAACATGTCGCTGAATGTGTTTGTTGCTCTGCCCCTTGCCATGTGTCAAGGAGATTTGAGGAGGAGGAGGAGGATGAGGAGACTAGAGAGGATTTTCAGTAGCGAAGCAGTGTTTGCTATGGCAGGGTGGGAGCCGTGCTCCCGCCCTGTCATAGCAAACATCAATGTCCCGGGGGTGGGCACCCCGGACATTGCAGGAGCCGGCCCTGGGGGGTGGCGGTCCCCAGGGCCATCGAGGGCTCCAGGAGGGGGGCTGCATGGCCCCCCTCCCAACTGATTTAGCCCCGGGGAGGTGGTGGTCCCCGGGGGACCGCAACGGACCCCTGTATTTACATAAAGTTTGCCCCGAGGAGGTGGTGGTCCCCGGAGCAGTGTTGGGAGGGGCATAGATACATCAGGATTGCCCCCGAGACCTGGCCCACCCGGGGGCTTTAAAAAACGAAGCGCGGGCTTCGTTTTTTTTTTTCAATTTTCGGACGGATTCGCGCACCCGGCGCGACTATGGCTGAAAATTGAAAGAAAATGCTTTTTTTGGCCCTGGAGGTCTCTGTGGGACCCCCTGACCATGCCTACGGGGTCATGGTGTTTTTACCCTGCCTCCTGTTCTTCTTTTTTAATGTTTATCTCACCTTTTTCCTTCTCCCTCGGTACCGAGTCACAAGATGGCTGCCAACACTTCCTGGTTTGAAGTGTTGGCAGCCAATCAGATGCAAGCTCGTGCTCGGGAGGGCTCAGCCAATCAGATCTCACAATTCTCAAATATCGATATCTGTACATCTTTAAATATCTCTAAAACTACTGAACGGATTTACACCATTTAAAAAAAGCGTGCTTTCTGGACCAAGAGCTATTTCTCTGCCAAATTTGGTGTAATTCCGTTCAGCAGTTCAGGCTGTAGCCGTGTCTAAATTTTCCTATGGAAATTAACATGGAGAAAACATGTTTTGGGACCCCCTTTTTTCACGGCCCCCGCTTGACGAATCACCCCGAAACTTTCAAGACAGGTGCTGACCTGAGTGAACAATTAGTTTTGAAACTTTTGTGAAGATTTGTCAAATGGTGCCAAAGTTATTGGCAAATCAAAAAACGCTTTTCCTATGGAAACAAGGTTCTAACTAAAACTACCTACTGGCGACCCCCAGTAGGTAATATATATATATATATATATATATATATATATATATATATATATATTCACTGAAAAAACCATAGGTTTCAGACACGTTATAGTTAGAAATTAGCATTTAAAAAACCTTTGAAATTCACTGAAAAAACCATAGGTTTTAGGGACAGTTATAGTTAGTTGGACATTTCACTCGTACAAAACCATAGAAATTCCCCCATTATAGTTAGTTCAGCTAACTATAACTCGCGCTCCGCAATGCACTGCTGATGACGTCACATATTACATCACTCATGACATGGTCAGTGACATCACTGATGACATCACTGATGACATCTCAAATGAAATCACTGATGACATCATCCAGTGACTGTGTGTTTCTGTAAAGTTTAAATATGTTTAATATATATAGGGAAAGGCGTATTGAAGAATGAGTGGGTGTTTAAGTGTCTGAATGGATGATTTAGTACGTGCGTGACTGACTCTACAAGTGAGTGATTAAACGTATCTTACTGAATGCATGGGTTAGTGACTAAACTGTGTGAATGTCTGTATCCGTCTGTTTGTTGGTGTGTAAGTGGATGCATGGATTTGCAAATAGCTACATGAGTGTCTATATGGGTTATTGATTGGTTCTCTGAGTATCTGTATGGCTGCCTGAGTGTTTGTGTGGGTGGGGTGTGTGTGACTCTGTACATAGATGTGTGAGTGGGTGATTCACTGGGTGCATGATTTCAAGAGTGCATCTGTGATGGACTGCTTGGGTGGGTGAGTGTGTGTATGGGTGTGTTAGTGAGTGAATGTATATCTCAGTGGTACATGTGCGAGTAACTACATATGTAAAAGGCAGTATATATGTGTGTTAGAGTATTTAAATGGCTATAAGTGAGAGTGTGTGATTGTGAGAGTGGCTGTATGGATGCGTGTGTGCTTGTATCAGTTATTGTATAAGAGCGTAAGAATGTGCTAGTATTTGTATGAGTAAGTGAGCTGGTGTGTGTATAACTGTATAGGTGAGTAAATGGGTGTGTGATTAATTTTTTGCATGACTGACTAGGTGTGTGAGTACCTCTATGGATGAGTGGCGGTGTGTGAGTGTTTATATAGGTGTATGAGTGCATATGATAGTCCTGTACTGAGTGACTGTAAGTATGAGTGACTGTACGGGTGAGTGAGTAGATGTGTGTGTGTAGACCTAAGAATCAGTGAGTGGGTATGTAGTTATTGGTATTGGAGTGTGTATGGTTTTGAGAATGGCAGTCTGTAATTTAGAGTGGGTGTATCAAAAGCTATATTAGGGTGTGAGAAGATGCATGAAATTATCACATGGATGATGTCATCAGTGATGTCATTTGAGATGTCATCAGTGATGTCATCAGTGATGTCACTGACCATGTCATGAGTGATGTAATATGTGACGTCATCAGCAGTGCATTGCGGGGCGCGAGTTATAGTTAGCTGAACTAACTATAACGGGGGAATTTCTATGGTTTTGTACGAGTGAAATGTCCAACTAACTATAACTGTCCCTAAAACCTATGGTTTTTTCAGTGAATTTCAAAGGTTTTTTAAATGCTAATTTCTAACTATAACGTGTCTGAAACCTATGGTTTTTTCAGTGAATTTCAAAGGTTTTTTAAATGCTAATTTCTAACTATAACGTGCCTGAAACCTATGATTTTTTAAGTGAATTTCAAAGGTTTTTTAAATGCTAGTTTCTAACTATGCCTACAGAGGTAGGACATGTGAAGAAAGAAGAAAAAACGCGCAGAAAGAAGCAAAAGAAATGCAGAAAGAAGCAACAGAAGTCCACAAAGACGAAGAAAAGTGCAGGAAGAAGCAAAAGATGTGCAGAAAGAACCAACAGAGGAGCAGAAAGAGGCCATGTTGCAAAATCATCCTGTGCCCACAACTTTTTCAGACGGGTACTGGTGGTAACTGACTCTGACTAACCAGAGTCAGTGCTATGCTAAAAGACACTTAGAATACAGTGAAAACACCTACATACACTAGGGAACACTATGCGTTGGGGTACCCCTGTGATTAGCATGACCTCCTCTGTAAGTCCCTAGTACATAATAGGGCAGGGGGATTAAAACTACCTCTTAAAACGCGTGTGCAAACGCGCCCCGTGGCGCGTTTTAAGTTGCGGGATTAAGTCCCCTTGAATCCTGAGGGTCCCTGGGGCCCAACTAGCCCCCCAGGTACCTACAGTTAGGACCACAGAGCTGAGTTGCAGAGAGGCGTTCCGAGGCCACGCACCTTTTTTCACCTCTCTGCAACGCAACTCTGTTGTGCTTACTGAAGGTACCTGGTGGGCTAGTTGGCCCCCAGGGTCCCTCAGGATTCAAGGGGCGTGTTTGCGCACATGTCACCTGAGGCCCCGCCCCCTCCCTTCACCACTGTGCAAACGCGCCCCGTGGCGCGTTTTAAGTTGGGGGATTAGGTCACCTTGAATCCTGAGGGTCCCTGGGGCCCAACTAGCCCACCAAGTACTTCCAGTAAGCACCACAGGCCTGCGTTGCAACGCCTGTAACAAATTGTGTAGTTGTGTTTAGGTAGTGAAGGGGGTCGTGCTGGGGGTAGTGTTTTAGGGTTTAGGGTAGTGCAGTGGTGTTTGTGTAGTGTAGGGGGTCATGCTGGGGGTAGATTTAGGGTTTAGGGTAGTGCAGTGGTGTTTGGATAGTGTAGGGAGTCGTGCTGGGGGAGTGTTTTAGGGTTTAGGGTATTACAGTGGTGTTTGGGTAGTGTAGGGGGTTGTGCTGGGGGTAGTGTTTTAGGGTTTAGGGTAGTGCAGTGGTGTTTGGGTAGTGTAGGGGGTCGTGCTGGGGGTAGTGGTTTAGGGTTTAGGGTAGTGCAGTGGTGTTTGGGTAGTGTAGGGGGTACTGCTGGGGGTAGTGTTTTAGGGTTTAGGGTAGTGCAATGGTGTTTGGGTAGTGTAGGGGTTCGTGTTGGGGGTATTGTTTTAGGGTTTAGGGTAGTGCAGTGGTGTTTGTGTAGTGTAGGGGGTAGTGTTTTAGGGTTTAGGGTAGTGCAGTGGTGTTTGTGTAGTGTAGGGGGTCGTGCTGGGGGTAGTGTTTTAGGGTTTAGGGTAGTGCAGTGGTCTTTGTGTAGTGTAGGAGGTCGTGTTTTAGGGTTTAGGGTAGTGCAGTGGTGTTCGGGCAGTGTAGGGGGTCGTGCTGGGGGTGGTGTTTCAGGGTTTAGGGCAGTGCAGTGGTGTTCGGGCAGTGTAGGGGGTCTTGCTGGGGGTGGTGTTTCAGGGTTTAGGGCAGTGCAGTGGTGTTTGGGTCGTGCAGGGGGTCATGCTGGGGGAGTGTTTTAGGGTTTAGGGCAGTGCAGTGGTGTTTGGGTAGTGTAGGGGGTCATGCTGGGGGAGTGTTTTAGGGTTTAGGGCAGTGCAGTGGTGTTCGGGCAGTGTAGGGGGTCGTGCTGGGGGGAGTGTTTTAGGGTTTAGGGCAGTGCAGTGGTGTTCGGGTAGTGTAGGGGGTCGTGCTGGGGGGAGTGTTTGAGGGTTTAGGGCAGTGCAGTTGTGTTCGGGTAGTGTAGGGGGTCGTGCTGGGGGGAGTATTTTAGGGTTTAGGGTAGTGCAGTGGTGTTCGGGTAGTGTAGGGGGTCGTGCTGGGGGTTGTGTTTCAGGGTTTAGGGCAGTGCAGTGGTGTTCGGGCAGTGTAGGGGGTCGTGCTGGGGCTGGTGTTTCAGGGTTTAGGGCAGTGCAGTGGTGTTCGGGCAGTATAGGGGGTCATGCACGGGGTGGTGTTTCAGGGTTTAGGGCAGTGCAGTGGTGTTCGGGCAGTGTAGGGGGTCGTGCTGGGGCTGGTGTTTCAGGGTTTAGGGCAGTGCAGTGGTGTTCGGGCAGTGTAGGGGGTCTTGCTGGGGGTGGTGTTTCAGGGTTTAGGGCAGTGGTGTTCGGGCAGTGTAGGGGGTCTTGCTGGGGGTGATGTTTCAGGGTTTAGGGCAGTGCAGTGGTGTTCGGGCAGTGTAGGGGGTCTTGCTGGGGATAGTTTTTCAGGGTTTAGGGCAGTGCAGTGGTGTTCGTGCAGTGTAGGGGGTCGTGCTGGGGATGGTGTTTCATGGTTTAGGGCAGTGCAGTAGTGTTCAGGCAGTGTAGGGGGTCGTGCTGGGGCTGGTGTTTCAGGGTTTAGGGCAGTGCAGGCAGTGGTGCTCGGGCAGTGTAGGGGGTCGTGCTGGGGGTGGTGTTTCTGGGTTTAGGGTAGTGCAGTTGTGTTCGGGCAGTGTAGGGGTTCGTGCTGGGGCTGGTGTTTCAGGGTTTAGGGCAGTGCAGTGGTGTTTGGGCAGTGTAGGGGGTCATGCTGGGGCTGGTGTTTCAGTGTTTTGGGCAGAGCAGTGGTGTTCGGGCAGTGTAGGGGGTCGTGCTGGGGGTGGTGTTTCAGGGTTTAGGGCAGTGCAGTGGTGTTCGAGTAGTGTAGGGGGTCGTGCTGGGGGTGGTGTTTCAGGGTTTAGGGCAGTGGTGTTCGGGCAGTGTAGGGGGTCTTGCTGGGGGTGATGTTTCAGGGTTTAGGGCAGTGCAGTGGTGTTCGGGCAGTGTAGGGGGTCTTGCTGGGGGCAGTGTTTCAGGGTTTAGGGCAGAGCAATGGTGTTCAGGCAGTGTAGGGGGTTGTGTTGGAGGTGGTGTTTCAGGCTTTAGGGCAGTGCAGTGGTATTCGGGCAGTGTAGGGGGTCTTGCTGGGGGTGGTGTTTCAGGGTTTAGGGCAGTGGTGTTCAGGCAGTGTAGGGGGTCGTGCTGGGGGTGGTGTTTCAGGGTTTAGGGCAGTGCAATGGTGTTCGGGCAGTGTAGGGGGTCGTGCAGGGGCTGGTGTTTCAGGGTTTAGGGCAGTGCAGTGGTGTTCGGGCAGTGTAGGGGGTCGTGCTGGGGGTGGTGTTTCAGGGTTTAGGGCAGTGCAGTGGTGTTTGGGCAGTGTAGGGGGTCGTGCTGGGGGTGGTGTTTCTGGGTTTAGGGCAGTGTAGTGGTGTTCGGGCAGTGTAGGGGGTCGTGCAGGGGGTGGTGAGTCAGGGTTTAGGGCAGTGCAGTGGTGTTCGGGCAGTGTAGGGGGTCATGCTGGGGGTAGAGTTTTAGGGTTTAGGGCAGTGCAGTGGTGTTCGGGCAGTATAGGGGGTCGTGCAGGGGGTGGTGTTTCAGGGTTTAGGGCAGTGCAGTGGTGCTCGGGCAGTGTAGGGGTCGTGCTGGGGGTGGTGTTTCAGGGTTTAGGGCAGTGCAGTGGTGTTCGGGCAGTGTAGGGTGTCGTGCTGGGGGTGGTGTTTCAGGGTTTTGGGCAGTGCAGTGGTGTTCGGGCAGTGTAGGTGGTCTTGCTGGGGCTGGTGTTTCCGGGTTTAGTGCAGTGGTGTTCGGGCAGTGTAGGGGGTCTTGCTGGGGGTGGTGTTTCAGTGTTTAGGGCAGTGCAATGGTGTTCGCGCAGTGTAGGGGGTCTTGCTGGGGCTGATGTTTCAGCGTTTAGGGCAGCGCAGTGGTGTTCGGGCAGTGTAGGGGGTCTTGCTGGGGGTGGTGTTTCAGGGTTTAGGGCAGTGCAGTGGTGTTCGGGCAGTGTAGGGGGTCTTGCTGGGGCTGGTGTTTCAGGGTTTAGGGCAGTGCAGTGGTGTTCGGGCAGTGTAGGGGGTCTTGCTGGGGCTGGTGTTTCAGGGTTTAGGGTAGTGCAGTGGTGTTCGGGCAGTGTAGGGGGTCGTGCTGGGGCTGGTGTTTGAGGGTTTAGGGCAGTGCAGTGGTGTTCGGGCAGTGTAGGGGGTCGTGCTGGGGCTGGTGTTTCAGGGTTTAGGGCAGTGCAGTGGTGTTCAGGCAGTGTAGGGGGTCGTGCTGGGGGTGGTGTTTCAGGGTTTAGGGCAGTGCAGTGGTGTTCGGGCAGTGTAGGGGGTCGTGCTGGGGGTGGTGTTTCAGGGTTTAGGGCAGTGCAGTGGTGTTCGGGCAGTGTAGGGGGTCGTGCAGGGGCTGGTGTTTCAGGGTTTAGGGCAGTGCAGTGGTGTTCGGGCAGTGTAGGGGGTCGTGCTGGGGGTGGTGTTTCAGGGTTTAGGGCAGTGCAGTGGTGTTTGGGCAGTGTAGGGGGTCGTGCTGGGGGTGGTGTTTCTGGGTTTAGGGCAGTGTAGTGGTGTTCGGGCAGTGTAGGGGGTCGTGCAGGGGGTGGTGAGTCAGGGTTTAGGGCAGTGCAGTGGTGTTCGGGCAGTGTAGGGGGTCATGCTGGGGGTAGAGTTTTAGGGTTTAGGGCAGTGCAGTGGTGTTCGGGCAGTATAGGGGGTCGTGCAGGGGGTGGTGTTTCAGGGTTTAGGGCAGTGCAGTGGTGCTCGGGCAGTGTAGGGGTCGTGCTGGGGGTGGTGTTTCAGGGTTTAGGGCAGTGCAGTGGTGTTCGGGCAGTGTAGGGTGTCGTGCTGGGGGTGGTGTTTCAGGGTTTTGGGCAGTGCAGTGGTGTTCGGGCAGTGTAGGTGGTCTTGCTGGGGCTGGTGTTTCCGGGTTTAGTGCAGTGGTGTTCGGGCAGTGTAGGGGGTCTTGCTGGGGGTGGTGTTTCAGTGTTTAGGGCAGTGCAATGGTGTTCGCGCAGTGTAGGGGGTTTTGCTGGGGCTGATGTTTCAGCGTTTAGGGCAGCGCAGTGGTGTTCGGGCAGTGTAGGGGGTCTTGCTGGGGGTGGTGTTTCAGGGTTTAGGGCAGTGCAGTGGTGTTCGGGCAGTGTAGGGGGTCTTGCTGGGGCTGGTGTTTCAGGGTTTAGGGCAGTGCAGTGGTGTTCGGGCAGTGTAGGGGGTCTTGCTGGGGCTGGTGTTTCAGGGTTTAGGGTAGTGCAGTGGTGTTCGGGCAGTGTAGGGGGTCGTGCTGGGGCTGGTGTTTGAGGGTTTAGGGCAGTGCAGTGGTGTTCGGGCAGTGTAGGGGGTCGTGCTGGGGCTGGTGTTTCAGGGTTTAGGGCAGTGCAGTGGTTTTCAGGCAGTGTAGGCGGTCGTGCTGGGGGTGGTGTTTCAGGGTTTAGGGCAGTGCAGTGGTGTTCGGGCAGTGTAGGGGGTCGTGCTGGGGGTGGTGTTTCAGGGTTTAGGGCAGTGCAGTGGTGTTCGGGCAGTGTAGGGGGTCGTGCTGGGGCTGGTGTTTCAGGGTTTTGGGCAGAGCAGTGGTGTTCGGGCAGTGTAGGGGGTCGTGCTGGGGGTGGTGTTTTAGGGTTTAGGGCACTGCAGTGTTGTTCGGGCAGTGTAGGGGGTCTTGCTGGGGGTGGTGTTTCAGGGTTTAGGGCAGTGGTGTTCGGGCAGTGTAGGGGGTCTTGCTGGGGGTGATGTTTCAGGGTTTAGGGCAGTGCAGTGGTGTTCGGGCAGTGTAGGGGGTCTTGCTGGGGGTAGTGTTTCAGGGTTTAGGGCAGTGCAGTAGTGTTCGTGCAGTGTAGGGGGTCATGCTGGGGGCGGTGTTTCAGGGTTTAGGGCAGTGCAGTAGTGTTCGGGCAGTGTAGGGGGTCGTGCAGGGGGTGGTGTTTCAGGGTTTAGGGCAGTGCAATGGTGTTTGGGCAGTGTAGGGGGTCGTGCTGGGGGTGGTGTTTCAGGGTTTAGGGCAGTGCAGTGGTGTTCGGGCAGTGTAGTGGGTCATGCAGGGGGTGGTGTTTCAGGGTTTAGGGCAGTGCAGTGGTGTTCGGGCAATGTAGGGGGTCGTGCTGGGGCTGGTGTTTCAGGGTTTAGGGCAGTGCAGTGGTGTTCGGGCAGTGTAGGGGGTCTTGCTGGGGGTGGTGTTTCAGGGTTTAGGGCAGTGGTGTTCGGGCAGTGTAGGGGGTCTTGCTGGGGGTGATGTTTCAGGGTTTAGGGCAGTGCAGTGGTGTTCGGGCAGTGTAGGGGGTCTTGCTGGGGGTAGTGTTTCAGGGTTTAGGGCAGTGCAGGGGTGTTCGTGCAGTGTAGGGGGTCGTGCTGGGGATGGTGTTTCAGGGTTTAGGCCAGTGCAGTAGTGTTCGGGCAGAGTAGGGGGTCGTGCAGGGGGAATGGTGTTTCAGGGTTTAGGGCAGTGCAGTGGTGTTCGGGCAGTGTAGTGGGTCATGCAGGGGGTGGTGTTTCAGGGTTTAGGGCAGTGCAGTGGTGTTCGGGCAATGTAGGGGGTCGTGCTGGGGCTGGTGTTTCAGGGTTTAGGGCAGTGCAGTGGTGTTCGGGCAGTGTAGGGGGTCTTGCTGGGGGTGGTGTTTCAGGGTTTAGGGCAGTGGTGTTCGGGCAGTGTAGGGGGTCTTGCTGGGGGTGATGTTTCAGGGTTTAAGGCAGTGCAGTGGTGTTCGGGCAGTGTAGGGTGTCGTGCTGGGGGTGGTGTTTCAGGGTTTAGGGCAGTGCAGTGGTGTTCGGGCAGTGTAGGGGGTCGTGCACGGGGTGGTGTTTCAGGGTTTAGGGCAGTGCAGTGGTGTTCGGGCAGTGTAGGGGGTTGTGCTGGGGCTGGTGTTTCAGGGTTTAGGGCAGTGCAATGGTGTTCTGGCAGTGTAGGGGGTCGTGCTGGGGCTAGTGTTTCACGGTTTAGGGCAGTGCAGTGGTGTTCGGGCAGTGTAGGGGGTCATGCTGGGGCTGGTGTTTCAGGGTTTAGGGCAGTGCAGTGGTGTTCGTGCAGTGTAGGTGGTCGTGCTGGGGCTGGTGTTTCAGGGTTTAGGGCAGTGCAGTGGTGTTCGGGCAGTGTAGGGGGTCATGCTGGGGCTGGTGTTTCAGGGTTTAGGGCAGTGCAGTGGTGCTCAGGCAGTGTAGGGGGTCGTGCTGGGGGTGGTGTTTATGGGTTTAGGGTAGTGCAGTGGTGTTCGGGCAGTGTAGGGGGTCGTGCTGGGGCTGGTGTTTCAGGGTTTAGGGCAGTGCAGTGGTGTTCGGGCAGTGTAGGGGGTCGTGCTGGGGCTGGTGTTTTAGGGTTTAGGGCAGTGCAGTGGTGTTCGGGCAGTGTAGGGGGTCTTGCTGGGGGTAGTTTTTCAGGGTTTAGGGCAGTGCAGTGGTGTTCGTGCAGTGTAGGGGGTCGTGCTGGGGATGGTGTTTCATGGTTTAGGGCAGTGCAGTAGTGTTCAGGCAGTGTAGGGGGTCGTGCTGGGGCTGGTGTTTCAGGGTTTAGGGCAGTGCAGGCAGTGGTGCTCGGGCAGTGTAGGGGGTCGTGCTGGGGGTGGTGTTTCTGGGTTTAGGGTAGTGCAGTGGTGTTCGGGCAGTGTAGGGGTTCGTGCTGGGGCTGGTGTTTCAGGGTTTAGGGCAGTGCAGTGGTGTTCGGGCAGTGTAGGGGGTCATGCTGGGGCTGGTGTTTCAGTGTTTTGGGCAGAGCAGTGGTGTTCGGGCAGTGTAGGGGGTCGTGCTGGGGGTGGTGTTTCAGGGTTTAGGGCAGTGCAGTGGTGTTCGAGCAGTGTAGGGGGTCGTGCTGGGGGTGGTGTTTCAGGGTTTAGGGCAGTGGTGTTCGGGCAGTGTAGGGGGTCTTGCTGGGGGTGATGTTTCAGGGTTTAGGGCAGTGCAGTGGTGTTCGGGCAGTGTAGGGGGTCTTGCTGGGGGCAGTGTTTCAGGGTTTAGGGCAGAGCAATGGTGTTCAGGCAGTGTAGGGGGTTGTGTTGGAGGTGGTGTTTCAGGCTTTAGGGCAGTGCAGTGGTATTCGGGCAGTGTAGGGGGTCTTGCTGGGGGTGGTGTTTCAGGGTTTAGGGCAGTGGTGTTCAGGCAGTGTAGGGGGTCGTGCTGGGGGTGGTGTTTCAGGGTTTAGGGCAGTGCAGTGGTGTTCGGGCAGTGTAGGGGGTCGTGCAGGGGCTGGTGTTTCAGGGTTTAGGGCAGTGCAGTGGTGTTCGGGCAGTGTAGGGGGTCGTGCTGGGGGTGGTGTTTCAGGGTTTAGGGCAGTGCAGTGGTGTTTGGGCAGTGTAGGGGGTCGTGCTGGGGGTGGTGTTTCTGGGTTTAGGGCAGTGTAGTGGTGTTCGGGCAGTGTAGGGGGTCATGCAGGGGGTGGTGAGTCAGGGTTTAGGGCAGTGCAGTGGTGTTCGGGCAGTGTAGGGGGTCATGCTGGGGGTAGAGTTTTAGGGTTTAGGGCAGTGCAGTGGTGTTCGGGCAGTGTAGGGGGTCGTGCAGGGGGTGGTGTTTCAGGGTTTAGGGCAGTGCAGTGGTGTTCGGGCAGTGTAGGGGTCGTGCTGGGGGTGGTGTTTCAGGGTTTAGGGCAGTGCAGTGGTGTTCGGGCAGTGTAGGGTGTCGTGCTGGGGGTGGTGTTTCAGGGTTTTGGGCAGTGCAGTGGTGTTCGGGCAGTGTAGGTGGTCTTGCTGGGGCTGGTGTTTCCGGGTTTAGTGCAGTGGTGTTCGGGCAGTGTAGGGGGTCTTGCTGGGGGTGGTGTTTCAGGGTTTAGGGCAGTGCAATGGTGTTCGCGCAGTGTAGGGGGTCTTGCTGGGGCTGATGTTTCAGCGTTTAGGGCAGGGCAGTGGTGTTCGGGCAGTGTAGGGGGTCTTGCTGGGGGTGGTGTTTCAGGGTTTAGGGCAGTGCAGTGGTGTTCGGGCAGTGTAGGGGGTCTTGCTGGGGCTGGTGTTTCAGGGTTTAGGGCAGTGCAGTGGTGTTCGGGCAGTGTAGGGGGTCTTGCTGGGGCTGGTGTTTCAGGGTTTAGGGTAGTGCAGTGGTGTTCGGGCAGTGTAGGGGGTCGTGCTGGGGCTGGTGTTTGAGGGTTTAGGGCAGTGCAGTGGTGTTCGGGCAGTGTAGGGGGTCGTGCTGGGGCTGGTGTTTCAGGGTTTAGGGCAGTGCAGTGGTGTTCGGGCAGTGTAGGCGGTCGTGCTGGGGGTGGTGTTTCAGGGTTTAGGGCAGTGCAGTGGTGTTCGGGCAGTGTAGGGGGTCGTGCTGGGGGTGGTGTTTCAGGGTTTAGGGCAGTGCAGTGGTGTTCGGGCAGTGTAGGGGGTCGTGCTGGGGCTGGTGTTTCAGGGTTTTGGGCAGAGCAGTGGTGTTCGGGCAGTGTAGGGGGTCGTGCTGGGGGTGGTGTTTTAGGGTTTAGGGCACTGCAGTGTTGTTCGGGCAGTGTAGGGGGTCTTGCTGGGGGTGGTGTTTTAGGGTTTAGGGCAGTGGTGTTCGGGCAGTGTAGGGGTCTTGCTGGGGGTGATGTTTCAGGGTTTAGGGCAGTGCAGTGGTGTTCGGGCAGTGTAGGGGGTCTTGCTGGGGCTGGTGTTTCAGGGTTTAGGGCAGTGCAGTGGTGTTCGTGCAGTGTAGGGGGTCGTGCTGGGGGCGGTGTTTCAGGGTTTAGGGCAGTGCAGTAGTGTTCGGGCAGTGTAGGGGGTCGTGCAGGGGGTGGTGTTTCAGGGTTTAGGGCAGTGCAATGGTGTTCGGGCAGTGTAGGGGGTCGTGCTGGGGGTGGTGTTTCAGGGTTTAGGGCAGTGCAGTGGTGTTCGGGCAGTGTAGTGGGTCATGCAGGGGGTGGTGTTTCAGGGTTTAGGGCAGTGCAGTGGTGTTCGGGCAATGTAGGGGGTCGTGCTGGGGCTGGTGTTTCAGGGTTTAGGGCAGTGCAGTGGTGTTTGGGCAGTGTAGGGGGTCTTGCTGGGGGTGGTGTTTCAGGGTTTAGGGCAGTGGTGTTCGGGCAGTGTAGGGGGTCTTGCTGGGGGTGATGTTTTAGGGTTTAGGGCAGTGCAGTGGTGTTCGGGCAGTGTAGGGGGTCTTGCTGGGGGTAGTGTTTCAGGGTTTAGGGCAGTGCAGTGGTGTTCGTGCAGTGTAGGGGGTCGTGCTGGGGATGGTGTTTCAGGGTTTAGGCCAGTGCAGTAGTGTTCGGGCAGAGTAGGGGGTCGTGCAGGGGGAATGGTGTTTCAGGGTTTAGGGCAGTGCAGTGGTGTTCGGGCAGTGTAGTGGGTCATGCAGGGGCTGGTGTTTCAGGGTTTAGGGCAGTGCAGTGGTGTTCGGGCAATGTAGGGGGTCGTGCTGGGGCTGGTGTTTCAGGGTTTAGGGCAGTGCACTGGTGTTCAGGCAGTGTAGGGGGTCTTGCTGGGGGTGGTGTTTCAGGGTTTAGGGCAGTGGTGTTCGGGCAGTGTAGGGGGTCTTGCTGGGGGTGATGTTTCAGGGTTTAGGGCAGTGCAGTGGTGTTCGGGCAGTGTAGGGTGTCGTGCTGGGGGTGGTGTTTCAGGGTTTAGGGCAGTGCAGTGGTGTTCGGGCAGTGTAGGGGGTCGTGCACGGGGTGGTGTTTCAGGGTTTAGGGCAGTGCAGTGGTGTTCGGGCAGTGTAGGGGGTTGTGCTGGGGCTGGTGTTTCAGGGTTTAGGGCAGTGCAATGGTGTTCTGGCAGTGTAGGGGGTCGTGCTGGGGCTAGTGTTTCACGGTTTAGGGCAGTGCAGTGGTGTTCGGGCAGTGTAGGGGGTCATGCTGGGGCTGGTGTTTCAGGGTTTAGGGCAGTGCAGTGGTGTTCGTGCAGTGTAGGTGGTCGTGCTGGGGCTGGTGTTTCAGGGTTTAGGGCAGTGCAGTGGTGTTCGGGCAGTGTAGGGGGTCATGCTGGGGCTGGTGTTTCAGGGTTTAGGGCAGTGCAGTGGTGCTCAGGCAGTGTAGGGGGTCGTGCTGGGGGTGGTGTTTATGGGTTTAGGGTAGTGCAGTGGTGTTCGGGCAGTGTAGGGGGTCGTGCTGGGGCTGGTGTTTCAGGGTTTAGGGCAGTGCAGTGGTGTTCGGGCAGTGTAGGGGGTCGTGCTGGGGCTTGTGTTTCAGGGTTTTGGGCAGAGCAGTGGTGTTCGGGCAGTGTAGGGGGTCATGCTGGGGGTGGTGTTTCAGGGTTTAGGGCAGTGCAGCGGTGTTCGGGCAGTGTAGGGGGTCGTGCTGGGGGTGGTGTTTCAGGGTTTAGGGCAGTGGTGTTCGGGCAGTGTAGAGGGTCGTTGCTGGGGGTAGTGTTTCAGGGTTTAGGGCAGTGCAGTGGTGCTTGGGCAGTGTAGGGGTCGTGCTGGGGGTAGTGTTGTCAGGGTTTAGGGCAGTGCAGTGGTGCTTGGGCAGTGTAGGGGGTCGTGCTGGGGTGGTGTTGTCAGGGTTTAGGGCAGTGCAGTGGTGTTCGGGCAGTGTAGGGGGTCGTGCTGGGGGTGGTGTTTCAGGGTTTAGGGCAGTGGTGGTTCGGGCAGTGTAGGGGGTCTTGCTGGGGGTGATGTTTCAGGGTTTAGGTTAGTGCAGTGGTGTTCGGTCAGTGTAGGGGGTCTTGCTGGGGGTGGTGTTTCAGGGTTTAGGGCAGTGCAGGGGTGTTCGGGCAGTGTAGGGGGTCGTGCTGGGGATGGTGTTTCAGGGTTTAGGGCAGTGCAGTAGTGTTCGGGCAGTGTAGGGGGTCGTGCAGGGGGAATGGTATTTCAGGGTTTAGGGCAGTGCAGTGGTGTTCGGGCAGTGTAGGGTGTCGTGCTGGGGGTGGTGTTTCAGGGTTTAGGGCAGTGCAGTGGTGTTCGGGCAGTGTAGGGGGTCGTGCACGGGGTGGTGTTTCAGGGTTTAGTGCAGTGCAGTAGTGTTCGGGCAGTGTAGGGGGTTGTGCTGGGGCTGGTTGTAGGAAGGTGGAATCTGACTATATGGTTGCCCCCACTTTTTTTATGGTGTTTTGCTGGTTTATGACTTAGTTGGACTGGGATCCTGCTATTCAGGGCTCCAGTCTATCTGCTTTCTCTGTAAAATGGATTCCATGTGCCTTAGGCACATCTCTGATTGGGATCTGGAGTGCCCTTATAAGTCCCTAGTATATGGTATACTATGTACCAAGGGCATAGGTACCTCAGAGGCCTGCCAGGGGCTGCAGCATGTATTATGCCACCCCTGGAAGGCCATCCAAACTGACACCACAGGTCTGCTACTGCAGCCTGGGTAAGGTGGTGCATGCACCCCTTACTGTGATATAGGTTACCTATATCACGAAATACATACACACCTAGAAACCTATAAGTCACTCCTAAGGCAGGCCTTATCAATCCTAAAGGCAGAGTGCATGGTTCCTATGTGAGAGGGTGCCCCTGCATGAGCAGGGCCCCTCTGCAGCGTTCGGAGACCATCTCTGATGCTGTTTGTAGTGCAGCCTGACCATATACTCTTAAGCGCATTATATCCTCGCGGTAAAATGCTAACTTTGGAATGGCTGCACCTAAACATGTCGTGTTTGGTGTCAAACATCTTGGAATACTACCCCCCGCCAATCCTGGCGGCGGGGGTAGCATTCCACCCTTCTAGAGGGAAAGACATGTTAACTCTGGCTTACCCGGTAACTTCTTTCTGAAGCCCTGGCATCACAAAATGGATGCTGCTGCCACAGACACAAGTCTGGCCTCCTGCTGCTGGACGAAACTCCGGCAGGGGAGGCCTGGACAATAGGTTTCCTGTTGCAGGGAGGTGTGACCACCTCCCCAGACAGGATAATGTGTATTGGGGCTGGGTGGGTGCACTCTTAGAGTGCTTTGAAGTCCTGCACTGGGGGAGCAAAAGGCTCCTCTGTGCATATGCCAGTTCAAACCAGCTCAGGGGCTACCTGCCCCTGCTCTGGCGCGAAACTGGACAAAGGGAAGTGGGTGTAGCCACCCCCTCCCTTGACCCTCCCATAGGTGGGGTCATAGAGTTAGTCCCTCCCTGTTTTACTAGTTAAAATGGGGAACCCTTGCCACAGCAAGATTAGATATCCCTGGACTAAACTTTGAAACTGAATCCTGGACCTTCGACGCTCTACATCACGATTAGAGGACTGAAGAATCTCCTTGGGGTCAAGGAGTGACTCCCCTGCTTGGCAGGCACCAAAAACGATAACGACGGTCGCAAACTACGCCGCTCCCGCCGGAGTCCGAAGTCCCTGCAGCCCAAGAAGTGGATTTCCTGACTTCTCCAAGGCCATCGTGAGTCCCCAGCGAAGCTGAGGCAAGTGGACCCCACGAGTGACGAGGAACCGCGACCCCTGGGTACCGTGCACTATTGTCGAGTGCAACCCCTTCACAACGTTCTACGAACCTGTGCTTTGGACCACGTGTGGTCCCAACCTCCAGCAGGAATCCCTCCGAAGATCAGAGGCCTACACCGTCCTGAGTGACCGTGGGCCCCTGTTGAGTGATTCCGCCCGAGGTGTCTTCGCGATCCCTTGCCAGCCGGCTCGTGGGTCCCCAGAAGACTTTCTAAAGAAACCAAAGGGCTCCCCTGGTTGCTCCAGGCCTGCCCTGACTTACCCTCGCTGGGTGAGTTCCCCAGACCTTGCTGGTCTGCACCATCGACGATCTTCAGCTACATCGAGACTTGCCGTTGCCAAGGCTTGTTGGGTCCAATCCGGTCGCCGACACCGCAGCACTCGACAGACATCGTGTACCAGCCCGAATCCTGCTCCTGGTCGCCGACAACGCCTCCTGGACCTCGTGGCTGCAGAAACGAGACGACCGTCAACGCACCTGAAGCACTCGACATCGGTGGGCATCTGTCCATCGCCTTCCTGGTCACTGGCTAGTGACCCAGACTCTGTCCCCTCTGCTTTCAGGTTCACCAGAACTCCGATCCACTCTTGGATCCACCCGGACACTTTTCTCTTGGCCGCCAGCAGCACTTTGCAGCAGATCGCCATTCGAAACGACGACGAAACCCGACCCCGAAAGGCACCTATGCACCCGGCTTCCCTGGGTGAGGTAACACGAGTACTCCGGTGCTCCCGTGGGTAGAGACTCTTCAAAGTCCTAGATCTCAAAGGGTTTTGTCCTAGTCCTCTTTAAAGTGTCCCTTTCCTCTATTTTCCCGATCCCGACTTTCTCCATAGAAGTTAACGGCGTATCGCGGTTGTGTATTTACACTGCACGCGTCTCCCGTGGGTCCCCTGTGTCACTACCTTGGGTGGTTCCTTGTGGTCCAAGCACTTCTAGAGGCTCTAGGCCTAGTGTCTAGTTCAGTCGTGGTTCGCATACCACTTTATTGGTATATGGTTTGGTACGCCCCTAGGGCCCAAACGTGTATTTGTGCTATTACTGTGATTTAAGATCTTATAACCTATGTACTTCGAACTCTAGCCTCATAAAGAGACTAGAGGGGTGTGTTTAGTAATAAATACATATATTTTGAATATATACCTGGTGTGGTGCTCTTTCATTTGGTCACTCAAGAGATTATAGACTGGTAAAACAAGCTGCTTTACATTCCTTCAAGACTTAGCCTGAAGGCTGCTCTCCACAGCTACCACTAGGATAGCTTTCAATAAGGTTGTCTTTAACCTACCTACCATAAGAGTCGATTTGGACTGGTGCAAGGTGCCCACTATAATTAGTGGACAGCATATGCCAGGCCAACTTCTCACATTGGTGTGCAGCGTGTGGGATTCCAGCTTGCTATTGTTTTACCAGATAATCTCAATTGAATTGATCAACTGAAAACCACTAAAGGTACCTAAGGTACATATAATTTAAGCTTAGAATATCAGTAAGTTCTACTGAACTTAGAGTTGTGTGTTAAGGGATAGCACAACCCTTTCTACAACTCAAGAGAGTTTAGTAGGCCACACTAGAGTAGGTAGTGCATACACCACACCACACTAGTAATGTCTTTAAAAGCAGGATCCAAAGATGCCCTGCAGGAAGCCATTGAGCTTCCCCCTCCAAGTATGACACACTCCCATTCTTGGAACTGAGAGCTTTGTGTAACGTGAGGAAATTAAGGACAGGCCAAAGTCCCACCACCCAACACCTCCAGGAGTTGTTGGTGGCTTATGATCTTAGTAAGTCTTCAGAGACTGAAGGGGTAGGAGCAGAGGGTGGGCCAGCAGATGAGGAAGGGGCCAGGGGTACTACTACCCCAGCCCCCCTCTGAAACTGACCAGGAGGGTGACAATGACCCTGACCTGGAAAACCCAATCCCTTCTGGGGAAGATGAAGATGAGGATCTAGAGAACCACACCTTTGTCCCCCCAGGAAGGATTATGAGTGTGCTCAGAAAGTCTAGGTCTCCTTCTCAGGAGTCTAACCACTCTGGCACCTCAATAGGGAGCTCTGTTTCTTCTCACAGGAGGGAATCCTCTCATGAGAGAAGAAAGAGACTGGTCCAGTATGAGGAAACTCAACTAGAGATCAGGAAGAAGCAATTGGCTTTAGATAGAGAATCCCTAGATCTCCTTAGAGAGAGAAGAAAGTTGGGACTAGAGTCCCATGGTGGCAACAATATCCCTAGAGATAGGGACAGGTCTTATGACCATAGAAACCTAAACAAGATTGTCCCTCCCTACCAGAGTGGGGATGACATCCACAAATGGATAACTGCACTGGAGAGGGCCTGTAAAGTTCAGAAGGTCCCCCAGAGGCAGTGGGCAGCAATCTTGTGGCTCTCCTTTGCAGACAAAGGTAGAGACAAGCTCCTCACTGTAAGAGAAGAGGATGCTGACAATTACACAGTCTTGAAGAGTGCTCTGATAGATGGGTTTGGCCTAACCACTGAACAGTATAGGTTGAAGTTCAGAGACACCCAAAAGCTCAGACTCAAGACTGGGTTGATTTTGTAGATTGTGCTACAAAGGCTCTGGAAGGTTGGATACATGGCAACAAAGTGCATGACTTTTTAGGATTGTACAATTTGATTATGAGGGAGCAGATCCTTAATAATTGTCAAAACCAGCTTTTGCACCAGTATCTGGTGGACTCTGATCTGACCTCTCCCCAAGAATTGGGAAAGAAGGCAGACAAATGGGTCAGAACCAGAGTAAAAACTAGAAATCAGGGTGGTGACCAGAAGAAAGATTCTACTAAGTCCCAAGAGAAAGGTGGGGATAAATCTAAGGATAAGTCCCCTACAGGGCCCCAAAATTCCTCTTCTGGGGGTGGGTCCCAAACTCCTTCCTCTCCTGAAAAGAAACCATATTGCCATGTCTGTAAAAAGCCTGGGCACTGGAAAACTGATCCCAGTTGCCCCAGGATTGGCAATAAAGAAAATGTTCCTCCCACAACTACTACCACCCCTCCTGGTACTACCAGTAGTAATCCTCCAGTTGGGAGTAGTGCACCCAAAAAGTTGGGTGCTTTTGCAAGAGGAACAGAGGTGGGCCCTAGTTTAGACAGGGACCCCTCAACAGACTCCTCTGACTCTGATGGTGGTATAGGATTTGCCACCTTTACCATGGGTCCCATAGCATTGGGCAGGTACAGACTGGAGCCAATGATTAATGGTCAGAAAGCTGTGGCATTTAGGGACACAGGGGCTAGTGTCACCATGGTGGCAGGGAAACTAGTCCCCCTCACCAGCTTTTACCTGAGTTTAAATACCAGGTGACCAACATTGATGGTGTCAGAACAGATCACCCCATGGCCATAGTCAATCTCAGCTGGGAGGGGGTCACAGGCCCAAAAAGAGTGGCAGTGTCCCCAACCCTACCTGTAGATTGCCTGATGGGCAATGATTTGGAAATTTCAGCCTGGGCTGAAGTTGAACACCAAACCCATCTTAGGATGTTGGGCGTCCCTGCAAAGGTTAGTGGGGCTGTGATGGCCACAGCCCCAGCCCAAGACTTTGGAGAGATGGAGCCTGAAAGAATGGCCCACTCTCCCCCAAAAGAGAGCAAAAGGGTTGAAGAAAAGTCTTCTTCCCCCAGACAGTAGGTAAGGGTCAGCCTCCTCAGGGAACTGACCCTACCCCTAGTGAAGGAACTGCCACAGAGGTAGTCAGGCCTGGCCTGGCCACACCCCTGATGGCAGAGGACCCTTCCACGGTGGTACCCAGTCTGGAGCAGGTAACCTGCCCCTCTCTACCCTGCCTCAGTCAGCCCAGGGCTGCAGAGGTCAGGGAGGTCAGTGGACCCCCCGGGCCCCCTGTCCAGAGGAAGCCCCCATCAGCAGATTAGGGGCAGCCAGTCTAGTAGCCCTAGCCAGGTGAAAATTCCTCTACACACTGAGGGATCCCCCATACCTTTATGTAGGGACCTCCCCAGAAGGACTCTGGTAGGCAAGGGCAAACCTGGGACCAGAAGGTTCCAAACCTGCCATGTCCCTCCAGTGTTCCATCCAAAGGGACCCAACCCCCAGCTGTAGGCAGCCAAAGGTTGACCCTTAGAGCAAAGTGCAACTCAGTCATGGAAAGACAGGCATACATGGTGACCAGTGATCTGAGGAAACTGAGGCCAACATTCCTAGGGCCTCACTTCCCTACTCAGACACCTCACCAGCCTTGTACTTTACCTAAGCACACCAGAGGTAGTGATTCCCCATGGTGGAGACCCTCTCATACCCTTAGGGTGAGGGATTGCTTAGTGGACCATAACATAGGGGGCAACCATGCTAGTGCAGGTGCTTCCTTATATGGCCACTTAGTCAATATAGGCTCAACTGGCCAAGGTTAGCCTTATCTCCTTTCGTTTGGGGGGGTTATGTAGGAAGGTGGAATCTGACTATATGGTTGCCCCCACTTTTTTTATGGTGTTTTGCTGGTTTATGACTTAGTTGGACTGGGATCCTGCTATTCAGGGCCCCAGTCTATCTGCTTTCTCTGTAAAATGGATTCCATGTGCCTTAGGCACATCTCTGATTGGGATCTGGAGTGCCCTTATAAGTCCCTAGTATATGGTATACTATGTACCAAGGGCATAGGTACCTCAGAGGCCTGCCAGGGGCTGCAGCATGTATTATGCCACCCCTGGAAGGCCATCCAAACTGACACCACAGGTCTGCTACTGCAGCCTGGGTAAGGTGGTGCATGCACCCCTTACTGTGATATAGGTTACCTATATCACGAAATACATACACACCTAGAAACCTATAAGTCACTCCTAAGGCAGGCCTTATCAATCCTAAAGGCAGAGTGCATGGTTCCTATGTGAGAGGGTGCCCCTGCATGAGCAGGGCCCCTCTGCAGCGTTCGGAGACCATCTCTGATGCTGTTTGTAGTGCAGCCTGACCATATACTCTTAAGCGCATTATATCCTCGCGGTAAAATGCTAACTTTGGAATGGCTGCACCTAAACATGTCGTGTTTGGTGTCAAACATCTTGGAATACTACCCCCCGCCAATCCTGGCGGCGGGGGTAGCATTCCACCCTTCTAGAGGGAAAGACATGTTAACTCTGGCTTACCCGGTAACTTCTTTCTGAAGCCCTGGCATCACAAAATGGATGCTGCTGCCACAGACACAAGTCTGGCCTCCTGCTGCTGGACGAAACTCCGGCAGGGGAGGCCTGGACAATAGGTTTCCTGTTGCAGGGAGGTGTGACCACCTCCCCAGACAGGATAATGTGTATTGGGGCTGGGTGGGTGCACTCTTAGAGTGCTTTGAAGTCCTGCACTGGGGGAGCAAAAGGCTCCTCTGTGCATATGCCAGTTCAAACCAGCTCAGGGGCTACCTGCCCCTGCTCTGGCGCGAAACTGGACAAAGGGAAGTGGGTGTAGCCACCCCCTCCCTTGACCCTCCCATAGGTGGGGTCATAGAGTTAGTCCCTCCCTGTTTTACTAGTTAAAATGGGGAACCCTTGCCACAGCAAGATTAGATATCCCTGGACTAAACTTTGAAACTGAATCCTGGACCTTCGACGCTCTACATCACGATTAGAGGACTGAAGAATCTCCCTTGGGGTCAAGGAGTGACTCCCCTGCTTGGCAGGCACCAAAAACGATAACGACGGTCGCAAACTACGCCGCTCCCGCCGGAGTCCGAAGTCCCTGCAGCCCAAGAAGTGGATTTCCTGACTTCTCCAAGGCCATCGTGAGTCCCCAGCGAAGCTGAGGCAAGTGGACCCCACGAGTGACGAGGAACCGCGACCCCTGGGTACCGTGCACTATTGTCGAGTGCAACCCCTTCACAACGTTCTACGAACCTGTGCTTTGGACCACGTGTGGTCCCAACCTCCAGCAGGAATCCCTCCGAAGATCAGAGGCCTACACCGTCCTGAGTGACCGTGGGCCCCTGTTGAGTGATTCCGCCCGAGGTGTCTTCGCGATCCCTTGCCAGCCGGCTCGTGGGTCCCCAGAAGACTTTCTAAAGAAACCAAAGGGCTCCCTGGTTGCTCCAGGCCTGCCCTGACTTACCCTCGCTGGGTGAGTTCCCCAGACCTTGCTGGTCTGCACCATCGACGATCTTCAGCTACATCGAGACTTGCCGTTGCCAAGGCTTGTTGGGTCCAATCCGGTCGCCGACACCGCAGCACTCGACAGACATCGTGTACCAGCCCGAATCCTGCTCCTGGTCGCCGACAACGCCTCCTGGACCTCGTGGCTGCAGAAACGAGACGACCGTCAACGCACCTGAAGCACTCGACATCGGTGGGCATCTGTCCATCGCCTTCCTGGTCACTGGCTAGTGACCCAGACTCTGTCCCCTCTGCTTTCAGGTTCACCAGAACTCCGATCCACTCTTGGATCCACCCGGACACTTTTCTCTTGGCCGCCAGCAGCACTTTGCAGCAGATCGCCATTCGAAACGACGACGAAACCCGACCCCGAAAGGCACCTATGCACCCGGCTTCCCTGGGTGAGGTAACACGAGTACTCCGGTGCTCCCGTGGGTAGAGACTCTTCAAAGTCCTAGATCTCAAAGGGTTTTGTCCTAGTCCTCTTTAAAGTGTCCCTTTCCTCTATTTTCCCGATCCCGACTTTCTCCATAGAAGTTAACGGCGTATCGCGGTTGTGTATTTACACTGCACGCGTCTCCCGTGGGTCCCCTGTGTCACTACCTTGGGTGGTTCCTTGTGGTCCAAGCACTTCTAGAGGCTCTAGGCCTAGTGTCTAGTTCAGTCGTGGTTCGCATACCACTTTATTGGTATATGGTTTGGTACGCCCCTAGGGCCCAAACGTGTATTTGTGCTATTACTGTGATTTAAGTATCTTATAACCTATGTACTTCGAACTCTAGCCTCATAAAGAGACTAGAGGGGTGTGTTTAGTAATAAATACATATATTTTGAATATATACCTGGTGTGGTGCTCTTTCATTTGGTCACTCAAGAGATTATAGACTGGTAAAACAAGCTGCTTTACATTCCTTCAAGACTTAGCCTGAAGGCTGCTCTCCATAGCTACCACTAGGATAGCTTTCAATAAGGTTGTCTTTAACCTACCTACCATAAGAGTCGATTTGGACTGGTGCAAGGTGCCCACTATAATTAGTGGACAGCATATGCCAGGCCAACTTCTCACACTGGTGTTTCAGGGTTTAGGGCAGTGCAATGGTGTTCTGGCAGTGTAGGGGGTCGTGCTGGGGCTAGTGTTTCACGGTTTAGGGCAGTGCAGTGGTGTTCGGGCAGTGTAGGGGGTCATGCTGGGGCTGGTGTTTCAGGGTTTAGGGCAGTGCAGTGGTGTTCGTGCAGTGTAGGTGGTCGTGCTGGGGCTGGTGTTTCAGGGTTTAGGGCAGTGCAGTGGTGTTCGGGCAGTGTAGGGGGTCATGCTGGGGCTGGTGTTTCAGGGTTTAGGGCAGTGCAGTGGTGCTCAGGCAGTGTAGGGGGTCGTGCTGGGGGTGGTGTTTCTGGGTTAAGGGTAGTGCAGTGGTGTTCGGGCAGTGTAGGGGTCGTGCTGGGGCTGGTGTTTCAGGGTTTAGGGCAGTGCAGTGGTGTTCGGGCAGTGTAGGGGGTCGTGCTGGGGCTGGTGTTTCAGGGTTTTGGGCAGAGCAGTGGTGTTCGGGCAGTGTAGGGGGTCGTGCTGGGGCTGGTGTTTCAGGGTTTAGGGCAGTGCAGTGGTGTTCGGGCAGTGTAGGGGGTCGTGCTGGGGGTGGTGTTTCAGGGTTTAGGGCACTGGTGTTCGGGCAGTGTAGGGGGTCTTGCTGGGGGTGATGTTTCAGGGTTTAGGGCAGTGGAGTGGTGTTTGGGCAGTGTAGGGGTCTTGCTGGGGATAGTGTTTCAGGGTTTAGGGCAGTGCAGTGGTGTTTGGGCAGTGTAGGGGGCCGTGCTGGGGGTGGTGTTTCAGGGTTTAGGGCAGTGCAGTGGTGTTCGGGCAGTGTAGGGGGTCGTGAAGGGGGTGGTGTTTCAGGGTTTAGGGCAGTGCAGTGGTGTTCGGGCAGTGTAGGGGGTCGTGCTGGGGGTGGTGTTTCAGGGTTTAGGGCAGTGCAGTGGTGTTCGAACAGTGTAGGGGGTCGTGCAGGGGCTGGTGTTTCAAGGTTTAGGGCAGTGCAGTGGTGTTCGGGCAGTGTAGGGGGTCGTTCTGGGGGTAGTGTTTTAGGGTTTAGGGTAGTGCAGTGGTGCTAGTGTAGTGTAGGGGGTCGTGCTGGGGGTAGTGTTTTAGGGTTTAGGGTAGTGCAGTGGTGTTTGTGTAGTGTAGGGGGTCATGTTTTAGGGTAGTGCAGTGGTGTTTGGGTAGTGTACGGGGTCGAGCGGGGGTATTGTTTTAGGATTTAGGTTAGTGCAGTGGTGTTTGGGTAGTGTAGGGAATCATGCTGGGGGTAGTGTTTTAGGGTTTAGGATAGTGCAGTGGTGCTTGTGTAGTGTAGGGAGTCGTGCTGGGGTAGTGTTTTAGGGTTTAGAGTAGTGCAGTAGTGTTTTTGTAGTGTAGGGGTCATGTTTTAAGATGCAACGCTCCAATACCTGACCAGTCTGCACTACATAAAACTGCAAAAACTAAAAATAAAAAGTGTTTTGCACACTTTTGTCATTGGGCTATATGTGGGCTACATCTGGGTAATATTTGTGCTACATTTGGGCTCTTTTTTCTCTGGTGGCCATCTTGGAAGACTTCTTTGTTATGAAGTTTCCTAATTTCCTCATTTACTGCAGTCTCCTCAGTAGGAAATGCTTTCAGTTTTTTACTTTGATTCCATCAAGAAGGCATTCAGATGTGTCTCACATTTGCCATAAATTCAGAATGTTAGCACTCTAGTTGCTCATTAAATCACTGTACTAAAGCTACTGCTCACCAGGGAGTTAACTGGAAGTCTGCTGCTGGTATTGAAAGTGATTGTTTCAGTCTGCATGTCAGAATTTTCTAATGAAATAGAAGAGGATTTGAGATCTCACTTAAAACATGCCCTCATTTTTCTTTCTGCAGCACTAACCATAATTTCTATTTAAAAAGAACCCCCTCATTTTGTTCCTTTTAAATTAAATGTTTTAAGTATTAACGGTTTATTCCAATCAAGATGGCTTCCGGTGTGCCATACTTTTGTCATAAGTAAGGCTGTTAGCGCTCTAGTTGTTCTTTAGAACACTCTGGGAAGCTGCAGTAGAACACAAAGGCATCAACTGGCAGGCTGCTCCTGTTGAAATATAACAGGAAGATATTTGAGATCTCACTTGAAACATGTCCTAATTTTTCTTTCTATAGCACTAACCATAATTTCTATGACAAAATGAACCCCATCATTTTGTTCCTTTTTAAATTAAATGTTTTAAGTGTTACCAGTTTATTCCAATCAAGATGGCTTCAGGTGTGCCATACTTTTGTCATAAGTAAGGCTGTTAGCACTCTAGTTGTTCTTTAGAACACTCTGGGAAGCTGCAGTAGAACACAAAGGAATCAACTGACAGTCTCTGCCCTTGTTGGATGTACATGTTTTACTGAGAATGTCAGACTTCATTCTCACATGACTGAGAAAGATAATGTGAATTTACAGAAAATATGCTCTCATTTTAGCTTCTGGAGCACCTTCCAAAACTGTATGGGACAAGCATGTGAAAATAGTTTTCTCTCAAACATGATTCATGATATCCCAGCAGAAGGTTTTTCACAGGGTAAAATCACCTTAGAACACACCACAATTCCTGAAATTAGTATGGTACCATCAACAAATGAATTCTAATGTAACTAAAGTCTGTTATCACCCTTAATAGTTCTCCTTTTGGTAACCCTCAAAATCTTTGATTCACTACAAGGCATTTCAATGGGGTACTATCATGTATATTGGTCTCAAGATGGCTGCCAGCAATTCCAGGATGAAGTGCTGACAGCCAATCAGATCTCACGATGACATGTGTGGTTAGGCTCCGCCCAGATATATATGTGTATTTACTTTTGATTTTCTCAGCAACTACTGAACGGATTTACACCATTTAACAAAAAGGGTTCTTTCTGAACCAAGAACTACCTCTTTGCCAAATTTGGTGTAATTCCGTTCAGCAGTTCGGGCTGTAGCCGTGTCTAAAGTTTCCTATGGGAAAATGAATGGGGAAAACACGTTTTGGGACCCCCTTTTTCTCGGCCCCCGCTTGATGAATCACCCGAGACTTTCAGGGTAGGAGCGGACCGGAGCGGGCCATAAAGTTTGAAAATTTCGCGAAGATTCATCAACCGGCAAGAGAGTTATTTCAAATAGAATGTCGTGGATTTCCTATGGAAAATAGGTCCTAACTATAACTATCTACTGGCGACCGCCAGTAGATAATATATATATATATATATATATATATATATATATATATATATATATTATCTACTGGCGGTCGCCAGTAGATAGTTATAGTTACAACCTATTATCCATAGGAAATCCGCGACATTCTATTTGCAATAACGTTGGCGCCGGTTGACGAATCTTCGCGAAAGCTTCCAACTTGTTGGGGCGCTCCGGTCCGCTCCTACCCTGAAAGTCTCGGGGTGATACGTCAAGCGGGGGCCGAGAAAAAGGGGGTCCCAAAACGCGTTTCCCCATTCATTTTTCCATAGGAACCTTTAGTCGCAGCTACAGCCTGAACTGCTGAACGGAATTACCCCAAATTTGGCAAAGAGGTAGCCCTTGGTTCAGACTGGTGCCTTTTGCTAAAATGGTGTAAATCCGTTCAGTAGTTCCTGAGAAATTCACAATTAAAATCACATATATATCTATGGGCGCGTCGGATCCGCGTACCCTCCCGATCACGAGCTGCATGCTAATTGGCTGTCAACACTCCAAATCAAGAAGTGTTGGCAGCCATTTTGTCCCTCGGTAGAACCGAGGGACAGAAACAAGTGCGCAAAGCGCAAAAGGGGGCAGGGTAGAAACACCCTGACCCCTAGGTCTGCTCAGGGGTCCCACAAGGACCCCTGGGCAGAAAAAGATATTTATTTTTTAAATCGGCGGGATGCGCTTAGGGTGCGCGTATCCCGCCGAGAAAAAAAGAAACAAGTGCGCAAACGCACAAAGGGGGCAGGGTAGAAACACCCTAACCCCTAGGCCTGCTCAGGGGTCCCACAAGGACCCCTGGGCAAAAAAGCATTTAAAAAAAAAAATCGGCAGGATGCTCGGAATCCTGCCGAAAAATCGAAGCGCGGTCTCGCGCTTCGATGTCACTGGCCTCGGGTGGCCCAAGTCCCGGGGGCATGGTGGGGGGATAATTTAATGTGTGGGGGCCTCAAGGGCCTCCCAAGCCCCGAGGACCGCCACCCCCGGGGCTTTTTAAAAATGGTGCGGGAGGGCTCTGAGCCTCCCGCAGCCCCGGGACCACCACCTCCCGGGGCTTTTTTAATGAAAATAAAACCAGTGTGGGGGGCTCCAGCCCCCCACATGCCCCGGGACCGCCACCTCCCGGGGCACTAAACATTTTAATATGGGGGTCCGTTACGGACCCCAGAGCCCCGGGACCACCACCTCCCCGGGGCTGTGTACTGAATGGGAGGGGGCCGCGCGGCCCCTCCTGGAGCCCTTGATGGCCCTGGGGACCACCACCCCCAGGGCCGGCTCCTGCAGTGTCCCGGGGTGCCTACCCCGGGACACTGTAGTTTGCTATGGCAGGACGGGAGCCTCGCGGCTCCCGTCCTGCCATAGCAAACTGCTTTGGATATTGGAAGAGAGAGCAGGAAACCTGCTCTCTCTTCCAATATCCAAAGCCATTGCTTTTCCACATGGGGAGCAGCATGTCAGCTGCTCCCCATGTGGAACAGCAATACCGGCTCCCAAGGGACGTGGGAGCCGGCGGGACTGTGGGGGATTGGGGACCCCCACAGTCCCCAACGAGAGGGCCAGCCCGGGGGATGGGGTCCCCGGGGCAAGTAGTGGCCCGGGAGGGGCCACGCGGCCCCCTCCCCAAAAAAGAAAAAAAATTATTTTTTTAAATGGAAGGCCGGCCCCGGGGATGGGGTCCCCGGGGCCTTAAAATGGCCAGAGGAGGGGGCCACGCTGCCTCCTCAAAATAATAAATATAGAGGCCATGCCACGGGGATGGGGTCCCCGGGGCCAATACAGGCCCAGGGAAGGAGAGCCACGCGGCCCCTTCCCGTTTTTTTTTTTTGTAATTTAAAAAGGGGTAAGGCCCTGGGGGATGGGGTCCCCAGGGCCCAAAAGAGAGAAAAAGGAAGGGGGCCACACAGCCCCCTTCAGGGGACAAAAAAACAACAAAAAACGATCGGGCCCGCAGGCCCCGCCCCTTCCTTCACCACTCTGCAAACGCGCCCCTGGCGCGTTTGCAGAGGGGAAACGAATCCCCTTGAATACTGGGGGTCCCTGGGGGCCAACTAGCCCACCAGGAACCTCCAATATGCGCCAGGGGCTGCGTTGCAGAGACGTGTAGAGAGGCCACACCCTTTTACACCTCTCTGCAACTCAGCTCTGTGGCGCTTTTGGAGGTATATGGTGGGCTAGTTGGACTCCGAGGACCCTCAGGATTCAAGGGACTTAATCCCCCAACTTAAAACGCGCCACGGGCGCGTTTGCACAGTGGTGAAGGGAGGGCGGGGCTTCAGGTGACATGTGTGCAAACAGGCCCTGTGGCGCGTTTTAAGATGGGAATTAAATCCCTTCAATCCTGAGGGTCCCTGGGGGCCAACTAGCCCAACAGGTACATCCAGAAAGCGCCACAGAGCTGCGTTGCAGAGAGGTGTAAAAGGGGTGTGGCCTCTCTACACGTCTCTGCAACGCAGCCCCCTGGCGCATATTGGAGGTTCCTGGTGGGCTAGTTGGCCCCTAGGGACCCTCAGGATTCAAGGGGACTTAATCCCCCAACTTAAAACGCCCCACGGGGCGCGTTTGCACAGATGTAACCTCAGGCCCCGCCCCCTCCCTTCACCATTGTGCAAATATTCCTCTAAAATCAGCCGAAATATGAATTCCGATTTACTCACCTGTTATCAGGAGAGACCTCAGTGCTGTATCTTTCAGCCCAGTACTGGTCCTGAAAAGTAATTCTAACCATACTTACCAGTAACTTGAATTTCCTTCCATAGGCTAACATTGACTGGTTTCACTTGGAAATTCTTCTAAGTGTGGAGTTTTGGAACTTTAAAATATTCCTCTAAAATCAGCCGAAATACGAATTCCGATTTACTCACCTGTTATCAGGAGAGACCTCAGTGCTGCATCTTTCAGCCCAGTACTGGTCCTGAAAAGTAATTTTAACCGTACTTACCGGTAACTTGAATTTCCTTCATAGGCTAACATTGACTGGTTTCACTTGGAAATTCTTCTAAGTGTGGAGTTTTGGAACTTTAAAATATTCCTCTAAAATCAGCCGAAATACGAATTCCGATTTACTCACCTGTTATCAGGAGAGACCTCAGTGCTGCATCTTTCAGCCCAGTACTGGTCCTGAAAAGTAATTTTAACCGTACTTACCGGTAACTTGAATTTCCTTCATAGGCTAAGATTGACTGGTTTTCAGCAAAAAAGTTTCAAAGTGTTGATTTTCACAAACTACAAATATTCCTTAAAAATCGCCTGTATGACCTAAACGCATTTTTTCAACTGTTTACAGGAGATGCACCAGTGCTGGATCCAGGATCCAACACTGAGTAAGAAAAAGTAACGATAACAGTTTTTACCTGCTAAGTGAATTTCCTTCCATAGGATAACATTGGTGATTCTATGAGAAAAAGTTTCTAAGTGTCAACTTTTAAAATACAATAATATTCCTTAAAAATCACGACTGTAACCAAAACGCTTTTACTCAACTGTTTACAGGAGATGTACCAGGACTGAATCTAGGATCCAGTCCTGTGGTTACAAAAGTAATCCATAAAGTAACTAATTGCATTTAACTAGAAATTCACATTGAGCTGAATGTTGCATTGTGTTTGAAAATGTGTTGCCCATTGCAACAACTGTAACTACTGTACTTAAAAGTCTATTGCCTATCTGCAAAGTATTTAAACTAAAGTAATTCATTCTGAGAAAGTATTTTTTGTAATGTAATGTATAATGTAATTACAATGTAATTTAAAAAATAAAATATGTAAAAAAAATTGTTTCTAAAAATGTAGTAAATCAGTATGAAAAAAATTAATATAACAATTAATACATTTAAAAATTGTCATTTACAAAACCTTTGAAATTCACTGAAAAAACCGTAGGTTTCAGGCACGTTATAGTTAGAAATTAGCATTTAAAAACCTTTGAAATTCCCTGAAAAAACCATAGGTTTCAGACACGTTATAGTTACAAATTAGCATTTAAAAAACCTTTGAAATTCACTGAAAAAACCATAGGTTTCAGACACGTTATAGTTACAAATTAGCATTTAAAAATCCTTTGAAATTCACTGAAAAAACCATAGGTTTTAGGGACAGTTTTAGTTACTTGGACATTGCACTCGTACAAAACCCGTGAAATTCCCACGTTATAGTTAGTTCAGCTAACTATAACTCGCGCCCCGCAATGCACTGCTGATGACGTCACATATTACATCACTCATGACATGGTCAGTGACATCACTGATGACATCACTGATGACATCTCAAATGACATCACTGATGACATCATCCACGTGATAATCTGATGCACCTCCTCACACCCTAATATAACCTTTGATACACCCACTCTAAATTACAGACTGCCATTCGCAAAACCATAGACACTCCAACACCAATAACTACATACCCACTCACTGATTCTTAGGTCTACACACACATCCACTCACTCACCCGTACAGTCACTCATACTTACGGTCACTCAGTACAGGACTATCATATGCACTCTTACTCCTATATAGACACTCAAACAACGCCACTCATCCATAGAGATACTCACACACCTAGTCAGTCATGCAAATAATTAAACACACTGCCATTTACTCACCTATACAGTTATACACACACCAGCTCACTTACTCATACAAATAGTAGCACATTATTACGCTCTTATACAATCACAGATACAAGCACACACTCATCCATACAGCCACTATCACAATCACTCACTCTTGCTTATAGCTATTTATATACTCCAACACACATATATACTGCCTTTCACATATGTAGTTACTCACACATGTACTACTGGGACATACATTCACTCACTAACACACTCTTACACACACTTATCCACCCATACAGTCTATCACAGATGCACTCTTGAAACCATCCACCCAGTGAATCACCCACTCACACATCTATGCACAGAGTTGCACACACCCCTCCCACACAAACACTCAGGCACCCATACAGATACTCAGACAAGCATTCAATAACTCATATAGACACTCATTTAGCTATTCACAAACACATGCAGCCACTTACACAGCAACAGACAGACGGATACAGACATTCACCCAGTTTAGTCACTAACCCATGCATTCAGTAAGATACGTTAAATCACTCACTTATAGAGTCAGTCACGCACCTACTAAATCATCCATACAGACACTTACACACCCACTCATTCTTCAATACGTCTTTTCCTATATATATTAAAAATATTTAAACTTTACAGAAACACACAGTCACTGGATGATGTCATCAGTGATGTCATTTGAAATGTCATCAGTGATGTCATCAGTGATGTCACTGACCATGTCATGAGTGATGTAATATGTGACGTCATCAGCAGTGCATTGCGGGGCGCGAGTTATAGTTAGCTGAACTAACTATAACGTGGGAATTTCACGGGTTTTGTACGAGTGCAATGTCCAAGTAACTAAAACTGTCCCTAAAACCTATGGTTTTTCAGTGAATATATATATATATTCACTGAAAAACCATAGGTTTCAGGGCGTTATAGTTAGTTGGACATTTCACTCGTACAAAACCATTATAGTGAGGGGATAACTAGAATCCCTGCTGAATAAAGATGTGGCTTACAAATTATTCTAGTTATCCCCTCACTTTGCGGAGCATTCTATAAGTGGATCGCAAAGTTGTCTGTTTATGCTCTTTTTCTAATTTGTTTTTTGTGTCCTCTAGTTTTACCTATTGAAGTCTACGTAGTCGAAAAAAGGTAGTGGTGTAGGCTATAAACTCCCCTCTCATGACTGCCTTGGCCGCATCGCAAATTGTGGCCCAAGAAAGCTCCTCGGTTACATTCTCAGTGAAATAGCGCTCAAGCGCCTCTTTAATATTAGAGCAAAGAACTGGGTCAAGGAAAACGATCTCATTCATTTTCCAAAAGCTGTGTGACTGAGACCATGGGGGTGCGGTTGTGAGCGTCAAAGTGACGGATGTGTTGTCTGACAAGACTTGTGTCAGGGGATGAGGGCCCTGGGGCCTATTAAGTCTCGGGGAGGGGGGGCCATACGCCCCCTCCCCTTTTTAATGGCATCTGGCCCTGGACGATGGGGTCTTCAGGGCCTATTAAGGCTCTGAGAGGAGGGGTCAAGCACCCCCTCCCCTATATTTAGATAATGCCAGAGGAATGGGGTCCCTGGGGCCACGATTGGCGCAGGGAGTGGCGCCAACCCCTTAAAGGCCCCAGGGGTTGGCGCCTTCGGGCCCCTTGTACCTAGGGGATGTGTCTCCCTTCCCTTTACAAATATATTTTGGCCCCGGGGGATGGGGACCTCGGGCCTGAAGGGGCTCAGGGAGGGGAGCCACAGGCCCCCCTTCCCTTTAAAAATATCTTTTGGCTGCGAGGATGGATGGGGGTCCCAGCGCCTGAAGTGGCTTGGGCTCCATCCTTTTTTTAAACAAAACGGCCTTGGGGGAACGGGCGAGGTAGTTTAAGGAGGGGGGCTGCAGCCAACCTCATACAGCGCATGGCCAAAAGCCGTGCACAGCATGTGGTTGGCTGCCTCTGGGGGGTT
This sequence comes from Calotriton arnoldi, assembly GCA_963921515.1. Lineage (NCBI taxonomy): Eukaryota > Metazoa > Chordata > Amphibia > Caudata > Salamandridae > Calotriton > Calotriton arnoldi. The sequence goes on along the minus strand of CAWUFW010011422.1, from coordinate 530,806 downwards.
GGCCAGAGGGCTTGGCCACGGGCCAGACCCCGTGGTCAAACCCACACCACGGTTGTGCGTGGTGGGGTTGCCTTTACGTATGGTGAAAACATATTTCTTTACATTAAAAAAAAAACTAGAAATTCACTGAAAAAAACTAAGGTTAAAGTAACATCATAATTAGGTGAGATTTTCCGTGACAACGTAATATTTTAAACATACAAAACCACTGAAATTCACCAGTTCTAGTTATCTCAAGCAACTATAATTCGTGCCCTAAGGTAACTATGTCGCCCCATCGCCATGCACCGCTAATTTCCCCAATTACATCACTCATGAAATCATCTATGACATCATTGATAATATCACTGTAACATTTGAAATTAAATTACTGATGAGAAAACTGTTAATGGCAGGGGCGCGAGTTATAGTTACCTTAAGGCATGAGTTATTGTTACTTGAGATAACTATAACTGGTGAATTTCAGTGTTTTTGCACGTTTAAAATATTACATTGTCACAGAAATTCTCACCTAACTATAACGTTACTTTAGCCTTTGTTTTTTCCAGTATATATATATATATATATCTATATATATCTATATATATAGATATATATATATATTCACTGAAAAAACCATAGGTTTCAGGGGCGTTATAGTTAGTTGGACATTTCACTCGTACAAAACCATAGAAATTCCCCGTTATAGTTAGTTCAGCTAACTATAACTCGCGCGCCCGCAATGCACTGCTGATGACGTCACATATTACATCACTCATGACATGGTCAGTGACATCACTCATGACATCACTGATGACATCTCAAATGACATCACTGATGACATCACTGATGACATCATCCTTGTGATAGAGTGGCAGACCTCCTCTCACCCTAATATAACCTTTGATACACACACTCAAAAATACAAACTAACATTTTCAAAACAATGGACATACCAATACCAGTTACAACACACCTATTCAGTAATTCCAAGATCTACACACACATCCACTCATTCACCAACAGTCCCTATACAGTCACTCATACATGTACTCACTCATCATATGTACTCATACACCTATACATCCTGTTACACACCGCCACTCATCCATAGAGTTACTCACACACATAGTCACACATGCAAACAAAGTATCAAACATCCATTTACTTGCATATACAGTTATACACACACTACCACACTTACTTCTACAGAAACTTACACATACTTACTCTCTTAAACAATCACTTATAGAAACACCTACTTATTTGTACAGGAACTCTTCCAATCTCTCACTCTCACATATACTCACTTATATTCACCAATACTCACATATACTAGTTTAAAACATATGTAGTTACTCATAAAGACACTATTGAGACAGTCATTCACTCACTAACACACCCATAATAATACTCATCCACGTATACAGTCCTGCACACATGCTGTCTTCAACACATACAAACAGTGAGTCACTCATTCATGCATCTATGCACTAAGTAATACCCCCACCGAACCATACAGACACTCAGACACTCATACTGATACTCAAAAACCAACTAATAACCCATATAGACACTCATGTAGCTACTTACCAACCCATGCAGCCACTTATACACAAAGTGAGAGACTGATACAGATATTTTCATATTTAAACATTACTCACTAACCCATGTATTCACTAAGATACACTTAGTCAGTTATACAATCAATTTTACAAAAAAAATCATCCATTTAGACACATATACCCATTTATTCTTCCATCGACCTTGAGATATACATATATAAAACATATTTAATTTTCAGAAAAACACACATTCACTGGATGATGTCATCAGTGATGTCATTTGAGATGTCATCAGTGATGTCATGAGTGATGTCACTGACCATGTCATGAGTGATGTAATATGTGACGTCATCAGCAGTGCACTGCGTGAGCGCGCGAGTTATAGTTAGCTGAACTAACTATAACGGGGGAATTTCTATGGTTTTGTACGAGTGAAATGTCCAACTAACTATAACGCCCCTGAAACCTATGGTTTTTTCAGTGAATTTCTAAGGTTTTTTAAATGCTAATTTCTAACTATAACGTGCCTGAAACCTATGGTTTTTCAGTGAATATATATATATTTATTATACTATGTATACATGTGAAAATGTCTCGGTCCCCTGTTTGCCTCGGTGGCACGGAAAAAATGGGTGGAACTGACGTCAGCACGCCGACGAGGTCCTCTTATGGCTCCGATGACGTCATACGGTGTCGCGAGCGGGGCCGTGCTCGTCGACGTGGGAGAGCTAGGAAAGTTTTTCCGTGGAATGCTGGTGCAGGGGATATTCACCTAAGTGTTCAGGCTAGTCCTTTGGGAGCAACTGTTTATGTTGCCACTCCAGAAAGCGAAACCAGTGATCCGAGGGCAGAGGCCATGCAGATGGCACACGAGGTGGGGTGCCCAGTCGTGTGCACCGGCGGGGCAGCGAAGTGACAAGCACCACAACCCACAAAAAAGGTAACGAGGGCCCTGAATAACACAGGATCTTCTCTTTGTATCTGGCAGGAACAACGAAGTTAAAATGCCCTAGTACCAAAATGTAGAATTAGTGCTACAACGGTCTTCAAGAGGACCTGCGATGCCGCTTCTGCTTCCCGTACCCTGGAGGCGGCACATGGGTCACGCGGTACGGTCATACTGCGGTGGGACGCACACTCATTGATTTCTCATGGCAGTGCTCCACACTTCAGGGAGGACGCTTTCCATTAGCTATGTTTTCTGATGACATGTCGCGCCGGCCCCGTCCAACAACAGAACTCCTTTAGATCCAAACAGACTCTTCCACTCTCTCACCGGAAGTGAAACCAGGCCTCGCGGACACTTTCACAATACAACAGCCGGGAATGCACTTTTCGGTAAAAAAACCACATTCCTTCCTCCTAATTAATCAAATAAACGTCTCACTGAAGAACAGGGGCCAGCTTCGATCGGTAAACAGCCGTTACAACGACTTTTTAAATTTGCAATACCATTACAACGCATGCATTACCACGCATGCGTTGTACATCAAGAAGTCATTACTACGCATTTTTTTAGAACGCATGGTCATTTACCACGCATGCCTTTACAACAAATTTTGTTGTAAAGGTATGTATGGTAAATGACGATGCGTTCTAAAACATGTAGACTGATCCATGTCGTTGTAAGGAAACAGAGGCTGTTCCGTTTCCTCACAACGACGTGCACCGCCCCTCAGAGATGACGTGAAGCAGGAACCACGAGGAGAGAGGAACCACGAGGAGTGAGAGGTAAGGTGGATTGGGCATGGGGTGGGGTTTCTTTTCTAGGGTTTAGGGTAGTGCAGTGGTGTTTGGGTGGTGTAGGGGGTCGTGCTGGGGGTAGTGTTTTAGGGTTTAGGGTAGTGCAGTAGTGTAGGGGGTCGTGCTGGGGGTAGTGTTTTAGGGTTTAGGGTAGTGCAGTGGTGTATGGGTAGTGTAGGGGGTCGTGCTGGGGTAGTGTTTTAGGGTTTAGGGTAGTGCAGTGGTGTTTGAGTAGTGTAGGGGGTCATGCTGGTGGTAGTGTTTTAGGGTTTAGGGTAGTGAAGTGGTGTTTGTGTAGTGTAGGGGGTTGTGCTGGGGGTAGTGTTTTAGGGTTTATGTTAGTGCAGTGGTGTTTGGGTAGTGCAGGGGGTAGTGCTGGGGTAGTGTTTTAGGGTTTAGGGCAGTGCAGTGGTGTTTGTGTAGTGAAGGGGGTCATGCTGTGGGTAGTGTTTTAGGGTTTAGGGTAGTGCAGTCGTGTTTGTGTAGTGTAGGGGGTCGTGTTTTAGGGTATAGGGTAGTGCAGTGGTGTTTGGGTATTGTAGGGTGTCATGCTGGGGTTAGTGTTTTAGGGTTTAGGGTAGTGCAGTGGTGTTTGGGTAGTGTAGGGGGTCGTGCTGGGGGTAGTGTTTTAGGGTTTAGGGTAGTGCAGTGGTGTTTGTGTAGTGTGGGAGTTCATGCTGGGGGTATATTTAGGGTTTAGTGTAGTGCAGTGGTGTTTGGGTAGTATAGGGAGTCGTGCTGGGGTAGTGTTTTAGGGTTTAGGGTAGTGCAGTTATGTTTGGGTAGTGTAGGGTGTCGTGCTGGGGGTAGTGTTTTAGGGTTTAGGGTAGTGCAGTGGTGTTTGGGTAGTGGAGGGGGTAGTGTTTTAGGGTTTAGGGTAGTGCGCCCAACCAGCCACAATATCCGTGGACAAAGGGGATCCTGACTCTTTGGAACGCTCCGTCAATTGAATAATTTGGGTCAAAGGCCCTACCACGTCCAAGACCTATCAATTCCTTTCTTTGGATCCCTCATATACTTGGAGAAAAAGGTACATAGTTTCTCATCAATTTCAGACATGTGTGCCACCTTCCCCTTCAGTGAGGGCCTGGGGCATTCTCCCCTCATCCTATTCATGACCTCCCTTTCAAGGGGTTGATGGATTTTCCCCACCACATACTCTGCCACTTTGGCGTCAGGTGTCCACTCTGCCGACCTAGGATGGTAAATTTGGGTAGGCTCGAACATGTCCGAGTGGACCCCGTCCCCAACCGGGGACTGAGAGGAGTGGGACTCTGGACGCCAGGGACGCCCCGAGTCCTTATCCTCATCGGAGGAGAAATTGTCCTCCGATACACCCTCTCCCTCTAAGGGAAACCCGCCGTCGGGGTCTACAATAGTGGTGACAGTGTCGCAATTTTCTCCGGGCCCCTCCTCTTCCCGGCAGGGTGCATGTTTTAGCGTTCGCGCATTCTTGAGGAAGGTCTCCGTAAGTTTATCAAATCCTTCCAAGTGCCCCGCGTTATGCTTAACGGCCCTTTTATTCCCCATCTGGGAACTACTTGGACCCGCCGCCACCACCAGATCTGGGTCACTGAACACCCCAGGGATGCTTTTCGGCAGTTTATCAACCTGATCCCTAAGAGGAGCCAGCGCCCTATAAATAGCCAGAGAGAGGGCTTGGTCCACTGCTGGAGGGAGAAGTTGGGGGGCCATTCCTCCTCCACTTCCTAGTAGGAGGAGTAAAAATGGTCTTCTGGAGAAGACATGATAGCAGAGGGTGTGAGCACAGAACAAATGCCCTTAAAATCCTTAAGACAGCCCCCTCGCCGGTGCTCCAACAGCTGGGCTTTCCCGAAGCTGTTATAAGAATAGACTGAGGCGCAATACCAATTACCACCACCAGGTGGCGCTGGTCACTAACGTGGCCGTGTGGGGAAATCACTGCGTAGCGGTGTCAAAATTAGGCGAGGGTTGGTCGGGAATCAAGCGGACACTAAAGGAGTGATCGGATTCCCAAACGCGCGTAAAGACCAGCAGGAGCGCTCGACGGAGCTGCCTCGCTCGGACCAGACGCGCCTGACAGGATCTCACCGCGCGCAGAACACACAGCGGGAGAAACTGCGAGGGGAGAATGCGCTCGGGCAAGAGCCTGCTGCGCAGGGAATATGAAACAATACCAAGGCAATAATGCTAATAACGTGCACAAGAAACCGCTATACAAACAGCAACAACGTCAGATTAAGCCAAGAATGTAAGGAATGCACTTAACTGACGAGCAGTGAAGAAAGAGGAAGCGGAAGGGACGTCACGATATTATATACGATGGACTGTGATATGATTGGACTATAGTTGCCTTGGAGACTACCCCTAATGGTTCATGGGTTGTGTAGTCTTTTGTTTAATGATTGTTGTGTTACGTTTTCTTTGAACTGCTATGCAAATAAAGTGAGGAAAGATATGCATAATCCTCGCCTCCGTCCTGCCATAGAATTCATTAAACTTTATTTGATCTGATTTAGAAACATAGATCATAAAAGTGTACATAAAAACAGTAAATCCTCTTTCCTAATACAATACAGTGAGAATTAATTAAAACCAGTAGGTAAAAACGGGTGTTACAAAGCCCGGTTCAGAGCAACTTCAGGTTAACAGAATCGTAAAGTTCAATGTTTCGCAAGATCAATCTCATGTACTTCGTGCAAAATATGCAATAAGGGGTCCAAGGAAGATGTAACGCTCCAATACCTGACCAGTTTGCACTATATAAAACTGCAGAAAAAATAAAAATAAAAAGTGTTTTGCACACTTCTGTCATTGGGCTATATGTGGGCTACATCTGGGTGATATTTGTGCTACATTTGGGCTCTTTTTTCTCTGGTGGCCATCTTGGGAGACTTATTTGTTATGAAGTTTCCTAATTTCGTCATTTACTGCAGTCTCCTCAGTAGGAAATGCTTTCAGTTTTTTACTTTGATTCCATCAAGAAGGCATTCAGATGTGTCACACATTTGCCATAAATTCAGAATGTTAGCACTCTAGTTGTTCATTAGATCACTGTAGTAAAGCTACTGCTCACCAGGGAGTTAACTGGAAGTCTACTGCTGGTATTGAAAGTGATTGTTTCAGTCTGCATGTCAGAATTTTCTAATGAAATAGAAGAGGATTTGAGATCTCACTTAAAACATGCCCAAAATCTTCTTTCTGCAGCACTAACCATAATTTCTATGGCAAAATGAACCCCCTCATTTTGTTCCTTTTTAAATTAAATGTTTTAAGTGTTACCAGTTTATTCCAATCAAGATGGCTTCAGGTGTGCCATACTTTTGTCATAAGTAAGACTGTTAGCGCTCCAGTTGTTCTTTAGAACACTCTGGGAAGCTGCAGTAGAACACAAAGGCATCAACTGACAGGCTGCTCCTGTTGAAATATAACAGGAAGATATTTGAGATCTCACTTAAAACATGTCCTAATTTTTCTTTCTACAGCACTAACCATAATTTCTATGACAAAATGAACCCCCTCATTTTGTTCCTTTTTAAATTAAATGTTTTAAGAGTTACCAGTTTATTCCAATCAAGATGGCTTCAGGTGTGCCATAATTTTGTCATAAGTAAGACTGTTAGCGCTCTAGTTGTTCTTTAGAACACTCTGGGAAGCTGCAGTAGAACACAAAGGCATCAACTGACAGGCTGCTCCTGTTGAAATATAACAGGAAGATATTTGAGATCACACTTGAAACATGTCCTAATTTTTCTTTCTACAGCACTAACCATAATTTCTATGACAAAATGAACCCCATCCTTTTGTTCCTTTTTAAATTAAATGTTTTAAGTGTTACCAGTGTATTCCAATCAAGATGGCTTCAGGTGTGCCATACTTTTGTCATAAGTAAGGCTGTTAGCACTCTAGTTGTTCTTTAGAACACTCTGGGAAGCTGCAGTAGAACACAAAGGCATCAACTGACAGGCTGCTCCTGTTGAAATATAACAGGAAGATATTTGAGATCTCACTTAAAACATGTCCTAATTTTTCTTTCTACAGCACTAACCATAATTTCTATGGCAAAATGAACCCCCTCATTTTGTTCCTTTTTAAATTAAATGTTTTAAGTGTTACCAGTTTATTCCAATCAAGATGGCTTCAGGTGTGCCATACTTTTGTCATAAGTAAGACTGTTAGCGCTCTAATTGTTCTTTAGAACACTCTGGGAAGCTGCAGTAGAACACAAAGGCATCAACTGACAGGCTGCTCCTGTTGAAATATAACAGGAAGATATTTGAGATCTCACTTAAAACATGTCCTAATTTTTCTTTCTACAGCACTAACCATAATTTCTATGACAAAATGAACCCCCTCATTTTGTTCATTTTAAATTAAATGTTTTAAGGGTTACCAGTTTATTCCAATCAAGATGGCTTCAGGTGTGCCATAATTTTGTCATAAGTAAGACTGTTAGCGCTCTAGTTGTTCTTTAGAACACTCTGGGAAGCTGCAGTAGAACACAAAGGCATCAACTGACAGGCTGCTCCTGTTGAAATATAACAGGAAGATATTTGAGATCACACTTGAAACATGTCCTCATTTTTCTTTCTACAGCACTAACCATAATTTCTATGACAAAATGAACCCCATCATTTTGTTCCTTTTTAAATTAAATGTTTTAAGTGTTACCAGTTTATTCCAATCAAGATGGCTTCAGGTGTGCCATACTTTTGTCATAAGTAAGGCTGTTAGCACTCTAGTTGTTCTTTAGAACACTCTGGGAAGCTGCAGTAGAACACAAAGGCATCAACTGAGAGGCTGTTCCTGTTGAAATATAACAGGAAGATATTTGAGCTCTCACTTAAAACATGTCCTAATTTTTCTTTCTACAGCACTAACCATAATTTCTATGGCAAAATGAACCCCCTCATTTTGTTCCTTTTTAAATTAAATGTTTTAAGTGTTACCAGTTTATTCCAATCAAGATGGCTTCAGGTGTGCCATACTTTTGTCATAAGTAAGACTGTTAGCTCTCTAGTTGTTCTTTAGAACACTCTGGGAAGCTGCAGTAGAACACAAAGGCATCAACTGACAGGCTGCTCCTGTTGAAATATAACAGGAAGATATTTGAGATCACACTTGAAACATGTCCTAATTTTTCTTTCTACAGCACTAACCATAATTTCTATGACAAAATGAACCCCATCATGCTGTTCCTTTTTAAATTAAATGTTTTAAGTGTTACCAGTTTATTCCAATCAAGATGGTTTCAGGTGTGCCATACTTTTGTCATAAGTAAGGCTGTTAGCACTCTAGTTGTTCTTTAGAACACTCTGGGAAGCTGCAGTAGAACACAAAGGAATCAACTGACAGTCTCTGCCCTTGTTGGATGTACATGTTTTACTGAGAATGTCAGACTTCATTCTCACATGACTGAGAAAGATAATGTGAATTTACAGAAAATATGCTCTCATTTTAGCTTCTGGAGCACCTTCCAAAACTGTATGGGACAAGCATGTGAAAATAGTTTTCTCTCAAACATGATTCATGATATCCCAGCAGAAGGTTTTTCACAGGGTAAAATCACCTTAGAACACACCACAATTCCTGAAATTAGTATGGTACCATCAACAAATGAATTCTAATGTAACTAAAGTCTGTTATCACCCTTTATAGTTCTCCTTTTGGTAACCCTCAAAATCTTCGATTCACTAGAATGCATTTCAATGGGGTACTATCATTTATATTGGTCCCAAGATGGCTGCCAGCAATTCCAGGATGAAGTGCTGACAGCCAATCAGATCTCACGATGACATGTGTGGTTAGGCTCCGCCCAGATATATATGTGTTTTCTTTTTCAAATTTCTCAGGAACTACTGAACGGATTTACACCATTTAACCAAAAGGCACGACTCTGAACCAAGGGCTACTTTTTTGCCAAATTTGGTGTATTCCGTTCAGCAGTTCGGGCTGTAGCTGCGACTAAAGGTTCCTATGGAAAATTACATGGGGAAAACACGTTTTGGGACCCCCCTTTTTTCTCGGCCCCCACTTGATGAATCACCCCGAGACTTTCAGGATAGGAGTGGACTGGAGCGCCCCACAAGTTTTGAAAATTTCGCGAAGATTCATCAACCGGCGCCAAAGTTATTGGAAATAGAATGTTGTGAATTTCCTATGGAAAATAGGTCCTAACTATAACTACCTACTGGCGACCGCCAGTAGATAATATATATATATATATATATATGTATGAGCAGCCATGTGGTGTTCATGCAAGAGAGTTTGTAGTTTTTTCATATAGCACACTGCAAACTCGACCCAAAGATTTTACATGAGCGCCCTGACTACATTACGCAGTCAGATATTTTTAGGCACCAGGGGCCGCATTATATAAACAGGGCATTTTCCTTCATACCTTTAAAAATGCGCCGTATCATGATGAATGCGATGCCCTCAGGGCAGCCGCGAACTCATGCTGCCCTAGGGGCAGCACATTCATGTGAAAAACGGAGCGGCTGCTTTAAAGCCGCTCCGTGTTTTCACAGTGCAGGTGGCAACTCGCCTGCACTTTAAGAGGGGATTAGAGATCCCCTTGCAGGCGGATGCAGTGAGTGACTGCACCCGCCTGTCTGGGGATGTTTAGGGGGTCCCCCCTCCAGAGGGTTGCTCTCAGTAGACGCACTAACAGTGCACCACTGTTCAGGTGGCGCACTGTCCGTGTGCCTCCTGAGAGCTTTATTTGCCTCTGAGCCCCCGTCTTTAATACGGCGTTGGCGCAGAGGCAAAGGGATTCCCTCATTTGCATGGGGCATGCCCCCATGCAAATTATGAAACACCCCCTGAAGATAGTGCTGGCGCTTTATGTGCACCAGCACTATCGATATTACAGAAGGGGCAGCACAAGCGACTGCGGCCCCTTCTGTAATACCAAAGTGCCCGGGGGCGCTCAAAGCGGGCGCAGACGCCTGTTGCGACCCCGGGGCACTTTGCGTCATACGGCCCCAAGAGGTTAAGCAATTTGGCCAGATTCACAGGATATACTAGAGTTGGCGCTGAGACTCGAACAGTGCTTAGAGAATTTTTCCTTTTTTTCTCGAACCCCCGGTTCACCTCGTGTCCTGTTGTGTCCACTAAGGTATGATAAAATGGCAAAGCTTGCACCCCGGGCCGTGGTCACAGGCTGGTGAACACACTGCTTCCTTTGAATTAATCAGTGTTTCATTGTGCAGAGATATTTCTTCAGTGCTCTGATTGTGTTTACCTGATAGGGTGCTGTCTTGAGCGCAGGATAGAAGAGCCCTGCTCTGCATATGGTGTGCGGGCAGCAAAAATATTGCAGACTGGAGAGTCTTGGACAGGTAAGAGATTTCATTTGTATGAATGCTTCGGAATGTGCCTGGCATTTGTCGAAACCAGCGAACCCTTGAATGTCCCAACCAAAAGCTTTGTACATTTTGGGCTTATTGTTGGGAAGTCATACATTGTGATCTGGAATGTGTTCCTCCCTGGTGACTGCTGCCTGCTGGAGTCTGTAGAGCGAAAATAAAGAAGGGAAAGCTGTCCCGAATGTCAGACTGTGACATTCACATTTGAAGCAATTGAATTTGCTTTTTATGAGCTTTGAATTGTTAGTTGACAATTATAAACCCACAGAAGGCAATCTAGCTGTTTCAAATGTGAATGTCGCCATCTAATATTCAAGACCAGATTTTCATCTTTCAGGGCTGTGTAGCATTGTGCATGTTTACTTTCACTCTTCACACTCCATCAGGACTACATTACAGCTCCACATTTATGACTCAACAACAATAATAAACTTCATTCCCTAGACGCTGGTCGTAACTAATTGTTAATCATTCTTTACGGGGGCACATCTGCTCTCAATGGCAGGTTTTGCTCCATGGTGATCTGACAGGCAAACTGTTTATTTATAGCTGCCCCGTCTTCAGATTGCTTATGTCCAACATTTCCATAGTTTCAGTGTACTTATGTCCAATTATACAAGTGGCTCACTAAAGTAACTGTTTATAAAAAAAAAAAATTATTCATTTCTCTCTTTAAACATGTCATATCATCAAACAACATATTTAATAACAAAGCTACATCGGGTAGAGCATACAGAGTTTTTGGTGGTTCAGTGGTAGAGTACATAGTCAGTTTAGACCCAAGTGTTCTACCTTCAGCCAGCACAAGTCTCAGAAGGCTAAAACCTTGGCCTTCAGAGGCCTTATATGGTTGAATATTCCACGGCATCCCCATTCATATCAAGGTTATATTATGTAAGCCAGGGGACCCACACCTTACAAAACTTCCTGGGACAGCCTCTTGCCTGATACGCAACCCTCTCTGCCACCATGTATAGTTCCATTCCCCGCTTCCATTCCTGTAAGGTAGGGGGTTCAGGGGCTCCCCAATAGCGTGCCACATCTCGTTTTGCAACTACCATGTCTAGATTTCCAAAGGCACTTGCTTCTGGGAACATCTACTTCTGTGGGTATTCCCAGTAGGATGAATTTGGGGTCTATCAGTAGGGTTCCTCAACTATCTATATGCCAGTGAACACTTCTCAGGGCATGACCATAATGTGTGTAGACCCCATCTCGTCTCCACATCTCAAACAGTTGGGTGTAGCAGCCCTACCAAATCTGTGGAGCTGGGCCCTAGCATAGTATACTCTATGGAGGACTTTACATTGAATATGACTCTGGCGGGATTTGATTGCCACCTCTCTAGGGTGAATCAGGGCCGCCTCCCAGTCTGTGAAGTCTAATTCGCCTGCTTCATTTTACCAGGTTTCTTTTAGTTTCGTCAGGGTGTCAGGGACATTGTTTTGGATAGTCTTATAGGTCCATGATACTGCCTTCTCGATTAATTCCCCTTGGAGGAGCCTCCCTTCAAGTGGGACATATTCCTGGAGGTCTTCTATCACTATCTTTTCTGCCTGCCAGGCACGTTTTAACTGCAGGTATTTAAAATACTGGGTTGTGTGTAAACATTATTCCCACTGTAGGGAGCTAAAGGGAATCAATGTGTCCTCTTCGATAAGGTTCCCCAATTCGGAGATGCCAATCATCTCCCATTTTCTGAAATTCCTTAACTTTCCAAATTATTTTAGGCGTGTTTCCACCCATACAGGTGTTTCCCGTGATAGTCTCTTTTACCATTTCATTAGCCTTTCCACCCCTTTACATGCCGCCACGGTCACTTTAGTAGCAGTAAACAAACTGTGCGACCCCCTTCACTACAGTAACTGTTGAACATATTTAATGCAGTAAGATATGGGGCAGTTTTTGATGTGTTTAAATATTTCAACACTACACGTTCACAATTGCTTTATAAACCTTCCTTTCTCAAATTTGCTTTAAAATGTACAATTTGCCACTGTTTTCTTCACATTTTCTCTGGGGAAACCCCCCGGGCACCCTTTCTGTTGCTCTTTGCAAGTTCATTTCAAGTTATGTTCTAACGGATACTTTAAGATCCTCGTCTGAAAATTTGTTAAGCGCGTCTTTCAATGAGCCCACATTGGTGGCCACTCTTTTTCCCACTTGACATTAATACAGTGGAATTCGCTCCCAGTATCTTTGCTTACTATTTCTTGCCATTATACTTTTTATTGTGCTTTTAAAACCTGCATATTTATTTAATCAGTTTCTTGATAACCCTGTCAGCTTCAGATCAACTTTCAGCGCTGTGATACCTCTTTGAAGTCTTTATTGCGTTATACCAAGTTTTCTTGCTTTCGTTCATTTATTTATTCATTCATTTAAATGGTGGAAGTGTATGACCCCATGAGTCTACTATTTATTTTGCATGTACTTTGCCAGCCTTGTAGCCCCATCCAGTCATTTTATTCCTACACTAAGAAAGTGCCTTAGTCAATGAGGAGGTTGAAGGTATCCTCATAAATGGGGCTTCTCTGCTGACCCTTTTCCTATGCTGCTGCATAAACTTTCACTTTCTCATGAGAAAAAAGAAGCCACTCAGTCCACGGATGAATCTCCCAGGCCTGAATCATTTGTTCAATAGAAGCATTTCAAGATGGAGAGAATCTATTTCCTGTAGGATCTCCTCTTGCCTGGGGATTGAATGTGAGGCTTACTCTAAAAGAAGCATCATTTTCAAATCTGATCTTTGAGAGTCACTAAATACTTCTGAGTTTTCAGTGAAGAACCAGAAGGTTGAAGATTGTGGGTCTTATTTACAAGAAAGTGCTGCAGCGTGGCACCGCAAGCCCTTTGGCTGTGCCACGCTGCTGCACTTTCAAAGCACAGGGATGCGTCATATTTACAAGAATATGATGCATCCCTGTGCGTTCCCATGCGCTAACGCACAAGCGGCTGCCATGCGCCACGCAGGTACCCTTGCTCCATAGTGCAAGGGTGCCTGTGTTGTGAGGAGATTGTTTTTGTGCAGGAAGGGACACCTCCTGCACAAAAAACAATCACAAGAGGTGATTTCCTCTTCCTTTGTGTGCTGCAGGATGCAGCACACATAGAAAGAGGAGAAAACGAGGAGAAATGTAAACATTTTTCCTCGTTGCGCCTCGCTACCCCACCCCTGGGGTGGCGTAGCATTCTGACGCATTTCCAGGTTTAAGAATTCTCGTAAATTTGGAAATGTGGCAGTATACATGTTATGTTATGTTATTAAAATTTATAGGGTGCACGAATACCAAAACGGTGTCTTGGCGCTAGCATTCCTGAGTAAGCTAAGATCTCTATTTATTGAATAACCAAGTTTTGAGAGCCTTCCTGAAGGATGTCAGAGAGGAGAGAGTCCTAATGGAACTGGGAAGGCTATTCCAGACTTTCGTGGCCCCCACTGTGAAGCCTCTGCTGCCCCAGTTAGTTTTACAAAACCTGGGAAGCGCTTTATAAGTAATGCATAAAGCTTTGAAGTTAATACGGTTTCTGACTGGAAGCCAATGCAGATTTTTAAGGTGCTTTCCTACTGATTGGAACATAGGGATCTCTAACAGAAGCCTTGCAGCAGCATTCTGAATCATCTGAAGCTTTAGTAGCTGCTTCTCGGGCATGCTAAGATAGAGCCTGTTGCAATAATCCAGCTTGGAAAGAACTAAAGATGTTACTAAGATTTTTCTTCAATCTGCTGGAATAAAAGGCAGAATTTTCTTCATCACTATAAGTAGATAGAAGCTGGATGCGGAAACGCCATTGACTTGAGCCTCGAAATTGAGTTTCGCATCGATGATCACTCCCAGATTTTTCGCTTTGGGAACAGGAGTGGGTACTACCTCCAATTCGTCCGGCCACCATATAAGCGACCAGTTGGGGGAAAAGTTGCCAAAGAGGATTATCTCCATTTTTCCTGAGTTCAGTTTAAGAAAGTGTGAACTCATCCAGGAGCTGACTGCCAACATACAGTCCCTAAATCTATTGACCTGAGGCAGACTGGGAACACCCACAGCAACACCCATGTCACGCCCCTTTCACGCAAAGTGTTGCGTGAGAAGGGGCCATATTTACAAGGACAGGAAAAGTCACACAGGGTGGCTTTATGTGCCCTTGTAAATGTGGGTCAGCAGGTTGCGCTGTCGGTGTGTCTCAAAAAGTGACGCACCAGTGGCGCAAGGTGCTTGTAAATAAGTGTCTCCATTTGGCCTTCATCCATCACCTTGGTGCTTCAACAACGTCTTCAGGTTACTACACACCCATATTTTGATCAGATTGCTTTATCTGCCCCGATAACTACTTTTAGTGCATAAGATGGAGTAAAAGGAATCCCACAATGCAGACTATCTTGCCTAGAAGTGCTCATCAACCTCTCAATTCAGGCCATCTTTTCAGTTGCATGTAGCCAGGAAGATGTCCGACCATAAGGAAAGTTTTCCTATCAGGATTACATTCTTCTTGATAAGGAGTGCAAAAATTGTTATTCTATTATTTAGTTATTATGGAAGCCTATATTGGGAAGCCATTTTCCAACTGATTCAAACTGTCTTCAAAGTCTGGCTTCAGAAGATAAGCAGTATATGTCTCTTAAATTAGGTGAAATAAGGTCATATTTTGCTGCAGATATTATAAGTCTCACCATTTAGTGGAGTACTTCTTTTAGCAGTGTGAGCGATAACTGTGGTAAGACTGTTAAGAGGATATTGCAATGTGAAATGACAAGGACATGTGCTGTGGTTTTCGGTGTCAAAGAATGAAGTTGGTAGGATTTGAGAAGAAAACTGGTAAGGAAATCGTTTTTATTAAGATAATAGCCCAAAATAACCCTGAGTAGTATTAAATGTTTTTCATTTTATCAAAATTATCATTTAGAAACGCAAATGCTATTAACTGAGTATTATTCATGTTTAGATTGACCATTGCTAATGTAGGCCTGTGTTTAAAATGGCTAACATTTGGGTGCCATCTTGCTTCATGACGTGTGCATTTTTTTGTAGGAGAAGTTGAAGTCCAAATTAATAAATACAATGTGTCTTTGCCTTCTTTCCCAGGGAAGGATGTTTTCATCTTTGTGATAACCATAGAATGCCCTAATTGGTTGCAACAGTTCACCTGCAGAGTACAGACTTGTCTAAAGTATCACGTTTTGTTACAGATAGTTGTAAGTTTGAAGGACACTTAGAGAAGCTGAATTTTTGAGGATCCCGAGAAATTGATGAGCTCAAGTTTATATCTCCTGACTCTAACCTGATTGGATCGTTTTATGGGAACTATGTGTAGGTGTAGCAAATGTTACAATTGTGTGATTTAAGCTAGTGCAGAGTAGGTTACAGTTCAAAAATGCTTTGCCCACTTTCGAGAAGGCTTAGAGTAGAGTTTTAGGGGAGAACTGATGTTACTTAACTGTTCTTTGAGGCAACTCTATGACAGTTCAGCCACTTACTTATATGACTTTAATTGATGTGAACTCAATAATAACTAATGCATTCATGTATTGGTTATTGATTAATACTAATTTGATTATTTTGCATCTGTAAATATTTTAACCTTTAATACACCTATATAGTCTGAAACGTAATCACTCTGTCTTCCTTGTGGAGGCTAATGTGCTTCACGTTATTTAAATGTATTGATTTATTGAACAGCCTCAATTGTGAAATTCGATACCTCAGCTAGAGGTTATGGGCCTCAAATTGATGGAATCAGAGATAACATATTATGATAAAAAAGACATAAGAATTAATCAGTACATGGACATCCCCCACACTCCTGCTGAAGTGACTTCAAGTAAGAAGACAACAATCTAAGCCCATGGCTGGAGATTTGCCTTGTACAGAAGTTATAAGGGTACCCATCAATTAGAATGCATACATTTCAATGATGTAAAATTCTCCTGATTGTGGAAAGCCCTTAAGACCACCTTGAAAATCTTTGCCAGGCACCAGGGGGCATATTTACAAGCCCCTATCGCCACCACCATGTCACTTTTCAGGACGATGTGGTGGCGATAGTGGCTTACAGGGCATCGTTAAGCCACTTAATGTGGCTTAACGATGCCTTGTAAATAAGGCACCCTTTCACGCTATACTTAGCGTTAAAGGGGAGGGCAATGGGTGTTTCTGTGGGCGTTCCACCGAACACCCATTGATTTTGACGCTGCCCCATTTTTACAAGGGTGGCGTAAATGTGGGGCAGCGCCAAAATTAAGACCAGGGAAAACCTGGTCTTACCCTGGTGAAACGAGGAGAAATGTTTAATTTCTCCTCGTTTTTGCTGTTTCCATGTGTGCTGCGTTGTGCAGCACACATGGAAACAGCAAAACGCCAATGATTGTTTATGTGCAGGAAGTTGCACATAAACAATCATTTAAAAAAATTATGTTTTGCAACTACGTGTGCAGCATTGAGCAGCACACATAGAAGTTACAAAACGCCATTTAAAGATTGTTTATGTGCAGGAAGGTTCCCTTCCTGCACATAAACAATCTTCTCCCCCTCAATGCAGACACCCTTGCACTATGGTATGATGTTGTTGAGGAATATTTTGTTCCATTCAAAATACTAAGAAGATTCCGTTTTTTTTTAGAGAGTTTTATATAGCGCAAACTAGACCCGAGGATATCAGGTATCAGAGCGCTTTACATGAGCACCAGTTTCGTTACAGATGGACACATTCATTTTTGTTAGGCACAGGGAGATTAAGTGATTTGCCCAGAATCACAGGATGTTGAGCATCGTTGCTGAGACTCGAACCCTGTTCCCCAGCTTCGAGGTCGACCGCTCTAGCCGTAAGGCTGCATCCTCTCCCGAAGGTTGTAGTACTTCACATTCTTAGGCATCACACTGTGAAACTCGCAATAAAAAGCTTTTTTGTAGGATCCTGCCTGACATTCTGGATGGGTCTGGCTTGCACAAAAGATTACTTTTTGTTTGGAAGGATGGGTAGAGGTGATCTGGGTACCACCACTGATGAGCCCAGTCTGTAGAACTGGGTCAGTTTGTTGATCACCTTTGACATAACAGGGAGGGAAAGCGTACAAATTGTCCTTGAGAATTCTATATGGAAAAGGTTTGCTTTTTGGTTCAAGGCCCTGCTCTTGCTCCAAGATAGAATGCTTGGAATATGTATAAGGGCCATCAATATTGTAACCATCAGTGGTGGAGCCCTGATCGATGTAGTGCACATCAAGAAAGATATAAAAGACAAAAAGATCAACAAATCAAGCAAGATACTTATTAAGCTTTCAATATTGTGGTGGTCAGATCTTTTTCCCTCAAATGTTAACGAGGAGAACTAATACCCCCTTGCCTTGTCAGAAAAGGTGGAACATGCAGATACATTTTCGTGGTGCTTACCAAGAATACCTTTTTGTGGCCCTAAGATCTATTCTCTCCCAGTATTCTGCAAGGTATCTTCTGGTGGATTCCACATTTCTAAATGGGGCAAGAAACTGGAAGGCAAACAATGCAGATGTAGTTCCAGGATTCTTTTATTCCACAAGAGCCATAGCATGGTAGACAGAGAAAGGTTTGTGAGAGCGGAAATACCTTGACCAAACAGAGAGGAAAAGGGACTTCTACTTTCAAACGAATAGTTGAAATATAAGCTACATGGATTAACACATCTAGCAAACACAAAAGCCTCAAGGAAAACCAGGGTTTCAGCCAAATGTAAGTTTAGATAAACGCTGAAGTCTTGCAAGATCCACGCCCAATGGGTTCATTGTGCATTATGGTACATTGTAAACTCTAGAATTCTTAAAGTGGAAGTGTCAATTTTCTTACATGGCAAAGTCTATAGATATGAGCACCAATCTCTGAAATGTTTTTTCAGTTTAGGATTAATTTCTAAAGTATTATTTTTATGTAAGGCGTGATTCAGATTGCTTTCTTTCTTAAATTATTTCAAACTTACATATTTAAAGATGTGTTCCAGAATCAATGGCAGTCCAAGTTATTCTACTCTTTATGAATATCCAGTAGATTTACAAAAAACCTACCTCTAAAATCGTTTTGGAGGAAAACACATAGAATCCTTTTTTGTGAGGTTTCTGTTATACTAATGATTTCCATTTTCTTTATCTTTTTGGCAACAATTATTGTAAAAATGGGTTTCTTCATGTATCTGTTTAGTGCCTTAAATATTCCACGACTGCTTCTAAGGAACTGTAGGCAGAAATCACGCTTCATCTTGCCAAACTATCAAATTCAGTGGCAAATATAAAAATAAATTACAGATCTGCAATTATCCCTAGAAAGTAGCAGAAGTGATTAATGATTTCAACTGTTCAAAACTTTCATCATTTGGTGTGCATCATTATTATATCTTTTCCAGTGGCGGCTGCTTCCTTTAGAAATTGGTAGGGCGCATACATTATTTTCAACCCCTTAAAATCAAAAACAAACTTTACCTCTCTTGAAGATCTTCTGCAGCACACGTTCAGCTGCAAACACACCCGAAGTTCCTTCTACCTTACGCTGCCTGCTGGACAAAAGCACAGAGCCAATCCAAGCACAACTCTCTTGCTGCTTACAATGCTAAACAGCATAAGGCAATGCTAGGATGGGCCGGAGAAGGCAAACACAGTGCTCCATCGGACACCTACGGGGCTGAGCTTCTGGTTCTCTGCTGCCTTTCAACTGTTGATTGCAGAAGCCTGAACTGCGCATGTCAGGCTGGCAACAGTGAAAACACCGGCCAATCCGACATGCGCAGTTCAGTTAACACAGCCTGAACTGCTGCTGTGATGCCGGGAAAGAGAGCTCCGTCGTGGTGCCGGCCCCCATACAAGTGAGAGTGGAACACGTGAGAGGGGGGAAATGCGTACAGTGTGTGTATGTAGTGGGTCGCAGAGGGGAGGCCAGGGGGTCAATGCCCCCACGCTCCTATGGACGAACCACCCCTGATCTTTTCACTGCAATTAGCCAGATTTAAAATTCTCTGAAAGGCTGAGAGGTTCTTATTTAGACCCCAAATATATAAACAGTGCTGGAAATCTCCCCATTTCTTGAAATATTGTTATGCATGTGTTGTTTGTGCAAGGCCTCGCTAGCAGCATGTTTGCAAAAATGTGATTGGAAGTTGAAAGCTCAGAATGAAACTCAGTATCCCGATTTATTAGGCATAGATTGACTCTACCCGCATTGACTGATTTATTAAATTCTTATTGTGTTAAAAACATTTGGGAATTTATGTGCCATGGTATGTATAATCCCCATTTTATATTCTTATACCTTACTGTTTTTAAGCAAAGAACCCATGCTTCTTCAGGTGAAGAAATGTTACAAAATCTAGAAATCTTTACGGTTCTGGAGCCTCTCCTGGAAGGATACAAGCTTCCAGGTGAGCATCTGTTTGTAATTTGTGGTGGTCTCCTTACTGGCAACAATCCATCTAACGCCACTCTTACTGGCTGGATAGTTGGGTGCTTTTCAGAGTCTTTTGGCATTAGAGGAGTTTAGGCTCCTCACTGTCAGAGACCATATGCCCCACCCCCAGAGCAAAGTCAGTATCTGCTGAGAGGGAGGAGCTTTTTTATCAAAGTATTTATTAAGAAAGAAGTTAAATTGAAACATTTTTATTCCCCTTAGCTAGTAATCCTCTTTTTAATTCCAGATTTTGGATCAACAGTATTCACAATGACAACATGCAGTGGCACTGGCCTCTGACACCACAACATAGCGTGCAGTGCAACCTTCTGTAATTGCCTCATTGCTTCAAGATTGATACCATTGGTGGTACTTTGAGTCCCCTTGGCATCCTTTTTCCCTCTGTGAAGCTAAATGCTCTATTTAGGAAGAACATTTGGGGCCCAACTCACAAGATATTTTGATCTGTAAGCGTATTTTTACTGCTCAGAATGGTTACATTTATACCTCTGAGCAATTAACAGAAGTATAAATTTCCTGTTGTGGATCATGGACCCTCCCCACACTCAACAATGGGAACAAATAGCATAGTACATATTGCACATCTGCCTGTGTATTAAGGGACATATTTACAAAAAAGTGCTGAAATGCAGCACAGCAAGAAAAGTTGCTGGACTGCTCTGCGTTACCTGGCGAAAGCAGAACTGCCTCAAAAAACAAGAGAGGGGCCCTTTAAATACCAAGGAGGTGGGGCACCAATACGACAAAAGTCAAATAAATTCCTCTTTGATTAACTCAATCAATCAGCCACCATACATCCCATATCACCAAAATATAAAGATAAAAACACACATTTTTTCCAATACTGCTAAAATAAGTCAATTTATTAAAACCAATTTATTGTGTATGAATAATCTTGAAAATCACATACAGTACATATGTCAAATATACGTGCTTAAAAATGTCAGCTCGAAATTAGAAAATCTTTCCAAATAAGCAAAAACCATATTACACCACAATTCATTACACATAGATAAAACAATTCAACTTCATAAGAAAAACAATGAAAGACAACAAGGTGGGAGAACAAATCAGACAAAATATGGTGTCATTAAAACAGCACTAGTCTGTGTCGGATCATTTGTCTCTTGTTAAAACTTCAATATCTCTTTGTCTCACAAATGTCCCAGAGATCTAGCGTCCTAAAAAACAGTAGAGCATCGACGCGTTTCGGTGGACCATACAATATCACTGCCACCTTCTTCAGGTAAAAGATATCTCCCAGCCACAGTTTGTTCACTCAGTAAAAGCATAAAGCAGCTTCAGCCAAATGTTGATAGGAATCTCCCTGATATGGGAATAATACTGCAAATATAGCATTTAAGCGCCCTCGAATCTCTTTTAAATGTCTCCTTAACAGGGATCACGATAAAAGATGGCATAAAAACTGGATTGAAATCTTGATTAAAAAAACTCCAGTACCTTCTGTTCGGGTATATGAAAATGCCCTCCGGTATATATACGGTCCTGAAATTCATGCAGATGTAGAGAGAAGGACTTTTCTCCTTATTCTAGGTGGGCCGCTATTGCCTCGCCCTCGAATAATTTATTATCTTTAGCAGCGAGTGTACTCCGGGGCTAAACCTCCGTGTTCAACGCAGAACTGCGCCAAATCTTGAAATGGTGCAGTTATGCTCTCTCCATGCACTGGCAGACTTTAGGTTGCCTAGCGTCAATGCAGGCTCCATTGCGCCATAGTGCAAGGGTATTTGCATTGTGGTCAGGATAGTTTTTGTGCTGCACAATGGCTATCCTTTAAGGCTATTTCCTCTTTGCATGTGTGCTGCCTTACTTTTAACATTCGTCAGCCTGCAAAATGCAGCCATAAAAACAATCACAAGATGACCCTGGACTTCAGGTGAAGAGTATAGAGCTCCAGGTAGGAGTGCTTCAAAAAATATGATAAGCTCTCCTGTAATCATGGATTTATTGACCCAGGAAATGTACTGTTTTTTTAATGTTGCAAGGGGGGGGGGTGCTGCACTCTCTGCAGCCCCCTACAACATTATACAATGCTTGCTGGTGCCCCTGCCCTGTTTTAGGGGCACCACTCAGATATAAAAAATGAGTAAAAAGCTCTCGCAGTGAATTATGGGGTGCTCCATGCCAGAGCAGTCAATGCTGCTCGTTTATTATTCTTGTCTTTTTTTTCCTTCTTTGGGTATCCCATCGCCCACCCAGAACACCCCCATCTTTAATTTTTGTTTGGGGCTGCAGGGGGAGCTCCAGGGCTCCCTGCAAGCTGCCCCATTGGCCACATAGGAGCCGGCAACACATTTTTATTTATTAATTTATTTTTTAAACTAGTGTGCCCCTATGCCCACCCGGGACACACCACATAATTTTTTATGTTGAGGGCTGCAGAGTAAGCCCCAAGCCCCTCAGCCCCGCCGGCTCCCCTGTCGGCACCCATCCCAGGTGCAGCGGGAGCTGCATCCCTCCCACCCAGCAGGACCAGCTTTTCTTCCTGCTCCTGCTTGACGGGAGCAATTCTGTGTTTCCCTGCCCACAGAGTGCAGCCAGGGAGAAACATTTGTCCTCCCACCAGGCAGGGGCAGCTTTCTGGCCCACCAGGTGGGAAGACATAAGACCTCCCTGCCCGTACTCTCAAAAGCTACTAAACAGAATTACACCAAATCACAAAAAATACGCTTTCTAGCCCCAGATCTTGCTTTCTGCCAAATTTGGTTTAATTTACTTCAGCTGTAGCTGTGTCTACATTTCCTATGACCCTCTTGACGGATCACACTAAAACTTTCCAGAAAGCAGTTGAGGTGGCCAAACTTTTTTTGAAACGTTTTGTGAAGATTCATCAAACAGTGCCAAAAGTTATTAGCAAACCAATAAATGCTTTTCCTAGAGAAACGGCATCCTAACCATAACTATCCAGTGGCGACTGCAAGTGGGTAATATATGTGTGTAATATATGTGTTTGTATATATGTGTGTGTGTGTATATATGTAGAGCATCAAGGCACATGGTTGTAGTGCACTGTTTATTCTATATTCACGATCTGGGTAATTTTATTCAGATGCTTGCACATGAAATTGCACAGTATTTTATTCAATGTGTAGCAGTGGAGTTATTTCTAATTTGTAATGCTCAGTTTGTTAAATTAAAAGTACTTTTTTTTTTGTATTGCCGGCACCATTTAACTTGGTAGGTAAACAACAATTTTTTCACAGCACAAGGAAGCTCTTGCCTGCTAAACGTATAATTAACTCAATTTTTGATATATTTGGGTGAGGGGCAAGCCGGAAGTGGGTTTAGGTGCACTTGTGCAAGAAAATATATATTTAAGGTAGGCATTTTAGCAATTTATATTTCAAATAGATGTTACATAAGTGTTTTACATGTTTTCATATACTCCCTTATGCAGCTGAATTTTATAGTTTAACAGATGAAGTTTCTATGTTATTCTAAATAATTATGTATGGGTCCAAAGGACACATGCAGAAAATACGTTTTATACTTTGAGTATGATTGGATCCATGCTTCCATTTTTAATAGTTGAGAACTGTATTTCAGATATTCTTCCAACAGCAAACGTTTCTGGAAAGCTGCACCTGGTACTGTGATAGAAGTAATTAATATATTCACAAGTAGTTCCAGCATCACAGAGGATGACGTGATTAAAGCTATAGAAACAGCTGCAATAAGTGATCCATTACTTTCCGGTGTTGCAAGTAAGAAAAAGGTTTACAATAACATATTTAACAATCATGTGGAATTAAAATAAAGGTTTTTGCTATTTCATCCCATCGTTCTTCCTTGAATTTCCTGAGAAATTATTTGATTATAATTATGTATTCAGGGAAAAATCTACAATAAACAAAATGCCTTCATATTTTCAAATGTTAGCATGCTACAAATTTCAAATGGTGACCTGTGGGTTAGGACTAGTCTTGAGTTAAACAGTTGTCAAAAACGAATGCAACAGATATGCACTTTTGATTTAATGTGGTTCAAATTTTGTTGTAATTGTATTTATATAGTGCTTAATAACCCTGACGAGGCGTTGAACCGCTTTATGACGAGTAGCACGCTAATCCGGAACCCAAGGTTCGTGATTAAACCAGTGACATTGTTGGTTATTGGGATTAGGCATATGTTCTGAAGAGAGAAAAAACATACATGCACTCCAGTGTCTTTGTGATAGTTTAAAATTAATACCAGTTAGATGTGGTCATTAATGGGAACTATGAGGTTCCAGGCATATGGTTGGTAAGATAGGTAGGCTGGTGGAGCTTAGATATTGTTAGTTTGCAGGGATAGGGTTTTTTAAAAAAAAGTAGTGGTTTTGATCTATGAAATGAGGTGTGAGCCATTTGCAGAATTGCAATATGACAAGTAAAGGCAGACAGGCATGAGAAGAAAAGGGGCTATACTCAGAAACAGAAGGCATGCAAAGGATGGAAGGTAAGGGGAAGGTTACTCTGAAGAAAGAAAGGAGGGGATTAATTGGAAGTAGGTCAAAGTCGATTTTTCCTGCAGGGTTTTACAAGTATGAGGGGGCAAGGCTTTCTGGGATAGCCAGCAATCTGGAGATTTAAGCTGTACAACAAAACAACGTAATATATAGTACTCCATGTCCTGAGACAGCTTGAGCATGAGAGACCAAGTGTACAGATCATTTAAACATTAGGAACCCAAGCGTGCGGTATGCCAAGTCTATACAGCTTTTTCAAACATAGACTGGAGTATCCGAACCTTGGTACTGGGTCTGTATGCTGCATGCGGGAAGTGGTGCAGAAAAAGAAAGTTTGATTTAATGATCTTTTCTCACTATTGTATATTAAAGATTGTTTCACTCACTCACTAAAAAGGAGTTATTTGACACTGGCTGAGAGCATCTCACAATGCATGGTCTAATTTATACCTTGTTTGTAACCTAATCCCATTCTAAATTGTTTCTTTGGTACAGCAGGGCTACCACAGGTATGAAAGGTACCTAGTGCTAACATTCATGTATATGTTGTGTGTGTTTATGTATGGCCCTGTGTGATACATGCATTATCTGTGTTAATGAAGCAAAGTAAGGGAGGTCTGTGGAATTCATTTTGGAAGCCCCAGGTCTGTTCATGCGCAAACAATGGGGTTGCGGTTGTTTTCCCAGAGAGTTGAAGTGTATTGCTGACATTCCTAAAGCAGGAGAGAGGAGACCTAGACAGTGAAGTGGGGACAGTTGAGACAGTCCTCAGGACCACTTGGTGGCTGCTGACTGTGCCTACTGTCTCTCAGGGAGGACGTAAGCTTGTGACGCCATCCATGTACTGAATGGTTAGAGAGAATGTGCACCTGCCTGACCCTTGCATGCCTGGTGATTCTGTGTGTGCCTGAGGCCACTGGAGGTCAGATCGAGCCAGTGCCGGATTTGTGTATCTTGTGAGAGAGTGAATGAAGCTGGTTCTTGATTTTGTTATTTTGAATCTCTGAGCAGGGGAGCTGTGTTTGACAGTTAGAGTTTGCTGTCAGTTTTTGTTGCTGTAGTTTACTGAAGGATATAAATAGTCATGTCTGTACAAGTGTAGAGAGCATTCAGATGCTGATTCTGCTGTTGTGTCTAGATTCACCTGACAGGTTTCTCCAGAGACAGAGGTGCCCTTTGGACGGCTCTAGCAGGTGCTTTCACGTCTCCGAAGAGAGCGATAATGTTAATTTGTTTTCTATACATTTGATATAAGGGATTCTGTCACCCAGTGTGTTTTTTCTGTGCAGTGGACTCTGTTTCTGTCTTCTGAAAGTATTACAGCATCTTGGATGATGCAATGTGGTCATTATTTGACCTCTAGTTTGGCCACAATGACGGGCCACCAGCTCATATCAGAGGAACACACATGTTGACCCTCTAAATGACTCGTGTGGTCTTTGTTCGCTGAGCACGGCCTGCAGAGCTGTTTTCTTTCCTATTATATCCTTGGTTCTCCCAGAAGACCATCTCTAGAAATCTTGCAATTGCTTGAAGAATACTGTGTTAATTTCTTGTAGATGAACTGAAGTGTGCAGGATATAATTAGCAGGGCCGCGGTGTGTCCAGAATTGTTTTTGTCTTTCAGGTGAGGTTAACAATGGCGCCATCAAGGGCAAGAAGGGCAGTTCTTCCAGGAAGAGGGAAGGTATTGTAGCAATGTGGAGCACAATGCCTGGTTTCCATTAGCTGACCGTGTTGGTGTGGGAATGACTGCTGGCGTGGAAGAGTTTCTTTGATTCAGAGTTTTTTTTGAAGGAGCTGGACATAGACACGAGTCTGGATGTGGCACTAGACTGGAATATATTCATTTTTGCTTATCGATCACTTACAAGCTCATGCTTCCTTTTTCAGGAATTGTAAGACCACTACTCCAGTCATCATGCATACTGAAATTTTGTGACGGATTTCTTGTCTAAACAATGAAAATGGTTTGCCCGGCCCTATGTAGATCAGAAAATAGTGCGTGGAGGTCGCACAGTTGCCCTAACTGGCAGCCTAGTAGTCAATCAGAATAATTTAAACACAAGGACTTATTCTGTTCGAATGATATGTGACCAATCAGAATTGCTAAAAAATACAAACTGAGCATTTCTGATTAGCTGACCTTCAAAGAATTAGAAATGGTCCATGTATGTAGACCAGTCTGACTGGCTGCTTGATCGCCAATGAGAAATACTCTTGATATCCAAAACAAAGATGGCCCCTTTCAGGATGGAGTGACTTCAATCTTGCAGGGGTCAGTAGTAACACAACTAGTGGTATTGGCCACAATTTTTTTTATCCTTGAAACAGGAAGCAGATCCCTTCAAAGGCACTTTCACCCAGTTGTCCGTTCTTTTTCTAGCAAAGGATCTGTAAAATTATATTTCATACATCCTTTGTTAGAACACTGTAGACTATATGTAACAATTGTCATCTGTTGTTTGCATGTTTTCTGTAAAAACAGTTACAGCTCATTACATATACTCATATTTTACTCTGAATCTTACCTAAGCATCAAAATGTAAGATTATCTCATTTATTTGATTTATCATCAGTTCATTATGTTACAGATTCACTTACTTCCCACAACGCATACGTTATAGCACTTTACAAACATCCTGGATTGATTTGGAATATATATTGAGGAAGCATACACAGAATTTAAAACAAAAAAAACTTTACATCGCTGGCAAAAAACCACGTGCCACATAAATAAAAAGAGCCTTAAGGTTAAAAGGGAAAATAAAACACTATTCAAAATATTATGAGAGATAGAATAAAAAAATTCAATAAGCAGTGTCTTCCGTCTGGAAGCGTCCCAATAGAAGTCAATGGCTGGAATCATTTTAATGGCGGGGCCCTATGGGCAGAGTGGTGAGTATGTCAAATTTGGAAGAGCATGTGGTAGCCAAGGTGTCAGGCTTCACGTCCTCCCAAGTTATGTGCTAGGTGTAATATGCTATTTATTGGCATTGTTGTGTGTCAGGAAGGGCTGTGTTGCTAGAGAGTTGTACCTGCAATTGGTACAAGATGCCGCAGCCTACCCTCAACTGTGGGAATAAGCAGCGTATATAACCTGTTGCAGGTCTGCATACCGTGTCATGTCACATCTCATGGTAGATCTGGTGTTCTTATCTTTTTACTTGCCTTCTGTTAATTTACTTTCGTGCTGCATTGCTAGCTTATCTGGTGCACACAGCTCTGCCATGACATCCTGCTTCCGGCGTCCCTGGCCAGTTGACACTTGGAGCTTTGGAACTGGAGGGCTAGGACATCTGCTGCTCATGACTCCAAATACTTATGCAATTAAAACTTCAGACTAATGTCTCCTGTGTGCTTCCTCTGCAACACAGAGAATGTGGCATAAGCGACGAGTTTCCTTTTCTGGAGGACTTTCTGGATTCTGAGAGGATTGGATCTATTAAGAGCCCAGGCATTGTGCAGAAACCATTTATTTATTTATTTAATGCGATTTTATATAGCGCGAACAGTACCCGAAGGTGTCAGAGCGCTTTACAAAAGAAGCAGTTGCGTTACATAAGGACTTTGGATTACATGAGATACATAAGAGATACAAACAGAAAAAATTGCAAATGTACAAGTTGTAAAGTCACTCAAGGAAGAGATACAAGCAGATAAACTCTAAAATCACATAGGAATGGTAGTAAGTACAAAGGTCTACTACATATACTAGTGGTTAGAGTTATATATATACAAATTGCAAATATACTCAGGATTACATTTGAACAGCGATTAGGCTTGGACAGTTAAATATTACATATTTACAGAGCAGGAAATTCTTGCCATCGTTCAGCCAGGTGTTCAGGTGGTGTTGCACTCAAGGGTGGTGGTCTTCACGAAGTCAGGTCTCCCGTCTGGCTCAAGCACCCGCAGTGCGGTAGGCGATCAAAGGCGTGGACTGGCGGCAAGCAGTGATCCAGGAGTCGGTCGAGGCAATCAAGATGGTGGGCCCAGAGTTACAGTCAACCAAGAGCCTCGGCACAAAATGGCGGACCCCCAAATCAATAGAAAATGCAAGCCAAAGAAGGATCATGAAGAAAAATCAACCTCAAGGAGCAGGACTGGCTGGGGAAGGTAGGCGCAGGATCGATAGGAAGGAAGGCTGCCGGGAAACGATGCCACTCGGACCACCGATTCTCGGGTCGTCAGGAGGAGTCCGGTAGTAGAATCCCGACCCAACCCGTTTGCTGTATGAAGAAGGCTGCCACGGTATTGATAACAACACATAGGCATCTGTTGGAGGTGTGGAGATCGTTTTTAGGGGCCAAGTGTTGGAGTGTAATTGTGGAGTCCACACGAACATCTGACGCCGCCCAGGTCGTGCAAAAATCATATTTAACAGTAACATACTAGTTCCATCCTGGCTTGATGTTTTTATGATGTTAAGGTTAATAATAAGCTGCCATCTTGGCTTAAGTCTTATCTGTATCAGGCAAGAGGTGTTTCATAAGGGAACCATTTCTCTTCAGCTGCAGATCAATGTTGGAGCCACATATCGGAAATGTCACTTCAAAGAACTTCATGAGCAGTAGTAAGAAAAAAACAAGGATCGATTTCTTCATTGCTAGTTGAAACATTTTGCTCAAATTTACTCTACACTTCTGTAAAAATAAATTAAAAAAAAAGTTTTTTATCACTACTAAATTTACCTGAGCAAGAATAGAATATAAAACGCAATAAATAGGTAGTTGTCTGCTAGTTAAAATATTTTTTACTTATTTCTCTTCTGCATATTAAAAAAGGAATATAAAGAAGAGTAGAGAGTGCATTCTTCTTTAAGACATTATAGACATGTTTAGCACTACGCCGCCATACCATAGTAGTAGATGTGATCACGTTCTTGAAGTTCAGCCTTCAAGAGAAGATTTTGGCCATTCGGACGAATTGGAAACGACCAATAGGTTAGAAATGCATTTGACTGACAAACTAAATACTGTTGTAAATTTTTATTCTAGAAGACAGTGCAGTGACGAGATTATTGATGAATGTGTTGCATCCTTACGCATATTTCCAAGTTCATGTGAATTTGACAACTTTGTCGATCAATATATATTTATTTTCACATTGTTATATTAACTCTTTTTCGTTGGAAGAAATAATAAGAATTACAAAATAAATTAAGAGATCAGCATGTGCACCGCGTGTGCTTGCTCACAAAAGTGATGATCCTGTTCCTAGTTTGGTGAGTGATGTTAGTAAAGAAAAGAGCAATTATAATGATAGAAGAGATGAAAGTCATCCTAGGGTCTGATTACGAGTTCCTCCTAATATTCTGACCCATGCTTAAACTCGTGGTTATGCATGGGTCGGAATTACGAGGTTGGTTTTATTTAAAGCATCTGATAATTATGGAATGCGTTGAATAACTCAACATTCGTTAAATTTCAGCCGGTCAAACCAGCCGAAATTTAACAGGGGAAAACATACGCTATTTACCATATCATGTGGATTTTGGTGTGTTGAACACCAAAATCCACATGTTATTCCCAATGGACTCGTAAGAGGTGTAATTTATCACACCCAATAAATAACGTACCCCGTGGTATTGTTATTTATCAGGGATGATAACGCATTAGCTCGTAATCAGGCCCTTAGAGGTGTTCAGTAAAGCGGACCAGCTAGCTACAGATGTTGGGTCACACTTTAATTTGCCCTGAGTAACCTTCTTTTCATAAAAAAGCTCATTAAGAGCAAGAAAATTGGCCACTTTATACATGTTTGTAGCAATACTTCTAGTTCGGATAAGGTCAGCAACAGCTCTAGTGATGTCAAACCTCCTTAGGAAGATGTTTCTAGACTTATTTTGATGCTCGATATATATGAGGATGAGGCTGCTCTGCTAGCCTGTATTTGAAGGCAATTTTCTGATTTTATATATATATATATTGTTTTAGATTTATATAGTGCAGTTTATCACCCGTGAGGGTATCCAGGCGCTGTCCATGGGCACGGGGAGATTAAGTGATTTGCCCAGAATTACAGGATACTGAGCTGATGCCGAGACTCTGACCCGGATCCCCAGCCCCCGAGTTGGCAGCTCTGGCCGCTGCGCCACATCCTCTCCTCAGGTTGAATAGGTAAACTTGAAAGCCATGGCTAAAGTACTAAGAGGTGTGGTGTCATCACATTCGGCCATAATAGCCTGCACACGTAAAGATTATTTGATCGCATCTGAGTTTGCCTATGCTCCGTCTACCTGAGGAGTCAGTTTTATAGTCTAGGAGATTTATCCCTGCATTCTTCTCTATAATTAGAGCAATCTCTTAGAATTCTCTATCTGAGGTCAGCTGATAAAATACTGAACCCATCTTTGCATAGTGCCTTACATTCCATACTGTTCAAATGTGTCTCTCGTAATATGGAAAGTTTAGCCTCACAATCTTTTAGACACCTTAAAACAATTCTCAGTTCTACTTTTGATACCTTTAATTTTAATTCTTTTATTTATTTTCCCTTATTTGTAACCATCACTTAAACTTTAACTTCCAGAATTTCTAATTTGCTAAAGTGTTTGTTTTTCTCTACTATTCTGTTGTTGGACATGAGAATTTGTTTATTGCGTTTTTACCATAATGCTCCTCATCCAGTGCTCCACCCCCGGGAAAACCTAGAGGGATTTTCTAATCTCTCTAGGTCTTCTGTTAGGCTTTGGTTCTGCAACTTTAATGTTTTTATTCCTCTTCTTATGTTCCTCTCATGTCTTGACTAACCTTAGAAATATTTTCTTCAAATGCCTTTGTTCTTTCTGCAGTATAATCTAACTCGTTCTCCAAAGGTTGGCATGTATACCACATTCCACTTTGATTTGATTATGAAATTTCAAATCTTTTCTGGGTTTCAGTTTTGAGACCTAACAGGATTGTTTCTAAGGATATTGCTTCAAAACTAAGCTCAGTCTCCTGTTAATCAGCTTTGAAATTGCTTTTAGCCTGTCAGAGCTAGTGTTTTGTACCGTAATCTAAGTGTTTAGGGTGGTATCTTCGACTAGTCTATGGAGTACACAAATAAACAAAGAATGGTTGGGAAAATGTCGCGCTATGTTATGTATCGCTGTACAAGATCAATTATAATGCTCAAAGGATATAGATGAAGGCCATTCACCAACACCAATTATGCGGACAATGCCCACACATATAAACCCAAACAACAAAATTATATCCTGAGCAAATCAAATTCACAATAATTCATAATGTCCATCAAGTCAAAGATCAGAAAATGTTCTTCTTATTCTGTAAATGTTCTTCTTTATTCCATTTATGTATTGCTTCAACATAGGTAAGAGCCAGGTACTAGCCGAGCCAACACGTGTTTCGTCACACGGAGTAACCGCTGACTTCTTCAGGGCTAAAACATTGAATACAAACAGTACCCTGTTATGATTCACCACATAACTACATCAAAGAACACCACAGCTAATAAAATTAATTTAGTGCGCAGAAGACACCAAAGCAAAGGACCAATCACCAGAAAGAATAAAAAGCCAAAAGCCCATCGATACAGCACAAGGGAATGGACCTATTATAAAACACCTCATGTGTGTATCATCAATCCATAAGAATATAAAAACATTAAAACATCATAGAATAAGTAAATTCTAAGATCTGCTTAGTACACCATCAACCCTATTGTGCAAAACCAAAAAAAGGGGGAGAGAAAAGAAAAAGAGAGACCCAAACCACAAATTTTACTAAGTAAAATTGAATAATAAGCATCCAAAATGCGTAAAAAAGGGAGCCTAAAAGAACACACCAGCACCTTTAATAAACCTATAATAACAATTTGCCGAACTGAAAAACTCACCCCAAGTAAAGTACAACTGGATGAGGAGTACCAATAAAATTTTCAAAGTATAATTGGCAACATATAAACACCAAAGGACAAATTCTGAAAAATACAAAGAAACCATATTACATAAGCCATATTCCCCTCAAATATCATCCTACCAGTTTCGAAATGAATCATAGGCCTAGTTTAAAAGGACACCCAATCATACTCACATCAACGTCGACAAAGTGGTCAAAAATAGAGACAGTAGTCAGTAGACGATCTGCGTCCAGATCCAAGTTTGTGTTCCTAGTATAAAATTATATCACACAATAAGAATATACAAGTCATAATTTAAAATAAGACCTAAATCAAGCAAATCTCACAAGACATGCTCTATATTAAAGAGCAAAGGTAACCACATCTTATTTACAAAAAAGCAAGGAAAAACGAGTACGTTCTTCAATACAAATACTTTAAAAATACTTATCAAAAACTGGGCATTTAAGTCTGCTCTGTATCGATTCTAAACTAATTCCTTACTCCAGACTCACATGAAATACATACAAACATACACATCACTTATATGAACTTCATCAATAGTCACAGTCACAAGGCTCCCATTATAGTTAATAAATCCAGCGTACGTACCGGCATGGCGATAAGCTAATAAGTACATATCCCTTATCCAAAACGGTACGTAAAAATTACCTGAGTAGGGCACACAACCGACCAAACAGCAACCTGCTCTCACGCGTGGCGTCTAGCTGAATCGCCATCACCGCAACCAGAGTTAACGCGTTGTATAGAGACAAAAGTAGGACTACAAACAACAAAAGACCTCCTAAGTTCAAAAGAACGGTCGCCATCTTTAAAGATCATATATGCAAACGGAATCCACTGAACAAACACTGTGTTTGTATTCATAGTCACACACCAAGGCCAAAAAACTAAATATAAACACAACCAAAAATAAAACTGAAAAAAGGGAGAAGAGAAAACGAAAAAAGGGGAAGGGGAAAGAAAGTAAAAAGAGGCATAAGTAGTGTGAGTGTACACCACAGATGACAATCATCCTGAGCTTAAAGGACAAGACACCCTATTACGTTACAATTTTGAGTTACAAAGTTACAAGACATTAAATCAGAATATCATCTACAAATCACATTCATCAACGACATATTGGCATGTACTGAAATTCAACCTATCATGATAAACTCACTCATAAAATCCAGTAATCGCTATGCATATTGTACAGAGGACATAATAGGTATATTGTATGGAAGAATACATCATGTCAGTTCTCAAATGCAAAAAGAATCTTGTCATTCAGAATAAGCACACAGACAATATACATTGGTACCATGTGTATTACATGCCACTTCATCGAGTATTAAGCAAATTCGAGAGAAGCCAGGTTATATCAGAAACGGTAATAACTTAAGATCGAGCTCAGTTTCCAAGAAAATACTGTAGCTCATTATCAAAGTTTAAACCTAGGTCTACCGCCCGTAACTGCAAAATCCAACGGGCTTCTTTCTGTCGTAATTTGAGCTCACGATTGCCCCCTCTAACATCCGGCCTTACAGTTTCAATCCCATGAAAGGAGAAGGTAAGATGTATACCCTGTGCTGTACATTCTAATGCATGTAAGGCAATTGGATATCTGTTGTCCCTGTTCTTCAGAGCCCTGAAGTGTTCTGATATCCGTTCTTTGAGTTTTCTAATTGTACTACCTATGTAGATCTTGTTGCATTTACAGATTATGGCATAAATCACATAAGTTGAATTACAATCAATATGTGTGGAAATATATTGTGTTCTAGATCCATTATAACTAAATTCTTGTATGCCATGAATAGTCATTCTGCACATGCTACAGTTTCCACATCTAAAAGACCCTTTATTATGTTTATGTAGCCAAGTAGTTCCCTGTATCCGAGTCCTCGGATAACTGGGGCTGATGATATTCCTAATCGTCTTACCCTTACGATACGTAATAGTGGGATTGCGCCTGACATAAGGTTTAAGACAAGGGTCAGATTCCAGTAAAAACCAATATTTTTTAAAATTTGGTAGACCTTAGATGAATGTGGATGAAAACTGGTGATTAGTCTTACAGGGTAGTTGACCCATCCATTAGTTTCTTCTTAGGCTGAAGTGTTAGGTTTCTTACTAACTTAGATGCTCTTTTTAGCTTTACCAATGATATCTCTATTATATCCCCTAGCCAAGAATCTGTGTTCAATATTATTCGCACATAATGTATACTCAGAATCCTCACTACAATTGCGACGGGCCCTATATAGTTCTCCATAGGGGATTGAGTCAACTTGGGACCTGGGATGAGCACTATCTGCATGCAGTACTGCATTACACGAAGTGGCCTTTCTATGCATTCTGCTACAGATTTTACCTCGTTCAATGTATAATTCCACATCAAGAAACACAATACTTTTTTTGCTGTAGGCAATTGTAAAGGTCATATTAAACAGATTGGTGTTCATATAGTCAAATTTTTTTAACAATTCTGTTTCCCCACCTGTCCAAATTAAGAAGCAATCGTCAATATATCTTCCATAATAGCAGATGTAATCATGCCAACCAGAGCCCCCTGGGCCCCAGAGATGCGTCGCCTCGAACCACCCCATAAAGAGGCAGGCAAAGGACGGCGCAAATCTGGAACCCATGGCAACCCCACACACTTGCTTATACCAACAATCATTAAATAAAAAACGTTGTGTTCCAAGACAAGTTTGGACATAATGATAAGCATCTCTGTATGTTCCAACATTTCCACAGGTCTTCTATGTAAAAAGTATTGTAGTGCATTCAACCCATGATGGTGCATGATATTAGTATATAATGAAACAACATCCATAGTCACCAACAACATTTCTTCCTCCCATACATAGTCATTAAGAACATTTAAGATGTGTTTAGTGTCTCTAATGTTGGATGGCAAATTACCTACATAGGGTCGCAAAAACACATCCACAAATTCCGCGATTCTTTCTGTGGGCCCACCGATCCCGGACACAATAGGTCGACCTGGTGGTGCAATCAGGCTTTTGTGGATTTTGGGTAAGGCATAGAGGCAAGGGTAACGCGGTCGATCTACTGTGAGATATTTATATTCATCATCATTAATGATGCCTACCGAATGCCACTCCTTAAGGTGTTTATTAATGATCTTTGAAATATCCAATATAGGGTTGCGACTCAATGTTTCATACCATTCAGTATTGCCCAGTTGTCCCATAACCTATGTTGAAGCAATACATAAATGGAATAAAGAAGAACATTTACAGAATAAGAAGAACATTTTCTGATCTTTGACTTGATGGACATTATGAATTATTGTGAATTTGATTTGCTCAGGATATAATTTTGTTGTTTTAGTCTATGGAGTACTTCAAACCTATTCATAACAGGTATATCTTGGTTATTCAGTCTTTCAGATTTATCTGGAGTAGGGTTGTGGAAATAATCATGCTTGCTTTATTCCTGCAGACTGTTAATTTTGTGTGTGTGATATTCTGAAGTCCTCTGTTATTATGAGTGTTTCATAAATGGTCAGAATATTAAAACTTTATTTTTTTTATGATTCTTTAAATTCTAAAGATTGTAAGATTTTTACAAAGATTTGTGTGGTCAAGAAAGGCAAAGATATTTTGGGTTGGGTGGCCCAAGGTTGTTTAGGTATTGTGCTTCGACTAGGTAATGTCATCCCTGGGATGCTTGCCGTACCACACTACGTAACTATAACTCGCCTCTGTACCATGCAGTGTGTTCATGCAAATCATGTAATTTATATGTGATGAGTGCTGTTATTAATGGAGGGATTTCACATGCTATAACTTCTGTAATATGCAAGGGTATAGGTAGGGCATGGTGAAGGAGAGAGTTATAGTTAATGTTGTGTGGTGAGTGAAGTGAGAAGACTGTGAACAGAGGTGCGCGAGTTATCTGAATTTTAAGGTAGTGCGTAAGTATAAATGTGAGTTATAAGTATGACTTCTAATACTTTGAAAGTGGAGCTTAAATGAGAAATTAAAGATATAACTTTAACTGTAGAATTTCTAATGTCTGTGTAGTTTAAGTTGGGTTTCTATACCAAACATAAAGAAAGTTTTCCTTACTATAACTTATTCTTTACCTTTGTTTTTTTCGTGAATTTCATTATTTTTTGTTATGTTACTAGCAAATGTGTAATATTGGTATTGTTTAGTGGTGTGGAGTGGAGTGTTACTAAGTGGAGTGTGGTAGATTATAGTAAAGAAAGGGACTTGTGCACTTCAAAGGCATCTCTTTGAAGTCTCCTCCACTTCAAAGGCCCAACTGGGTATGAGTACTGGACCTCTGATACCACCAACTCAGGACACTTCTGGAACTGAGAACATTCTACCAGGAAGAAGGGCTGCTGTGCTGCTGGAGGTAATGCCACTTTGCTGAACTGCTTTGTTTTGTTGGCCTGCTGGCCTCTTGCCTGGGAGTGAGAAGGACTGGATCTGTATCTCTACATCCCAGAACCTAAGTATCTCCAAAGGCTTGTTAGCTTGCCTCCTGTTTTCTGAAGTCTCAGGGATATCAAAGACTTCTCTCTTCAACCTGCAACAAGCGCCTGGACTCTGTCTGCTGTGAGTCCTGCTCTGACAAGTGGGTGCAATCCAGTCCTTGGCCCTTGGAAGTGAGTTTAAAGAGCTGCATCTGTGAAAATCCACACATCGCCTTTGTTGCACCTCTTCGAACCAGCGCATCTTCCTCGAAATGATGCATCAGAGCTCCTGTGAGGAGCTCGTACACTGCATTGCTGCCGGCGTAGCGCATCACCTGCTTGTTCGCATCGCCTGCATCCATGGGATCGATGACAACGCATCGCCTCCTCTGCTCCACGCATCGGCTCTTCGTTGATGATGTAAACATGGTACTTTGCAGCGAGACAGTGTTGGTCCCTGTGTCCTACCCGCGCTCCATTGCGGTCGGCCTGAACGTTTGGATTTACCTCAGTCAGGCGTGGTCAGATGTCCCCGGTGCTTTATGCTTTTAAGCACTATATTTCAAGGTATTGTTTAAAAATTCATAGCTCTAGTTATACTTATTGGATCTTTGTCGTTTTGGTCTTGTTTTACTCACAAAATTATTCTTCATTTTTCTAAACTGGTGTGGAGTCTTTTTGTAGTGTTACTGTTTGATGTGTTGCACAAATACTTTACACATTGCCTCTTAACTTAAGCCTGACTACACTGTGCCAAGCTAACCGAGGGTGAGCACAGGTTGATTTAAAGTGTGTTTATGGCTTACCCTGACTAAGATTGTGGTTCCTGCTTGGCCAGGGTGCATACCTCTCTCAACCAGAAACCCAATTTCTAACAAGGGTTAATTATAGAAGCATAGAGTCTAGTGATATACACTGAAGTGTTGTTAAGTGGAGTGGCGCAGAATGTAGTTTTGTTAAGTGAACTAGCATACTGTACATTGTGGTACACTGCAGTGGTGTATACAGAATTTTATTAGAATTGAGTGCCCTAGAGTGGAGTAGCGTACACTGGAATATCTTACACTCCATTAGTGTACCATAAAGTGGGGCATAGTGGAATAGCATGTAGTGGAATAGAATAAAGTGGAGTTGCGTACAGTGGAATAGTGTGCAGTTGTGAGCAGTACAGTGTAGGGTTGACCAGTAAACAGGCATACAGAAAAGTGGAAAAGAATACAGTGGTGAACACTGTAATAGTGTAGAGTACAGTGGTGTAGACTGGAGTGCCAAGTGGAACTGGGAGAAGTAGAGTGGAGTCACATACAGTGGATTGAAGTCAATTCTCATACACTGGATTGGCATGAAGTGGAGTGTGTAATTAAAATGAAAGGTGCAGTAAAATGATGTAAAAACATGTAAATGTTATATCAGAAAAATATGATTTTTGATATCTAAATGTTAAATTTCTGGCTATATATATAAATAGTGTAAGTAATTGTAAACTTATATGTTGTATAAAATGTAGTTATATATTGTGCTATGGTATACCGTGGAAAGTGCACGGTTATACCACAGTACATGGGGCTTAGAACTGGTGATGTGATTGGTTGATGGCTGTTTTTATAGAAGTTGCAGTTTTTAGTTGTAGCATGTAGTTTTTATGACAATTTTGCATTATTGTACAGTCAGCATTTCACTGACTTCTGGGTTAAGGTGTAACATATAGTTTATTATTAAGTTTTAAATGTTGTTAATAACCTGTTACCACTTTAATGAAGTAGTAATAAGCTAAGGTTTCGTTTTCAAAATGCTATATATTATTGACCTATGGATTAAATGATTTTTTATACCTTAATAACTTTGCACTCATTTGAGGAATTTCTGTACAATTTGAATTGTGGAAGGAGTAAAAGTTTTGTGGGGTTAACTGCAGCAGGTGTAAAGAAAAAGGGGGTCCCAACATGTGCTTTAATTGAATATATATTTAATATGCACTTTTAAGATTTGCGTTGCGCGAAAAGCGGGAGTCGTATTTTGTTTTAATTTGGCAGGATTACATATTATGGTGCGTACATTTTTATTTTGTGTAGTGCAGGTAAGTTATCTAATTATTTTATGAGTTTTAATTAATTGAAATTTAGCAATATAAGTTATTGCATTTTTTTTGCAAAATGTGGGGGTATTTCGCGGTAGTCCCATGGTACATAGTTATCACAAGTCATTAGCTGATTAGGTAATCATTGGCTTTATAAAAGTTAAAGGCAGACATGCTGTTTTTAGGTACACTTTCCCAATGTTGTCCATGATGCCTTCTGATGTGGGTGTTAGGTTTGGTATTTTTGCCTAAACTATTACCACTTGAGTAAAGTCAGTCAGCCAGTCAGTCAATCATCTTTATTTCGGTTCAGCGAACCATAAAAGTGCACAGTATAAAAATGTAAACAAAATAAATGCAGATCACGATGCAAATGTGTAAGATGAATTACAATTCATTAAAATAAATCTATTGACAATGAAGTGCCATGTAGTTAAGACAGAACCACGGAAATAAAAACCTCCATATAGTCCATAGAAAGGAAACATAAAGGGTCCGTAGGTTACCCGGGATGTCTAATCAGCTAACTTTCAGGGTCTTATCTATGAGGCCTGGCGACACTTTTACGCCGCTTTTGCGTCACTTTTTGTGATGCACTGGCGGTGTACAAAATGCACCACGTTGTGCCCTGTTTACAAAGTGACGCATCTAAGCAGATGCGTCACTTTTTAAAGCTCTGCGCTACATTATACCTGCGTCAGGTATAATGTATGCAGGGTGGGCGTTCCCCCGCAAAAAGCCTCGTAGAATTGGCGCAGTGAAATCTATCAGTTTTCACTGCGCCACTTCTAGGATGCTACTGCGTCAATATCTTACGCCAGCCTCACAGCAGGCATAAGACTGACGCAGGCCCTTTCACATAGGGCTTGCCCCATGTGAAAGGATACATTGCTGGAGTTGCGTGTGTTTTCAGACACACCCCAGCAATGCGTCACTTTTGTGCCGACAGATACATCAGTAATACTGACGTATCTGTCATTCCCTGCGACATGATGCGTCATACAGTAAATATGACGCATCAATCATGTCGCAAGGAGGGCACAGTGAAAACTGTTGCATCGCTGTTTTCACGCAGCGATGCAACAGTTTTCATAAATGAGGCCATCAGTCGGCTAATCAATCTATTTTACTGAAATCTGCATGGATCATAATAATAAAAAGCATTCCACATGAACAAAACATATTAAAACCCTTGAGAATAAAAAACGATCATACAAATGGATAATAAAGTTAAAATAATCAATATTCAGATTACAAATTCAATTTTCAAGTAATGCTAAAATGCTACAGATATTATTAAAACTTTTTAGCTCCAAGAGTTCCTGATTTTTAAGGCCCCACAGGTAAAACTAATAATGGCAAAGCAGCACAATTCTGACTCTAGACATAAAAAGGCAAGGCAGGCAGGTGCTATAAGATCTGACACCAAAAGACTGCAATATAGGTCATAAAAAAGACGTTCGAGGTTGAGTAAAGAACCCACAAAAAAACAAGAAATGGGCAATAGTTTGTTTATTGATGCTGTCACAGGGACAGGGTGGTAAACTATGAAACCATGAGCCCTGGTGGGGGTGTGCTACCAGGAAGTGGACCATACCTAATCTAAAACGGGTTAGGTAGAACCTATGTTCTATATTGGTTACCCAAAGAAAATAGCGTTCGAACCCCACCTCTTGTTTGAGATCTAAGTAACGCGATACCGTGACTGAAGAGTATTGGTTACGAAGTCTCTTCTGGGTTCTAAATTGGTAAAAGGCTGTTTTTACCTTGTTTTTTGCACTTCCAGTAAGTTCATTTGGGGAGAGAAAAAATTAGGGAGTGCTAGGTCAGAGAAAGATTTTTTAACATAGGATAACCAAGGGATGGCGTTTGCTTGATCTAGTTTTACACAATCGGCCAAGATCTCTTTAGAAAAAGAGCAAAATGGGGAGGTCCATACTTTCATCTACAGGAGCAGGGGGGCGGCTAAAAATATGTCTTCAAGAAAAAGGAGGCCAGATTCCAGGTGGGTAATTAAACTGTCTGTACTCCGTGGTGTAGCTAAAACCACACAGAGAAACTTGTTCTCGATTGTTTGTAATGTACCAGGTAAGGTATAATCCCACACTAGTGACCCAGAAGTTCCCAAGGGGACACATTTTTATTTGTACAGGGCAATTAATTCCTGAATTGGTTTGTGCCCAAATTTATTTGAAAATCGGAATATGGCTTCTATTGCTCCCTCCATCATACCTGCTCTCGGGATCAAAAGTTTTTCCCATTTAAGTTGAAAGAGAACATTATCCCAAGGGAGTTAAAGTTCTGTACTCTGATGATTGGAGTCCCTGGTCATGGATAAAAATTGTGGGGGCGGGAAAGGGTATTTTTGGGCCCTCACATCATAGTATAGGACTTCGCATAATTTATTTTCAGCTTAAGCTCCCTCATGAAATCATTAAAGATATTCAATAACAGCTGAAGCCCGTTCGCTGTACGGGCTAAAAGGACCACGTTGTCTGCGTAAAGTTGCACGGGGATGACACAGTCCCCTATTCGTGGGAGATCTTTGACTTTTAATATCAATTCTTTCTCTAGGGCATTAAATGAAAAAGAAAAGGCGCCAAAATACAGCCCTTTCTGACACCCTTATATGAAAAAAAGAAAGGGGTGCAGTTACCGTTGGCGTTAAAACGGACCCGTGTCTTCGCGCCCTCATTTAATCTTTTCAAGACATCTATTAGTGCCAGATTTACTCCAGCTTTCCCCATCATTGACCCGAGCTTCGCCCTATTGGCCAAATCAGAAGCGCTGGATAAATCCATAAATGCCATATGGATTGCCCCACCCTTGGCCTGCCCGTATTTACCTGAGATCATAAGGAGGTTCACAGATTGTTCCACGGTTCCAACTACAGGGCGTAAACCAAATTGAACCCCCAAAAGGAACTTTGTGTTGCTAGCCCATTCCTCAAGAAGGTGGAGAATTACCCTCCCCAAACTTTGAGCTGAGGAATCCAAAAGGGATATGGGTCTGTAGCGGGGGAGATGTATTTCTATTACCCTTTTTAAAGATTCGGACTATAGTAGAATCTCTCCATGAGGAGGGAATCTGGCCTAAGACTACGGTCCGAAAATATTTGTTAGAAGTGGTGCTCAGAAGACAGGGTTTTGTTTAAAAACATCAATGGGTACCCCATCAGGCCCTGGGGCTTTACCTGAGGAGGACTTGGAAATGGCTGTCATTGTCTTATCTACGCTGATGGCATTGCTCAGGACTAGGACTTCATCCGGGGTTGGGGAAACCAATTACTTGTCTTGGGTTAAACAAATATTACCAAAGATTTCCGAAAAATGGTGGAGCCATTCAGCAGCTGAAATATGGCATTCAATCTGGGGGAATTGTTATCACTAGAACAAGACCTGTTGATAACTTCCCAAAAAACCTTAGAGTCACCTGATGATGATGCCCTAAGTAAGTTATCCGAAGCCTGGTCCCTCACTTCCTGTGTCCTAGCAGCGACTATGGCTTTGTACGAAGTCCTAAGCAATTTGATTTGGGCAGAGTTACGTGGATAGTCCCTAAGAGCCTCCTTAAGCTGTTTTAAGGCTACTGCACAATTTGAGGAAAACCATTTAAAAGGACGGGGCTCTTTGGGTTTAACCTGAATTACAAATTGCTTGGTGGCTTGATTACAGATAGCCTCAAAGCTCTGAACCATATCAACAGGAGTGACACCCTCTGCCAGACAAACCATAATATCACAGTGGCTCTGAATGGACAGATTGCTCCAAAATTTGTTATGGTCTATGTGGCCCGTTTAAGATGGATATTCTAATAGACTGAATATTTTAATTCAATGGGACAATTAGTCCCCATTGATTTAGTAGTGGGACCTGAGTGTACTAGGACAATGGAGTTGTGATCGCTCAGAAATGAAGGGATTGTGTAGGAATCAAGAACATATGGAACTATATGAGAAGAAAAAAACATAAAATCAATTATGGAGACTCTTCCTTTACCAGTAAATGTGGGACAATCAACACTACAATGAAGATTAAACTTTACGATACTTTGATTCAGGGTGTCCCCCATAGAGGGTGTGTAAAAAATGGATCAAATTCTCGTTGGATCCATCTGATACCCCACACACCCGCTTGGTCCCTATGCGACAAACAATGGATTTAAAATCACCAACCTGGGAATCACCTTCCTGTCTGGGTGATTTAAAAGATAATCTGACACGAATTAATCTAAATCCTTAACCAAATTAATGGGATGATTAACAAAATAATTGAAATAAAAATGAATCAAAAGCCTGTCCAATAAATCTGGAACCTCAAGGTGTAAAATTTGGGAGCAAGATGAACCCCATAACATTTCTGCTTTCAATAGGCCATCCTTTAGGGAAACAAAGATCCCCAAACCCCCCTTAGCCCGACCTTATGTTGATGGTAAAGCTGGTAAACAGAATGATTGAAAGCCATCAATAAAAATAGTAATAATAGGTAGAGCAAAATAGTTATAACTTTCTACGTATTTTTAAAAAAAGCTACAGAGTAGCGCGGGAGCGATGCGGTACCACAAATTGTTTTCTCCAACATTAAAATTTTTGTTTCTAAATTTTTCTACCACTGCAGGGCGAAGTGCGTTTTTTTAAAGTAGCACAGTAATTTTTAGTAATTGCTGCGCTACTCCGTACACTTTTAAAAGGATATTTAAATATGTCAAAACAATTTTTTTTTAAAATGTAGCACCCTTTAGCACATTATTAATATACAGTGTCTTATAGTGTATTTCCAATTTTTTTTTTGGGGTACTGCGGTAATCCAGGTTTAAAAAAATATATATAAACTTATAAATATTTTTCTCTACCTCTCACCACTACTAAAGTGGTAATAAGTATGGAGAAAATACCAAACCTAATACTTACCTACATGAATGGTGTAATACAGAACATAGGAAAACTCAAGCTGAAAACAAGATGGTTGCCTTTCACTTTTGTAAAGGCAGTCATTAGCCAATCAGCTATATAGCTTGAGAGTTGCCACAGATACAGCTAAATAAAAAACACTTAAAACTTATAAAAATG
The DNA here is from genome assembly GCA_963921515.1 of Calotriton arnoldi. Taxonomy (NCBI): domain Eukaryota; kingdom Metazoa; phylum Chordata; class Amphibia; order Caudata; family Salamandridae; genus Calotriton; species Calotriton arnoldi. The sequence continues at coordinate 486,828 of CAWUFW010011422.1, read as the reverse complement.
CTGGTCGGAGGCTGCTAGCACAAGCACCCCCAACACTAGCTATTAGCTAAGCTAATGATTTTGAAATTGACGCTTATGGTCCTACACTTAAGAATCCCTATTCAAAGTAAGAGCCCTAGGCCTCATATCTATGCACGGTATGAATGAGTAGACAGGCAGGCACGCTTACAGCCCTGATGAAGGCCTCTGACCCATATTGGCTTTAAATGTTAGCCGAAACATGTTGGCTTTTACAAGGGTAATTGAGGCATTGATACTCAAACAGACCCCATAATTTGTTTTTATCCATGTCCAAGGTACCCAACTAATAAACGAAATCTCCTCAGGTATACCCTGAGACATTTTTATCACCTTTCTTCTGGATCCCTGCTTTAAATCCAGTCATGATTTTTATAAGAACTCCCAATTTTGTTTGAATCTGCCCTGGTGGCACCATCCTACCAGGGTGTGGATATGCGCAGATGATGAAGCATGCCACTAATTAGTGGATGAGGCGTCTACTCCAAAATCTTGGAATTCCCCTTAGGACCTCTTTTGGTAAATCCATCCTAGTTGCTCATATGTGTATGTGATTGTGTCAGGGAGCACACAACTAGGACTCCTACTCTCTCTTTGTAAAAGAAAATAAAGAAAGAAATATATATATACATATATGAGGCTGTAGCCACTCTGTGTAGGTATAGTTAGGTTGACCAGAGATTGAGATTTTGGGGATTTCTGTCCCTTAATAATTTTGCACCCTTTTGACGAATCTCCACGAAACTTTGCAGACCTGTTGCACCCGTTACATCGTCGGAATATTGAAAGTTTTGTGTTGTTTGGTCAAGGGGGTGCAAAGGCAAAAGGGAAGTCCCAAAGCACGCTTGAAATCCAATGCATTTTACATCGACCTTTATATTTCATGTAGCAGCAAAACGGCTGAACTGACTGTAATGAAATTTCACAGCAATGTACATTAGACTATGTAGATGCTATTGCAAGTGATGTTAATAAGTGGTTATGAAGTTATAAGGGCCAACAACTTAGTGATATCTTGTAGTACAATACTACTAAAAGTAGCACAGAAGCTGAAACAATAAACTAGACTGCATATGTAAAGTTTCAGATTTACTTCATGAACAACGGAAAGACCCATTTATGGTCACATGCTTATGGAAACTTATAAGCAAATACATAATGAATAGAATACATCTTTATCTACATAAGTTTTCTTTGCATGCTCTCTGGCTCACAAAATAAAACTGGCCCATCAACCCAAATAAAAACCATCTGTCTTATTCACCCCTGTGCATCAAAATGGAAAATTGAGTAGTAAGCCACACAAACTACTATTTGAAGGACATGATAACTATAACTAAGCTTTGGCTTTTTCGTTGATTTTATATATATGTATATATATATATATATATATATATATATATATATTCACTGAAAAAACCATAGGTTTCAGGGGCGTTATAGTTAGTTGGACATTTCACTCGTACAAAATCATAGAAATTCCCCCGTTATAGCTAGTTCAGCTAACTATAACTCGCGCCCCCGCAATGCACTGCTGATGACGTCACATATTACATCACTCATGACATGGTCAGTGACATCACTCATGACATCACTGATGACATCTCAAATGACATCACTGATGACATCACTGATGACATCATCCTTGTGATAGAGTGGCAGACCTCCTCTCACCCTAATATAACCTTTGATACACACACTCAAAAATACAAACTAACATTTTCAAAACAATGGACATACCAATAACAGTTACAACACACCTATTCAGTAATTCCAAGATCTACACACACATCCGCTCATTCACCAACAGTCCCTATACAGTCACTCATACATGTACTCACTCATCATATGTACTCATACACCTATACATCCTGTTACACACCGCCACTCATCCATAGAGTTACTCACACACATAGTCACACATGCAAACAAAGTATCAAACATCCATTTACTTGCATATACAGTTATACACACACTACCACACTTACTTCTACAGAAACTTACACGTACTTACTCTCTTAAACAATCACTTATAGAAACACCTACTTATTTGTACAGGAACTCTTCCAATCTCTCACTCTCACATATACTCACTTATATACACCAATACTCACATATACTATTTTAAAACATATGTAGTTACTCATAAAGACACTATTGAGACAGTCATTCACTCACTAACACACCCATACACATATTCATCCACCTATACAGTCCTGCACACATGCTGTCTTCAACACATACAAACAGTGAGTCACTCATTCATGCATCTATGCACTAAGTAATACCCCCACCGAACCATACAGACACTCAGACACTCATACTGATACTCAAAAACCAACTAATAACCCATATAGACACTCATGTAGCTACTCACCAACCCATGCAGCCACTTATACACAAAGTGAGAGACTGATACAGATATTTTCATATTTAAACATTACTCACTAACCCATGTATTCACTAAGATACACTTAGTCAGTTATACAATCAATTTTACAAAAAAAATCATCCATTTAGACACTTATATACCCATTTATTCTTCCATCGACCTTGAGATATACATATATAAAACATATTTAATTTTCAGAAAAACACACATTCACTGGATGATGTCATCAGTGATGTCATTTGAGATGTCATCAGTGATGTCATGAGTGATGTCACTGACCATGTCATGAGTGATGTAATATGTGACGTCATCAGCAGTGCATTATGGGCGCACGAGTTATAGTTAGCTGAACTAACTATAACGGGGAATTTCTATGGTTTTGTACGATGGAAATGTCCAACTAACTATAACGCCCCTGAAACCTATGGTTTTTTCAGTGAATTTCTAAGGTTTTTTAAATGCTAATTTCTAACTATAACGTGCCTGAAACCTATGGTTTTTTCAGTGAATTTCTAAGATTTTTTAAATGCTAATTTCTAACTATAACGTGCCTGAAACCTATTGTTTTTTCAGTGAATATATATATATTTATTATACTATGTATACATGTGAAAATGTCTCGGTCCCCTGTTTGCCTCGGTGGCACGGAAAAAATGGGTGGAACTGACGTCAGCACGCCGACGAGGTCCTCTTATGGCTTCGATGACGTCATACGGTGTCGCAAGCGGAGCCGTGCTCGTTGACGTGGGAGAGCTAGGAAAGAATTTCCGTGGAATGCTGGTGCAGGGGATATTCACCTAAGTGTTCAGGCTAGTCCTTTGGGAGCAACTGTTTATGTTGCCACTCCAGAAACCGAAACCAGTGATCCGAGGGCAGAGGCCCTACAGATGGCACACGAGGTGGGGTGCCCAGCCGTGTGCACCGGCGGGGCAGCGAAGTGACACGCACCACAACCCACAAAAAAGGCAACGAGGGCACTGAATAACACAGGATCTTCTCTTTGTATCTGGCAGGAACAACGAAGTTAAAATGCCCTAGTACCAAAATGTAGAATTAGATGCCGCTTCTGCCTCCTCGTACCCTGGAGGCGGCACATGGGTCACGCGGTACGGTCATACTGCGGTGGGACGCACACTTGTTGACCTCTCATGGCACTGCTCCACACTTCAGGGAGGACGCTTTCCATTATCTATGTTTTCTGATGACATGTCGCGCCGGCCCCGTCCAACAACAGAACTCCTTTAGAGCCAAACAGTCTCTTCCACTCTCTCACCGGAAGTGAAACCAGGCCACGCGGACACTTTCACAATACAACAGCCGGGAATGCACTTTTCGGTAAAAAAACCACATTCCTTCCTCCTAATTAATCAAATAAACGTCTCACTGAAGAACAGGGGCCAGCTTCGATCGGTAAACAGCCGTTACAACGACTTTTTACTTTGCGATACCATTACAACGCATGCATTACCACGCATGCGTTGTACATCACGAAGTCATTACTATGCATTTTTTAGAACGCATGGTCATTTACCACGCATGCCTTTACAACGAATTTTGTTGTAAAGGTATGTATGGTAAATGACCATGTGTTCTAAAAAACATGTAGACGATCCATGTCGTTGTAAGGAAACAGAGGCTGTTCCGTTTCCTCACAACGACGTGCACCGTCCCTCAGAGATGACGTGAAGCAGGAACCATGAGGAGAGAGGAACCATGAGGAGTGAGAGGTAAGGGGGATTGGGCATGGGGTGGGGGTTTCTTTTCTAGGGTTTAGGGTAGTGCAGTGGTGTTTGGGTGGTGTAGGGGGTCGTGCTGGGGGTAGTGTTTTAGGGTTTAGGGTAGTGCAGTGGTATTTGGGTAGTGTAGGGGGTCGTGCTGGGGGTAGTGTTTTAGGGTTTAGGGTAGTGCAGTAGTGTAGGGGTCGTGCTGGGGGTAGTGTTTTAGGGTTTAGGGTAGTGCAGTGGTGTATGGGTAGTGTAGGGGTCGTGCTGGGGTAGTGTTTTAGGGTTTAGGGTAGTGCAGTGGTGTTTGAGTAGTGTAGGGGTCATGCTGGTGGTAGTGTTAGGGTTTAGGGTAGTGCAGTGGTGTTTGTGTAGTGTAGGGGGTCATGCTGGGGGTAGTGTTTTATGGTTTAGGGTAGTGCAGTGGTGTTTGGGTAGTGTAGGGGTCGTGCTGGGGGTAGATTTAGGGTTTAGGGTAGTGCAGTGGTGTTTGGGTAGTGTAGGGGGTTGTGCTGCGGGTAGTGTTTTAGGGTTTATGTTAGTGCAGTGGTGTTTGGGTAGTGTAGGGGGTAGTGCTAGGGTAGTGTTTTAGGGTTTAGGACAGTGCAGTGGTGTTTTTGTAGTGAAGGGGGTCATGCTGTGGGTAGTGTTTTAGGGTTTAGGGTAGTGGAGTCGTGTTTGTGTAGTGTAGGGGGTCGTGTTTTAGGGTATAGGGTAGTGCAGTGGTGTTTGGGTAGTGTAGGGGGTCGTGCAGGGGGTAGTGTTTTAGGATTTAGGGTAGTGCAGTGGTGTATGGGTAGTGTAGGGGTCGTGCTGGGGTAGTGTTTTAGGGTTTAGGGTAGTGCAGTGGTGTTTGTGTCGTGTAGGGGGTCATGCTGGGGGTAGTGTTTTATGGTTTAGGGCAGTGGTGTTTGGGTAGTGTAGGGGTCGTGCTGGGGGTAGATTTAGGGTTTAGGGTAGTGCAGTGGTGTTTGGGTAGTGCAGGGAGTCGTGCTGGGGGTAGTGTTTTAGGGTTTAGGGTAGTGCAGTGGTGTTTGGGTAGTGTAGGGGGTCGTGCTGGGGGTAGTGTTTTAGGGTTTAGGGTAGTGCAGTAGTGTAGGGGGTCGTGCTGGGGGTAGTGTTTTAGGGTTTAGGGTAGTGCAGTGGTGTATGGGTAGTGTAGGGGGTCGTGCTGGGGTAGTGTTTTAGGGTTTAGGGTAGTGCAGTGGTGTTTGAGTAGTGTAGGGGGTCATGCTGGTGGTAGTGTTTTAGGGTTTAGGGTAGTGCAGTGGTGTTTGTGTAGTATAGGGGTCATGCTGGGGGTAGTGTTTTATGGTTTAGGGTAGTGCAGTGGTGTTTGTGTAGTGTAGGGGTCGTGCTGGGGGTAGATTTAGGGATAGGGTAGTGCAGTGGTGGTTGGGTAATGTAGGGAGTCCTGCTGGGGGTAGTGTTTTAGGGTAGTGCAGTGGTGTTTGTGTAGTGTAGGGGGCCCTGCTGGGGGTAGTGTTTTAGGGTTTAGGGTAGTGCAGTCGTGTTTGTGTAGTGTAGGGGTCGTGCTGGGGTAGATTTAGGGTTTAGGGTAGTGCAGTGGTGTTGGGTAGTGTAGGGAGTCATGCTGGGGGTAGTGTTTTAGGGTTTATGTTAGTGCAGTGGTGTTTGTGTAGTGAAGGGGGTCATGCTGTGGGTAGTGTTTTAGGGTTTAGGGTAGTGCAGTCGTGTTTGTGTAGTGTAGGGGTCGTGTTTTAGGGTATAGGGTAGTGCAGTGGTGTTTGGGTAGTGTAGGGGTCATGCTGGGGTTAGTGTTTTAGGGTTTAGGGTAGTGCAGTGGTGTTTGGGTAGTGTAGGGGGTCATGCTGGGGGCAGTGTTTTAGGGTTTAGGATAGTGCAGTGGTGTTTGTGTAGTGTGAGAGGTCATGCTGGGGGTATATTTAGGGTTTAGGGTAGTGCAGTTATGTTTGGGTAGTGTAGGGTGTCGTGCTGGGGGAGTGTTTTAGCACTAATTTTTCTTTCTACAGCACTAACCATAATTTCTATGACAAAATGAACCCCCTCATTTTGTTCCTTTTTAAATTAAATGTTTTAAGTGTTACCAGTTTATTCCAATCAAGATGGCTTCAGGTGTGCCATAATTTTGTCATAAGTAAGGCTGTTAGCACTCTAGTTGTTCTTTACAACACTCTGGGAAGCTGCAGTAGAACACAAAGGCATCAACTGACAGGCTGCTCCTGTTGAAATATAACAGGAAGATATTTGAGATCACACTTGAAACATGTCCTAATTTTTCTTTCTACAGCACTAACCATAATTTCTATGACAAAATGAACCCCATCATTTTGTTCCTTTTTAAATTAAATGTTTTAAGTGTTACCAGTTTATTCCAATCAAGATGGCTTCAGGTGTGCCATAATTTTGTCATAAGTAAGGCTGTTAGCACTCTAGTTGTTCTTTACAACACTCTGGGAAGCTGCAGTAGAACACAAAGGCATCAACTGACAGGCTGCTCCTGTTGAAATATAACAGGAAGATATTTGAGATCTCACTTAAAACATGTCCTAATTTTTCTTTCTACAGCACTAACCATAATTTCTATGACAAAATGAACCCCATCATTTTGTTCCTTTTAAATTAAATGTTTTAAGTGTTACCAGTTTATTCCAATCAAGATGGCTTCAGGTGTGCCATACTTTTGTCATAAGTAAGGCTGTTAGCACTCTAGTTGTTCTTTAGAACACTCTGGGAAGCTGCAGTAGAACACAAAGGCATCAACTGACAGGCTGCTCCTGTTGAAATATAACAGGAAGATATTTGAGATCACACTTGAAACATGTCCTAATTTTTCTTTCTACAGCACTAACCATAATTTCTATGACAAAATGAACCCCCTCATTTTGTTCCTTTTTAAATTAAATGTTTTAAGAGTTACCAGTTTATTCCAATCAAGATGGCTTCAGGTGTGCCATAATTTTGTCATAAGTAAGACTGTTAGCACTCTAGTTGTTCTTTAGAACACTCTGGGAAGCTGCAGTAGAACACAAAGGCATCAACTGACAGGCTGCTCCTGTTGAAATATAACAGGAAGATATTTGAGATCACACTTGAAACATGTCCTAATTTTTCTTTCTACAGCACTAACCATAATTTCTATGACAAAATGAACCCCATCATTTTGTTCCTTTTAAATTAAATGTTTTAAGTGTTACCAGTTTATTCCAATCAAGATGGCTTCAGGTGTGCCATACTTTTGTCATAAGTAAGGCTGTTAGCACTCTAGTTGTTCTTTAGAACACTCTGGGAAGCTGCAGTAGAACACAAAGGAATCAACTGACAGTCTCTGCCCTTGTTGGATTTACATGTTTTACTGAGAATGTCAGACTTCATTCTCACATGACTGAGAAAGATAATGTGAATTTACAGAAAATATGCTCTCATTTTAGCTTCTGGAGCACCTTCCAAAACTGTATGGGACAAGCATGTGAAAATAGTTTTCTCTCAAACATGATTCATGATATCCCAGCAGAAGGTTTTTCACAGGGTAAAATCACCTTAGAACACACCACAATTCCTGAAATTAGTATGGTACCATCAACAAATTAATTCTAATGTAACTAAAGTCTGTTATCACCCTTTATAGTTCTCCTTTTGGTAACCCTCAAAATCTTCGATTCACTACAATGCATTTCAATGGGGTACTATCATTTATATTGGTCCCAAGATGGCTGCCAGCAATTCCAGGATGAAGTGCTGACAGCCAATCAGATCTCACGATGACATGTGTGGTTAGGCTCCGCCCAGATATATATGTGTTTTCTTTTTCAAATTTCTCAGAAACTACTGAACGGATTTACACCATTTAAGCAAAAGGCACGACACTGAACCAAGGGCTACCTCTTTGCCAAATTTGGTGTAATTCCGTTCAGCAGTTTGGGCTGTAGCTGCGATGAAATGTCCCTATGGAAAAATGAATGGGGAAAACACGTTTTGGGACCCCCCTTTTTTCTCGGCCCCCGCTTGACGAATCACCCTGAGACTTTCAGGATAGGAGCGGACCGGAGCGCCCCAACAAGTTGGAAACTTTCGCGAAGATTCGTCAACCGGCGCCAACGTTATTGCAAATAGAATGTTGCGGATTTCCTATGGAAAATAGGTCCAAACTATAACTATCTACTGGCGACCGCCAGTAGATAATATATATATATGTATATATAATGAGAGAGAGATAGATATAGATAGGTAGGTAGATAGATAGGTAGGCAGAAAGTAAGATAGATAGATACATATTAATCTGCCTAAAAAGAATCTTGGGTAAAGTGTAGTTATGGTTACGAATTAAAATGAAAAAGCCACTGAAAATTGCAAGCTATGGTTAGGATCACAATCCATCACTCACAAAGCAGCCCTTCAAATTATTACGTGTCACTTGTGCAATCTGCAGCAGGATGGCTGCTAGGCCTAGCCTCTGGCCACCCAATGCACTCAGCTTATCATGGGGAGCCAACATCTGCAGCACATGGACTGTGGCTGTGCAAGGCGAGGGTTGGGCTCTGGCCAGGCCAGACAGACTCTACGTCCTGCACCCAGTATTCCACCAGCAGACAACTTTCACTGAGCACTGTCTTTAGCATTCTGCCACAGGATTGGTTGCACAGCCTGGCTTCAATTTCTTTCTTTTTTTAAAAACAATTGCATTTCAGAATGTTCTAAGAAGTCCCTTCTTATCTTTTGATTGATAGAATACAACTTTACTCCTTGTGCGTACAAGTTGAACAGAGATTTTATCAATTTAACTATTTCCCTTTATTTATCCACACCTATGATCTTACCATACACTAGTCATATTCAGGGATTTGTTTCAGTCTCTTTACAAACTAAGCATACTTCTACATTGGTCAGCATTAGGTTCCACCCAGCTTCTGACTTCTACCCTACTTCCTTGGCTTCAGCTCAAGGCTTATCAATTAGCCTGATAACAAACTAGATTTTAAATATGATGCCTCTTCTTGGACTGACAATGTTACTCTCATCTCCATAGCCCTCAACCATTAAGCAAAGATGTACAAAATTATTTGGTTCAGACAGGGCATTCTACAGCCTGCCTATACTATTCTATATGTTCTTCTTTTCATATGCAGAGTTACATGCTCCTTCACTGTCTTGGCTCATCCCCTTCCATTCACAGAACCCAATGAATGCATCGCCTACAATCGGGAACTCCTATGGGGTACTTCGTTCAATGTTATTATGGAATACATAGTACACACTGCTAGCAGTAGTATAAGGACCTGGGCTTTCCAGTCACTCAGGGAAACCTATGAAACATACACATTTCTGAAAAGTAGACACCTGGGGGAGTCCAGGGTGGTTTGACTTGTGTGGATCCCATGACGTTTTCATTCCCAGAGAGCCTCAAACCAGGGCTAAAAATCACCCATTTTCCTCACATTTCTATGAAAAAAGTTCCAGAATCTGTGAGAATCCACAAATTTATACCATCCAGAGTTCCCACACTTCTCCCAATAAAAACAGTACCCCACTGGTGTGGAAGGCCCTATCACGTATGAAGCAATAAGACCCAAACCACTATGTGAAGATATCAAATTTAATTTTCTCCATCAAAAAGTACCCATTTTGGCAATGTGGGTAGAAGTGGCATTTGGGCCTGTGCTCTGCTGCCACTAAGGGAAACCTACTAAAACTAGCCATTTCTGAAAACTAGACACAGAGAAGAGTCCAGAGTGGTGAGACTTGTGTAGACCCCATTACATTTTCTTACCAAGCATGCCCTGCAAAACTCAACCGTTAGCTAATATCACACAATTTTTCCAACATTTCTATGAGGCTATGCCTTTGTGGGAGCAAACCGTCCCCCTAAATCTAGACACCCCAAAAATGTACCTCATATGGTTCTCCCACATATAGATCTTGCATGCCAAGGCACCCTCCTAGACATCAATACGCAGAGTAAGACAGTTCAATAAGTAATAGGGCCAACTCAAAAGTCAAGTACTAGATCAATGAAAAGTTAAAGGATTATATTACAAAATCCAAGTATAGGCAGTGCAGAGTCAAGGCCATGAAGGCTCTCAGATGCAAAGTTATAGAGATTGAAAAATCAGAAAAAGGAGCAGCAAAACCAGAAAAAGTTTGGGCAGTATCCCTAGCAGCATCAAGGAAAGCTAAAAAATCTCTGGCTCACCCACAAAATCGTCAAGGGATTCTTAAACCCAATTCTTGCATAGAGAAGTAGAGAAACTGCAAAATCATGAAGGTATGATTGAAAGAATTTATTTTTTAGCAAATTGGAAAAGGACTAAAATAAACATCATTAACTTAACACACAGGCACCATCCAAATTCTGCATATTACTATTCAACACTCTCGATGCTAATGTCATTCGGAGATGATCTAACAAATATGAAAAAGTTTGGACTAATGAAATCAAAGTGAAAGGGCCTTGAAATATTACAAGTCTCAGGGAACAGGAAGAGTACATCGAAAGCAATGTAATCATAACAGTGGAAGTAAACCATTACCAGTTAACTTGCCAGTGCTCTGCGAAGCCTGTGTGGAGAAGATGCGTGTGGGGGAGGCAGGATTGAGTGACAGAGACAGCATCCATCTTGCTCAAAATTGCGCTTCACATGGAAATGTGGCATAACTAAAACACATGAACAAATCCATTTCTACACATCATAGAAAATGTGTTTTTAATTATAAACATTACAGTCTATATGTTAAATTCATAAGTAATAAAACACATTAGTCAATATTTTAATGCATGAAAATAAAAACACAGTGACACACTCCCCGATTATTTTTTAAATCACTAAAAGAATTAATAAGACATTATTAATCAAGAAAATCTATTCTGTTCAAATCACTCTCAGCTTCTTTCTGGAATTTTCCTCCACAGATTGTAATTGGTTATAAACACAATCCTTGATATTCTCCATCTCATAGTCTTCTGAACATCTTCTTTTTGTTGCCTTTTCTATCTTGAATCCACAATTTTTAATCAAAAGCCCAGAACATTTAAATAATAGAAACAAAATAATTGCACAAATCATTATAATTTTATTGGTGTCAGTATGATATACAATTTCCCCCCACTCAAAGAATATATCCATTAACGAACAGCACCAAAACCCTTTCCTATCTCACTAATCCAAGAATATACACCTCCACATAGGCCATGCTGTTTAAAATATTGAAGCGACTTAGAAATGTTAGTCAGATTCGAGAGATAGGAATTAATGATAGGACTATTATCAGGTGTAAAGCACAGCTACTCTTAACTTTTAGTACTAAACAAACACCACCTTCCTGTGCAAGGAGAATATCTAATGCTAGGAGTTTCTGTATCACCATAACCCTAATATCTATTAGCTCAGAATTTAGCTGAGTTAGTGCTCCCATTGTACTTACCGCAAGTTTATATTCCAAAGTAGATAAACTTCTAACTCTTACGTAATTGATACACCTATAGAAGGAAGAACAGCACCTGATATATATAGAACTATCAGTCCAAATCTTTGTTTCACCCTCTTCAAACCAACTTATAATTCATTTCATTCATGTGATAAACTGTAGGAAAAACTAAAGCAAGATAGCAAGATTCAACCCAATTTCATGGTAAATTGAAATAAGCATTCTTACCACACACATAATTGATTCCTCTTAAATGCAGCTCTCCACCAATCAAATAATCACCACTCACAACATAACTTCTTTCACACTTACTCTCTCCCACAAATTCAGCTTTACCGTCTTTCAAAGGTTCAGGATACACTAGGCACATTTCACCCCTTCTTTCTCGCTCCATTCTCAATCTAGGGTGTAGATTTGGAAATCTAAATTCTTCCTCTTCCTTATTTTGTTCATTTATAGCCTCATCATATTTCCTACCCCTCTCAATGTTCACTCTTCTTTCATTTGACTCATTATTAAATTCATGTTCTTTCACACACAAACTACACACATACTCCTGTTTAATAGTTTCATTTCATGCCTAATTTATGGAATTATCTTTAGACATTTATCATACTTAATATTATTAGAACCTCCATTCTCTAAGATATATAAATTCTTCAGTGACACGCTGAAGTCTGACAAGTAAGGAATTAAACAGAAGATGGTAGGAATGTGCATATATAATTACTCTTTTGACCTTCATTATCTCTGAGTATTCCCTTACCATTCTAGTATACATATTCACTAGCTAAACTCTCTCTAAGCATTAGTGTTTTATGATTCACCTCATTATATACTGTAGTTATTTAAACTTTCGTGGAAGCATACCCCACCGGTGACAGTAAGCACAACAACAGGCAAAAGGACCATTACTATTGTTAATAAAATAACAGAACCAATAATTTAACAGCATTTGCTGTACTCCATTTTCTATTGAGACAAAATTTCAACTCTATGGCTCAAAATTTTAAATTAACGAAAAATGTTCTTTAAAATAATAATTGATTTTCTTCTTATTATTATTTCATTAAAATAATAATCAAAAATATGTTTTCTAAGAGTTCTTTCTGTTATTTCAGTTTATTCTCTTTACAAATACTTCATTTACTCCAACCAAAAAAATGTTATCTTTATAGTCTTTTAAACTTTTCAAGGTGGTTCTTCTTCCTCAGATTCACCTTCCAACTCACTTTCAAAACTGTATTGGCAACGATTGATTGGACTGTAGGACTCTGATTCTTCTTCCTCTGATGCTGTAGCTAGATATACCGATTCAGGTGATGCATAGATTGTATTTGCTGTTCTCTTTCTAACCGGTCTTTTAGCGACAGGTGAGTCAAATCAAATCAAAAGAAGGCTTTATTCGATTGTTAAATCAGACATTCATAAAAGCAGGTTAAAAAGAGAAAAACATTTTTCATTACATACAGTATAAAATTCAGTTAAGATGTTAATTAAAACAGTATTAAACTAACATAGCCCTCTTTCATATAAAACAAATAAATTAGCATGAATTTCCTTTGACTCATCATTTTCCTCATAGCTAACAATCTTAAAAACACATTACGGAAAGACAGAATACGTTTTTTCGTTACACGCAATTCATTTAAAATATTGATTAGGACGGAATAAGCTAACATAGCCCTATTTCATATAACATTAAGTGAAAATACATTTCCTTTGACTCAGCACTTTCCTCAAAAAAATTGCTATCCTAAAAACACTGTGCTCATTGTCCAAATGTTGTAGTGCCAAAAAAGCAGGTCGACACTGCCGAAGACCGAACCACTTTAAAACAGGTACTAAGTAAATACTCCTCACATGGGAATTAAATTTACAAAAAAGGACAACATGAATCGTAGATTGGGCAGAAGTATTATCGCAGGGGCATGGTTGGAGGTCTTGAGCCCAATCGTTCATTTTAGGATGGGTGACTAATCTGTGAAAAACCCCCAACCTAAATCGGGTAATAGGAACCTGTCGTGAGCTCCTGGTACAAAGATTAAATAGGGTTGGATGTTAAAAGAAGTTAAAATCAGTTGGTTGTGCAGGACTGTGGGTTTTAATATCTCAGTTGACATTCTAATAGAGTCCAACAGCAGAATAACCTATTTTCTTAATTCCTTCCTAGTTATTGACCGAATGGTACTAGGGTTAGTAAAATACTCAAGATAGCCCAAATCTTTAAAAAATTGCGGACATATCTAATCCATGGGATCCTCTAAGCCCCTTCTAATTTCAGAGTATCCAGGAGGATATCTCTGTTCAATTTTGCCTCTTCTTTAGTCCAGAACCTGTGCCATAATAGCACAGGCTCAAGTTTGATTAAATCAGAGATGAAGGGGAGCCCCAACTCCGCATGGCATATACACGCTGAAGTACCATTAGGGACAGTAAGGATGTATCTTAGGAAGGAATTTTCTGCTCGTTGGATAGGGAGCAGGTCAGTGAACCCCCAGACTCCTGCCCCATAAACTACAGCTGAAACACACTTTGCCTTATAAATAGCAATAAGCTTCTCCGGTGGTCTTTTACCCAGTTTCCTAGCAAAGGTAGTAAGGGCGGATGTTGTACGTAGGAGTACTAGTTTTTTAGCTGCAACTGTGTGAGCCCAGTTATCATTATGGGCAAACAAAATACCCAGATATGAAAACCTCTTGGTTACCCCAATCTTCTGTCCTGACACAAACATATCTCTAGATTTTTTGATGCCAGGGCCACAACGCATGATGAAAGTCTTGGAGGAATTTATTCTTAAACCAAGATCATTTATGAATAGAGGAAAACTATCAAGCACTCTCTGAAGACCTACTTGTGTGCGGGACATCCGCACCGCGTTGTACGCATACAGGAGTGCCGATATTGGGCGTCCGGCCACTTGGGGGGAGTGGTGGTTATCCTTGAGAAGGGCCTTCCCCAATCCATTAATATAAAGGTTAAAAAGGAACGGGGCCAGGACACAGTCTTGCCTGACTCCGCTCCTGATCGGGAAAGCGGCCGAACACTCACCCTTCAGACCACAATGCACACGTGCCTTGGCATCACTATAAAAACGTTTTAAAAAATAAATAATCTGAACATCAACTCCCATATCATCTAAAATTGACCAGAGCTTACTATGGACCACGCAGTCAAACGCGGCCGTAAGGTCAACGAATGCTAAGAACAGATTCCCCTTTTTAGCCCTCGTGTATTTCCCCACCAGGATGGACAAGTTTAAACCCTGCTCCACCGTTCCCAATCTGGCTCGAAAGCCGTATTGCAGGTCAGATAGAACAGAGTTCTCCTCGACCCAATCCTGGAGGCGTTCTAAAATTATTCTGCCCGCTACTTTGGTTATTGCATCTAATAGGGATATTGGCCTATAGCACCCCGGGTCCTGTCTATCCCCCTTTTTAAAAATGGGCACAATCGTAGATTCAACCCAGGTAGGTAAAAAAGCAGTGCTACAGCTAGCATTAAGCACCTGAACTATAATAGGCCCCCACAGAGAAGTATTTGCTTTAAACAAGTCTACAGGGATTCCATCTGGTCCAGGGGCCTTGCCACCTTTGCTGACAGAAAGTGCCCGCTCCACCTCGTCCAGAGTAAACAGTAGGTCGTGATGCTGGGATAAGGACTTCAAGCTGTAATCTTCCCGAATATGTTTATCTGTCTCAACCGGCTTTACCTCGCCAATATATACTCGTGAGAAATGATTAATCCATAGTTCCTCACTAATAGCAATTTCAAGGGAAGGGCCCTCCTCGGTATACAAAAGTGGTGCATTAACAGCTTTCCAAAATGCAGCACTGTCTTTGGCCAAAGAGGCCGTGTGTAATGCCTCCCATGCCTCCTTTTTCAGAATGGTTTTTCTGTCCCTGATTGCTTGCTTATATTCTACTCTTTCCAACCTTATCGTAGTCAGATTTCTCGGGATCTGATGCAATTCTTTTTTTAGGTGGGAGTAGGCTTGAGTACACCTAGAGTCAAACCATCCCTTTGGATTCCTATTACTACTTTTCCGCCTGAGGAGGGACTCTCTTACTGCATTGGAAATCATGGAGAATGAGGCTAAAATGTGAGCTGGAGCGGCTGATTCACTCAGACATGTCTCTATAGCAAGTTTACACTTACCCACCACTGTAGTAATTAATGCAGCTTGATCTATCATATTCCAGCGCAGGGAATACCCATTAACACTCCCAATGGCTAGGTTTTCTAACAATTGATCTTTATTTGTAGACACATTAATTTTGCTGGAAGATAGTTTGATAGCCAAGCATAGGGGGAAATGATCACTAAGCGAATTATCTGAGACATGAAAGGAGTGTAGCCTATGTGCCTGACAACTAGATATTAAAACATAATCAATAGTCGAATAAAGACCTCTGCCATTGAATGTCCAGGGCATAGGGATAGGTACTGGGCATAGTTCGTTGACGAAGCCCAGATCAAGACTAAAAATTAATTCATTAAAATACTCCCCTAAAGTTGAATGCCGAAAGTGTGAAACGCATGCCCCTCCTTCATTTAGAACTCCGCATAAATTATCCCCGGCATTGGCACATAGCGCACAGTTAAAATCCCCTACTAATATTAACATCGTATCTCTTACCAAATTGCTCCCCACAGTTTTCAACAATTGCAACATATTATTAACAACAGTTCCTATTTGCTCTACAGGAATGTTATTATAAAAGTTGATCAAGACAATAGAGTATTTAGCATCAATGTCCAATTTAACTAGTTGGAAATAATGTTCGCTAGCGAGCAACGTTATGTTTTTTACGTTCATAGAGCACGATATGTATGTGCTCAATCCACCCTTAACCCTACCACTCAGACCATCAATTGCTGGGGTGTGAAACGTCCTGAACCTATTTAGATGAGTCACTCTCACGATTATCAGAGTCTAATTCAATTACTTCAGAACTTTCTTTGACTAACTTTATTCTCTTGTGTCTCTCTGATTGACAGTGTTTTCTTTTGCAAGTTGCTTTCAATTACTTGTTTTTCTTTATCCTCTCTTTTCCACTTACTGAGAAACTTGTACCTGAGCTTGAACCCTGATCATTTTCAATTGCATGATTCACTGTGAACTGCTTTCTTCCTCTGGGGCTTCTTAAGACTCAATTTTTCAACTGCAGTCTATCAATGTTTGGATAAGAGACTACTTCTTCTTACTGCTACTCTTGCCTTTGACAATGCAACAGCTCTTCACTCTGATCCCTGCTTTGAAACAGGACTGTGTCACCACTGGTAGAAGTACCAGGTGCTCACCAGAAATCTCACTTCTACTTATCTGGGCTTTTATGACTTCATAAACTTCAGCAGTTTTAACATTTTCCAGTCTCAAATTCTCCCCTCTCTGGACCCACGCCACAAACGTGGGCTTGAACCCTGTTGTTTTCACCACTTGTTCATCTGCCGGCTTCACTCTTTTTGCGTGAGCAGCGTGGATCCACTGCGAATTCCAGCACACCTTACTGCAGTGTTCATTGTCAGGATCACTTGGAATGCACTACACCAGCATTCCTCCTGGCAACTTTTCCTGACCTGATTTTTGATCAGTATCCAATCACCTGGATTGAGTTCATGACGGACGGTGTCTTTCATTGCTTTAGTTGTCACATTCATGTAATTAGAGACAGATTTCTCTATATTAGCCACACCTTTGCAGTTATCTAGAAGGGTGTCAACAATTCTTGGGAACAATGCAGCTGTCTTATCTCTCTACCCATGTTCACTTCATAGGGTGATAAACCAGTCTTTTTTATCAGAAGTATGTCTGATGCTCATCAAAACAAAAGGGAGTGTGTCAGACTACTTTAAACCAGTTTAAGCACATATTTTGGCCAATTTGTTTTTGAGAGTTTCATTCATCCTCTCAACCACTGTGAAAGACTGAGGATGATAACTGCAATGGAACCTCTGATTTACTTGAAAAGCAGTACAAATTATTTGCAAAACTTCATTTTTAAAGTGTGAGCCATTATCTGTCACAATAGAAGATAGAAGACCAAATCTTGGAATCAATTCTCTTAACAAATGCTTAGCAACTGAAAGGCTATCTGATCTCCGGGTAGGGTTGGCCTCAACCAATTTAGCAAACAAGCAGACAATGGCCAAGATATATTTCAAACCATTACAAACTGGCATTTCGACAAAGTGTGCTTGGAGTCTTGTAAATGGGCCTTCCGTGTTGCCAGTGTGATTCATCACAGGTAATGTTCTTTTTCCCTGATTATTCCTTTGGCACACAAGAGATCGGGAGCATAGTTTCTCAGCAATATTTCAAAAATGCCATTTTCCCAATATTTTCTGAATGTGCGAATCACTGCATCCCTTCCTGAGTGTGACTGACCATGATAATACCTACCAATGAGATACAAAATAGCATCACAGAGAACATACTTATTTTCTGAACTCAAATACAAATCTTGATAATTTTTCTTGTAACTCAATTTCACCCATTTCTTTTTCTGATCTTCTGTAACCTCTTCCTGAAGGTCTCTCAACTCAACCAAAGAAGTCTGAATTGAATTTAAAAAAAGAGACAATCCACATTTTATGTATTATATATGGTGCTTATCCTTGATTCATCATTCTCACGAATCATTGTCTCATTCCCAAGAGCACAATATTTGGCTACTTGATCAACATAGTTATTTCCAATAGTAACTGTGAGAAATCAGGGTGTTAGTTGACTGGAGTGTGAGCCTTGGTCAAGCAACAGTCACAATCATTTGCAGGGTGAAACACAAAAAGTCACTAAATTAACCTATGCTTAACCCTGGGTAGCTTGCTACAAAAGGCAGTCAGGCATAACTTTGTGTGCTTCATAAATACTTTACACATTGTCTGTAACAGTAATACAGTGACAACACAACGCAAGAAAAAACCCACACAAATTTAGAAAAATAGAGTGAATTGTAATAAATTATTAGACAGCAAAATGGCAAAAATCCAAACAGTAAAACTGGAGTCATGAATTTTTAAAGTTTTTAGTATAAACTAGAGTTTAAAAGATCAAAGCACCAACCGCGGACATCTAGTCATGTGAGACTTGGTCAAAGTCGAAAAATATGGCCGAACGCGATGAAGCGTGGGTCGGATAGAAGAAGTGGATTGGGCCCAGTCAGAGCTTACCTTCAGACTTAGAAGAATTTTCAAGAAAAATGTTCCAAGAAGGTAAAGTTCAGTGGAGCAAGGCTGCAGGCAGTGATCGAGGAGGGAGCGTCATCGTTGGGGAGCCTTGGGTCAAAGCCGTGGTAAAGATTTCTATGTTTGGACTTAATCTCTTTTTTGGAAATCGAAAATCTCCAGTGGGACGAGGCAGGAGGCGGTAGCCATAAGAGTTCCAAAAGGTCGAATACCCCTTTGGCGTAGGACCGCTGAACAGGATTTGCTGTTGTGGAGAACATAGCGGGAGCAGCCCGCAATGAAACCTTGAGCGGATAGGCGAGCAGCTTGGTCCCGGTCCCCCCTCGGTTCTCAGAGCAGTTTGTAGACAAAAAGATTCTAATTCCTCAGTTTGGGATTTTGGCTACCTGGGTACCTTTAGAACCACAACCAAGGGTCCAGGACAGATGGGACATCACTTGGGGGGGGGGGGGGTTCAGGACTCACTTAGGCTGGGGCCAAGTGTGGAATCAAGAGGGTGGGAGCCTCTGTGTTCCTGTGGCTCTGAACAGGAGGCCAGCAAACTAGCCCTTGGAATCACTCTGGTAGTCCTGGATGCAGGTGAAGATACAGGTCTCAAACAGCAGGGCTGGCTTCTAAGTGTTCAAGGCAGGCTCCAGGCAGCAAAGCAGTCCTTCCAGGTACAGCTAAGCAGTCCTTCCAGGTACAGCTAAGCAGTCTTGCAGAGTGCTAAGAAGATCACAGCAGTAGGCAGTCCTTTAAGAGTCCTTCCGCAGGTCTGGGAACTGAAGAGTGGGTCTGAGGGCCTTATTTTTATACCCAGTTCTGTCTTTGAAATTGGGAGAAGTTTCTAAAGGTTTTTACTTTGAAGTGTGTGGAATTTCCTGACTCCCCTGGCTCTAAGGTGGCTGCAGTGACAAGGTGGATGTGATATGTCCTTTGTGTGAAGGCAGAGCACAACCTATTCAGTTGCCTATTCAGTTGCAAGTGTGGCTGTGCTCAGCTCGCCCCGCATCATGCCAGCAGATGTCCCATTCAGGCACACATAATCCTTCTATTGTCTGATTGTCTGGGAGGAATTCAGTTACACCAAGTCATGTGATCCAAGACAGGCTGCAGGCACAAAAGAGCTAAGGGCAGGAAAACACCAACTTTCTAAAAGTGGTATTTTCTAAATTACCAAACATAAACTGGCTACCTGGTCCCAATGTTATCCTATGGGACAGGTAGGCCTCACATTAGTGCAAAACAAATGTAGGTGTTTTTCACTACCAGGACATGTAAAACTTAAAAGTACATGTACAACCTTTTAATTGCAATGCACTCTGCCCTATGGGCTACTTAGGGCCTACCTTAGGGGTGACCTACATGCAATAAGGGGAGTTTAAGGCTTGGCAAGTGGGTTATGTTGCCGAGTCGAATTGGCAGTTTAAACCTGCATTCAGGCTGCAATGGCAGGCCTGGGACATGTTTTAAGGTGCTACTTAAGAGGGTGGCACAATAAGTGCTGCAGGCCTACTAGACAAATTTAATTTACTGACCCTGGGTGTATGGTATACCACACCCAAAGGGTACAAGGGACTTATAAGTAAATTAAGTATGCCAATCAGGTGTAAGCCAATTAAACCATGTTTAGGGGAGTGAGCACAAACACTTTAGCAGTGGTAAAGTGCACAGAGTCCTAATGCCAACAAAAATGAATTCAGCAAAAAGGGAGGGTAAAGACAAAAGGTTTGGGGGAAGATCACCCTAAGGCTAACCGGTCTAACAGTAACCATATCTTTTTCCAGCCTTATGAACAGCACAATCTCCTTTGGCTGTTGAATTATTTCCAAGAAATCAAGTATATAGAGACTATTTTTTGTAGGGGCTTAAGAAGATGTCATGAAACCTCTTTGTGACCACATGTGCCCAAGATCATGCACCACACCAACACCATACTGGCTATATGCATAAACTGTCACGCTTAAGTTTTCTGTCAGGCAGCAGGTTCTCATTGATGCACCCAACTCTGCCACTCGAGCAGAAGTTAAATTCGGCAGATAGGAAGCTTCAAGTATTTCAGAAATGAAACATACTGCTTTGAACCCTTGAATCCTGTTTTGATTTTAAAAACTGAATCCTCATCCTGAGTTTCAATCGCAACACCATCCGGTGTGAAGTAAATCACAAAATTCACTTTGCAAAGCTAGAAACGAATAATAAATTCTAGGGACTTGAATCACACACATGAACTAATGTTTGTTCTCGATTCGCCCTCTTTTAACTGGGACATCTGCTGTCACCTAATTAAAAATGTGTTTATTACTTAAACTTCTCTTCCCGAGAAGGGTAGGTTTGGGATTTCCACAGAACGAACTGTAAAACAGGTAGCTCCCGTATCAATTCAAAATGAAATAGGATGGTACTTGACTTCACTATCAACGTATGACCCACGTTGATCTACCTCTAGGACTGCTCCAAGTAAGCAATACTCCTCCCTCAGACACTGTGATAGTGAATTATTACCTGAAGAAAGGTGTGAAGAAACATTACTCAGAATCAATGGATTCTGGTGATACCCTGAACTACACAGCATTTTGTTTTTACCATTTTGCTGCAACACTGGGACTGAAGGCATCATCATACAAAACTGTTTCTGTTCAGGCACACCATGCACAGCAATAGACTTTGTCAGCCTCATTGGCCGTGTATTACTCCGCTTCTGAGGAACAAATTCAATAAGGATTCTATCTGGATTCTGTCTGCATTCCCGTTTCCAATGCCCAATTGTTCAAGTGGCAAGCAGTGTTCATTTTCATCAATTCAACTTTTGCATTAATTCTAGAACTGTTGCTCATTCCTCTTCCACCACCTTGCATTTTCATTAGTCCAGTCCCCATTCTTACACCTGGCATCTGAGTCATTTCATTCATTCCAGCACTTCCAGATTGAACATAACCCATATCTGAACCCCTCAACTGATTTAGGGCACTTCTCTGAGATTGTTTTGTCTAGCACTCATCAGTTTCTCCTTGATTCTCTTTGACATCGCATCAAACCAGTCGCTACTGTATTTGGCCAGCTTCAAAATCTCAACTATAGTTTAACGCAGCTCACTTTATTTTAAATAATAGCTTAACTCAGGTCGCAAACCCATAACAAAAGCAAAAACAAATCCGATAACATCATCTTCCTCAGGATCATTGACTCTGCTATGCCTATTCAAAATCAGCATGAGTATCTCATGCACTGATTTGTTTGGTTCAAGTGAGGTTCTTTAATATTTGCCCAATTAACATCTTTCTCAGGCACCTTCTTTTTCAAATGCTTAATCACCTCTCTATATCTATTTGTTACGCCATCCAAAGGATCATTTTTTGGAGCAACTCTAGCTGGTTCCACAATTGGGCAAGCAACAGCAGAGTACATATTCAGACCACAAATCACTAGGGGTCACAATTTCAAATAATGAGTTTGTTAGTCCACAGCATTTGTGAAATTGTCGTCAGCCTATAAACCTCCTCTTACCACCGGAATGCTCTTCCCTCAGCTTTGGAAAATCTGTAGTAAAAGCAATAAATTAGTTCTTGTCCAAGGCAAATGCGCTACGTTTCCTCCATGTACTTCCCTCAGATGCCCCCATCTCCGAATCACTAGTCGATCTGCCTATTCTATTCTCTGATTCCTTTTCTTGCTTTTTACTTGCATTTCCTTTCTTCCACCTTTTGCTATACTTATTCAAATCACTCCATTCTCTTGTTTTCTTAATTAAATCTTAAGCGTGAGCACTCAGAGTCATCAACACCATTTCTTATATTTCATTGTGTGCCAAATCCGTTTTTGAATTTTTCCTCACATTTTTCATTTTACTAATGTCAACCTCACACTCATCAGCTAAATCCTTTAATTTATCATGAGCTTAATTTGCACATCTGGTTGTTTCCTTAATCAAATATCTCATTTCATCAACATTATTTGACAATAGTCTATTTAAATCATTTGTGTCCTGTAACATTTCTCCAAATTCGATTTTCAGAAGACAAACATTAATAGTTCTCTTTCTGGGAGTCTCTTGCACCAGGTGTATCTCTGCTATAACTCAGTACTGCTGTCATAGAAATCTCAGGTGGGGCACTACCGACCACGACTGTAGGTGAAGTCTGCATCTGCATCGCTCCACTATTTCTTGATGCACCTATGTCAACTATCCCCTTAGAAACAGGACCAGTTCCATGTCCCCATACTCTGTCTGTGTATGGTGGAGGACTGGATTTCAAAAGATCATTAATGAAATTATCATCATAATTAATTTCCTGATTATGTTCCTTTTTCTCTTTGGGCTTCTTCTTTTCATCAGTTTCTCTAATTATTGCAGGAAAAACTCTCACACCTTCCATGTTATCCTCCATCCAGATCTCCTGTCAATCCAATGTGCTCTCTGACCATTTCTAATAGGATTCTTAGCCTGCTTTGTCATTTTCTCTCTGCTTCTCAGTAGCCATTCAATCCAATGTATACAATGCGTCAAACTGTATAGGTCTAGGCAACGGCATCCTTTCACTCATTGTCTTTCTCAAGAAATCTAGCATTCTATTTTTAAAAGTACCCTCTAAAGAAAACTGCAAAGTTTCATCAGAAGAGAGTATAATCATGCCATTTAGAAATTCAGGTACATATATAGAACCCAATGTCTGTCACCATTTCGTAAGCAGGCATTTTCTTGGCGGGTAATTTCTGACCTTCAGTAGAAGATTCAACAGAACCTTTAGGCTTTTTCAATACAGCTCCCATTATTTTGTTTCAAAATAATATAAAAATCACACAAAACGGGGGCTGCTAAGTTTGTTGTATGCCCAGTCTATGGGTCGAATCATGATAAGGCGCAGGTACTCGATGATTTTAACATAAAGCTAGCATCATGGCCTACACCGCTGATATTGTGTGGCGATTTCAATATTCACTTGAGCTGCCAGAGAACAAAGCTAGATGTCGCCAGCTATAGGGGTAGGAAGCCCAAAGTTTTCAAGGCATTACAGCAGTTGTTGGCCGATCATGGACTTGTCGATGTTTGGCCTATGCTGAGGAATCCTGGCCCGGGCTTCACATTTATTTCACATCCACACAATAAATTTGTCAGATTAGATTATTTTTTTATCTCTAGAATGATCATCTCAGGGACCCAAATCCAGGTTTGCTCCAGGATCACCGCGGATCATGGTCCACTTTTGTTAGTTATCCCTGCCTTAGTTATCTGTAGACCTCCGAGATCCTTCTCGTTTGATAGGAAACTTTTGCAGGACACCTTGTTTATTAGCCATATCAGACAGTGGATTGTGCAATTTCTTGATATCAATCGTAACTCAACTTCATGTTTAGTGGTGTGGGATGCTTTAAAGGCAAGACTTAGGGGGGAGGTTCTCAGCTTTGGGCTTTATAAGCAGAATCAGTTAAAAATATTGATGCAGGGCCTCTATGAGGACCTTAGAAAAGCTGAAGAGAATCTCATACAAGGGATACACACCGGCACCATGGTCACCTCACTCCAAATAGAGGTAGCCCGTTGTAAGGCTAAGATTAATCTACACTGGAGCAAAGAAACTGCTTGTAAATATAAACCATATAGAGAAGAGAGTTATGAAAATGGGGAGGCAACAGGACGGTGTCTTGCGCAACGACCTCGGTCGAAGGAGGTGGCGCAAGGGATTGCAGCTATGACAGATTCAACAGGGAAGATAGTGGAGACACCAGCCTAGATCCTAAGGGTATTTAACAATTTCTTTGATGCACTCTACACTGACCCGTGGGGCAGACCGGGGAGTCCTTGTTGCAGAGTGTGTGCAGTGAAAGGCTGGGCAGAGAATAATCTGCAATGCTGGATGTTCCCATCACAATGGAGGAGCTAGAGGAAGCGATAAACTCATTGGCCACTGGTAAGGCATCTGGCCCAGATAAACTCCCATTGGAAGTTTATAAAGTCTTTCTTCAGGAGTTAAAAATTGACATGTTGGCCATATGCCAAGCGGCACAATATGGAGATGCCCCGTCCTCTTGGGATGGGTCGAACATTATTGTTTTTTTAAAAAAAGGATAAGCCTCCTACCCTACCAGGTTCTTATAGGCCAATTTCTTTGTTGAACTCTGACGGGAAAATCTATGCAAAGATTCTGACCATGCGTTTGGCCAGGGTTATTACCTCATTGGTTTCCATTCGCCAGCATGGGTTTATATCCAGTAGGGGCGCGGTCAATCACATCAACAGGGTCGTCACACTGTTGGATATTGCAGCTGTGCATTGAGCTACTCTTGGTTTGGTGTTATTGGATGCCGAGAAGGCATTTGACCATGTCTCCTGGGAGTTTTTATGGGTTGTTCTGCGGCACCTTGGGTTTGGGTCAGGTTTTATTAAGGCTATTCAGGTCATGTATATGAATGAATGAATGAATAAAATTAATTTTATATAGCGTGCGCATACCCGTGGGTGTCATAGCGCTGTAGAGCGGAACAAGTAATCGTACAGACGCAACAGAGTTCTGGCAGCATCTTATTCAACAACTTTGGGATACAACCAGGTTTTCAGCTGCTTCCTAAATTGCATCAAGGAAGTTTGACTGCGCAGCGTGAGAGGTAGTGAGTTCCACCACTTTCCTGCACAAATGGAAATAGCCCTAACCCCCCATCTCGCTTTGTTAAATCTTGGAATATAGAACTCCTACAGCTAAGATTTGTATGATGGGTTTAGAATCAGACCTGGTTTTTATATCCAGAGGTACAAGGCAGGCATGTCCTTGCTCCCCGCTTTTATTTGCATTATATATTAACCCATTTTTAACTATGCTGAAGGGAAGTAAGAAGATCTAATCCGTGATGTGTGGATAGGTATACTTAAGGGTGGGTGGTTGCTTATGCAGATGACGGTTGTAACATCCGACCTGGCCACAGCTATCCCTGAAATAGAACAACTGGTGCATACCTTTGGGATGGTATCTGGCTACAAACTCAACACATCCAAAACACAGGTCATCTGCACAAATCAAGTATGTAAGGGTGACCCTAGAGTTACTGATGAGGTCACATGCCTCAGTATTAAGATTAGGGAATGCCTGAAAGAACTAGTAAATGCTAATTGGGGTTCTATGTTAACGGGAATTAAAAAACAATTAGATGGGATCGAATGTCTCCACCTCTCATTGGTGGGGTGGTGTAACGTGCTCAAAATGAATATCTTACCTAAAGTGCTTTATTATTTTAGATCAGTACCACTTGAACTTACCCGTAGGCAGCTTCAGAATCTACAATCACTATGTGGTAGATTTCTATGGGGTCATGGGAAACCTAGCAGAGCTATGAAATTCATGAAGCTACCCCGTAACCGAGGTGGGTGGGCAGTGCCTAATTTTACACTTTACTATTATGCTTGTATGTTACAAAATATGCAGATTTTATTGACAGGGGAAGAGGTTGGAAATTTGGCAGAAGCCCCATCCATTTATCAGATGCTGCTTGGCTCAGAGGCTGAGAATTGCATATTAAAGGTGCTGGAACCAAGTTATTACAAGAAAACTCGTTTTAAGGTTTTGCTAGCTGCTTTCACAGTTTGGAAAGCGGCACGGAGGTGTTTTCCGATTGAAGGGGTTTGTTATTATACGCCCACGGCCACCTCAACACTCCTGCCTACTATTTTTTGGGACATGACAATGTCCAAATGGAGATATAAAGGGATTAAGCAGATTGGTGATTTTTATAATGACGATGGCATTCTTACATTTGCAACATTGGCTGAAAAATTCTCTTTATCAAAAACGTAAATTTTTTAATTTCTGCAGGTCCGGGATTTTTTATGTAGGCGGCAGAGACAGAGTATGCTTAAACAAAACCCACTGGTGGAGGCCATTAGACGTAAAGATCGGATCCGCTCTCTATATAATTGTCTGTTGGATTCTCAGCAGGATGACCTAGAGGTTCAAAATCATAAATGGAATACTCGTTTGGGCATGCAGGGGGTTCTGTTGGAGGATTCTATTGAGATTGCGGATAAGATTTTGATTTCTGCTAGCCTAAAATCGCAGCACTTTAAGACTATATTTGATCTCTATTCTACTCCAGCCAAAATGTTCAAATGGGGTGGGACGAATGATGGGAAATGCTTTCGTTGTGGGGTGGAGCAGGCCGATATTTTGCACATTTTCTACACTAGCCCTCATCTAACTCAATTAATAGGGCTAATTGAAAACTTTTTGTCCGAGATTGCTGTGGTGGATTTTAACATTACGCCGATAATAATGTTATTAGGCATAGGGGATGGGCTAACACATGGATATGCTGCTCATAAATATCATTATCTGATATTTATAGCCACGGCAGTGGCACGCTTATGTATAGCTTCTGTATGGCTTCAGAAAGAACCCCCCACTTTTGAAATGTGGAGAGTAACATTTTATGCTATTTTTAACCTCGAATATAGCCTCTATTCTATTAAGGGGCCACATAGAAGGAAATTGGGCTTACAGATTTGGGGTCCGATGAGTGAGCATATGATAGATTAGAATTTAGATTTTAGTAACATCCCCCCATTTTATCTTCAGCATTTCCTATTTTATTAGACAGTCTTAAATCTCAGTCTCTTGCTTTTTTCCATGATTTGAATAAAATGTAGTATTTAATATTGTAAAAAAAAAAAGAAAAATCACACAAAAAAGCTTAGCGAACAAAAAACAATCCTAGCGTCGCTCTGTCAAAGGTCGACCTATCAAAGTGCAACTCTGTTAATAACCAACTATCTCACCAATCTCATCGTGGCTCCCTGGCTGATTAACCAATCACAGCGAGACTTCTCTGTACATGAGGAAAACAATTGTAAAACCTTTCTAATTCAATGAACACTAATTAAACTCTTGTCTGTTCAACCTAAATAAAGAAAAATCAGAAAGTTAAGGTAGTACAAGTCTCGTTGTTAGACCTAATGTAATCGGTGTGTGTAGTGGGCTGGCCCCACGTGTTCAGGTGTCATAGAAGACGTAGCCGAGTTGAGTTTGATGTAGTTTATTAAGTCCATAAGTAGAAGTTACAGAAAGCCCCACCAGGAGCAGCCCACTAGCTGCTCAGCCCATCTCGCAACTGACAACACTCACACCAGGCACCCAAACATTCCACTCATGTCAATCACACTAACATTCTACACGGAACACTCACACTGGCTGAGCAGCTAGTTGGTAGATGAAAGGGAACATAAAGACATAACCTGAGGATACTACATTATCCTCTTCCTCTTGAAATGAAAAACAAATAAGGCCATAATAACAATGAAAATAACAATAAAATAAAACTATACACAGGAATATACAAATGCAGAAAACTGTCAATGAACCCAGTGATGAATGGTGAAACCACATCTCTTAAGGGAAAACAGACAAACAAAGAAGGAAAGAAAGATGAAAGGATATAAACATACACTAACACCATCCTCCTCCTTTAAAAGTGAACAAAAAGTGAAAAGGTAAGTAGTGTAAGAACAGCTCACAAACACCAAGTGAGCAAGACACACGTAAAAGGAGTAAAGGAGAAAACGTACCCCAAGACTCCACACAATGGATGGACGGCATCCAAAGAAGTACTCCTCAACTAAGGAGACTGTGGCAAAAACGTCACCCCTCATGTAAGGGACCATGCTAAGATGGGACTAACCCATAAGCTAAGCAGTGTAAAGACTGATTTTGCATGGGACTGGCACCCAAGAACATGTGCAGCACAAAACAGGTGCAGCACAGTGTGGCAAAAGCACACATTACATCGACGTGAAGCACAGGGTGACTTATACACACAACATAACGACGTAAAAGAAATGGGTGAAGCGCAGGGCGACTTACACACAACATGACAACGTGAGGCGCAAGGCGAATTATACACAACATGACAACGTGAGGCGCGGGGCGACTTACACACAACATGAAAACATGAGGCGCAGGTCGACTTACACACAACATGAAAACGTGAGGCGCGGGCGGCTTACACACAACATGAAAACATGAGGCGGCTTACACACAACATGAAAACGTGAGGCGCGTGGCGGCTTTCACACTGGACACAGCAAGGTGAGGCGCAGGGCGACTTACACACAACATGACACAAAACGAGGTGGTGGGACTGACACCCCAAAACACACCCAAAAAGCAAAGGAGTTTCGTGTCCAACATATGTAAGTGGAGAAAAGACCCCATAACCCAAAGAGTGTAAGGGTAAACAACAAAAATGTACGTGGAAATGGGGCTAAAACCCAAACCAAACATAGCAGGGGAAAATATCCCCTAAGCCAACCCCTAGGGCCAGGGTACATTGGCCTAACAAATCTGAGCAAGAACGTAAAGAAGGGACATGGGACAGAGATCCACTCCCATCCCATAGGCAGGGATAAGATGTCAGAAATAAGAACGTGAGAGGTGTAATGCCAACAAAACATCAACGTGTGAAATGCAAAACAACAATGTTGGCATACAGTAATAACAAGTTACTGTAAATTCATAAATGTCTTTTGCCTGTGAAAACAAGACATTATAGCATTATATCTTGTAGAGATGCACAACAAATTCGTAATTCAACAATGACAATGGTGTGCCTGTCACCTCGATCTTGTGGGACAGGCGGTCCAAATAACCAAAGTGCACTACGATGGAAAGGAGCGGCACACGAAACTTGAGAAGGAACTGTGCAATAGTGAAGAAAGGGGACGCCCAGTTTCTGAAGGACACCAGGTCATGTCATGAAAATTAGGACTCACCACACGGTCTGGCAGCAAAGATCAGTGTCCTTGTTTCACCTGTATTGGAGTCCTTGTCTTAGGCAGCTGACCCTTGACCTTCTGTTGTTTCGCCTGTGCTGTACAACCAGTCCGGTGCTGTTGGCGCAGGGCCTGCTGCATTTCTCCCTGTAATGAAGGGCTTGTCTCCTCACACTGCGACGCTGAATACGATCCGACTTTAAAGAAGAGAATAACTTTATTCGGCGCACAATGGTTGGCAAATCACGGACCGTAAAAGGCAAGTAGAATGCCTGCACACTCGAACTCCAAGATGGCGTTACGCACAGGAGACGCACGCCGTGTGGCTCCAGGCACGCTCGTGTTGCAAAGCGTCCAAAGGCAGCTTTGAAGACCGGCTAGCATCGAATACGTCATGAATAGGCACTACAGCTGCTACGCGCGACACCATGGACCAGGTAAGGTGCGCGAGCCGTATTTGAAATTATAAACCACAGCGTAACTGTTTCTCGAGAGGCCACATTGTAGGGAAAACGGTATACACATGCAATGAATTGTAAACTGAAAATTTCTCACCCAGTTGGCTCCCAATTGCGGCAGGCAGAAATAAAGGCAATTTTCAAGTCGCAAACAGCTGACTGACGTTTGAAAAGCCGTAGATAACTTGCTTCATGAGGCACTGTAGCTGTTTGCTGTGGCACTGTAGACATGTGTTGTGGCGTAGGATCTTCTGCAAGATGTAGGCAGCCTTGATAACGTATTACCAGGTGTTGAAAGTACTGGATCAAAGCACAGCACGCCTGGGCTGGGTCTGTCTGGTGTAGTGGACACTGGTGGGGCTGCGAGGCGTGCTTGACCAGATTCTTTATCTTGAGTTTCTTGTTTCTTGTTCCACATTCCTTACTTCATAGGCCCATCATATTTAGCTTAACTCCTCTTGGTTGGCACGTTGAGCGAGGATAAATCCCATCAAGATCGTCGCCAAAATGTAGTGGGCTGGCCCCACGTGTTCAGGTGTCATAGAAGATGTAGCCGAGTTGAGTTTGATGTAGTTTATTAAGTCCATAAGTAGAAGTTACAGCAAGCCCCACCAGGAGCAGCCCACTAGCTGCTCAGCCCATCTCCCAACTGACAACACTCACACCAGGCACCCAAACATTCCACTCATGTCAATCACACTAACATTCTACATGGAACACTCACACTGGCTGAGCAGCTAGTTGGAAGATGAAAGGGAACATAAAGACATAACCTGAGGATACTACAGTGTGGTATTCTCCCAAACCTTTTGCCTTAACCTCCCCTGATTTCTGAATTTGTTTTTGTTTCATTAGGACTCTGTGTACTTTAGCACTGCTAACGAATGCTAAGGTTCTTGTGCTATCTGCATAAACCATGGTACTATTGGCCTAAACCTGATTAGCACATTTAATTTGCTTTTAAGTCCTTAGAATTTCCTACTACATTTACTCAGAGCCTTTAAAGTAAATGCTACTATTGGGCCTGCAGCACTCCTTGTGCCAACCACTAAAGTAGCACTTTAAAACATGTATCAAGCCTGCCATTGCAGCCTGCAGTGCAGTTTTATACTGCCATTTCAACCAAACTTCTTGCAAGGCCTAAACCATATTTGTTAATACATATAAGTCACCCATAGGGTAGGGCCTAAGGCCCACAGGGCAGGGGGGCATTTTAAAAAGTAGAACTTGCAGGGTTAAGTTTCCCATGTCTTGTTAGTGAAAAGCTCCTAAAGTTGTTTTTCACTACTATAAGGTCTATCTCTCCCATTGACTAACACTGGGTTCCTTTATTACCTTTAATAAGTGCTGACCTTCAATTCGGAGCAGGTAGAGATGTCATGTTTAAACTCACATGAATTATAATTTAAAATCCTCTGTAATGGTAAAGTTGGATTTTAAATCAGAATTATGAAAATGCCACTTTAAGAATGTTCAGTGGAACAACACAAATGCCAATGCTTGATATCTTTTCATATGATCATTCACTCCTGAGATCACACACACGTTATGATCAACAGCATTTTATTACTTTTTATATTTCTTTTTCTTTTTATCTACACTTTTTCAGGAAAATCATTTCAAAACTCAATTTCCAAGCATAATTTGAACAAACTTATCAATCCACAAGAAAGACATCAACAACATATACAAAAGTTGAAAAGAAACAAATAAATCACTTTTTTTTTTTTTTACAAAAGTCACAAAACAGTCACAATTATAAGAGAAACACTATTGAATTAGCCTAGGTTCTGTTGTTTCGAGTTATTTTTTACATTCCTAAGCAGAACAAAGAGTCACGCTATGTAAAGTAGCCACCATTGGTCTTTAACCAAATGCTGTTAAAGACACTTACATCTGTCCTGAAAGTTTTGTGGGCAATGTAAAAAGTAACTCAAAACAACAGAATCTAGGATGTTTCAATAGTGTCACAGAGGGGACTAAGTGTGGGAATGATGGGCCAACCTGCCATGATGGCTGGGGCAAAATTGTTACCTGGCCCACTTACACTTCAAAGTGCTTTCCTCCAGCAAATATAAAGGAAGATAATACTAGGCTTTTGTCACTCCAGACTTCTTGGAGCTTTGGCAGGTGAAGGGAAGAACTTTTCAGAACCAGATGTGGGAGTAGGTCCGGGTGTTCCCCCACCCAAGGGACTGGCACCAGATATAAATATTAGAGTTGCAGAACAACTCTCCAGTACACTCCTGGACCTGTGGAAGAATTGAGAAGGACTGCACTGTCATCAGAGGGCTGCCCTGCTGCGACCAAAATATAAAATCGCATGCAGTAAAGATCGAAGTAGGTTTACAGACATATGATTCTTTATGGAGTGACATTCTAGTTGTCTTTCGTTTCACCGTTCCAGAATCGTCACGTGATCCTCTCACGTTATGTACTTCGTGCATTTAAACTTGAGCTTTCACTCACTTATCCGTTCAGTATTCAGAAGCCGGCGGGAGCGTGCGGTCCGTCTTTCGGTGTGTTATGGATTAACACAAAAGGTAAGACCTCTGTAGGCTTCATACCACCTCACGCTTTAGTTCTCGCAGTTGAGAACTGGTTAACGCTCTTTTAAACTATCATTTTATCCTATTTGATTTATTTATATTATTTTGCCCACTGCAGGGCCCTATCCTTTGAGACGCCCACACGAACGGTTCGCATTGTCATATCACGGCGGGGAGACCAACTTGATTTTCGGCGTAATTATCTTGTGACTGATATCTCCCGTGTCCGTCAGGTACTCTACTCTTTTCACCTATGACTGGCCGCCACATACAGTTTAGATCCCTGTCATTAGCGCATGTTAACTTTTGAAGCACATTATATCTGCTTATGTGGACCCTATTTCTAATGAGTCCCTTACATTGTTTCACATTGCCTCATCATTTGTAGGGCCATATTAACTGAGACACCTGTATTCTGAAGAATTCGAAGTACCATTCCAGATTTTAGATATCAATTTAATCACTAAATTTTTTAACTACATAGTTCACTTTTGTCAGGTATTGGTTCATTTATTTATGATTGACCCTTTTACATAGACGAGATTTTTCGTGCATTGATGCAGTATTTCCTTATTGTAATTACTAATCATTTGTGCATCATATTTATGCATTTTTCTCTTAGATTGGACCATATTGGATAGTAAAGCACCTTCTAAAGGGCACAAAAATCTTCCTAAACATACATATCCGTATGCCAGATAAAGGGTAAATTAATATATTGACATCTCCCCTGACTACATTCCTCGTTATATATCTGATCTCTGAAATAGAGTTCTGTTAGCTACATTTTGTCTCCCTTATAGATTGCAGAATTCATTCTTTCACACTTATCTGCCCCCTTTTTGCCGGTGGATCTATACATAGATTTCAACTATGAATCAGAATAAGTAAGCATGAATAATATCTAAAAGTCTTCCTTTTTTCATGCTTGGGATTTCTGGGCTTTCAGGACTACATGCACTTTTGCATAATACTGCTTAGTGTAATGTTCTTCATATGATCACAATTTCTGAGTTATTATCTTTTCACTTTTCTTTAATAAGTGTAAATATTATTTCACTGTTAACTTTCACTGTCTCCCTTTTTTTGAGTCAACGGTATGAGTACTATACATTCTTTTTATTTTTAGTTTTTAGCTGAACTGGAGCTCAGCTTCATTAATAATTTTTTCTTTTATTTTGGTGAAGGTATGTATCAGATCCTTTTTAAAGTTTATCATGAATCTCAGTGTATTTTTAATTTACTTTTTTTTAGGATAATTGTGGCTTTCCTGATGAAGGCGCAGTGTGTGCCGAAACGCGTGTAGAAGATCCATCTCACAGCCACTTTTTCAACATCACTGTATTATCTGTTTGTCACGATTTGTTTTGATCACATCAACAGAATTGTTGTGTGTAAATTGGTATTACTGTTATGTGTAATTTCTGTCTTTTTGTCATTGATATTTATGTATACATAGATGAGAATGTTCCAATGTATATTTTCTTATGAATCATGTTTTGACGTACTTTTATTATATTTGATTTAAAGAAATGAATTTTTAAAAAATGTATTCTGTTTACACTGAGGTCATTGTATCATGTCATTAGTTAATATGGTTTGTTGATTTTCATAGACCTTCTATTGCCTAGGGGTTGTTTCTCTATTGCTACCAGAGGACTACTCTGCTGCTTGAAAGACTGCCTTGCTGCTTGAAGGAGAGCTGGACTATTTCCTGGAACCCAGGGCCACCAGAAGTGACCCCAAGGCCAAGTTAGTTGGTCTCCTGTATAACAAGCTCCTGAGGCCTTGGACCCTGCACCTGTCCTCTGCTGAAGTCCTGTCTTCCGCAAGTGGTGCCCACCAAGGTCCTGTACCCTTGGAAGTAGTGTAGGTGATACTGCTCCTGCGTAACCCTAAAACCTGGGATTATTCCCAAGCGTGGATCCACTATGTAGCGATGCCGCTGAAAAGAAGGCATTGTCTCTTTCCAACAACACCTCTCCCACACAGATCGATGCTTACACAGCAGAGCTTTGCCCTCAAGCACCGATAAAAGTGAAGGCAGACAATGCCTAATTGTGCTGTCTGCTTTCACCTGCGTTACTGTCACATCAGCTCACTGAAACAATTTAAAAGGGGACCTCTAAAGTAGTATTTGAATTGTGTTGAAGAGCTTTGTTGCATTGTTAAAGTTTATCAAATTACCAGGGTAAGCTATTCAAACATTCATTTGTGTCATGTCTTGAATTGATAATAGAAGGAAGTGGGAGAGAGATGGAAAATAACAAGAAACTATACCTGAAAGATGGAAGTTTTAAGAGTGAGCCCAATAACATGGATATAATAGAGACTGGGTGCTAAACACACTCTTAAGGGAAGAAGGAGGCAGTAACACAAAACAGCATAGAGGAATACACAACACAATACATGCTGGCAAAGAAACGGGGTAAAGGAGTAGAGAGCCATTTAAAGGCGCCTGGGGAGAAAAAAGAGACAGAGTAAAAAAGTGTCTTACTGGGGTAGAGAACCAGCCATACAGGAAACACTAGCAGGGTAGCCACACATTGCATTTGGCTGTGGAGGAAGCCTAAATGTTTTTTGGCACACTGAGGTGCTTGAAGAGATAGCCACACAGTGGAGCCATGTATTGAAACCAGCCTCATAAGGGAACCCGAGGTGAATCCTTCACACTGCTTATCGTTGAGAAATATGACTGAACATGGGGGCACAGGAGGAAAGCAAGCATAAACTGAGGCTTGGAGAGGGTAAAACATCAAAGAGAGGAGCGTCTCAAAGAAGGAATATGACCATATAGATGGAGCAGACTAGTGAAGAGATCCTGGGAAAGGAAAAGTGCAACAAGCAGGATAATGGACAAGGGAAACATATGTAGCAAAGCTATGTGAGAAGGCTAGACACAGAAACATAAAAACTAACCAGCCACACAGTGGAATGTTTTGAAGGTCACAAGTAGCACTAGGTAGCCTTGCAGTAAATTAGTTAAGATGTTGATTCTTAGGACAGATGCCGCATTAGTGGATCCTGGTGAAATAAATCAATTAAACAAGATTCTGGAGAACGGGGTCAGCCATACATGGGAGTTTGGAGAAGGGATTCAGCCCCACTTGTAATCACGGCATGTGTACCACTGACACAGGAAGTTGGGAAAATATTTATCTCCACATTGAGATCTTATAAATTGTAGATACATTCCTGAAGTAATTATTCCATTTCTACTCCCGCACCTGTACATGCAACACAGTGGTGCATGTGACTTTTGACACTCATAATTGGATGACTCTATGACTTATCTGCAATGGTATGGAAAATGCATGAGGAAGGGTTTCATCTAGAGGCTAGCGAACAGGAGCACTGCCATATTCAGGTTTTGATCGAGTCCCGCCAAACTTGAGGTTGCCATGTCTCATTAAGAGTCAGAGTAACCGAGTGGGGAGGAGCCAAGATGGCTGCCTGAACGGACACAGTTCTGCGTCACTCCCGGTAGAGTTGCCGCCACAGCTTTCCCCCCTTGGCTGTGGCCTGTGAATTCTAATGTGGGGGATGCCAGAGATCGCAGGGGCACGGGGGGAGTCCACTGAGCTGTGTGTTGAGATGACAAAGACAGCAGCCGCTGATCTTGGGCAACCGCAGCGGGCCGGAGCTCGGTCCCTCCGGAT
This sequence comes from Calotriton arnoldi, assembly GCA_963921515.1. Lineage (NCBI taxonomy): Eukaryota > Metazoa > Chordata > Amphibia > Caudata > Salamandridae > Calotriton > Calotriton arnoldi. The sequence goes on along the minus strand of CAWUFW010011422.1, from coordinate 450,707 downwards.
GCGGTCTGCCACTGTGCGACCTTGGCCCTGGCCCAGATTCTGCTCGGTGGGCCAAGGAAGAGAGGTACCGGTAGCACGCACCACTTCAGTCAAGATGCACTGGCTTTGAGAGGGCAGCATGAGGGCTGGGGAGGAGGCCCTTTTGGGACCTGTGAGGGAAACTGCGCTGGTTCCAGCTTTGCTTGGAGACAGTGCTGGAGACTACTGGGGCTAGAGGATCACCGGAAAGCAACTGGAAGAGTGAGGTTGGTGCACCAGCCCTGACATGAGGAGGACCTTCCCTAAGTCGTCTCTGCGCCCTGCAACTGTTGGCGTTACCGAAACTCGTGGACTGCGCCGCACCATATGGGTTGGTGAGCTGGGCACAAGGCGGGCTTGCCTAGGGACGCTGCTGGGGGGACTGGGGTGTTCTGGAAGAGTGCTGGGACCCACCTTGGTGCTGTTGCCCCCACCCCCGGCCAGTGGCCACGGCATCAAGAATCCAAAGCTCATAAGAGATATGGGCCTTGTAGACCATGGAGAAATGGGGCACTACTGAGGGCAAAAGAGCACATGTGCCCCAGCGTGGTAAGGGCACTGCACAGCTGAAACCGCCACACACCAAAAGCCCCATTGAAAATAGTCTTGCAAAAATGGCCCAGAACAAAGGTGCCGGACGGGTGGGAATTGGCTGACTCCCCTTCACCCTCCATGGTGGACTTAAAACAACTGATACTCAACAGAAATAGGGCCATAACAGAAAGAATTGATGGGGTGGCGATATCGGTGGCACTCTTGAGGCAGGATATGGACAAGCTCAGAAAGCAGACAACAGAAGTTGAAAATACTGAGACCACCATAAGGCCAGTGGTGGATGGTCACTCGGAGCGCCTGCGAGAGATGGAACTGCAACTTAAACCTCAGGAGGACAAACTGCCGGATCTGGAAGGCAGATCCCGATGGAATAACATCTGCATCCTGGGTGTTCTGGAGGGGACAGAATCTCAGCCTATGGAGTCATATCTAGAATCTTTGCTCTAGCCCGCATTGAGGGAGGGACCAGGCGGTGACTGAGATGGACCGGGTGCAAATGACCCTGGGTAGGAAGCCCCCCCTGAAGCGCTGCCAAGGATGATCTTGGCCAGAATACAAGAATCCCGCAACAAGGTGTGTAACCTCATTTAGGCGCGGAAACAAGGAACTGTTGAATACAATGGGAATCAGCTCTCCTTCTACCCTGATTATGGACCGGTGATGCAAAAAAAGTGACGCACATTTGAGGAGGTGAAACGTAAACTCAGCGACATGAACTTGCCATATGCAGTACTTCCACCTGTAGACTACATATCGATGATTAACATGTAAAAGCACACACCTGGGCATGGTAGTTAACAAATGAAGCAGGCAAAGAAATTCTAGAAATCTAACAACGAAATTCGTTTTATTGATTTAAATGTTTACTTACCTGTATTGGTCCGTAATCCGTACTTTGCTACCCCCCACCCTGCCCCTCCCCCGCCCCACGTCACCGCCCGGCCGGCACTCCTACAAGGACCGCGACTGCTGATATGGATGGCAGCCTTGGTCCCATTTAGGACTTTCAAAACCCTCATTGATCCCAAACGGGAGGTTTGTGGGGACGGTAGGGGATCTCAACAGGGAATCACTGTTGCGCTTAAACACCTATGGTTCCTAATATAGATTCCCCTGACTTTTTCAAAGAGATCATGACTTTAACAGCTCCTTTTGCCAACTGCAGGATACTACAGATGGGGGACTTCAATTGTAAATTGAATTTATTTTATTTATTTATTTAAGGGGTTTTTGTAAAGTGCATCAATCATCCCCTGGAGGATTTCACGGCACTTCTACAACAAGCTGTCATTTGTAAAGGCATTAGATGGAACAGAAACCTCATCTCTATGTTGTAAACAGCCAAGTTTTTAATTTCTTTCTGAATCTGAAATGTTCTTCCTTAAGGAACAAATCCAAAGGTAGCTTGTTCCACTGAACAGCCGCTAGATGAGAAAAGAAGCGGCCTCTGGCTCTAACTCTTTTTATCCATGTTGATTTGGGCAATGCAAGATTGCGAGATCTCAGATGGCGAGTGGGAATGTAGAATTCCAGTCTGGTTTGTAGAATTACTGGGCCTATTTTATACAGCACTTTTTGAGCATGGCAAAGTAATTTCAAATTTGCTCTTTGGCACAAGGGCAACCAATCTAGCCTCGCTAGACAAGCAGATGCAGAACTGTATCTGTCTTTGTTACATGTCAGTTTAGCTGCTGCATTTTGCGTTACTTGAAGTTGAGCAAACACATAATCTGCCATGCCCACTACAGAGCATACCCATAATTCAACCTACTTGTTATGAGGACCTGGACTATTGTTTTCCTCCAATTGACTGGGATCCATTTAAAAAGTCTCATTTAAAAAAAAAAAAAATTATTTGTAATTTGTCAACAAGTACACTTCGCATTTATCCTCCCTCATACACCTGGAGGCATTAATATGACAGAAAGGATCAGTGTAGAGATGCAATATCGTCATACATTGTATACACCAGGCTGTATGTGTTGCCAGTCTAACATCTCATATAACATCTTTGTGTCCATGTGGCCAACCGAGGCCGCTCAGGTAATCGAGTTGAGCACGACCCGTTCTGCATTCGGAGAGCTGACACGAAGAAAGAAAAAATAAGAGAAAGAACAGAAAGAAAAAAATGAAAGAGGGGGAAAAGGGAGGGGGGCAACGGGGGTCTCTCTGGCCATCGAATATGAAGCAATCTTAAAATTCCAGCAGTACGATCATACCATAATACAGCGTTCTTCTTACACCTACTTAGCCTATGTTGGCGGGGGCTCTGCCGGTCTGGCGGCCGAGCAGCAAGGTAGCTCTGCAGCGGTTCCCAAATGTTTTTGGGGCTCGCCTGCGCAGGCATTAGTTCCCAAAATTCTGAGAGCTGGTTATGGCAAAAAGCTGCATCTTTAAGCCAGTCGGCCACCTGAGGCATCCACTTGCGACCCCAGCAAATTGCTACCCTCCTTTTAGCAAGTAGCAGAAGCATAGCTGTCAGCTTCCTGTTTTCAGATTGTACACTGCGCACATATCCAAGCAAGGCGACTAGCAGGGATCGCTCACATCTATGCCCCATCAGTACATCAAAGATGTTTCCCCAATACAGCTTGACCCCCGAGCACTCCCACACCAAGTGCAGAAAGGAGGCATCTGGTATCCTGCAACGCACACAGCATGTATCGGCACTCAAACCCGCTTTATGCATCCAAACAGGGTTCCTGTATAGCCTATGAATGAATTTGAAGTGAATCAATCGCAGTCTGTAATTGGGCGACAGCTCCCTGGCCTGCGCGCAGCAGTATTCCCACACTCCCTCCTCAAAGGGGGCTCCCAGGCTTTCCTCCCATTTACGCTGTGCCGGTGGGGTGCTTATCGAAGCCATGCTGCATACTGGAGTACAAGCGGGTGATGAGTTTGCGGGGTGACGGGTTGGTAAGAAATTCCTCCAGGACACGGAATGTCGGTGGTGCTATCGGGAATGAGTCATAGGTCGTGCACAACGCGGCTCTAAGCTGGAAATATGTCAGTCTGTCCATCAGTCCCGTATGGTCGCCCCTTAGTGTCTCATCCATGCTTATGAACTTGCCGTCAGGAAATGCATTCCCTAGCGTGTGTAGCTGTAGCCTCCGCAGTCGTTGACACACTCCTGCCTCAGCTGTGAAAGGAAATGCTGGGTGTCTAGTGAGTGGCACGGAGGGTGTGAACAGAGTATCCATCCGTGTCCTGCATCGAAGCTCCTGCCATTGCCAGACTGTGCAACCGACCGGATTGATACCGGCCCGGGGGCGGTTATGTCGCCGGAACATTGCCATATGCACCTGATCGCTCTCAGGGGCGGTGTGCGCCATAAACTGAGTTGGGTAGATCCAATGAAACCCGAACTGGGCCTGCGGTCAGTTTTAGTATAGTATAGTTCCATGTCCGGAGCGCCCAGTCCCCCTTGCTCAAACGGGAGCGTGAGGGTCTCCCATGCGATTCGCGGCTGCCCACCCGCCCAGACAAGGGAAACTAGGTTTGCTCAAAGTCTCTTCTTGAATTCTACATTGAGAGGTAGCGGGAGGTTAATAAAAACATATAGAAACTTGGGCAGCACCACCATCTTAGCGATAGCAATCCGGCCTGCAAGAGACAGCGGGAGTGGCCTTCACCGGTGCAGCCGGCTCTCTAGCCATTCCATCAATTTGCCGTAATTGTAGCGTCAGAGCTCTTCAGGGTCCCGACATTTAAAAAGTCTCTTTAGTAGTTTTAAAGTGGCAAAGCATTTGCCACAGGTGGCCTGAACTTGATCTTGCATAGGTAAGGAGTTATCACTAAGAACTCCCAGATTTTTCATTACCCTCTTGGGCTGCGGTGCGGCTCCCAATGAGCTTGGCCACCATGAGGAATCCCAAGTTAGGTTTGCCCCTCCAAAAAGTAAATTCTCTGACTACTCATTTAGACACATCAACAATCTCACCGAGACCGCTGGGCAGATAATCCTTAGCCCTACACGAAGCAATGCGGACGCTTGACCTGACTGAGGTATGGTGCTCTAAAGACAGGTACAGGAGAGGGTACTCCTTCTACTCCCCACCACACAACACATTTCTTGTGTTGATTTTGCATTGGTACACTGGGACCATGCATCTGCCATAGGCAGTGCTGAACATTTGGATCGCACCATGTCCGATCACGCACCACTGTCAATAGAATTTACAGGTGAGATGTTCACCCAACATAGATCTCACTGGCGATTCCCGGTGGTTGCACTGCAGGACGCCCCTTATAGAGAAGAAGTCGGGGCTGTGATAAGGGATTATTTTCAGGTCAATAAAGGCTCTGTAGCATCGTCAGGAGTGTTGTGGGAAGCATTTAAGGCTATTGATGGGGGTGTTCATAGGTTTAACGTATGGAGTCAGAAAATCATTGATGGGCATGATAGAAACGCATGAGGAATGCATACAATTGCTGGTCCACCAGAGTGCAAACGGGAATGCATATTGGGATGAACGGAATAAAGAAGTAAAACACCTTGAGGAAGCTAGGGAATGCCTAAGCAAACATGATTATAAAAGTGATCGTGAATTGTAGCATGAACTAGGGGGACAAGCTTGGACGATAATTGGCTTGATTGGTCAATTGAGAGAGAGGGAATAGGGCAGTTGCAGCTATATGTAATCGGGGGGGGCTGGGTGGTCAGGGACCAGGAGTCCATCCGACAATGCATCAAGGACTTTTACATCCCCCTGTCCGATGACCAACAGAGGGAAGATCCAAGGGCCATTGAGCGGCTTCTCACTGAAGCCAGCCTACCACGACTAGCGCCTAATCTCAAAGAGACATTAAATTCACCACTCACCGAGGGGGACATTCGTTGGGCCATTAGAAATTTTGGTATGGGGCAGGCTCTGGGCAGTGATGGGTTTCCCACAGAATTTTACAGAGGATATGTGGATCTGCAGGCCAGCCTACTCCGGGACATGCTAAATGTAGCACAATGGCAGGGACACTTTCCATTACGCTACTAGAGGCACATATAGTCATACTTCCTAAAGCTGGGAAGGGCCCACTGGACTGTGAGTCAGATCGACCACTTTCAATGATAAATCCTAGATGGTCGGCTGGCGAAGCAGAGACCCTAATACACCCTGACCAGGCAGGATTTGTGGGTGGCTGGATTACCATGACCAACATACGTAAAGCCCTACCGTTCTCGGAACATGTCACTCACACAGGAGAAAAGTCTGTGATGGCCAGCCTGGACACACAAAAAGTCTTCAATACAGTTAATTGGACCTATATGAAACAGACGCTCCAATGGTATGACTTGGGGGTGCCATTTCTACAATGGCTATTTCTCCTATACCAGGGGAGCACTGCACAGGTAAAAATGGGTGGCCGATTATCGGGCAGCTGGAGTATCCACAGGGGAACCCGACAAGTGTGTCCCCTGGTACTTCTAATTTTCGAGTTAACGATTGAACCATTGGCACAACTGATGTGGTGCAGACATACTGAACATGGGGTCTCCCTGGGGTGGCCTACGTAGCATAATCATGTTTTATGCAGATGACATTCTGCTGACATTACGGGACCCCCTGGAAACATGGCCTGCCATAAGCCACACATTGAAGAAGGTGGGGCAGTTACCTGGATTTAAGTTGAACACGACTAAATCTATTCTCTACCCATTGAACGAGGTAGAAGAGGGTGATACCGCTGTGACACCACTGCAACTGGTCACCGTGCCATTTCAATACCTGGGTATCAAGCATAGCAGGAGTCAAGGGGAATCTATGAACACAATTTAGGTACATTTCTACAAACCCTGGAGGCCAACATCATTGCATAGTTACGATTTCCAATGTCCCTCATGGGTCGCATAGCGCTAAGCAAGATGATAATCTTACCAAGGGTAGTTTATGTGCCTGCCCATATCACCATTCTGATCACAGAGAAGTGCTTCCGTAAACTAGATGACCTACTGAGATTGTTATACTGAGGGGAATATAGTAGGACGGAAATAGCACTGGAGATACATAAACTCCCACGGGAGAAAGGGGAAATGCTGGCTCCTAACTTTAGAGCATATTACTATGCAACACAATTAAAATATTTAGTGCCCTGCCTGGTGGAGGAGAGGAGGGACCCAGTATGTGATACCCTAGACATACTGTTGACACCCAGGCATCTGTTGCCTACCCCATACATGCCCAAGAAGGTGCTTAAAACCACACCAATGCACATTCAGATGCTGGTTACGATATGGAACAGATCGACCAAGACCGAGAGTCACAAATGAATGTTTTTACCTCAACTAGTACCTTGGAGATTGATGCTCTGTCCGAGGTTCCCTCTCGTACTGTGAGAGAGGCAATGCAGAGGGGCACGCCTATACACCTGGGAAGTCTGGGAGGGGAGATTGATGGGATATTCCCACCTTTGTGAGAAATGGGAGGTCTAGAGCCTTCATATTTTAGGCCAGTTTGGCAGCCATAGTACAGTAAACATGCCCCGATTTCACCCGGGAACCTGAAACACATAGGGTAAATCAAGTATTGATAACCCTGATGGAGAGAGCGAGACTAGTCTCCACTCTGTATAGGACATTACTTTCTCAGGAGGATAAGTGTATGGAGCACTCAAAAGCACTGGGACACTGGGACCTGGGGGAGGAATTACAAGACACACAGTGGTGCACAGTTTTTGACAACTGTAAATCGGTCACACGAAATTAAGACGTACACATTGCAAGCATAGACATAGAGCATATGTCACTCCAGCGCTGCTACACAGAATGAACCCAGATGACGTGATACGTGCCCCAGATGTAGAATGGCAACTGGCACATATATTCACATGATGGGAATGTGCTATATTACAGCAGTTTTGGGGAGAGCTAACCACAAACTGGGGGATCTGACAAACATACTTGTGAGATGTGATATGCACACATGCGTGTTAGGATTGCTCACTAAAACAAAAAAATAAACAATATGTTAAAATAAAAATACTGGGGTTAACCATAGGAAAAAAGTGTGGAAGTGGGCGGCACCCCCGAGGATGAAACACTGGGAAAAATAAATGCTGAAATGGATCACAGCGTAGTGTGGAGGTCGCAGGAAACTCTAAGGCAGAATGGACTACCAAGGGGACCCGCTCGAATGGGACTTGGTAACGATTGAATTAGAACAATCTGAACAACATGGGACCATTATGAGTAGTGATAGCAAGGACTCGGGATGACAGTCGAATAGCCGATTAGTACACAAGTGTATCATGTAAACGTGTCAGTAGAGGTGCAGGGTGATTGAAAGCTTTGTACACTGACACATGGTTAATAAATGGTGGAATAAAGCAGTGGATTGCCTAATCACAAGGAGGGGGGAGGCAGGACAGGGTATGTTCATTACCATCCAATGTGTGAATGTTGCTCTTGCTATTTGAAACTCTATGAAAACAATTAAAAAAAAGAAAGATTCAGGGGAACCAATGAGTTTCTGATGGCTGAGCCTTAGCTGGCACCCCAGACATAAACCAGGGACTAACATTGGCCCGCAAGCCCACAGTGGCGGTAACCCCATCCTATTTAGAATGGGGTGACCCTCAATGATTTTCCCATTTGGGTCTGCCCTGCGATTCATTACATACCAGTACAGGAAAAACATACAATAGCCCCTACGCACACTCCATCAAGGTCATTGTTTTTTTTTTTACATACTGAAACAAGCACTTGCTTTGGAGCTTTGTTTCAGTACAAAACAAAATTAATGTCGTCTAGGAGAAACAAACAGTGCCACACAGCATTCCTTTCTGTCTTCTGGAGTATGCATCAAAGGCATAGAGATCCCTGCCAGTCAGGGATTTCTAAATGTGGTGGCTTTTCTCAACCACTCCACTAACTTCTGCCACACATTGAATGACTCCTCGTCCAACTTTCTTGGGGTCATTCAAATTTCCCACATCCACCAAAATATTGTTTTTCTCTGTTAACTTCATTTGGATCGCCTTCCACAAACTTCCTACGTCATTCTTCTAGGGACAGGAAAGGTTGGGAGGTAAGGATGTGAATAAAACAAAAGTGCCGAGATGGAGAAGGAAAAATTATTATAACATATGAGGACCTCTGGTTACCACATCATGCTGTATACAGACAGCAATGGCATGCAATAGGAAGTCTTTTTTTAATTTGCAACACTATGGGGCCGATTCCGATCTCGGTCGGAGGCGCACCCAATACCATTCGGTCGGGAAAAAAGCCATGCGAAAGCCTGTTTCCCGACCGAACCGTACGCGGGTCCGGCCGAGCGAGTACGATGCGACTCGCCGACCGACTCGTCCGGGCGTCCCGACAACTCCGACCGACTCGCTCGGACTCGAACCGCTCCGACCGACTCGGTCGGACCCGATTCGCACCGCGCAATGGAGACGTTTCCCGGCCGGGTAAGTACGATGCGCGCCGCGAGCAGTCCGACCGAGCCGCGCACTCCGGCCCGTAAGAGCTGTCGGAGCCGTACTTTGGGGGTCCGTGTCGGACCCCCTGTACGCGCGTAGCCGCGCGAGGCGCACACAGGGGGACCCAAGGGTCCCCCTACCTGTGCGTGTACGCCGCGAGCGCCCGCGGCGTACCCGCTGTAGGGGCGCCCTTGTCCGCCTCGCACCCATTGAGGCAATGGGAGCCCGCGCACGCGTTGTACGACCGGCTCCCATTGAGTTCAATGGGAGTCCGACCGACTCGTGTCCGATAACATACGGCCGCATCGTACTCGTTCGGTCGGACTGCACGGGTCCGATTCGGTCGGAAATCTCTCCGGGTCCGGCTCGGTCGGAGAAATTTCCGGCCCGAATCGGAATCGACCCCTATATCTTTTGAATTACGAGCAGTGCACTCTGTAATTTGCTTACAGATTTTACAAAAACGAAGATTCAATAATTGGTGGGAATGAAAATGTGTGAAAAAGGTCCATAGCCTGAAATGTTTGACTAACCCCTTTGTACTATTTTTGATCTTAGGATACATGTTCTGTTCTGCAAAAATTAATTAAAACAAAGTACTTTTATATTTTAGAATCCGATCTGTGCAATTCTCCTTATTGTGACGAAGCAACAACAGATTGCCAGCCACTACAAAATGGTACATTTGCAAATTGCAAATGCAAAGATGGATTTTATAAAGGGTCTGAAGAATTAACAACGTGCAAAGGTAATTCTGACTTTCTCTGCAATGCTCTTTTTCACAATGTGTGGCTAAAATTGTACTTAATATGTATTTATTTTTGTGTTTTATAAAGTGGTATGACACTTATCTAATAATGTAGTAAAGATATTGCAGCCAATTCACTTTCACATAACAGTTAGAAAACATTTCTTGAGGTGGATTGGAATTATGCTGCAGTTGAGGGCCAAATTATGTTGCTGGGGTGTATGAAATAATGCAGCATGGTTCACTAAATTATGAGACCATGGGAAGACAATTTATGCAGCGCACTTAGTTAAAGAGACATTGGTAAAAATGTATCCCAATTATATGGAAATTACATTGTAATCTTTTTTTGCGTTCAGATGCTTTATTGAAATGTTAACATGTTGCTAATGTCAAAATACAATTACCAAATATAGAAATTACCTTAGTCATAAGAAATCTCGACATACATACATACATACAGGCCTGTAAACGTTTAGAAAGGGTGTGGAGGAAAGGCTACAATAACGTGGACAAAGAAAGCTATAAGCTAAGCCTTAGACAATATAAGGATAAACTGTTGGAAACCAAAAAAAAGTTATTTGTTGAACAAATCTCCCAGGCTGAATCCAACGCCAAAGAGCTCTTCAAAACCATCACCAAACTAGCATCCCCAAAGGCCCCCAAGAGCCAAAGTAGCCCAGAGCTCTGCGAAAAATTGGCCAAATTTTTCCAACAAAAAGTGGAATTTATTTTTTCTTCATTTAGCCTAGCTCAAAGGGGGATGAGGATGATGCCTCCAAACATAGAACAAAACAACCCGGCATTAGTCAATTTCTCTCTGTTAGAGACACCAGATACAATCAAACTTCTGAGTTCCATTCGGTCTGGATCCCCGATGGATCCGTGTCCAGCATCGGTATTAAAACAAATCCCAGAAGTTATAGGATCGACTCTTACACCATTGTTGAATAACATAATCACAACGGGCAAATTCCCCAGCAATTGGAAGAAGGCTTCTATCCTTCCCTTATTAAAAAAACCCACCCTGGACCCTACCGATCCAAACAATTATAGGCCAATCTCAAGACTCCCGCTTCCCGCCAAGATTATTGAAAAGGCCATGAATATCCAGCTCAGCACATTTCTGATAAATAACAATCTACTCGATTCATCGCAATACGGGTTTAGAGCAGAACACAGTACTGAGCTGGCCCTAATCAAATCCACAGAGGAGGTGCGAGAGGCGTTGGATAGAGGAGGAAAGGCAATTCTGATTATGTTAGATCTGTCAGCAGCCTTTGACACGGTCCATCATGAAGTTCTTATGGACCGGTTGTCTGAAGTAGGAGTACATGGTGCCGCTTGGAACCTTCTACAGTCCTTCCTCTCTGGAAGAACGCAAACAGTGGACCTGGACAATCATAGGTCAAAGCCCTTCTCACTCCCGTGTGGGGTGCCACAGGGCTCATCGATAAGCCCGACACTCTTCAAAGTGTATGTGATCTCCTTGGCGGGCCTAATTAAATCCTACGGCTTCCAAATCACCTCCTACGCAGACGACACACAAATAGTGTTGTCAATTAGAGATGGGGAAGAGAAGGAAACAGGGGCTCGCTTTCATGATTGCATGAGGGCCATCTCAGGATGGATGTCGTCCACCTGCCTGAAATTAAATTCAGGCAAAACAGAGGTTATTATGTTTGGAAACAACCCTAACCTGTGGACGCCAGATTGGTGGCCAGCAGAGCTGGGCCTCTGCCCTTCTCCCACCAGGAAAGCAAAAACCTGGGGGTGATTATGGACAATAAGCTCTCTTTGGCGATCACATAAGCTCGGTGGTCTCGACATGTTTTTTAATCCTGAGAACCATTAGGAAAATAAAGTTCTTTCTTCCGGAGAGCAGTCTCAGGACAGTGATCACGGCCCTTATTATGGCACGGATTGACTACTGTAACAGTCTATATTTAAATGCCCCAAAACAGCATGTTAACAGGCTTCAAATTGCACAGAATGCTGCAGCCAGAATGCTAACAGGTACTCCCAAATTCGTTTCTGTAAAGAAGGAGCTAAAACAGTTACACTGGCTCCCTGTGAAGCTAAGGGTACGCTTTAAAGCGCTCTGCATGGCCTTCAAAGCCCTCAATGGAATTGGCCCCAACCATCTGAGGCAAAAATTTAAATGGTATGTCCCCGCAAGGAACCTTCGGTCTACAGGAGCGAAACAAGTCCTAGTTCCTCCGATTAAAAAGGCCAGTTGGGGGGGCAGAAGTTTCATCACTTGTGCCTCTAAGGCATGGAATGAGCTCCCACCCTATTTGAGGAACTCAGCAGATCTCCTTTCCTTTAGAAGGGGGCTGAAAACTTGGCTTTTCTCACAGTAAAATCCCCATCACTGACGACCAGCAGGTATGCTCAGCGCCAGGACACCCTTGGGTAACCGTGCGCTATATAAGCTCAAATGACATAACATAACATAACATCAATAACTAGTTGGATCAAGGAAAAAAATCAATAAAATAGAAAGTAAAATGTGCTACATAAATCACATATTGAGAAAGAAAGTAAAGGCCTCATTTGAAGGACATTTGGAAATTCTCTAATTTCCAATGGAAACTCTCAATTTGGAGTAGAATCAACATGCTAACTATGCTACTCCTTAGAGATAAAATTGTGGAGGAAATTTAGCTGGGAAATTCTAATCCATATTTAGAGCTCCTTCAGAAACTGGAGTGCTTTCAATTCCCTCTCACCTATAAATAAGGCCCCAAGTGTATATTATGAGCCATACATCCAGTAGTAATAGAAAAAACATGTAAAATATTACATTTTATTTAAAGAAAGCTTCCAAATTAATTGATGAGTTGGAGTCAGCATATAAAGTTTTTATAAGGAAAGGTTAGCACCTTTTCTGGTGAAAGTAACTCAAATCCGCCATGGATGGTGGCCATAATTAATTTAATATCAGAAGAAACAAGACAATCAAAGAATTTAATTTCTGCTTTTGGCAATGAGCATGAAAGTTCACTGGATTTGGAGATACCATGAGTGATATTCAGGTTCATAAGATAGGAAACTCTACACTTGTACCGTATCCTCCAAGTCAAAATGTTATTTACCAAAATTAATGAGTTTGTCTTGCATGGAAGCACAAGGAAACTATTTTACTAAGAATGCCCTTTCTACCTCCTCAAGTAAAATAGTTTGGGTAAAGCATAAACAATGTTGGAATCAGCAGAAATTAGGCCTATATGTACAAAACCCTCCACACCAAGGAAAAACTCAATAATTGTTAATTTCACTCTTATATGAAAAAGCCATGTATGGATCAACACCATTTCACTAGACCATAACAGGCCTTCCATAAATCTAAAAGTAACATGAAATAAAGATCTAGTACAACTGGAGTTAACACACTAGAGTTAACACTACTAGATATATATTTCCAGGGGTTTAATCACCTTGAAAAAAGATATTTAGGTTTTATCCAAGTTATATAGTAGCTTCATTTGATGATGCTTTTTCTGTGGTGGATGAGAATATGCATCCTCTGAGGATTGTTTGCAACCGTTGACACTTCTGATTGTGCTATTCTTTAAGATTGAGTAGTATTGGTGCTCCACATTACTTGTTGTGGTTATATCCTTTTTGAAAATTGTTACCCAGATTGTCACTAGGTTCCTTTCCGTTCTACTCATTTTCTTCAATTTAGGGAACCAAGTGCAGCAAACAAATGCTAGATACACTATCATGTTTAATTTCAATGTTGGCCTAGGTTGGGGTTGAACCTGACTGCAGGAGCAACAGGGTATACTAATATTTTTACTTGAATCCTGCTTATTGGGGATATCCATGTTTCACCTGTTCTCCGGAGTGCTATTGAGCTGAGGAGTCTCAGGATATCTTGCCTATCGCAAGCATCCTAAGGAGGACTTAATCCAGGGAATACGATGATTCCCGATCTTCTCACATGGCCTTGATGCTGTAGCTCATCTAGGATAAGGCCTTGACAGATGAGGTGGCGTGCTGGTGTTAGGTGCAAATGGCACTGCTGGGAAGATGAAGTGGGCATGATGGCAGTGAATATTGCCAGTCCAGCTTTAGGGGCAGGCTTAGAACCTGAAGAGAAACGCAAGGAAGGGATGCCTGCTTAGCAAACAGAGGGCAATGGTGATGTAGCTGCTGACATGGCCTGATTTGGAGCTGTACAAATGGAAAAAGGGGTTATGTGTAGCCCATTTATACAAGAGGAGCTGAGCCCTTATTAGGAAAATGGAAGACAAGTCACTGACGAATTGATTTAAAAAGAGGATTTTTGCAAACAAACAAAGGAACGTGAATCATCAGCTGCACTTTGCTTATTTGTGAATTTTAATTACATTTTTTGTGTGATCTTGCATGTGCTTGTGATAATTAGGGAACTCAAGAAAAGTTCTGTAAGCCCACGGAAAAGTTATCAGATATTTTTGTTATAATTCCTACACTTCATCAAAATACACATATTGTAGTGAGGAAATTCTTCACAAAAGAAATGCATTTGAATGTAAAAGAATTGTGTTGACAACCATTGTGAAAAAGACTCAAAACACATCATACTTTTCAACAATGCACAGAGGCAGTTATCTCAGACGCAATAACATAAGGAAACAAATATTTATAGTTTTGAAGTAGGCATAAGGATAGTAATGCTTCTAAGTCGTTTCTACTCAAATTGAGAACATAGTAGTGAGTTCTTTTATTTTATTTTTTTTATTATTGAAGGAGATGGTTTATACAGTGTAGTATCGCTTTTGATCCAATAGGATGATATAGTGTAATTACATGCCATTTTGATTAAAACAATTTACATGGTTAGGAAACCATCTGCCATTTTCTTTTATGACCAGAGGCAAAATCCTATCATATGTAACTTTATAACGAACCCCAAACCTCCCCCGTTCCAACTGCCACTTGCCCCCAATTTCCAAAGCGTAACAAGGAAAGTGGGACCCACAGTGCCCAAACATGTCAGTGGGAAGGTGAAATCATCCCCCTGAAGCCAGGTATGGTGTTTGTTTGAGCATTATTGGTAAAAGACAGTATATCAACCTCAGAAAAATGAATAACATGAGAATGAAAGTGAGAAAGAAGTGTGTCAGGGGTGTCTCAGGGTGGGCGTTCATCATCTTTGGTACTCACGTTGAAGGTCTCGACCAAACTACCCCACGCTTGGGCTATGAAGTATTCCCATAGACCTGCCTGATCCTCCCTATGTAATAGGGTGCTCTCTGAATGAAACCAAGAGAGTGCAACTGTGGTCCAAGTATAAATGCCGGGGCACCAGGTTCTTCCAATGGATCGTAATAGTCCTCTTTGCTAGCAGAAGAGCTAGATCAAGAAGCCAAATAATTGCTCTGTCCGAGGTAGGATGGGGGTATAAGCCCAGCAATATAATGTTGGGTGAGTCTCCCAGCGAAGACAGGTCTGCTGCTATCCATCTGTGCCACAGATCTGTGCCAGTCAGATCTGTCCTGTTTGAGTAGGGAGCCTTAGTAAGGGAAAAGCAGGGGCATAGGCTGCCGTCACAGAAGTATGCTTACATGCAGCAGTGCAGCTCGCAAATGCGTGTGAAACAGCCATGTGGGACTCAGTGCAGGGGTCGCACCAGGAAATAATGCATAATGGAGGGAACCCGCATTGAAATCTGTAAGCGTAAACCCTGTTTCTGCCAGGGATTGTCCCAAGAGCCAGCAAGCCACCCATTAAAGCTGAGAAGCCAAGTAGTAGCATGCAGAGTCCGGAAGGGCCAAGCTGCCCCCCCGCCAACACAGGCAGCGTTACTGTAGAGACTGCTACCCAGCATCTGCCTGACCCGGGGCCGAATCAAAGCTCCAAAAGAAGGAGCATAGGATGAGCAGGATAACGGTCACAAAGTAGTACAACAATTGCGGCAGCACCTCAATTTTCACCCAGAAAGTGATCTGCGAGCGTTGGGCACATACTGCTCTGCCCAGGTTCCTATCTTGTAGATCGGAGGAAGGATGATAGACGTTGAACCCAAGGTATCTAAAGGTAGTCAGTGTGTTAATGAAGAATCCAGTTGGAAACAGATGGGAAACTCATAATCCATGTGTAGTAGGAAAATGCACTATTAGACCAAATTTATTTGGAGTCCTGAGATCTCCGCAAAGTCCTCCAGTGGATGTGCAATTGAGGACAAATCAGAGCTAGCAAACCATACGTAAAACAAGATGTAATCCGCGTAAAGCAACAGTGCATGGAGAATGCCATCAATTGAAAACCCCAGTGTAGCCCGTGAAGCCACAGGCGGGCTGCCAAAGGCTCCATCGCCAGGCAAACAATAAAGGAGAAAGAGAACAGCCTTGACGGTTGCCCCGTCCCACAGATCAGGCAGTGGGGATGGGAGTCTCGGTTTTTACATGTGTGGTCGATTTAGAGTACAATAGGTGCATCCATTTCTGACAGTAAGGGCCCATTCCAAACAGTTGGAGCACCTCATGCATATATTGCCAATGGAGGGAATCAAAATCCTTCTCCAGATCAAGTGCTGTACCAGCGGCTGAAGGAAACAAATCTGCCGATTTTTCTTTAACATGCCACAGTCTATGAAAATTGAGGGCGCTACTACGCCTGAGGATGAGGCCAGACTGATCCTCATGGACCAATTAATGGAGCTCAGATAACAGTCTGCAAGCCAGAATTTTCAAAAAGATTTTAAAATCAGTATTAAGGATAGAAAGCAGGCGATAAGAAGCTAGATCGCCCGGATCTTTATGTGGTTTCAGCATGGTAGAAATAATGACTTCGCTCATAGTGTGTGGGGGTGGGGTTGTGAGCTCAATGTAAATATGGACTCATATAAGGTCTGTAATCGCAGCGCTAGTGATGGGACAAACATCAAATAAAATTAATTCAGCCAGAATGCAATCAGAGCATGGAATCTTCCCGCGGGAGAGGTCATGTATGATTGGCGAAATTTCCTGTGTTGATATGGGAGAGTCATGGGTAAGACTGGCCTCAGGTGAGAGGTGACAGATAAAAATAGGTGTGACGCCTGCAGCCACAGAAGAGTCTAGCAAAGGAGCGCAATAGCAAGTCCTATAATACGTACAAAAGGCACTATTAATGTTGGATTGAGTACATGCAATCCATTTTGATGGCAAGTGAATGCTAAGGGCGTGATGTTAAAGAGGTGGGGTAGGTTAGCTGCATCAACAGTAGACTGGGCTTAGACCCCTCACCATGATTTCTAGTCTGATAGACCAAAAAATCGCTACAGTGAATCTCTAGATTATCAAAGTAAGAGGTGCTGGTGAAGCGAACATTATCAAGGCGGTCGAAAGATGATTGGGTTTGGCATTCGAGTTTGAGATGTGAAGCTTTGAGTCGCAAGAGATCCCTAGTAAGTGTTTGCTTGAAGTCCACTGTAGTCTTGATATATAGACCCATGGTAATTACTTTGAATGTTCCCCACTCTATGGAAGAAGAGGAGGCCATACCACTGTTATCATGAAAGAACATATCTATATGTTCAAGATCGTATGACGGAATATTGGGTCATCCAGCATGGGTACCTGTAATTTCCAGGTGGGGATCGGTGATTAGCGTCCTGCCCCAGGTCATCACCATGCATAAAGGATTATGATTGAACACAGTTCAAGGAGGTTGACGTCACTTGAATGTGAATAGAGTGGGAATGAACAAACCTATTGAGATGGGAATGCAGCCTATGGACAGGAGAATAAGAGTACTCACAGCAATGTGGATGTCATAAGTGCCACGTGTCATCAAAGTCCCAGTGTGCCAACCATTGTCAGAGCTGTGTCACATTCAAAAGTATTGTGGAAGCAACATAAGTCCATATTGATAAACATAGGCGTAGGGCTATGATATGCCCCTGTCAATGAGAGTTCCCGGGTAGTTAGCGAACTACCCGGGACGGACTCTATACACGGCGGAACTCTCATTGACAGGGGCATATCATAGCCCTACGCCTACGTTTATCAATATGGACTTATGTTGAACCATGATGTAATAAGATATGCTCAGAAGACAAGTATTGGATTTACTGAAACTGTATGGTGCTATTATCGTTCCGGGCTAAATACACGTAGTAACTGAATAGAAATTGATCATCTTTACTGGAAGATCGTGAACGTCTACAGAATACGCATGAGCCCTATCCATTATTTATTTAAGCCTTGAAAAAGTTACTTTGTAACGAAACACGTGTCGGCTGCCGGTCCAAAGCCCTACAGGAGGATCACTGCATTATGTTTTCCATCTTTGAAAAATGATGTTATTGTAATTCTCTGCTTCCAAACCTATTGCCAAATTTGTGTGTTCCATATATGTATTAAATTGTACAAGCAAGCTAAACACTGTTTTCTGTCTAAATTGATTTGCGTAGAAACAAGAAAACTATTGATGAATTAACATTGAATTGATTAGAGTGCCGAGGTTTACTTTCATGTTTGATACATTTTTGGGCATCTTCTTTAATAAGTCTCAACCATAAAGTTATGTTTTCTCATGTAAAGCATTAAAGGTATCTATTCACAAAACGTTTTAAGTTTGTGATGATTATCCAAAATGTTCCAGTATTGTTTTATAAAACGGTGCACATCAAACAATTGTTTTCTGTAGGAAATTGTTAACTTTATTCTCTCTTCTGCTGTTTCACTCTAAAAGGTTCATCCGGGTGATATCATAGTTTCTATTTCGCACTCGTAATGTTTTTCACAGTAAAAGCCCACTCTTATGTCCAATTTTACAAATTTTTCACATAATGCAGCTCAGCATCCAAATTGGATGCACTGCATTGCTTATGAGAAAAAACAGTGCAGTTCCATATCTACAACAAGCATTGGCAAAGCCAATAGGTCTCAGCAATCCAAGAGCTATAGGCGTTGTCAATGTAATTGTTTTTTAGGTATGTGTTATGGAGTGGAGTGGATGTATGTGGTGTGGAGTGGATGTATGTGGTGTGGAGTGGAATTGTTTGTTGTGGATTTGTGTGGCATGGAATTTTGTGGTGTCGAGTAAAGTTATGTGTAGTGGAATTATCTGGCATGGGGTGAATTGGAATTATGTGGGTAGTAATGATGTGGTATTGAGTGTAGTGGAATTATGTGGAGTGGGATTGTGTGTCATGGAGTGTAATTATTTGGAGTGGTATTGTGTGTTGTGGAGTGGCATGTAGTCGAGTGGTATTATGTGGTGTAGTTTTGAATTTTGCAGCATGATACATAATGCAAGTGAGCAGACAGCACCCCCGTTCACTATTTGTTCAAGTGAGGCCTGTGTGTGAGGTCTGTGCACTATTGAGCTCCTGCAATCTGATTTCAAGAGTGCTTTCAGTTGAAATGCTGCTCTTTGAGAGCGCACACAAGCCCCGCCATGAGAAATAAGAAAATATTGTGCTTAGAAGATTCTTGATTTCAGCATACAGCGTCATTTAAAATGAAATAGCCATCATAAACATTAAAAGATGAAAGGAAGTCGGTTTGTGTAAATGAAATCTGAGGAAAGCAGACATTGAAAGAACCTCTCGAGAGTTGGCCACAAGACTGTTTCCAGTGATAACCAGTCAACTTGAGATTAGATGAGGGTCCTGGGGAAGGAGAAGCACAGGGCAAGCAGCCACAGGAGCTTGAGAGGGAGCAAGCGACAGGGAGAGGAGGGTGATTTGGGGACGGGACAAGAAAAAATGCTGCTGGGGAGAGAAATTTCACAACACATGCAAAATAACAAGACAACGGGCAGCAGGAGGGGGGGGGGTTGAGATGCCCATGCACCTCACTTGGACCTGGCTGACTGCTACCTACACACCTCCACAAATCGAATTTGACCACAAATCTCGGATCCGCCCATTTGAAAGGTTACCTCCAAACTACCCAAAAACGTTGCAAACTAATACTAGTGGCAGCCTTTGAATACCAAGTAACAATAACAACATTAACGATGCAGAAAGATAAGGAGATGTTACTCGCCACCTGTTGCAAATGGTGACCAATCGCTGCCTTTCCATTAATGGCACTCCTGGAACTGAGGTGCAACTGGTAATGAATATTAGCTACAGTGTAGTGTTGCAAGATATATCCTGCTAATATTGACTCTTGAGTACCGACTCATCAAGTTGGCTTCTAAAAATTCTCCTTTCCCTGTGAATTTTGCTCATATGTTATCAAAGTTATGTTTATTACTATTTCTATAGAAGTCTTCAAGGTGCTTTTAAGATCTCTTGTTTTCAGATTGTGCACCAGATTGTTCAAAGAAAAACTTTAAGGAATGCGTTCAGATCAGTGGAGGAAGTGGCCTTGTTCCATCCTGTCAGTGCCTTGCAGATTACCAGTTTGACAAAGAAAAGAAGACTTGTGTGCTGTAAGTATCAAACTCAAATCTTTTACTTTTCTACTGCTGGTTCTGCAATAATAATTGTGCTGGGATTAAAAATCGTAATTTAATTGTTTTGGCAGTCATAAAACATTCTTTATATATTTTGGATGGGGATGGCTCAAATACATTAAGAAAATGTCAGAAATCATGTCATTATGCTGTAGATTGCATGTGCAGCTGTTGTCACAAACCAATTCACACGTATTCAACTAGCGCCCGAATCCGACAACCCTATTTTCAGTTAGATTGTATTGTAATTGTATTGTAATTGCATTTATATAGCGCTTACTACCACTGACGAGGCGTCAAAGCAGTTTTTCGGCGAGTAACATGCTACTCCGGAACCGATAAAGGATTAGTGGTGAATTAGTACAGTGAAATATGAAAGTAATTTGAGTGGTGGATATGTTAGTCAGTTATTTGGATTGAGAAGGATAGTGGAGGGATAGAAGAGGGAAAAAAGGTTTGCATTTATATAGCACTTGCTACCCCTGATGGGATGTTGAAGCACTTTTTTGACGAGTACTCCGCAACCCATACAGGATTAGTGGTGAATTAGTGTTGTGTAGTTCCTACTAATCCGTAGGATCTGCGCATTGTTTGCACAACATAAACTAAGGGCTTGGTGTCTGGACTGGTTCCGGGCACCCCCGCAGGATATGCTGGCCTATAGACCAGCTAGCTCACAGTGCCACCATGAGCCCCCTAACCTTACCAGGGAGCGAATGGACTTTGGCAACCACTGAACATGACAACCCTGATCACTCAAAATGTAAAATGCAACTACAAATGGAAGTTTCTTGTTTGTTGAACCAGCTCATGCGGATATTTATGCCGCAGATGGAATTTACAAATGCAGAAAAATGTCAGGTGGGTGGCTTTTTTTTGCATTTGTTGTCTAATGGGTATTCAAAAACAATAGTTCCCTAAACACTCCCTGCCATGATCAGAATACTCCAACCATCCTCCGAATCAGGTAGGAACTGAGGGCTCATCTCTTTGGTAAAGAATACAAAAAGTGATGGGCAGAAAGGTTGAATTAATCGCAGCCTCTGGTAATTACTCGGGCTGCATCCCAGCCCATCGTTTTCACCTCTTCAACAAGCAATACATCTCAACACTATAATACCTTCCTCTCTTCCCTTCTGTCTCCTGTGAGCGATTCTCCAATCACACTTCTGATCTTTACCCTGTACAAAGCTGTGGTCCTTGATAGGTTCGCCCTTTAAAAAACACCAATTCATGTGTACGTCCATATTTGCAGGGAGTGTAGGAGAAAGATTTTTTTCACATGGAAAGTATTTCTTCACGCAGGGGAGTGTGGTGAAGGGATTGTGCGAAAGCACACTTTCCCTAATATCGCAAATCGTTCTCCCACTGATAAATCACATGATTACATTACGGGGAAGTAAGAATGTATTTGGAAAACTTCATTTTACTATGATTTAAAAGCATATTCTTGAGGAGTTTTGTAAATCCCAAAAATGTGGAAAGCTATGGAAATTTAAAGGACAAACGTCCAACTTGTAGACTTTTGCTGGTTTTATAGTTTGTAATTTACGCATTTTCTTTCAGAGGCCACATTCTGAGGGACGGGTTACTGTAGTTATAAACATACATCACATAATTATTGTAAAATATTCCCTCTATTGAAACACGCCTGAATTCAACACGGGGTCATGTCGTTTGTGTGTATGCGAATTTGCACCTCATATTTGTAAAATTCCAGTCTGTAATAAGTATTTTAGGAGAGGAATAAAACATGATACCTTCATATAAACCTTAGCATTCTTAATGCCTTCCACGTGTCATGCAATGAGTTTTACTACTTAAGGAAACGCATCACCATTGTGCCAACCGCAAGTGCAAAGCCAAGAGTATTGTGTACATGTTTAAACCAGCTATGCAATAGTCTGTCGTGGTGCGGAATGTTCATATGAACAAAGTGGTGTTCTCATGGTCTAGTAGAAGGTAAAACAGAATTACGCTTCTTTGAGCGGCAGTGGTGGAAGAATTATACGAACAGATCCAAACAAGGCATGGTGGACTACAGACTTAAATTATTGAGGGAAAAACATCATATTACACCAATAAGATTTCCAAAGCCTCTTCTATCCAGAAAATGTTTTTTTAAATTGTAAACTAATTTTGCAGATTGTCGTCATGGTTTACCATCCTCTCAAGAATTTCGGGAAAAGTTAAATGACTTTCTTATTGATAAAACAGCAGCAAGAAGAGAGAGCATTACCAAAGAACCAAATCAAGTTGAACTACTACATACTGAAATTAATAATACACCTATATCTAAACTTCAACTGATAGATATTGAAATGCTAAAACGTCTGATAGCATAAGTTAAGTCTGGGCCCCCTTTAGATCCGTGATCAAGTCTGCAGTGATGGAATCCTTGCTGACTACCACTCACACAGTGCACAGTGCAAGAGTCCTTAGAAAAACGCCATTGTAATCCCATTGTTAATGAAACCGGGTGAGTGTGCTTTAATTACTAAAAATTATCGGCCCATTTTTTTGCTTGCATATGGTGCTAAAATATTAGAAGCCCGCGTAGCACATGGAAAGTGCTGTCATGTAAAAGTGTCCGTCTATCTTGATCCCTTAAAAGCTGGTTTCTATCCGGGACATAACACAGAGACTGTGCTACTGTCACTTATGGGCAATCCAAGAAATGAGACTGACAAGTCATTGGTGTCAGCACTTGTACTAGTGAACTTGTCAGCTGTCTTTGACGCTGTCGACCATGATAATCTGATGGTCCATGTTGAGGCGGCAGGCCTTTATGGTCCCCCTTTGAATTGGGTGAAATCATTTCAAGAAGACTGTGCACAAGCAGAAAAACATTTACCTTTTTTTTCCTGAAAATTTCGGTGTCCCTCAAGGCTCATCTTTATACTCTCCCCTATTTGATATTCATGGCAGAAAGTTGCCCTTATCCACGATGGGAAGGGTTGCCATTGCAAAGATGGTGTTCTCTCCAGATGTGTTTATGTGGTGCAGAGCTCTCTGTGCCCACTGCACCATCCCACTTTTAGAAAGCTGAACAGTCTACTGATTTGACTAGTTTGGTCTGGAAAGAGAAGTCATGTGGCGTTCAACAGCCTCAAACTAGATCACGAAGAGGGTGGAATGGGGTTACACGACCTGGATTTATTATTACGGAGCATTGGGCAGCAGATACGGTTCATTGGGAGAAACGACTATTATGAGGGACATCTACGGATGCACCACTGATGGAATTATTGATGAGGGGACCGAGCGTGGGTGGAGAATACCCCTTTCTGGTGGAACACATACTGCCCAAAATTGGAAAATAATACTTTCCAAAGTACTTAAGCATCCTGTCTTCTCCAGGGAACTGGAGCTGAGGGTGTTGAAACCATTCAGATATATTAGCATAGCCATGTTAATCGCACAATGGCAAGAAGTAGGGTGTCGATTACTAGGCGACCAATATGCCGGGGAATGGTTTACCTCCATCCAGGAGCACAGGAGACTTTCTCCGTGGGTAAGATCCAGTATCTACAATACGGAAACATTTCATGGATTGCTACGGAAATTTGGACTAGATTTTCTGGAGGCGCTCTCCTGATCCAAGACCCTAGAGGTCCTTCTTGGTATGACAGAGAGTGAGCACTTGGTTTCCGGGATATATTAAGCCCTCAAAACAGACAGACCTAAGAGAGAGCTGACAACTAGAATGGCATGGAGTGACGACATGGGTGGGCAACTCACAGATAGTGATCAGAGGATAACCTGTGCATTAATAAAAGGGGTGTACGGCAATGTAAGATTCAAATTAATTAATTTCAGTTATGCTCATCATACCTATCTTATCCCAGTCAACTTGAGCAGAATTTACACGGTTCATTCTGTGGCTTGTCCTCGATGCAAACGAGGTGAGATACCCTTGTGCACTTGCCATGTCAGTGCAATAAAGTTTTGACTTACAAGCAGGAAGTGGTGGGGTGAATACATGGCGCAACAAGGATTGCCCTTGATCTTTCCCCTTGGCAATGCCTTCTGGGTCTCATAAGTAAACCGAAAAATAGAAAGATGCAATATAAATTTCCTAACCTAGGACTTCTCCTAGCGAAAGGGTGTATAGCCCTGGGCTGACTGGGGACAAAAGGACCAGCAGTGACCCTTTTGGTGAGAGACACAATTGAATGGTCACTGGTAGAGGAGACACACATAAGGATATCTCGAAGAGATGAGAAGGTATGTGAGGATCTGGAATATGTGGAGACAAACTGACAGCATTTGAGGAGGGGGAGAATGGGGGGAAGAGATATTGACTCTACCTCATGCAGCAGAATGGGGTCCTAAGAATACTCATGCTGAACAAGACCTGGCCGGGGGGTGGAAGAGATAAAACAGGTTGGGATGACAGCTAATCCACGGCCAATGGAAAGAAAGCGTACTCTGTTGAATGAAGAGGGTAGGTTGAGAGAATGCTGTACCTGATGAACAGTGATGGATTGCACATGCTCTCAAACCTTGAAGTATAACGCTCAGATGGTGTGGGGGGGGCTCTATGACACAGTTGTTCCAGTTTTGTATTGGTATGTTACTGATGACTATTGCATTCAAGATTAAAGAAAAAGGAATACATTCATACTGTACAAATATCTATACATTCATGTCAGACCCTTGGAAAAGGAATTAGCAGTGAGAGGCTGAAGGCTATACGCCTGTGTAGATAATTTGCAGATCTAATGTTTGGATGGTAAACGTTCCTCACAACAGGATTTTCAAAACATAATGCTCTTGATCATGGAATCGGTGGGAAATAACCCCTTGAAGTTAAATGGAGAAAAAACAGGGCCGCTACTTATGAACGACAGACTCGACCTCGGGCATCATCAATACTGGCCCCTAGAAATGGGTTCTTTTCCCGTTCCCAAGGCCTCATCAAAAGTTCTGGGTTTGATAATGAACAGCGACCTCTCAATCAAACCCCAGATTGCTTCTGTGGATTTCAAATGCATCTTTCTGCTGAGAGTGATTATGAAGTTAGTACCCTTTCTTTCTGTGGAAGCTCTCAAAATGGTAATCATAGCACTCTTTGGGGCAAGGCTAGATTATGCAATTTCTTTGCACCTGGGACTTCCCAAAAATGACCCATACAGACTGCAAACCGTGCAGAAAGAATGTGGCAGCAACCTTTGGTGAAACAGATTCAATGATTATCAGTCAGGCAGAGGATTCAGTTTAAAACATGCTGCCTAACTTTCAAGGCACTACGTAGAATGGCACCCTCATTTATGGCTATGCCTCTAACACGATACACACCCATTTGTGTCCTACGGTCATCAGCAGCAAACCACCAAAGGATGGGTCGAAGAAACATAAGGAAGATGTAGATTCTCTGTGCAAGCGCCTGCTTTGTGGAACTCTCTTCCTGATCAGTTACAAGCTGAAATGGACTTACGGTTCTTAAGAAAGAACTTGGGGGCATATTTACAAGCCCCTATTGCCACAGGAACATCACATTTTACGACGTCCCTGTGGTAATAGGGGCTTCACCTGATTTACAAGGGGGCGTTAAGCCACTTAACGTGACTTAACGCCGCCTTGTAAATAATGCACCCTTTCATGCTACACTTAGAGTGAAATGGGTGGGCAAAGGGTGTTGCGGTGGGCGTTCCGCTGCAACACCCATTGATTTTGACACTGCCCCTATTTACGAGGGTGGCGTAAATAGGAGGCATCAACAAAATTAAGATCAGGAAAAACCTGGTCTCATTCTGGTGAAACGAGAAAAATGCTTTATTTCTCCTCATTTTTTTTGTTTCTATGTGTGCTGCATTGTGCAGCACACATAGAATATTCAAATTGCCATGAATGGTTGTTTATGTGCAGGAAGGTGTCCCTTCCTGAAAATAAACAATCATTAAAAAATGACGATTTGCACCTTCTATGTGTGCTGCACAATGCAACATACATAGGAGTTGCAATGCGCCATTCTGGATTGTTTATGTGCAGAAAGGGACACCTTCCTGCACATAAACAATCACTCCCTCAAAGCAGGCACCCTTGCACTATGGTGCAAGGTTGCCTGCGTTGGCGCTAGGCAGCTGAATTCTGTGCCAGCGCCGGGAGAAACGAAGAGGTATGCCGTATTATTGTAAATATGGCACATCCCTGTATTTCTAAAGTGACAGAGCGTGGCGTTAGCAATTTTGGAGCTAACCTGCGCTCCGCCACTTTCTTGTAAATATTCCCCTTGGTTCTTCAAGCAAGCGTATATTTGCTGAAGCTTTTCTCCTCTCCGTTCTTTTCCATTCTATCTCATATCCATTCGTGTAAACATGTACATTATCTGACACAAAGAAACCATTTGTCAACACGTGCTGTACCAGGATTCCATAAACAACACGTTCTGTATAAGAGCTGAAACAACCTTCCCAAGATGCATAAGGTTAATTTCAAGTATCCGTGTAGAGCCAGATCGATGCCAGATTTTCAGCCCAACTGCTAAGTAAATTACTTCCATTTAAATGAATTGTATGTACATTTATCTTGCATACATATCTTGAAAATCCTGATTATATAAGGCGTCCGCATTTGATGCTTCAGGCATAGAAGATAATCAACTGTTTTTGACTTTTACTCAGTTAAAGCAGGGGAAACTGCAATAGAATAGCTCTATATAATCACACAGTGTGTTAGTAATAGAGCTTGATCACTATCAGACACAGGGGCATATTCACAAGGGAAGTGGTGGAGTGAGGCGTTGGCCTTCCTGGCTTAACGCCTTGCGCCGTCATTTCAGAAACGCTGGCGTGCACCATATTTACAAGAATATGGTGCAGCCCTGCGTTTCCCCCTGTGCTGGTGCTACACTTAGCAGCCTAGCGCTAATGCAGGCACCCTTGCACCATAGTGCAACGGTGTCTGCATGCAGGGGAAGATTGTTAATATACAGGAAGGTCCCCCTTCCTGCACATAAATAATCTTGAAATGCCGTTTTGTAACTTGTATGTGTGCTGCTTAATGCAGCACTCATAGAAGTTGCAAAACGGCATTTTTAAAAAAATGATTGTTTATGTGCAGGAAGGGGGACCTTCCTGCACATAAACAATTATTGACCTTTTGCTGTTTTCATGTGTGTTGCACAACGAAGCACACATGAAAACAGCAAAAACGAGGAGAAATGAAACATTTCTCCTCGTTGCTCCAGGGTAAGACCAGGTTTTCCTTTCCGTGGTCTTAATTCTGCCACTGCCTCCTATTTACGCCACCCTTGTAAATAGGGCGCAGCATCAGAATCAATGGGTGTTGCGGTGAAACGCCCACCACAACACCCATTGCCCTCCCCTTTCACGCTAAGCATAGTGTGAAAGGGGGCCTTATTTACAAGGCAGCGTTAAGCCATGGTAAGTGGCTTAACGCTGCCTTGTGAATAAGGCGAGGCCCCCTATCGCCACGGGAACGTCATAATAAGTGACGTTCCTGTGGCGATAGGGGCTTGTACGTATGCCCCACAGTTACTTATATAGTCCAAGATTCTTCAGGAATGCAACATTGAACGAGCACATAATCAATGACACAGAAGAGCTACGAGCACTAAAAATCACCAGTGGTATGCAGCATTTTACTCAGGGTCACCAGAACTATGGGAATGTATGCTGTTTCCGAACTTAGAATAAATGACCATTACAGTGCAGTTCTGCAGCCAGAACAAACAGCAAAGAGCAGCTGAATGAGATTTAAGAAGGAATGCCGCATGAGCAGTCATTTGATAATTTGTTATTGTATGTGCAAATGGAGAGCAGTTGGAACTGACATTCTTTGTCTCATTTTGTTCCTTAGGTGTGATTTTGGCTATTCAGGAAAAGATTGTCAAGACAGTAAGTACTGCCTATTTCATCCCATTATGTGCCTAGAAGCGCTGTCATCCCCACTGTCTGCAATGATGTGCAATTTGAGTGAAAATGCGCTTAAGTGTTATCTGACATTTCTCGGGCTACATGCATATTAAGAATGTATAGGCACAGCCTTATGCTTTAAAACCACTTAGGGGAATATAGATTCCGATCCATCAGTTTTTAAAATGAATCTGACAAACGAAACATAGTAATCAATTACATTTTGAAAAGGATAGTATGACACCTGCTTGGGCAGCTTGACTTCAGTGGCCCAGGAAAGTAATCATGGGCTTTAAGTAAGCTAGGAAAATGGCCCCCTAACTTTAAGTAAGCTAGGAAAATGGCCCCCTAACTTTAAGTAAGCAAGGAAAATGGCCCCCTAACTTTAAGTAAGCAAGGAAAATGCCCCCCTAACTTTAAGTAAGCAAGGAAAATGGGCCCCCAACTCCGGTTAACTGTGAGTGAATCAACTTTCCCAAATGGTAGAAACATATCATTCTTTTTAGAATAGTGAACACCTTGTTCTAGATCATCAGCACGACTCCCTACGCTCTGCAAAGTTTAATCACCGGTTAAGAGCCATTCATTGTGCGCAGAAGCTGTTGTTGAGTGTATTTTCTTCAAGAAATGCCCACCTCTATGTCTCAGTGGTTCTAAACACCAGCTCAGAATAATAACATAATATTGTTACTTTCTGCGTGTCTTTGTCAGTTGAAGATGTAAATCTCAAATCGAGATTACAAGTGCAGGCGTGTTTTCTCCTGTTTGTGCTCATTGGTTGACATTATTCCTTTTTGGCTCATTCCTTTTGGTCTAGCGACTGGTAGGCTAGGAAACTGGTACCTACTCCTATCCCAAAAAAGCAGTAAAAAAAACCTGAGCGTTTTAATTGACGAAAATCCGTCCATGAAAGAAAATGTGAATTCAATCTCTGGAATATGCTTCTGACTGATGCATATGCTCAGAAAAGCCTGTCAGTGGCTACCTTTGCAGACCAGGGAATCCCATACCCACGCACTTATTGTGAGGTGCCTGGACTATGGAAACACTCTAATGGTTGCAATGAACGAGGGTCTTTTTTCTAAGCTCCAGTTGATACAGAACACAGCAACGCGGTTGGTCTGCAACCTACTCTCTCGATCTCCTTCTGAACCCACATTGAGATCTCTGCAGTGGCTGCCTATGAGAAAGTGTATCAACAAAGAAGTATCCTTTGGAATATGCTCGAAGACTAATAATATTCCCTATATATACCAATAAGTACCAAGCTCTCACTCATTCAGATACATATCGCTCATGAAGGAAAAATATAACTGTACACCCACGACCAACACTCTAAATGCAAATTAAAAAAATATATATATTTTGTACAAATTTATTTGTGAATTGATCAAATCTTAAAAAACACATACATGACAATGCATAGACATTCAATAGTACTGTTCTATCAGGGTACTATACACATAAAAACATTAAATGCATGGAAATTCGTATTAAAAACAATTACACATTAAAAAGAGAGAGTACACACAACAGACAAAAAACTATGTCTTAGAATGGCCACATCCGTGTTCTCTTAATTTCTTAGGGCTGAGACCTGGTACTATACAATCAATTAGCGCTTAAAGGTCCCAGTCTCTTCACGGACTGTGTTCCTATAATAAAGCGTCGACGCGTTTCGATGGAAGCCTTATATTGCCATCTTTATCAAGACTGAAATTTTGTAACTTTCACAGACAAACTGATATAGACTGGAACGAGTTAAAACCACCTCATGCTACTGTAATGAGGATACCAGGACATCTGGGGCAAAGGGTTTCCCATGGGAATCTGGGGCATACACCTCCGTCTTTCCTATCGGTGTCCAGGTTATAGATATGGAATATATCTTCTTAAGGCCTTTGTAGAACCCAGAGTACAGATTAATAACGTTGGATTCGCTTGGATTACATGCGAGGTTAACCCTCAGGCTTATGATGCTATCGTTCTTATTTGTTGCAATTTGCCGAAATGGGGTTAAACTTGTGCATTCCCTATTTAGCCTTTTAATTGAACTTATAAGATCCTTGTAACACCATCAGAAGTCCCTTTTATAATTAGGGTTTCTTGGCGTGCGAGAAGCCTCACGGTCTCCTTCTGATATTATCCGGGCAATGCCTATGAGAAAGCCCATCCTTTTTAAGCTCTTATGTCGGGTCATGGAAATGGGCCTCGCCACTTAAAAAATAGGTTGCAATCTTACATTCCTACACGCAACCTTAGATCTAGTGAGCAACTGCTATTACGTCTCCGGCGTATTCGTATGGTCTGGTACAGGGGGCGCTCTTTCACTCTTTTGGCCCTTTACCATTGAAACCAGCTGCCACTATATCTACGCTCGTGCGTCAATTCAGCCTCATTTAAAAAACTCATAAAAAATGACTTTTTATTCTGTAAATTTCAACCAAACTTGATCTGTGTAGGCATCCGGAGAGCAGAGAGTCTCCTTGGGGGATGATTTGTGCGCTTTACAAATATCTATAATAATTATAATAATAATTGAAATTATGAATGAAAAAGAGAGCACGGGAGACTAATGTCAACCAACGTCAACAAAAGCAAATAAAAATGAAATGGGGAAAAATGTTGCACGCAATAAATTATACTAGTTTTACCGATTTTTGTGTGCAGAGTTCTCCCTCCCTCCTCACAGCGATGCCTTCCCGGTAGCAAACTTACCACTAACTTGTAGTTTGTAGATACCAAATAATCGTATCTTACACAAAAGTGTAAATTTACCTTTGTGAATCAAGTCCAATATTTTTAGTTATTTTGTTTATTATTTGTTAGTATTTCAGATGTTTAATTGCTTGCTCTACCATACTATCCAAAAGATGTTTAAAGAATACTACATGCATACAATTTACATGTTTTTTTTCCAGATTTCCTGCTTATTCTGGTCATAGTCGGTGTTGTTTTAGGTGCTCTTCTCCTCGGCTTACTCGGAGCAGTCATTGGTCTTTCAGTAAAGTATGTTTTATTCTCACAAATTTCAATTATAATGTACAAAACTGCAATGCTTCTCGTTCAGTGAGATTTATGCAACTGGAATATACTGGAAGAAATATTTAAATTCTCAATGCATAAATGTTTTATATATATTTAGTTTTCAGTGAGATGTACTGAAATGTATATTTTTTTGTGGTTGATTCAAAGAGTCACACCTGGCTCAAAAGGACAGGTCTTCTTTATTTCCAAATCTACTGAATTACAGTGTAAAATACAGGAAACTACCGTGTAAGGTCTCCTGTCTGTCAATCCTCTACTTCTTTTACATACATGTAAATTAAGTCCATTGTAATTGGACATTTAAGTCAATATTTTTGTTCAAAAGCCAGCTACATATGTACATCTGCTGCATTTAAGAGAGCAGCAAGTTGGAAATGGCAAAGGATTGGCTCCTTCCATGTATTGCTTTCTTGGCAAACAAGACAAAAATGTGATAATACCACAAGTAAAAATCTTAAATACTGACCTTGTACAAACTGCAAGCTATGCTAGTTCAAAGGATTTAAACCTGGAGTTACTTCTTTAACCATGTAACTGACCTATCAACAGCTCTTTAAAGTCAATGGCAACGTTTTCCTTCAAATTTTCCTTTCTCGGGCTATTGGCAGAAACAAAACCCTTTGGACTCTTTGCAACCTGTTCTGGAACCCTTGCCTTAGAAACAGTTCCTTAGTTGGAATGTACCCGGCTGCAAGACTCGTCTCCTTGTCTTTCTGTACACATTCTTACTTAAGCTCCTTATCCACGAGTTTTCTGCTCCCACATTTATAATGATGAACACAAACAATATCATAATCCCTCAGATATTTGCATTAAATATTTTTCTTGGGAAATCCTAAAATATATGACAATAGTCACGAAAGTGTTAGGATCTCATGATATGCTGTCTGTATTTTAACCTACCTATACCTGAAGAAGTGGTCACCTAGATCAAACTACAAAATGCCCAAAAATATTTAAGTATCTGAGAAAAGTGTTTAATTATAGCGGGAAAGTGAAGTGGTGATTAATGGAGGTTGTATGTCGTCCAATTAAGGGCCAGTGTTAAGTGGTTCACTGTCAACACAGAAGCACTCGCTGTTAGTGGTGACTATAGGGAATGGTCAGCCATAAAGCAAAGGTAAGGGAGTCCCAGAGCATCAGCTCCCTCAAAATACTGCCAAATGACCCACACAGGCCACTTCGTTTCTATAAATATTCCCCCCAAAGTGTGCAAGATGTTGCCCATTCTCTCTGGTTCCTGATTTCATTTGCACCTCTGAGCTCAGCTAATCAATCCAGTAAAGAGATAGGCCACCACACTGCCCAAATCTTCACTGGCTCACTTAGTAGTATGTCAGTATAAATACTGCCAGCCTCTGTAGAGACTGATAGTAGACATTTCAGTCTATCACCCAGTTCAAGCCAATTCAGTACACTGTTTCATAAACTAACCAATAAATCCTCACTTTGCATACATCAACAGTCCTTCAAGGTCTCCCCTTGACAGAGCTCCATCCTGGTCCCTCATAAACTGCTGTCACTCACAAAGCCCTCACTATGCAGTTTCAGGAAATGCATCTAACGTCTTTTGCTTCACCTTTGATGTGTTAAAAAGTGGGTAGCTACTTTCCCCATCACCTATCTTTCTCATCTTTTTCAAAGCCCACTGCGATCCTTTCTTAATAGATGATCATTCAGACTCCATTTGGGTGTGGAGGAGACAGAGACTACTAGGCCTCCAAGCCTGGTGGTTGAGGCCATTTGCCACAGATGTCTCGGACTTCTTCCTAATATGGTGCTGCAAGCAAGTCCAAGTGCAACTCTTTCTACACATGGCTTACAGTGTAGCGAGGGCAAACATGAGTCATTGCAACAGGTCCTGAGCAGTGGCACAACATCTTAGGCAGTTCTGGCCCTCCCGGTTGTGTGCAGGCAGGTACCCAGGCAGCAGGTATGGCCTCCAGGACAATTTCTCATTAGTGATGCTTCTTCGACAACTGTGGCCTTCCAGACTGATTAAGCCTTCGCTTCAGTAGCGACACTGCTCCTCTTCGGCATCTGCAGTGGCAGCACTGTTTCTTGGACCCTTGGCTGGCTGCCAGATGAGTCAATGGAATCAGCATGCAAGTCCTTGTAGCAGCAGTGTCTTTGGTAATTGCGGACATCTGGTCCGAATGCAGACGGATACCCATGCAAAACAGTTGTGGAATCTTGTCATCTTTATCAGCAGTTATGTATCTCCGGCAACTGCAGCCTTAAAGGCTGCCCGAGTTTCTGCTTCAGCAGCAACATGACTCATCTTCTCTGGCATCAGCAGTAGCACTACTTCTCGAATTCACGAAGGGATCCCAGAACACATGTGGTGCTCCTTCTTGCAAAGTCTTGGGGCAGTTCACATAGGAACCACTCAGCGAGACTGGGATACCTCCTCATAGTATAGGTCAACCTTAACTTCGCCGTCTAGGGCAGTCAACTTTGTCTGGAAATTCCTCTCGCCTGGAGGATGCAAGGAGTCTCCTCCCGAACAGTTTCTCCTCCTGCAGGGCCTAGCTCGTTCCTTCACCCTATCACCAGGCAGGCTTCTAGGCATGAGGTAGATCCTCAGCTTCTCCAGAAGAGAGTGCAGACTTCAGGTGATATCCCCTCACCTCTGAAAGATTGGTTGTCATGGTGATACCAGCCCTAGTCACACAGTAGTTCCTTGAATACACTGCGGAGCAAGCACTTCCTTTGTTAAGAAGAACTAGGAACTGGAACCAAGTTAGGTTGTTTCGATCTCACATCATCTTACACATTTTTCAGGCCAAGAATATGGATCCACTGTCTAAGGCTTCAGAACTTTTTGGGAGTGTCATTGTCTGGCTGTCTCACAAGCACAGTTGGTGTGCAAGCTGTGCTCTCGAAGCATGTAACAAAGAGACTGGCTCGAAACAGAAACATCTTGAAACAAGGGCACAATGCAGTGTGAGATCTCTGCACCTAGCTGTCACTAGTTTTCCTGAAGGCAGGCCACGGCTAAAAAACCTCTGTACCTCAAGCTGCAGAAAGTGTAGTCCCACCCATCAAAGGTACCATCAATTAAATGTCAATCTTCCATATTGTATTGTGCTAAACGAGGTGCAAAATAGATGCGCCTGATTGGTGTTGGTGTGCTGTGAAAGCAGACTTTTACAACACACAGACAGATTTACAAACCTTTTGCACTGCAAAGTGACGCAAACCTGCACAAAAACTTTTTTGTTGAATTAGTTGCCTAAAAGTAATGCAAAGCAGTGCACAGAATGTCAGTGCAAGGCTCTGGGTTTCACATAACAGCAGAACTTTATATGAGAAGAACTAGTAATCTTGCTTCTCCTACGTACAGAGAAAAAAACCTATTCATATCACTGATGCATAAAACTAAATATTGTACACTGCAACTACTGCTTCATGTGATGCACCAGGGGCATCGACAGTAGTCCTGTGTCCCCTATCAAGGCATGCTAAGTATGCCCCTCCAAGCCACAGAATAGTTTCTGACCCCATTTTACCAGAGACAGGCCTAGGCCATTGGTCACACGCTAGATTAGTGGGATGCCAGGGCCAACCAGAAGGTCAGGATGCCAGTTTCACATGTAGTTGGGCACTCAGGGCAGGGATACATGCCCGTTTACCAAGCAGGGGACATTTCAGACCCTAGATGATCCAAGTGGTTGAATTCTTTGCCACTTCCTCCTATTTCTACCACAGTAAACTGACTAGTTAAACACTCTCCAGTGGCACCGACTGGCATTTGCAGGCAACAGGAAATACCTCTTTGCTTTTTAACTAACACTACACACAAGCTCTGGCAATACTCAACTGCCATTAAGTGTTCCACAGTAGACCACAAGATTCTTCTGGATTTCCTGAAAAAATACATGGTGATTATGATTATGAGGCTCACATTTCCCCAGGACATACCTTAACAGACTACGATGGATGCCTTCGTTCTGGGATGGGGGAGCACAAATGAATCACCTACAGATTCAAGGCACATGGTCGGGGGTCGGAAAAGAAGAAGTCTTAACATATTAACGTCCTGGAGCTGAGGGCATTGCCCCTTGCTCTCAAATCTATTCTTCCAGCTGTTAAGTCAAATTCCCTTGTGATTCGGACAGATAACATATTTGTATTTGTTAAGCGCAACATTCATCCGAGAGGATATTACGGCGCTAGGAAAGCTATGACATGAAATGAGGGTGGTGTGATACTGGGGACATCTGTGAGTAAGGGAGCCTAAGCGATACGATGTTGAATATCAACAATTATAACCTGGGGAACAGATGTGTTTTCAACTTCCTTCTGAAAGACATGTAGTCGTCAGTAAGACGAAGGTCTAAAGGAAGTTCCTTCCAGAGAGCTGCCGCCAGATGAGAGAAAGAGCGGCCCCCTGCTCTAGCTTTCTTGATGCGTCTGGTTTTTGCCAGTGCGTGGTAGCAGCACCTCAATTTACATGTGGGGGCATGCAATTCGACTTTGTCTTGCAGGATTCTGGAACCACGTTTGTGTAGTGCTTTGCGTGCATAACCCAGGAGCTTGAATTTGGCTCTTAGGCACATGGGCAGCCAATGGAGCTCCCTCAGATGTTCTGATGCCGAGCTGTATTTGTTTTTGTTACACACAAGTTTGACAGCTGCGTTCTGGACTACCTGTAAACGAGAGAAAAGGTAGTCTGCCATGCCCACATAGAGCAGATTCCCTTAATCCAATTTGCTTGAGAGTAAAGCCTGAGTGATGGTTTTCCTACAATTCAAGGGGATCCCTAAGAAGAGTCTTCTTAGTAGCTTCAGTGTAGCAAAGCTTTTCCAGCACAGAGCTCAGATTTGGTCCTGCATGGTTAATGCATTGTCGATGAGTATGCCCAGGTTTTTTGCAAACTGTTTGGGCTCGAGGGCTGCTCCTAGTAATTGGGGCCACCAGTTTGCATCCCAAATTAGGTGGGCTCCTCCAAAAAGTTAAATCTCTGATTTTCCAGCATTCAGTTTCAAACAGTGGTCTGACATCCAAGTCGCCATTTCTGAAAGGCAGTTAATCAGATTGTTCCTGGTGTCCTCATGCCTTTCTTCGAAGGCTATCAGCAGATGCGTGTCGCCCGCATAGGAGCAGATATTAAAGCCCCATTTCTTGCTGATTTTGGCCAAAGAGGATACATAGGCATTAAAAAGGGTGGGGCTCAAGGAGGCTCCTTGCGGGACACCGTAATTAATGGTTTTTGGGTTGGAGGCGAAGGGGCCCATTTGTACTCTTTGTGTTCTGTTGCATAAAAAGGAGCTGAAACATTGAAGAGCTTTAGAGTGTAGACCCTTTTCATGTAAGGTACTCAGCAGGAGGCCATGAGAAACAGTATTGAGAGCCGCCGACAAGTCCAGAAGGATCAGGGCGGCAGCTTTACCCTGGTCTACTAGGGATCTGATGTTATCTAAGACCGCCACTAAGGTGGCTTCTGTGCTGTTTGTGGCTCTGAAGCCAGTCTGAGATGGGTCCAGGAGTACATTGGTTTCTAAAAAGTCGGTTAATTGTTTGTTGACCAGCCTCTCCAATACTTTAGACAGATATGGAAGCTGGGAGATTGGCCGGTAGTTCGCGGGGTTGTGGACTTCCGTGCCTGGGTTTTTTAGCAGTGGGAATACAGTGACTTCCTTCCAAATATCCGGGAACACAGCAGAGTCTAGGGATTTATTGAATATTTGGGTTACATGAGGGCATGGGACCGGTATAAGCCGAAAGAAGATAAAGTGTGGGCATGGGTCAAGCGGGGATCCCGATATGACATCAGTCATCGCTTTAGCGACCTGCTCTTCTGAGAGGGGGGCAAAATTGCTTACATGAAAACGTGCTTCAGGATGAGGAGATAGGGTTTCCCAGTCTGGCTCATCTGCGATGGGTTGGTTTTTAAATGATGAGTAAATTTCAGAAATTTTGTCAGCAAAGAAGTTGCTGATTTTTTCACAGTAGTCTACTGAAGGGGGCAGAGTTTGGGACATGTTGGCTGATTTGCAAAGTTCCTTCACTATTTTGTATAGCTCTTTAGGTGAGTTAGGTGATATTGATGTTGATTAGGTGAGGTGAGGTGATATTGACAATGCATTACCTAACAAGTCTGGAGGAGTACAAACTGGAATTCTGTCTATGGAACTGAGGGATTGTCAGGGATTCCCACAATGCAACATTCTACCCTCCAGGAATTCAAACCTGCGAAGCAGACTCCTTCAGCCGGAGTTTTCAAGAAAACCACAAGTGGGCATTAAATTACGAAGTACTGCATGATGTCTTCTGTAAATTGGGATTTCCCCAGATACATCTTTTCACAAATGCAAAAAACATGAGATGCTCAAACTACACCTGAAGATTTTACCAACTGGAAACATTGGCAGCATTTAATCATTGCTGTTGGATGCTGGTGAGCACCACAGGCGTTTATTTCAAAGAGACTTGAGCTCTTTCCCCCTTCTCTCAGAGCCTGACCAGGTCTGCAGCTTCCTTAATTTACAGGAGCAGGACAGCAGACCAGTCCCTTTCCTATATCCACTAAGGTCACAGAAACAGAAAAAGGGCCACCAGTACAGCCATTCTTACCCTTTCCGGTTATAGGGCAACCCTTTTGTTATTCCCACACAATGCAATGGAAATAAAACAGGATTGTTACACACACGCATTGTTGGTTTACATGTTGCTTCTTGGCCTAACTGATTGTACAGCTGATGGGCAGGACATAGCAAAGATGGGCAACACCTCCCGCAGTATTTGTGATGCAGCTGCATTGAGTGAGATAAGGTCTGATTTCCTGCTATATACTCCTCCTCATTCACTTCCCATGAATTTGGGGGACCTGTGCTTAATTTTTATTCATTTTGTTTTACAACTTAGGCACTACATTTGGGAATGTCCTTTTGATAAGCTGTTTGAGGAAATGTGTTTATGCATTTCCACAAATATCCCTGATTGGATAATTGTAATATTCCTGGAGTGGCTGTGTACATTTTGGTTCACTGAGTTTCTGTCCATACATGAGGCTGCTGTGCAGATTGAATGACTATTCTAATATGGGACTCAGACCCTGCCCTATAACCAGCGGCGGCTCGCGGTGGAGCATCACCCCACTGGCTCAGAGCCAGCAGATAAAAAATAAAATTATATTTTATTATCGTTTTATTTTTCAGCTGCTGGTTGAGCCAAGCGTGTGCAGGGAGGGGCTTGGCCGGGCCATAGGAGGTAGGAGGAGTGGAGTGCACTTATAAGTGCACATGCCAGTTTGTCTGGCCATCTTAGTCCAGTCAAACTGACATACGCAGTTAGGTTTCTCCAACCCAGCTTTATTACACATCTGGGTGGAGAAACGGCACAGACTCCTGAGCAAGCGTTAAACCAGCCCGCACAGGCCAATCTCTGTGCTGCTCTCATGCAGTATGAGAGCAGTCCAGGGATTGGATGGGGAGTCTCTTATGGTATCCCAGGGACTGCTGGGAGCAGGAAACAGAGGAGCACCAAGGCACGAGGCAGCGGCAGCATCAGGTTAGTATTTGTTATTATGAATCCCCCCCTCTGCTGCTGCCCCACCAATTTTTATTGCCAGCAGCCACGACTGCCTCTAACCTTCCATCACTGCACTTTGAAGGCTTGCTCCTGAAGTCTGCCAATATGGACACGTACAACTTCCACAGGAATGCTTGAACATTTTAAAGGAGGCTAGGCTCTATCAACTTTAAAATGACAGAGGTTCTGAATGTGGCATATTCTGGAAGACTATTGCTCAGATGCCAAGAAGAGGCAGTACTTCCATATCTTCTCTTTTAGGCAAATGATGTACTTCAGTTTTGTTTGATAAAAGTATATCTTGCAGCCATTGCTGCTTACAGGAAACGTGCTTCACAAACCTTTTTTCAGAGTCCCTGTTATAAATAATTTTTCTAGAAGGGACATAGCCTTTATATTCTGCATCTCTCCTTTAAAAATGGTTCATGTAAAAGCTTTTTTGTCAAAGGAAAATTGCAATAGGGAGCCCTACCAAAAAAAACACTGGGGCGTTATATTAATATCCATATTAGGAACAAAAAGACAGTTCAATCATAGCAAGGTCCATCCAGATGGGTCAAGATATTCTTCCATTCGTCCATCTATAACTGCTCTGTTTGCTTTCCTGTCACTTTTATTTGAATAATGACTTTCTCTATTTTTTTTTTAATTGTTGGCTTCTTCTTTAAAAATATTAAGTAAAAAAATTGGCCAATATAGCCTTGATTAGGAATTCAAAAGCATTGTTTTTAAGAGTCGGGTTTTCAAGAATGAAAAGTACTATATATTTTCAAAATGCTCCAGGATCCCTGAACATAAGCTTTTCAGGAACCATGGACGAGCCTGCAATTTGGCCAAAACTTAATCAGACTTTTTAACCAGACTTTTATGGAGGCATTTTGGATGTACTCCAGGTGTCCAGTCAAACTGGATAGAAGGCCTAAATATACGCTGATTGTAAAGTTTACTGTGGATTAATGACACAGAAATCCAACTTCGGGTGAAAAGTGTCATGAAACAATGGAACAAAATCACTGAATACCTGAGGTATATCTATTGGATGGAGGAGAACTTCATGGAGAACTTCATGTGCCTGAATAGGACCAAACCTGAAATACTGATGAGAGGTAGCACACTGAAAGACTATGGGCCTCATTTACAAGGAATTAACGCAGCACGGTGCCGCAAGCCATTTGGCTGCACCGCGCTGCGTTAATTCCGAAGCACAGGGATGCGTTATATCTACGACAATATGACGGATCGCTTTGCTCTCCCCTGTGCTAGGGCACTATTTGCTGCCATGCACCGATGTGGGCACCTTTGCACCATAGTGCAAGGGTGTCTGCGTTGAGGGGAATGACTGCTTATGTGCAGGAAGGTGTCCCTTCTTGCACATAAACAATCTGAAATGGCGTTTTGAAACTTCTACGTGTGCTGCTTAATGCAGCACACATAGAATTTGAAAAACTTCATTTTTTTAATGATTGTTTATCACAAGAGGTGATTTCCTTATTCTATTTGTGCTGCAGAATGCACCAGAATAGAAATAGGAAAAAAAACGAGGAGGAATGAAACCATTTCGCCTCGTTGCACCTCCCTATGCCTTCCCTGGGGAGGCGTAGCATTCTGACGCATTTTCAGGTTTATGATTTCTTGTAAATCTGGAAATGTGGCAGAAGCCATGGGTGTTGCATAGGAACACCCACAGCAACACCCATGGCACACCCCTTTCATGCAAAGTGTTGCGTGTAAAGGGGCCATATTTGTAAGGACACGAAAAGCCACGCAGAGTGGCTTTACGTGTCCTTGTAAATAAGGGGCAGTAGGATGCGCCGTTGGTGCGTCACAAAAAGTGACGCACCGGTTGCGCAAGGGGCTTGTAAATAAGCTTCTTTGTGTCTGTCAACTGCCCCAAACCTGGCAACTAAAGAAACACCCATGTAGAAAGGAAACCTTGGCATAGGTTTTGATTTGGACCTCTCTTTCAATCAACCAATCATGAATATTGTAAAAAGAAAACAGTGACACCCCCAACATAAACTAATCTTTGACTGCAGAGCAAAAGAATATTGATAATATCCTAAGGTAGACTACTGAAGCATAGTGTACATTGATGCGTCAAAACAAGTCAAACTAGTGCTCTAGAGGAACTGATACTAGTCGCCAGACCTTTCTTGAACTAGAATAAAACAACCCATATCATACCTGCTTTGAAAGAAATGGCTTCCTGTGAAACAAAGAGTAAAGTTTAAAGCTATCTATTCAAGACTTTTGGGGGGCGTGGTCGGGAGCGGCAACATGGCGGACGTGTAATCGTTGAGCTCCGTCCCGACCCGTCCAATAATCCTGAAAATATCCCTGACATTAGTGGGATTGCCTGCCACGGGGAGCGGAATTCACTCCCCGAAGCGTTACACCTGGTCATGAGCAGAAAGAATTTGGAAATCGGAGCCGGAGGGAGCAAAAACGGAGAACGAAGTCCCGGCCGGGACCGGTGGCGCAGCAGGCCGCGGAGAGAGTGAAAGTGAAAGCAGCAGCCTGAGAAGGGAACGAGTGATCGGAGCTGCATAGAACAGGACTGTGACACTACGTGAGCCTCTCCGACTGAAGGACGGCTGTAGGTGGAAGACGTGGGCCGGATGAGCCGGAGACCCTGAGAAGCGACGCCGCCACAGGAAAAGTAATCCGAGTGGGGCCACAGTGCGAGCATGGATCTAAGATGGCGGTGGCGAGGCTCCGAGACCGGAGCTGAGGAAAACGCATCCCCGAACAGGCACTGGGACCATGAGAAGCGGAGGCCACGGAAGAAGAGACACGCACCATTCGGAACTGCAGAGCGCATCGGAAGACCACGAGGTAGGAGACATCAACGTTCCCGGTCAGGAGCGGGGCCCCGTGGAACCCGGAGGGAGGCTGCCATCGGGACTTGACTGGGTTAGCTGGAACATCCCTGCTACGAAACTGATGGGAGGACAGGGGCCCGCAGCCTGAGTGACGCACACCTTCAGAGAGAAGTGGGGGATCCCCTGAGTCTTAAGGCCTCAAATTCTTAAGAAGTAGGAACGGTGGGGAAGGCCTGGGACAAAACGAAGGCGCCTTGCCCCCTTGGATGGGTCCCGAGGGCAAGGAACAACCCTGAGAGGGCAGGACCCCCTCGGTGGTACTACGGACACAGAGCAAGTGGGCAAGAGACCTCTGGAGGACTATAGAAGGTGCAAACTCAGGGCGCCGGGGACACGAGACAAGCCGCCTAAGTCAAAGAGGGCTGCTCCACTGAGGCAATGGGGAAAGAAAGCCTCGCAACAAACTGTCTGGACCTCTGAGGGGGGTGCGCAAACATTGCAACTCACTGAGCCCCCATGCTACATAAAAGAAAGGAAGTGACAACACAAGAAGGCCAGGGCCGAGTAACGCGAGAGGCCGGGGCTGCAGGCACGACGAGACTGAGGGCCCGCAGGTCATGATTGCGGGGACCAACAGATAACGACCAGCAAAGAGAGACATTGGGCTAGCCAGAGTAAGCTGACAGAAAGCTCATCCCTAAGACCCGGCCCAAATACCAGAGAGGAGGCACCGCAAATGGAGTAGGCCTAAGGGCCCCAGGACCAGATTGGTGGGGAGGTCGAACACCACCGGAGCTACAAAAGAACCACAGGGAAGACTCAGCTACTGGTGATCCAGGAGAGATAGCTCTTCTGCGAATCAATAAAATTCTGATTACTAGCTTGGTGAGTCCCAAGAGGCCATGCTGAAACAGAAGGGCAAGACGGGAACAACCCAGCCGCCCACGAGGGAGCCCTCCCCGGCCCCGCCGGACACCAATGGCGGAGATCTGACAACCACGGACTTAGCCCTGCATCAACACCTAGTCAAAGTCCTGGCTGCCATAGCGGACACTAGGGCAGCCATCAAACAGGATATAAGGCCAGTATCAGTAGGGCTGGGCGCAAAACACCAGAAACTAGCTGACCGAGTCAAGGAAGTGGAGAATACAGTGGAAGAACTGGGACCTGAGCGGAAACAAGGAGAAATCCACCTGAACGGACTCACAGCAAGAGTGACCGAACTGGAACATAGAGCCGAAGATGCAGAAGGTAGAAATAGGAGGAGTAACATATGGATAATAGGCATTCCTGAAGGAACTGAGGGGGCAGACATGACGGTGTTCCTGGAAACATGGCTGCAAGAGATACTGCCGCCAGACCCCCGCTCCAAGTCCTTTGCCATAGAAAGAGCCCAACGAGTACCACGTCGACCTCCTGCCCCGGGCGCCCTCCGAGACCGGTGGTGGCCAAACTGCTACACTTTAAAGACAGAGACTCTAAACTCCAACCATCTAGAACTAATGGGCCCTACACCCTAAATAACTGTAAGGTATCAATGTTCCCGGACTTCACGGCCCGTGTACAGGCGCAGCGAGCATCCTTTATTGAAGTAAAGAAGGCACTACAAGAAGAGGGCCTAAAATACTCATTGATCTTCCCGGCGAAGCTTCGCATCATACTAAACGGTTCTACACACTTCTGCCTAAGCCCGTAGGAAGCCTGGACCTGGCTGGAGGCTTATGGAAAGGGGGCTCCTTTGCCTAAACCACAGCGAGGCCCTCGAAGGCTGAAATTCACAGAGGGCCTAAAACGTAAAAGACTCAAGAAACCGAGCGTGCTGAAGAAACCAACGATATCGCAGACACAACAGGACAGGAAAGCCGCTCTACAAGCTGTTGCATCATTGATGTCATCGCAGGACTCTGGAAAGCACTCGGGCTCGTCGTCGGAACAGCTTGAGATGTCGTCGGAATCAGAAGTTAATGCAGGGACAGACACGGAACTGCCGGACATTACTCCAAGATCGGCAGACGACATCATATGAAAGGACTGTACGCTGGGGAACATCTTTTGTGTGACCGAGGGCTGGGACTTCAACCCATTCCATCTACAATGAACTCCTGAGGCGGGCAATGACCGGCCTCCTGTACGAATGGCAGAATCGGGACGGGAGCGACACACTCTTCCATTCTTTTTTCCAGATTCTTTTCTTTTCTTGTTATCCACAACATCTGGTGATCACTATATTCCTCTAATCTCCCCCCCCACCAGAGTGTCCCACCTCAGAAGTTGAAGGCGGCGTTCTACGAGTGGTAATGTTTGGTTCCAGGTTTGGGCAGCTGCCCGTTGCCGGTCTGCTCTTGGGTGTGGGGTTTGTAATAATTGGGTTTGCTGTTTGCCTTAATGGGGTCCTTCTCTCATCTGCTGAAGCGGGGGTGGAGGAGTAGGGAGGGGGGGTGCGTGATGTGGTACTACAAATGGCAGGAGCAGAAGAGGTTAAGTTGATTTCCTGGAATATTAGGGGCATGGGCTCTCCCGCCAAAAGATATAACATTTTAAGCTACCTTAGGCGAAGGGGGGCGCAGATAGTAATGCTGCAGGAAACTCACCTGACCACAGAAGAAGCCAATAGGCTCAAACGCAGATGGCGGGGTCAGCTATTTGCGACAACTTAATCAGCATACGCCCGAGGAGCACTGATCTGGGTTAAGTCTGGAACTCCCTTCTAGGCCACACATACAATCATAGACAAAGAGGGGCGTTATGTCCTATTGAAAGGGAGACTGAGAGGGAGAGAGATCATGATAGGAAGCATATAAGCCCCGAATCAGGATCAGACGCAGTTCTTCCAGTGCTTGTCTGGCCCTCTTTCACAGCTGGCGGCAGGTGAGGTAATCCTAGGGGGTGATTATAACTGTGTAATAGACCCCGCCATGGACAGATCTAGGCCTCCCTTGAAAGATACGATGGCGGCTGCTACGGCCACGGGCCTGCGTAGCTGGATGTCCAAATGGGAGCTGCTAGATGTGTGGCGGCTACATCATGGCCAAAACAGGGAATACTCATACTACTCGCCACTATACGACCTCCACACCAGACTAGACATGTTTCTTTGCTCTTGACAACTAGCGGCTACAATGCAGGACTCGGAATATCTGGGGAGATCGCTATCCGACCATAGCCCCCTCCTGTTGCGATTTGTTCCCACTCCAGAGAGAGCGGCCATCCCCCTGTGGAGACTAGAACCGGGGCTCTTAGAGGACAATAGTTTT
The DNA here is from genome assembly GCA_963921515.1 of Calotriton arnoldi. Classification (NCBI taxonomy): domain Eukaryota; kingdom Metazoa; phylum Chordata; class Amphibia; order Caudata; family Salamandridae; genus Calotriton; species Calotriton arnoldi. The sequence goes on along the minus strand of CAWUFW010011422.1, from coordinate 406,042 downwards.
AGACAAGGCCTTTCTACTGCAATCTCACAATACTTTAAGATAAATCAGAACACCGCTAGCATGCCACTGATAGAATGGGACGCCTTTAAGGTGGTAATTAGGGGGAAATGCATGGGACAGACAGTGGGTGCCCCAAGAGAAATAAATAACGAACTCCAGGCAAGAGAAACACAGATAGAGGCATCTGACAGAACTATAGAACAAGACGCAGAGACCAAGAAAACCATATCAGACCCGAGAAGTACTTACAATGAAACATGGGAGAGGTTGAGCGCGCTAGACCTGCGCACCTACCGGGAAAAACAACATGTAGAGGGGGAGAAAGCAGAGAGGTAATTGTCTAGGATGATCCTACCAGAGACAGGGGGGTCCCCGATCCCGTCCCTACTAACAGCAGGAGGACAACTACTCTTCTCACCCAAATGAATCAACGATTCTTTTAGAGATTACTGTGCAGCATTATACGCGGAGGCTAGTGATATACAGGAGACTGACTTAACATTGTATCTGAGAGGGTTGGAGATCCGGCAGATAGACCAAGTGGCACAAAAGGACCTAGGGGCAGAGATTAAGGCACATGAGATTAGCGCAGCAATTAAAGAGATGGCCAGAGGGAAGACCCCGGGACCGGACGGTCTCCTGGCAGAATTCTACTGTACCTATGCAACTACCCTAGCCCCACAATTGGAAAAATTATATGCAGCTTCCCTACAGAGAGGGCAATTACTAAGGTCTACCAGAGAAGCGCTAGTGGTCCTGCTACCTAAAACCAAGTCAGATACACCGAGAACGGCAGACTTTATGCCATTGGCGATGTTGAACCTAGATTTTAAAATATTGAGTAAGGTCCTGGCATCCAGGTTAATGCCCCACATGTGGGGAATAGTGCATGGGGATCAGAATGGGTTCATACCGACTAGGTCGACCTCGAACAATTTGAGGAGATTACACCAAGTGTTGTTTCACCCGGACATGGAACGGTTCCCTAACGTGGTGGTGGTAGTAGCCGTGGATCTAGAAAAGGCCTTCGACTCCCTCCAATGGGATTTCCTATTAAAAGTGATGGAATCTCAGGGACTGGGAGAAGAGTGGCTGGATTGGGTGAGTCTGCTCTACTCGAGCCCGACGGCAAGGGTACGTTCAGGCAGACTGGTGTCGGAATCCTACCCCATATATAGGGGTACGAGGCAGGGATGCCCACTGTCTCTGCTGCTCTTCGCCTTGGCTATGGAGCCTCTGGCGGAACACTTCAGGCAAATGGGAGAGAGGTATGGGATCCCCCAGATGGTTCGGTGCATATGATCTCATTATACGCTGATGACATCCTACTTTATCTAAGAGATGGAAGGGCAGATCTACAATCAGCGTTCCAAATTATAGAAGAATTCTCCAAACTTTCGGGACTCAATATTAATGAAAGCAAGACACAGATCTTCCCAGTGAGCCCCACACTGATTAGACCCCCAGATCTGCCAGAGGGACTAGCATGGAAGACAACCTCCATAAAATATCTAGGGATACAGATATTCCATAGCAAAGTAGACCTACTAGAGGGTAACCTAGGGAGGGCGGTCAGAGCATTTTAGACGAATGTAACATTCTGGCGGTCGCTTAGGTTGCCAGTAATGGCGAGATTGCCGCTTTCCAAAATGGTAATGCTGCCAAAATTACTGTATTATTTCGTAAACCTCCCGGTGGTGATTCCAAAGAAATGGTTCAGGGATCTGGACAGGCTGTTAAGAGACCTGATATGGGATGGGGGCATGCACAGAGTCTCATTAAGGGAGTCCCGGAGTTTGAGGCTTACTATCTGGCAGCGCAGCTCCAGTGGTTGGCCCAACGGTAGGAGGGGCTGGGGCAAGAGTCACTACCGCTGGGGGCTAAATCCCCTCAGGAAATTATACTACCCAGAATGCTGAGACCCAAATTCAAGATCGCACATAAAAGAGTACTGCTAGATGTAGCTCTGCAATGTTGGTACAGATGCATAAAAGGAGCCACGGAGCTACCACTGTATGCGCCGGACCTTCCCATAACAGGCCTTCCCAGAGAAGGCGAGGGGGGGTCCTCTACACGAGGCCAGTTGAGAGCATGGAGGGATGCCGGAGTATACACCGTCCGAGATTGTTATCAGGATGGGGAAATTCTACCCCTGGAGGAGTTCCTAGAATATCACAACCTAGGCCCGGGGCAATTTTTAAATTGCCATGCAGTTAGAGGAGCCATGCCTGGAATTTGGGGCAGGGGAACGCATGAACCAGACACACATCCAGTTTTGCAGACTATGGTAACTCTGGGAAAGGCCAGACACCTAGTGAAATGGCTGTACAAGGCAATAATGGAACTAACAACGGCAAACCTGACGCATACACAAGAGAAGTGGGAGGGACTAGTTGTTAGGTCCCTATCGGAGAGAGAGTGGAAAAAATCCCTAGAACATATCGGCAAGGTATCCCGAAACTCGAATTTTAAACTCATACAGATCAACATACTACACATGACCTATCTCACGCCTCTCAGGATTAACGTCATATATGGGATTACTGACTCGGTGTGCCCCCGGTGTGACGAAGTAGACACTAATCTGATACACATGATGTGGGACTGCAGGGGAGTCAGGGAGTACAGGCTAAATATAGTGGAATTTCTGAACAAGGTCTTGGCCCGCAAATTAAACTGTAATCCACAGATGTGCCTGATAAGGCTATACCGCAGACCCAAGGCTCGGAAGCTAGGACATAGGTTTGTAGATCTAGCTTTATTACTAGCAAAGAGACAAATAGCCCGCAAATGGAAATCAAAGAGAAATCCTAAGGTAGACATCTGGGAACAAGAACTCTCGAGGTGGGCTAGGGCGGAGGAAAGGGCTCTGATAAGAGAAGACAAGATAACAAAAAGGCGAAAACCCCTAGCAGAACCCTGGGCAGAAATATTGAGAAACTGGGAAGCCAGAGACTCCAATGAGGTAGGGAACTATGGCAAAGGACCCGAGATCGTAGATTAGAATGAGCACTCCCCTATTCATCCCCCGGGTGCAATAAGAGAAAGTCAACCGAGCTTCTATGGAGATAAAGGGAAAGGTATTTAATACGGGAGGAGACATGAACAGGACTTAGTAATAGTGGAGAAACAGTGGGTGCATGGGTGTCTCCCCCCCTCCTCCCCCCACTCCCGATTGATTAGATCAATGATAAAAGTTATAGAAGCTAACATACACCGATCGTGGTAAAAAGGGGGGGCCCAAACAGGGAAAGAACAGCAGAGAAGAGTTAAAATTGTTTGTTATAGAGTTGTTAGGCACAGAGTGAAAATCTAAGGAAAGAAATCAAGGTTTAATACAAGGTACACACTAAAGACTCTGAGCAGACCTGTAAAACGAAGATTACATGGAAAAACATAGATAAAACCACAAAGATACCATGCAATTGTAATTATCGCAAGAACAGAGATATAATGATTAAAAAGACAGGAAACAAAGTCGATAGATTGTAATAATAGATTTGTTGTTAGAGATTTCATGCTTCTGAATACCAATCTGATTGCAAATAATGTATAATATGTGGTAAAATGTGGAAATGCTTTATATAATCAAAATGCCAATAAAACAGATTTTCAAAAAAAATCTATTCAAGACGTTTTGGTACAAGCCCCAAAAGCCTCATAAAGTTTGCACTTCAGTATGCTCTGGCCTGAAACTTCAACTGAACCAATATCAGTCTTGTCAGCCAAGCTAAATTCAGATGGAAAAAGTATGGAAGCACAATCAAGTTGATGGGCTTTTAAATGTTGAACTTGCTCTAAATGTCAGGAGCCCTATGCACCAAACTTACTATTTCCCACCACAATTAAAGGGAGTGGAATCTTAGAGTTTCTACTGGTGGAGCCTCAGCTAGCTTCACTGGTGGGAAAGCTTTACCTACACTACAGGACCATTGGATCACCATGGTGCTGGAGCTTCTGTTCTTAGCGTAAGGTTACCATCACTGATGCCATGTTGCGAGGTATGACAGTCCTAGGCACTGGAATGAATCAATGGCCCTGGAGCAAAGGGAGTAAGCTCCCCGCATGTGAGGGACATTGTCTTCTTTGTTATTCGGAAAGAAACTCCTGCTTCAGAGTTTGAAAAAAAAAGATGTGTCTAGTAGGCCCAAAAAATGGCACCCACTTGGGCTAGTTCTCTGCCTTTAATGCATTCCCTGCTTTGGCTTATGCACTGAATGCAAAGATATCCCAGGCAGGCATGCTGCTATCTTTCAATTGAGCAGGTGGTCCTCCACTGCCATGGATGGCTGTAGAGCTTCCCGCCAGAAAATGAATGATATTGTTATTTTGTAACACATTCATGGTATCCACCTTCTTATAAGATACTATTCCTGGTTACATTTTGTGGTTTACCAATAGTTCCTCATTAAGTGTGGCCCATCAGTTACAGTAGGCCATTAATGGTAGTTACCGGGTCTATCAGAATGATACATTTAGCAGGAACACTGCTGATGAGGGGCATTTCAGATGGAGATTTCCCTTCTTTCAAGCTGGTGAAGTCTCTTGGTGAAATACTGGGAAAAATGTATTGAAATCAGACCTGTACATTTTTTTCTTGTATATTACTCCCCCAAAAATTATAATCCTCTTTATCCCCCCTTTGAAATTACTAGGATTCACTGTGATGGTAATTTCTTCCGAGGGAATGCTGGGGATTATAATTGGCCACTCAATGTTGAAATGAGGGCCTCAGAGTCTTCAGCATTAGGGAATGGTACTGTGCTTTGCCTTAACCTAAACAGACGTAGCTATTCTTACTGGGTTTTTTCAATAAATTTATCAAATGAAAATGTAATTGCTCCATCTTATTTAAAAGTCCTAACTATTTTCGTTATGTTAAAAAGTGTATTTCTGTATTTTCCACCAGATCTAAGAGAAACAGCAAGACTCCCGACAGAGAGCGATTGATAGAACATGAAGAGAACCCAGTTTTTGGTAGTGGCACGTCTACAAATGGAAGCCTGTTTCCCAAAGTGAGAGCCAAGCCTACTGTGAATGCGAATGTGGCAACAGCGAATCCATACACAAGTGATGAGACGTTTCAGAGATCTGTGCCCACGCGAGATTATGATGATGACAATGTAAGTTTTCGATTGTTCTCCAGTGGTAAGCAATTTTTGCATAGTTGCATTGAAAACATGTTCGTATTTATAATACATGACACATAACATATTTGTTTATGGGAGAAAAAGTAAGCAGTACAGGGGAATATGTGGTCAACAATGAGCAAATCACGTATTTACCTGTGCCTACAATTTTAAATATGTCAGAAATGCTATGCAATTTTAAATATGTGAAATAGAAGTCATTGTCCAACTCTAATGTCTAAACCCCATTGCAAGTTCACAATTTGTATTATCTTCCAGCATCCCCCTAAAATGTACACCAATCTGATCCTACCCAGCAGCTGCGGCCCATGCAGGTAGGAGGGTGGGGCCGGGTGTGGTGGGGGGGGGAGATTTCGACAGACGACGACGTGGGAATAGTAATTTTTTATTCAATTTTCCCTCGTGGTCGTCTGTCGAATCCCCGCCCCCCCCACCCGCCCCACCGCTCTTACCTGCACGGGCCGCAATTGCTACCGAGTTGGGTTTATACTATATAAATGCCAAAAACACAGATAAAAGTGATAGACCTGTTGGAAAGGTTTTTGACAATCAAGTGGTCATCTCAAAGCTGTACATACCAACATTGTGGTTTATGGAAATCCACCAGAGATGTCTGTACTGGGGCTGTTATTCTGAGGCCGGTGAATCCTCGATATGCCACAGAATTCCTCATCTTTTTGTAAGCCCAAGTGTTGTAGGAAGTCTAAGTAGGCAGTTGCCCGCTCCTTCAATTTTTGAACATGGCAGTGTTATATTTAGTTAGACTAACCTACTGGAGAGTAGTGGGTGCATGGTTTAATACCATGAAATAGCTGCAAGCTCGGCATACACAGGCTTTCATAGTTGGTGCCTGTCTGTTACCAACAGCAATCTGTTTGCCTGGCATTGTAACATTTCTAGTTAGATCATTGTGGAACATTGTGGAAAAAGCTTGTAGACTGCTATATATCAGAGTGATGAGAGACCAGACAAACCCATGGTACTTATTTTTATTTCTATTATGTATTATGTGCTATTCATGCACAGTATTTGTGAGTAGTCACAGCAGGAGAAACAAGTTAACTGAGTGATTTATCTCCAAGAAAGGTGTAAAAAAAAGCATAGAATGTACTATATGTAGCGGAAATTGCAAAAATGTCAATGGAAGCATATGCAAGTTGTCTTCTAGAGCGCAAGCACTACAAGGCTGTTAATAGATAGGACGACTTTGTGTAGGGGTGAGCCATTTGAGATCCGGAACAACCTTGTTCATTCAACTCATGAGTCACTGTTATCACAAGGTAATTGTTCCCCTTCTGAGTTAAAGGTTCCAAGCCAAATGTGAGTGATCCTGTCATTATCTGCACAGTAATCCTCCATGTGCCAGTCGTTAACACTATTAGGCCATGCTAATCGGGTCTCAGTTATTAGTTTTAGACCCGCATATTGTGCCCTCGTCATCCCTCCACCACAGGCAGATGTTTCAACTGACTAGCTGTTAAACAGGATCTGTGCCCCCTAGAATGCACTGATCCTCCTTTTCTGACATTAAGCAGGGGCTGCTGCCAGGGCAGGAAAGATAAACCTGGCTCAAACTTTACCTGGTGTCACAAACAGGGCCGAACTGGTTGTATCAGGCATTACGCGATTCCCCGGGAGGCTGGAAGGGTGGCGGACGGTTTTGCAGCAGTGTGGGCCGGTTTTGTTACTGAGGACCAGGTTTGCAGCGGTGCTGCAATATCGGCCCACAGTAACCAAAGCAGCAAGCAAGCTTTTCCTGCCTCCCGGGGCCTGGCAGTGCATCCCCAGGGGCTGGTACGAGAAAATTGCCAGGCCTGCTTTGGGATCGCAGTCCTGCCCTGGCCACAAATGTTATAATCCACCTTCGCGATCTACGGAGCGTTCTCTTTACTACACCGGTCAGTTGTCACTGAAGTCTGATACAGAAGAAACCAGTCAAGTATGACACACTCCAATTTGCCATATTAAGAGCTACATCTACGTGGGTTTTATTGGCACAGCTAACCATCAGAAGTCAAACATATATTATGCCGGTTTTATATGTAGTACCTTTTACTCCTTGGGCAGTTGAGCTCTGTTAGAACAAACCTTCTTCAACCATGTTCCGGGCGTGGGTTGAGAAGTTTGCCAATTACATACCTCTTATGTTGCATCTGTGGAGGCATCCTGGCAAAGCATGTGCCTGGTACCGAATGAGACTGTTTGAGAGACTTGCAAGTGTGTCATTGTCTCTGGTATATGGACAATTCAAGGCACACTTTGCATGTTTGTCTAATCGGGTGTCTTTTGTGGGACTGAGCCTCTGGACTGAAGTATCTAGTTTGTGAATTTCATGCACACGTTTTCCTTCTGATTCCACAAGAACGGTAGAGGATTTGTTTTGGTCCTGTTTTTCCTGTGTAAAAAGGCTCATTGGCCATTGTATCAAGTGCAATCACCTCCCAAGACAGTAGAAGGGTATTGCCTGCATTCAGAGTGTTTGAGGGTGGAGACACAGACACTGAAGGGAGAAAATATGGAGACAGGGCCTCCCTTAGAAATTCAATGAGGGCCTTGTAAGGAAAGGGCTGCAAATTACTTGTTTTCCTGAGCACTGCAGGTTTGGTAGAAGGTAAGTGTGAGGGATGGTGCTGCAGTTTCCTTTGGAGGAATTTTCTAGTCAGGGCCTTTCATTTTATGTGTCTGGTTGTCCTTCATCCCACCTTGATCAACAGAAGGGAGGAGAGGAGCATCTCTAGCAAACACATTTAACATATAAGTTATTCTGGAGGGGATGTGCTAGCTGGTGGATGACCATGCCTCTCTAAATTAGATCTTTGGTGTTCCTATATACTTATTAGCTGGCCCCGTCTACATGGTGGTGGGATGTTGGCCTCGTAGTCACATCACTTCTCGATCCTTATACTACAGAAGAAAAATCCTGGAACTCACCCTTGAAAGGTCTGTCCTCAGGGCTTCTCTTGCTGGTTGAATATTTATTTTTTCTCCTTTAAAATGGTAGAAGGAAATATAGAGTAGTTATGCTCCTGCTGGTGAAGACAGTAGTTGCCAATGAAGGCTGCAAAGTTTACATCAGCAAAAACCAACGTGGAGTTGGCTGAATGCGTCAGGATTACAATTTCAACTGTTGGGGCATTTGCACAGATGTATACGTGTATCTCCAAAAATCTGTTTATTGATAGCTAGACTATACTAATTTTCGAAGAACAAATCATTTTGTTGCTCATGCATTCTTTTGGTATTTCTGGCTCAGTGTGTATAACCACTGCTCTGAAGGCAAAGCGCTCACTGGATGGCACTAAAGTTAAATAGGTGAATTTACTGCGCTAGATGCACTGCAGAAACAAACTTATAAATTCCTACACTATTGATAAAATGTTTAGTATTTGTTTCAGAAGTTAGAAATGTATCTTGCTCACTTCAGTCAGATTTGGGGGTTTGAGACTATGGGCAGGTTACTTACAGCTCTGCTTTCAATGGATAGCATGGGGAGAAATGTGTCCTACCTGGTTTACTCCAAATCTTGCTGTTATTTAACATGTTTTTAAACATTCCAGCCCCTAACCCCATGGGAAAAATTTAATATAACCAATTTAGAAATGACAAAGTGAAGAGCTGGTATATATATATATCCCATTTTAGTTAATGTTATGGGTGAGCCATTTTTCATAAGCTAATATCAGTAATGTTTTCCTGAGGTAGAATGTTGGCTCTATTTACGCATTGCACTTATATTAATACCTCCTGGCAGTAACCTAGAGCTGTCCAACGCCTACACTTGGTGGTAGACAGCAGTCAGTACTGGATCATGTTAAATACAACGTTTGGTAGTGCCATCAGGGATGGCTTGCAGTGCATCACCCTATAATTGCCAACTAGAAATCATCAGATCTGAGTTTATGTGACTTCACTTCATCTTATGTGCCAGTCACCTGGTGAAGACAGGCCGCTGGGACAAGGATGGCTCCAGGAACCTACTGGTCATTACCAGGTCGGTGGTAGATATTTTAATATGCAGATTTAGACACATCCTTTTTAAAGATTTCGAGATTTGTTTGGAGTTGTACTTTTCAAGCCCATGCATATATATATACATATATTTCCAAGCTGCTTGTTAGACACAGCCTTTTGTAGTGATGCCCCACTCAGCAGGGCAGTCTCTGGTCTGGACAGACACAAAGAGGTGTGAACTTTCTGCAGTTATCTGCCATCAGCCCAATTGAAAGAGTGATGAAGGAAGCCAAAGGGCTGGGCCTCATCTAAGGAGTACCATTCACATTGCACAACAGAATCTTCAGTTCCACTCCACTCCTCACCTCTACCATCTACCAAAGGGAAGTTCTTGAGGAAGGCGAATTATCAGCCCCTTGCTAAGAGAGTCTTAATTGAATTTCTAAAAGGAGCCGTGTCACCATCCTCTTCCCGCCTCTGTCTGGATCGCCAGAGACAAAAATGCAGCCTCCAGCTTGTGCCATAGCAAACCTGAAGCATCCAAAATGGATCACAATTTGCTTTGTAATAATTATGTGAGCGAAACCTGAGGATGAATGTCAGAAGACATTTGCTCCAGCATTTACAGAATTTCCATTTCAATGTTTTCATCAATTGCCCATTTATATTTTCTCACATTGCACTGATCTTAAGTTTACTGCTTTCTTTGAGTGTAGCCTGAAGATCTTGATTTTTCTCTATATATGCGTCCAGCCATTTCTTTTCTCTTCCAACCCCCGAGCTGATCAGCTGACCTTGCTGAAGAGGTGGTCTATCAGTATCCTAGCAGCAGACACACTGTGAGTCTGATTCTAGTGCTCATCAAAAATACCTAAGGTAGCACATACAAATAACATTGTTTCTTTCTACATTCTTGCATCCTCAAATTGCACGCTATCTCAAATACCTAAAGTATAGCATGACAAACTGACCTTTACTTGAAACTCTTGATTGTTGTCTCTTATTATTATTCCAAACAGTCCTCTCCTTCACTTCTGCCCTCTGTACGCCTCCTCTCTCTGATCCCAACCTACTCCGAGTCACATGCATGTTTGCCTCAATCTCTATTATTGAATTTCTGCAAATTGCACCCAACTCATTTACAAGATCACAACTTCTCCTTCTTTGCTCATCAATTAATACCACCAACCATCTGCATGAATTCACATACCCTCCCACTAATAGTCATACCTAACTTATTTTTAATGTAATCTACCACAGAGACGCTGGAGTCAATAAATGAAATAGATTGCTTGAGCGCACAAGACTAATTCCAATAGCTGACAATAACCAATAACCTTGGATTCCGGAGCAGCAGGCTGCCTGATGTAAAGCACTTGAATGCCTTGTAAGCGCTATATAAAAGCAATTACTATACAATTGCAGTCTTTGGAGAAATTGTATCCAAAATTTGGCCATTTCACTACATGAACTGTGTTAATTATAGCAGGGGTACATGCCAGTAAACCATCAGAGATCTATTGGGTTACTCATCTTGATACATGGAGCTTTCAGTTTAAATGTAGACAAATTACAAAATTAGCTCTTCATCTAAACCCAATTAGGCAAATTTTAGCATATTCTTTGAGGTAAAATGTTTTACACTTCCTGAATATATGTCCATCAAGCACCAAGACGAGAAACAATCTTGGAAATCCTGGCAACAACTTTGTACCAACACGGGTAAAATAGATAGAAATTTAACACCAGAAAAAAGCTTATTTTCCAAGTGTCAAAAACTAATTTTGAAAAACAGCAAAAAACAAAAACAGTGAAAAATAAAATCGTTTACTTTTCCCCTATTTAAAAAGCATATAATTGCAGAAGAAACATAGGTTGGGGTGTGGTTCATGAATTTTGCAAGAGACTTCAAAGCAGAACCGAATGTAACTGGGGAGGAGGGCAATTGAAAAAATCACCAGTTAAAACAAGAACAATGGAAAGACAAGTGGGGTCAAGGGGAGTATGGAGTAAAATTAGGACAAAAATGGAGTTGATTAAGTATTGACATTAAGCAACATAAATGTTTTTACACAGAAGAGTCACAAAGCACCCAACTTCCTTAAACACATCTAGTACATCGCTCCCTGTGACACTGAAATTATATACTGCATATGAAGCTGCAGTCAGTATACCTGTGAGCCATAAATGCTGCATCAAGCAGTGCCCTAGCACAAGATTATGATGACCAATGCTTATGATTGAAGTTTGTTTGCAATTGCTTGCACTAAAACAATATTTACAGAAGAGAACAAGTGAGTTTTTTTATTACCTCGCTACAAACTAGCAGAGAGCTAGTATTTTCCCATCACTGGTAAAAGTGAAGTTCAGACAGAACTCTGGAGTTTTCTCAAAAATGATCTTTGAATACAAAGCACAACTGCAACAACCAAGTCATCATTTTCCTGTCCTGCGTAAACCTTTTCTTATCCTTTTGCACATCCCCATCTTTCAACTGGCCTTAATGTATGTATGGATGTATGTATATGGTATTTCTAATAGCGCACACCTAGCCAAAAGGTAGGGGGAGCGCTGTACATGGTCAAAGGCAAGCTGGTCAGTAATAGGAGAGGAAGCTGTGTTTTGAATAGTTAATGCATTATGATGCAGTGCTCTTTAAAAAGGTGACTTTTCTACTCTTTCCGAAATTGGAGCAGCGTTAGGGGGAGTCCTGATGGATACATGGATGTTGTTCCAGATCCCGGGTGCATAGATGGATAAGACCTGTTGTATTGTTTTGATTATATTACACTTCTTAGTCTGCAGTCTGATGGTGACCTGGCTACGGGTGGGTGGGGGTTTGGGGGGTGGAGGACCGGGAACCACCAGAGATGGTGAACTCGTCTGCTTTGTAAATGATGCAGCTAGTTTTGAGGATGGTGCAGGCTGGCAAGTGGACCCAATGGTTTTCCATCAAGTTGGGGATGATGTGGTCATATTTCTTCAGGCCCTGGACAAGACGTGCTGCTGCATGTAGGATGCCCCTAATCGATGCCAGCACAGAGTCTGGCAGGCCATAATTTAGCGCATTAACACCATCTAGATTCATGAGTACAAGGGCTTGAACAGCAGTTCTGAAGTCGCTTTTTGGAAGAAATGGTTTGACTTTCTTTACAAGTGGTGTCCATCCAGGGCGAATCCAAGTGATTTAGCATTTGGTGAGTGTTAGGGTTCGAAACCATCAAGGTACATGTCACTGAGCCAGATTTGTATTGTATCTTGTTTGTTGTTCTTGGCAAATAATAGAAATTCTGTCTTGGTTAGATTGAGCTTCAGGTAAGCACTGCACATCCAGATCTGGATGATGTGCAAGCAGTGTTTGAGATGTGGAATATCTGAAGTAGAGGAGACATTCAAGCATATTGGTGAATCTATTTTTTTACATATAAGTTTTTATTGCCATTTACAAAAAACATGACAAATTTATCACAGGAAAATAACATAGTAACATATTCAACAAAAAGCCCATAACAACCCCCAAACCCCTCCCTGTTTAGGCTCTATTAGGACACATCTCCATACCATATACTGCACAAAGAAACTGGCACATTATTAAAGGGTGATCGGTGGTAAAGCTTCATAGTTCCAGAAACAGAGTCAACTCTCTCCAATCACGGTCCCACAATCAGACAATTCATCCTCTCCCCCTCATGCAGAACTCACAGCTCATGGGGCAGGGCATCAGGGTGTTCCAAAAGTTCAGCAAGCATTGCCGCCTAAGCCTTTAGGTCGTCGGAAAGTTTATTATCCCTATGTGTTTTTCGAACATGGCTTTCTTCGGCCATGGGCCATTCAGCCATGTCTCTCAGTCAATCAGCTACTTTTGATGCAACAGAAGACATCCATCTAATGGTTATTCTTTGCTTGGCTAGCCCCAGGCCCAGGAGGAGAAACCTTCTATTATGCTTCTTCTGTTTTTTTAGCCAGAATAAGTCCCAGCAGGCACTGCCCAAAATCTCTGGGAAGGGACCACCCAATTACCACATTCAGGGACTCCAAAATTGTCCTCCAGAATATATCCAAACTGGAACATCCCCAAAACATATGTAGAAAGTCAGCTCCCTGCCCGGCACAGTGGGGACTGGAGGATGGTCGCTCCGGGTAAATTGCATGCAGTGTTCTCGCGGTGAGGTACACCTGATGAACTACATTATACTGAAGTAGCTTACAGCTTGCATTTGTAGAGGTCCCTTTCACCCCCTGATGGACTCCCTTCCATTCCTTAGCAGAAAGAGGAGCCCCCAACACCTCATTCCACCTGGAGTGTAACGGCAAATTGCCCAGAGGGAAATCCTCCCTCAGAGCCCTATAGACTTGGGCAATGTCATATGAAAGGATGGGGAATAAATTGGTGCTTTATTTCAACAACCAGATTATTTTTGTATTGCAGTGTTATATCAATGCAAGCATGTTTGTTATACCAGCAAAGCCACCCAGACAACCAGAAGGAATGTAGTTTAAATATAGGTGATATGACCACATCCAGGAAACAAGCACATGTACCTTCTTGTCAGTCTATATTTTTAACACTACGTTTAAACCGATGGCATCTTAAACACGGGCCTCGGGTTCAGAACTTGCCCTCTCCTTTTTTAGAATTTTTGAAAAAATGGGTTTCAGCAGAATGCCTTGTTCCATTATTTTTGATCAGCAATGTTGCTGTTGGGCTTGGGGGCCGGGGTGTTACCTTTGGTGACATCATCATTCATTTCAGCCTGACGTATGTGTAGGTGTTTACATGGCATGAAGATGGGGAGCAATGCAGAGATGTCCATGAGGGTGATAAAAAAACTGCGATTTTACACATTTGAATCTTAGGTAATTAGAGTAGTATTCACTTAGTGAAGATTTATACAACAAAAGAAAGTTATGTGGTTTTCCCAGAATCACAGGATTTTTGATCAAGAGCATCTTTGCTCAGTCCTCTGCATTGTGCTGTAATTTAGTGAATCTGGCCATTAGAGTCTTATTTAGAGTTTGATGGATGCAGGACATCCGCCAAAAATTGTTGGATGTCGTGTAGGTCCTAATTAGGGGGAATAAATGGCTATACATTCCATATAGGGTGGATAGGAATGCACTACTTTTTTGCAGATTTCCCAAATCTGCCAAACTGTAAATAACCGCTATGGACATTGGACACTAGTTCAGATTGCATACCCATACCAACCAGATTATGGTTAACAGATGACTCCACATCACCAAGACAAACAGATGTTTATTTAACAACCTAAAACATTCAGTGAGATGTAGCCTTAATGTATCCAATTGACCTAAGACACTTGAAAACAATGATTTGTAAACAAAAAATGTCGAGACTGAAACATCACGTCCTGGTGATATGGAGACAGCTGGTAGCCTTTCCTGGAAGCCTTTATAAGTATAGTGATGCACTCAACATGGACCAGTCAGAAAGCCAAGGTGCAGTAGGCCACGGAGAACAAAAAGAAAATTACTTCCTGTTAGCTTTTCAAAGAGCACATTGTATCTATTTTCCCTAACAATAGGTTTGGCATGGAAGGTTCTAAAGCAACCTTCATGATAGACTTTACTGAAATGTGAACCATGAAACAATCAGATGAAAGACTTGAAGATCACGTGACAAATGGTGGCTCCACTTGACCTGACTACGCTTATAATACAACACTACTTCAGTGGAGGTCTTGTAGTGCTGGAAAAAGATGCAGAATCCACTGCAATTAAACATTAAGTTTTGGGGGAAGTTTCCAAATCAGGATTATGACCTTTGGCACTGCATGGTACTTCTATGGGCAGAAAAGAATCTGCTGGTACCATCAGTGGGGGTAGAATGTTTTCATACATTTGTATTTCACAGCCAAGTAAGTATTTCTTGGAAGGGCAGTGACAATATTTTTACACTGAACTAAGGAAGCCAAGATGCTAAAATGTGTTCTTATTCATGTTTTTATCCTCCCTTTCAGGATTCCTGGTATGAAATGTCTCCGAAGGACAACAGACAAGGAAATCAATCTAAATACTAAGAATACGGGCAAGATCTGTCCTTAAGCGCCACATATTGGACACAAGAAAGAGAAGATGGCACTCCTCAAAGGATTTCACATACACCTGATACCAATCAAAGGAAAAAAGGATCCTTGTCTGCACATAGAGATCACAAGGAAATGTTTGTCAAAATAACTAATTTAAGGAAACACGAATGGATGGTCAGGTGATGTTATGTGCTAGGACGGCCCATAACAATACCCTCCGTCTGCTTATCGTTTAACCTCCCATAGTCCGGACAGAGTTACTATAGCACTTTCTATCAGGGTCTGAATTTAATTTACAGAACCTCCTCCTGATGAATCAAAATCCTAAACATGATACACATGACATAGGTTGATTTTTTTCTTTAAGATTTTATATAACTATATTATTTAAGAAGCCTTAATTATAAAATTCAAAGGTCTTTTTTATTCTGAGTCAAAGGAGATGGAAATTTGTTAGCTATGTAAAATTGTTTTAAAAAAAGCTTGTTTCACCTTTTCTCAATCATAACAATTGCCTTCCTAAATCTCCTTTGTTAGGCATAACAATCTCTGCTGTTTGAATCAAGCAGTGTTTACATCCTAAATATTTCAGGAAAAGCTTTTCTTTTCACAAAATGTAGTTCAAATGAAGTGTGCACTGTTGATGTTGGGGGCAGCCTCATTAAATTGATTCAGTAGTGCAGCTACGAATAGCCACTTCAGTCTGTGAAACATAACAATCAGCCTGTAATAGTTTTTATTAGATCATAGGTGAGGACTTCAGAAGGGGCTACTAGAGTCACACATGCCCCCGTGTTGTAGTAGGTTACTCCGCCTCCTTATTGGAGTTGCCGATACCCAGCACCAATGGCATTGAGTACTCTGTGGAGCTGAGCTACTGGCTAACCCTGAGGTATTTCCGAGAATGATGAATTACTGTGGGAATCAGTAATTCTGGTCGCGACTCCGGTAGATATTACTCATTTCTCCCCAGTATTTTACCTGGAGACTCCAATTGGTTTTAGCTGACTGAGGGCCTGATTTTGATGTTGGCGGATGGGTTACTCCATCACAACGGTGAGGGATATCCTGCCCGCCGAAATATAAATCCCATAGGATGTAATGGGATTTATATTTCGGCAGACGGGATATCCGTCCCCGTTGAGATGGAGTAACCCATCCGCCAAGATCTAAATCAGGGCCTGAGTCTCTTAGAGAACTGCGCAAGACCTGCAGAGGTACCATGGATCTTGTAATTACAAAGGAGCCAGTAACTACCAGTCCAATTAGAATTAAAAGTGCACTCGGAATAAGGGCCATTATCAGCTACCTTCAAATAGATTTTGCACTATGAAAATACATGCCTAAAAAGTGCAAAATGAAGATTAGAAAGATTTATGTCTTTTTCCTTGCATTTGCAAAAATCTAGGAAAACACAATGAAAATGTAGCAAAGTTGAATATAATAAACAATTTATCGTTTTTAAATATAGATGTATGCTATGAATTTTTATAGTACAACTGGTGCCATTGTAAAGCACCCCCTATCCGCATTAAAATCTGTTTTTACTTTTTGTTTTTCAAAAACATAACTTCAATAAAATTGTTCTCACGGTTATTTTGACTTTTGTTGTTATTTTTGCAAATTATCTTGTATTGTGATCTTGTATCAAAAGTTCCTTAACTAATATATGGTGTCAGCATTTTATGGCCAGAGGTCAGTATGGAGTGTCACGTGTGGGAAGGATTATTAAGGCAGGGCACTGTGATTCTAGTCCAAGCAGTGCGGCTGGAGCCGTTCTTGTATCTTCTGAGGCAGAAACCTTAAAATCTATCATGAGATGTTGTACAATTTGTGTATAACTGCCAGGGGAATTCTATTAAAGTTTCAGTAAAAATGTATCCCTATCATCTGAGGATACGTGGGTTGAAAGCTGAGGGCCCGATTCACAAAGGGCCTCTGCACTTGTGATGGAGGCCCCACAGTGGTGGCAGGGGGGGGCACTTGTGGCGGGACCTCTGTACTGCAGTTACCCATTGTGCAGTTCCCGCCACGAGTGTGGGCACCCCCGCCACAAGTACGGGCCCCCTGCCACAGCTGTGGGGCCTCCGCCACGAGTTCAGAGGCCCTTTGTGAAACAGCCTCTTAGATTTCAACTGAGAAAAAGCAGGAAACTCCAAAACATATACTTACAAAACATTTAAATGAATGGAGTCGTTCTTGTGACAGTTTCTATTCAAAACTAGAATATCTTATCCTAGCAGTCTCTTCCAGGAGAGTTTGGATTGTCCAGGCCTTATCTTTACAGCACGTTTACCCCTGAACTTGAGCATACTTTTGTTTTGTTTTTAATACTGCAGCTATCTTTTTTGATAATTAGGGGTGCTGACACAAAATTGATAGAACTGAAGGGAATGTTGCTTGTGTAGCTCTGTAATTGAAAATCTTAAGCATGTCTTATTTGTGTGTCAATCGTATGATGATTCGCTGTCAACCAGAATAGTGCTATTGTCAAATTCTAAGGGAAAATCAGATAATGTACAGAACCACAATTAAAATTATTTAAGTTAAAGGAAATCTTGCTTAACAAGGTTGTTAGTATGATGCCTTTATGATAATTATGACATATAATAATATCTGTCTCTGGTTCATTGTCAAAACAAATAAATATTATTTAAAATAAAAACAAATGATTATTGTTGTTTTATAGCTAACAAAGATTTCTAAGAAACCTAAAAATACCAATTTCTGCTCAATAATTGATATGCCTCACACAGCTATGGGACCATTCTCCTGGATTTCAAATCTTAGTTGACTAAGCTGCTTTCTGTGGTTTGTCTTCACTTGGAAAGTCATTTACAACGTCAGAGAGGCCAGGCTGTATTAAAGGCTTCCAGGCCACTTGTCTGCTGATTCAGAAGGCTGCAAGTGTTCTCATTTCTCATTATTAGAATCTCTAAAAGTAAATAAACAAGTTATGGCATTGTCCAAAGGAAAAAGAAAAAAAAATGACTGCCGGTGCATGTGCAAGCATGCTAACCATCTTCGAATTTCTCACTTTTCCTAAAACCATGTCAAGATGTCTCTCAGTGCGTAACGACACACTTACATGAGCAGGTGACCACACTGAAATGGTTTCCTTCAAAGAAAATGCTTTTTCAGATAGCTGCCCGTGCTGTGCATGAATTCACTTGTGTCGTGATGCACTCATGGGCATTTGTATGTTTTTTTAAAGGTTGGGCTACCATTGCAAGATGGCAGACAGACATTTTCAAACAGTACATTTAAAAAAAAGTAAGTGCAGGATGACAAATGTAAAAGAATTGAGCGATGCACTACTGTTAGAAGCTGACCTGGTATATGATGTCCAATAAAGTAAGTGGGCACCTTGCACCAATCCAAACAACCCTTATGGGGATTTAAGAGGTCTTAGACAACCTTAGAAAGCTCTCTAAGTGGTAGCTGTGGAGAGCAGCCTTCAGGCTTAGTCCAGAAGGAGTGTAAAGCAGCTTGTTTTACCAGAGTGCAATCTGATAGTACAGATTAAGTGAAAAAGAACCACACCAAGTATTTATAAAAATATGTATTTATTATATAATACTCTCTAGTACGTTCCAATATCTCCTACACGGAGATAAACAGAATGGACACAATACTTTAGCAAAGAAACACAGTAA
The DNA here is from genome assembly GCA_963921515.1 of Calotriton arnoldi. NCBI lineage: Eukaryota > Metazoa > Chordata > Amphibia > Caudata > Salamandridae > Calotriton > Calotriton arnoldi. Next base: position 387,235 of record CAWUFW010011422.1, on the reverse strand, counting down.
ATAGCACGAAATACACAGTGGCCCCAAGGGGGGACCAAACCATATACTAAGAAAGTGGTATAAGAACCACGACTCGATTCAAGACAGTGTCAAGAGGACGTAGAAGTGCTGGGACCCCAAGGAACCACCCAAGGTGAGTAGATAGGGACCCCACGGAGAGTGTGTGCAGTGTGGAAACACGACTGCGTGCTCCGTACAACTCTACATGCAAGTCGCAGTTGGATTTTTAAAGGTTAAGGACCCTTCCCAGTGGACTCAGAAGAAACCCCGTAGAAGACAGAAGGTTGGAGAGCTACCCCACCCGTGGATACCCTAGTACCCACGTTACCTACACCAGGGAAGCCGGGTGCATACGTGTGAATGGTGTCGGAAACCGCCGTCCAACTCAATGGAAGACTTCAGGAAAGTGCCGCTGGCGAAGAAGGGGAAAGTGTCCGGTGGAATCCAAGGATGGATTCTTGATGAGAGGGGACAGAGTTGATGTCACTCAGGGCTGACCAGGAAACTTGGAAGACAAATACCCTCCGATGTCGGGTGTTGCAGGATGGGTGACGATGACCAGCTGTGAGGACCAGGCGACGCTGAGGAGGATCAGGAGCTGTGCACGAGCTGTCCCACGAAGGATGTTGAGTGCTGAGGGGTCGTTGTCTGGCGGGAGCACCAACAAGCCTTAGCAAAGGCAAGCCATGCAGGAATCAAAGAAGGAGCAACGTCGGGACCAGCAAGGTCCAGGGGACTCACCAAAGGCAGGGGAGTCAGGGCAGGCCCTGAGTAGTCAGGGTAGCCCAAAAGAAACAAGTGTGACCCTCAAGTGGACCCATAGGCCGGAGTCCCTGGAGTCGCAAGAGGACCTCAAGCAGCTCACCCCAAAAGATTCAGGCCACGATGCACACGATGCGGTCTGGCTGAAGATTCCGGTCACTAGAGGTGCTCGAGGTTGGGGCTACTTGCAGCCCAAAGAGCTTCTTGCAAAGAAGCCAACAAGCTTTTGCAACTGCAAGTTGATCGCAGTGCACAGGGGTTCAGTTATTGCAACCCCCACGATGGACACAGACCTCAAACTTGGTGAGAGGGTAGGCCTTGGGAGCTTTGGAAAACCACCACCTGTATTGCAGAGCCCACGCAGTCCGAAGGAGCTCAGGATCTGCAGACTGGTCGATTTAGTTGCGGTGCCTGCAAATGCAGGGGAGTGACTCCTTCACTCCAAGGGAGATTACTTCAGGTGTCTTTGATGCTTCACAGGCCTTGGAAGGCTCCTGTATGATGCACAGGCACAGACGATGCAGCAGACTGGAAGGGAGACGAAGTCAGGCCCAAACGAAGTCCAGCAAAGTCCAGAGTGCCCAGACGGTAGAAGTGCACTGGTGTCTGATCTGAATCTTATCCCACGACGAGACTAGGGACCTACACCCAGGTAATCCCTTAGTACCCTAGGGAAAGGGTTGGGAAGATTCAGGGGACCCTCCAAGGGGAGGGTCCGGACAGGGGGAGGTTACTCCCATGTCCTTTGTCCAGTTTTGCACCAGAGCGGGAGCCAACGGCTTCCAGAACTGGTTTGAACTGGACTATGCACGGGGACACCAAGTGTGCCCCTCATGCAGACTTTCTGGCGTTTGCAAGCGCACCCACCCGGTCCCAATACACTAAATCCTGTCTGGGAGTTGGTCACAGCTCCCTGTGACAGGATGCCTATTGTTCCACCTTCCTCTGCTCGAGTTTGGCTCAGCAGCAGGAGGGCAGAAATGTGTCTCTGGTCGGCAGCAACCATTTTGTGCTATCCGGGTCTAGAAGACTGGTACTGGGAACACCGAGAGCCTAACGGAGGGCTCTTCCAATCTTGGAATCCTACTTCGGGGTATGATTCCAACATGTTTGATACCAAACATGATAGGATTCGTTGCAGTCATTTTCGAGATGGTCATCGCGTAATTACGCGGTGCCCCTCTATATAGTATATGGCTGCTTCACTGACAACCCGGGAGAATAGACTCCGTAGGCTGCAGGGGTGTCATGCTCATGCAGGGGCACCCTCTCACCTAGAACCAAGCACCCTGCCTTCAGGATTGCAAAGGCCTGCTATAGGGGTGACTTATATGTTTTAAGTGCAGTGACCCTTAGATATAGTAAACCTATATCTTCAGTAAGTGGTGCATGCACCAACTTACACAGGCTGCAATGGCAGGCCTGTAGTTCCATTTTGCATGGTCTCCGATGGGTGGCATAATGCATGCTTCAGCCCATGGGCGACCTCTGGGGTACCTATGCCCTGAGTCCCTTAGTACCATATACTAGGGACTGATAAGGGTACCCCAGTATCCAATCTGGAGTCTACCTAAGTACTCAACACAACAATTTAGGGAGAAAGCAGATAGACTGGGGTCCTGATTAGCAGGATCCCAGTCAGACTAGTCAAAATACAGCTTAGCACCAGGCAAAAAGTGGGGGTAACCATAGAAGTAGATCCTACTTTCCTACAGCTAGCAATGTGCAGTTGCTAGGCCCTCGCAAACAGGTTTTACAATAAAATAAAGAAAAAATAAGCAATGAAGAAGTGAGCGGGAAGGGGAGCTGTGGGGGAGCATCAGACAAGGGGAAGGGGTGATCAAAGCATTAACTATAAGTGCAGGGTGGGGAACTGAGCGACAATGTGTGGATGGGACAGAGTGTGTGGAAAGACATGCACTCCAACTGAGTGCTGGAACACAAATGAAAAAGTTGTCCATTAATGTCAGAAAGGCAAGACTCCAACTCAGCTAATCGAACACATTGAAAAGAAGAAATGTTCCAGGGAGAGGTTAAGCACAAGAAAAATGAAGAAAGCCATTGAATAAGTAGTAGGGAACAGAGATAGACAAGAAAGTCATCCAATTATGATCAAGGCGCTGACAGAGAGCCCAATCCATGTAATATTATATTTTGCAGATAACACGTCTTTGACAACATACAGCTAAAGATGTCTAGGCAAAACCTAACAACCACTTTTAATGCCAATGTGCCTGGGTGTAATGTGCTAACTAACATGTAAGCATTGGCACATTAGAGCAAGGCACACAGGGGCAGTAAGCAGGAGCTGGCAGAGATGGCTATAGTTGCAAAGTAGTCACTCATGCAGATCAATGCAAGAACTAGAGTGGAGTTGAAAGGAGACACTCAAAGAGTGTTAGAAATGGGATTTTTGGTAGGCTTGGACGTGGGCCAAAGCCAGGCAAAAACCACCACCCTAGTCAGGATAAGGGAGTTACACTCCTAAAATAACCCCTGCTCACCCCATTGGTAGCTTGGCACGAGCAGTCAGGCTTATCTTAGAGGCAGTGTGTAAAGCATTTGCACATAACCAACAGTAATACAGTGTACGCACTACAAAAGGACACCACACCAGTTTAGAAAAATATCCAATATTTTTATATAATTAAAACAAGACCAAAAACGATAAAGAACCACAATACTATACTTAAATTTCACAATTCAAAAATACGCTGATTAAAAAGAGTTCCTTGTGTGGATAGCGCCGTCCGGGCTACCAGGGCGTCGTGAACACACAAATCCAAAACAGTTCTGGCTGACCGCGGGGTTGCAGGCCAGCTATGGTGTCGGGAAGACCCGCAAACAGTACCTTTCAGAGATGCAGGGCGATGGGGCCCTCGAAGTCACACGCGTTGCAGGTCGATCTCCTCTCTGATGGAGTCAGGAGCGCTGGCGTCGGCAGGCGTCGGGTGCTGCCGTGCGAAGTGCAGCTGTGCGGCGTGCGGTGCCTTCAGGTCGCGGTGCAAGCAGCGGCTCGGTGGCGGCATCAGATGGTGTCGTCGGTGAGACCAGGGTCGAGGTGCGAGATGAAGGCGGTGCTCGTCACGGTGCTGGCAGATCACGGTGCAAGCAGCGTCGTCGTCGTTGCTGAAGCGCTGTCGTCGGCTGACGAACTGGAGTCGATGGCGCCGGCGTCGGTAGGCCAAGGCTGCGGTGTGGGATGAGGGCAGTGCGTCGTGTAACTTACGAGCGGTGCCCCCGAACCACGGTGCAAGCAGCGGCGTCGATCTCGGCGGGAAGTGGCGGCGTCAGGCAGGCCAAGGCGTCCTCGTGAAGCCAGGCGGTGCGGAGTGCGGTGCCCACAGGTCGCAGTGCGAGCAGCGGCTCGGTGGCAGCGTCGGTGAGACCAGGGTCGCGTTGCGGCGGTGCCCTCTGCGGTGCCAAAGCTTCGGCGTGAAGTGAGGCGGTGCAGAGTGCGGTGCCCACAGGTCGCAGTGCAAGCAGCGGCTCGGTGGTGGCGTCAACAGGCGTCGTTGGTGAGACCAGGGTTGCGGTGCAGCGTTGCGGCGGTGCCCTCTGCGTTGCGTTCAGGACACGGAGTCTGCAGTGGCGTCATAGACATCGTCGAGTTGGTGTTCTTCGGGTTGCAGCACAAAACACACAGTCCCCAGTGCTACGGGTCGAAGAACTTGAAGTCTTTGCTGTTCCTGAGACTTCGTGAACAGGGGGCAAGCTCTACCTCAAGCCCTTGGAGAGACTCACAAATTTAGGTTGCAGAAAGTCCAGTCCAGGCCTTTCACTACCCAAGACAAAAGCAGCCACTGCAGGTCAGCCCAGCAAAGCACCCAGGAAAGCAGTCGTTCCTTTTTGCAGCTTCTCCGGCTCTTCTTTTTGGCAGTCTTCTTGTCCAGATGAGTTCTAAAGTTCAGGGGTCTGGGACCCAGCATTTATGTCCAAAAATCCTTTGATCTCTTAGGCAGAGAGGGCCTGTGCCCGGTCAGGACCAGTTCTGTCTTCTCTGGTGTGAATTCCTGGCAGGAGGTAGAGACAGCATTTGTCAAAGGCAGAGCAGGCCCTTTGAGGTGCAAAGAAATCTCCTCCCCCTTCCCCCATCGTAACCCAGGTCTCTTCAGCCCTTTCCTGACCTACCTAGACCATCTGACGCCCCTCCTGCTCCCCCAGCCTTCTGTCATCCAAAACCCAGACAGGCAATCCACATTCCACCAGAGGCACACAGGATGACTGAGCAAGAAAATACCTACTTTCTAAAAGCGGTATTTTCAAACACAGAATGTAAAAATCACCTTCACTAAAAGATGCATCTTTAGATTCTGAGTTCAGGCATACTAAATTCTATTTTCTTACCGAATTCCCTGGGCCAGTTATGTTTATAAGATGTTATAAACAAACTTCCCATTCTATTCTATGGGGAACTGGTAGCCTTGCAATAGTGAAAAACGAAATTGGCTGTAATTCACTATCAGGACATGCCACACACACCAGGGCATGTCCCACCTTTCACATACACTGCACCCTGCCCACAGGGGTACCTTGGGCCTACCTGAGGGGTGTCTGACATGTAAGAAAAGGGAAGGTTAGGGACCGGCCAGTGTGTGCACTGGCCAAGTCGACATGGCAGTTACAAACTGCGCGCAGACTTCTGCAATGGCAGGTCTGAGTTACCGTTTTCAGGGCTACTCACGGGGGTGGCACAACCAGTGCTGCAGGCTCCCGAGTAGCATTTGATTCACCAGCCCTGGCACACGCAGTGCACTTTACTAGGGGCTAACAGGTAATTCAAATATCCAATCATGGAAACACCCATCCATAACACAATTTACACAGAGAGCATATGCACTTTAGCACTGATTAGCACTGGTAAAGTGCCCAGAGTCCTAAAACCAACACACACAGGGTCAAAAACAGGAGGCCAAAAAGCAAAAAGTCTGGGTGTAAACCCGCTGAAAAAGCCAAGTCTAACACAACCCCCTCCCAGCCTAAAGCCAGGGTAGACTAATCAATCCCTTGATGGACTTCCCTGCTTGGGGCGATAGAACATAGACCTGGCCCACAACAGCGGGGGCACGTTCTGGTTCTATGCGTTTCCAAACCCAGTTGGATCCCTCTATCCATACTCTCAGGGCCCACTAAGCTGAGCCATGGGGTACCCTTCTCTTCACCTGTGAACCCCATCTGTGCAGCGCCTAAACTTACTTTGCTCACAGATGTGTCCCAACAGGCCGACAGTGCCCACATGGCCAACACAGTGGTGTGGCCCAGTCCACCCCCGGGGTGTGACTCCTGTCCCCCTCCCAGGGGCAACTCTGTCTACCAGGACAGTAAGCCACAGTGGCTACCGACAGTTGTCAGTGGGGAGACCCAGGCCTTATGCCTCTCAGGGCTCTCTAACCTCTGTGGCATCAGAGAGTGGGGGGCGGTAGCCCCAGGTGCCTGGCACCCTTTGTCCACTCTCCCTCTTGTCAGGCCAGGGATGACATCCTGGCACTGACCCACCAGCTTAGGGTCTGTACCCGGCGGCTGGACAGGAGACTGGGGTAGGCTTTCGCACCCCCGGTCTTCCTCCCAGGGGCTCCGTACCCTCCCACCTGGAGCGGTACCCCCTTCCAGAATTTTCAGGGCACCTGCGGCAGGTGCCTTGCCCAATTCGCCCACCAGTTCAGGGGTGCTATCCTGCAACTGGTACACCAGCCTAGGGTCTGTACCCTGAGGCTGGACACAGGACTGGGGTGGCCTCTCCCACACCCTGTCCTCCTCGCTGGGGCACTGCATCCCCCCACCGGGAACAGTCCCCCTCAACTCCAGAATTGTCAGGCCACCTGTGGCAGGCGTTCTGCACAATTCACCCACCAGTTCAGGGGTGCTATCCTGCAACTGGTACACCAGCCCAGGGTCTGTACCCTGAGGCTGAACAAGGGACTGGGGTAGGCTCTCCCACACCCGGTCCTCCTCCCTGGGGCACTGCATCCCCCCACCGGGAGCAGTCCCCCTCAACTCCAGAATTGTCAGGCCACCTGTGGCAGGCGTTCTGCACAATTCACCCACCATTTCAGGGGTACTATCCTGCAACTGGTACACCAGCCCAGGGTCTGTGCCCTGAGGCTGAACAAGGGACTGGGGTAGGCTCTCCCACACCCGGTCCTCCTTCCTGGGGCACTGTACCCTCCCACCTGGAGCGGCATCCCCAGAAGACAAACTGGTAGTGGCACTGTTAGCAGTTGCCCCTTCCCCCAGGTCAGGGGAGACACCCTGAACCTGGTCCTCCAACCCAGGGCCTGTACCCTTAGGCTGGACCTGTGCCTGGCAACCCAGGACTTCTGGGGGAGTACACCAACCCCCCCCCCAAGGGAAACACACCCCTCATGAGTTGTGCCGGAATCTGCCTGGCGCAGGTCTCCAGCCTCCTGTCCACCTGACAGAGCATGAAGACCCCCCAGGCCAGAAGTGGCCTCACCAGGGTCAGTCCTGGGGTGCTCTGACCTCATAGCTGGCAACCCCTGACCTACTGGTCCTTCCAAAATTGTCAGGACACCTGTGGCAGGTGTCCTGCACAACTCGCCCACCAGTTCAGGAACTCCCTCCAGCAACTGGTCTCCCAACCTAGGGTCTAAACCCTCAAGTTGAACCGGGGTCAGAGGCGAGGACTCCCTCCCTCTGCACCCCCTTCCAGAGTTCTGCACCCTCCCACCTGGAGTGGTACCCCTAGAAGACAAACCGGTCAGGACACTGCTTACAGTCGTCCTTCCCTCCAGGTCAGGCAGGACCTGAACCTGGCTTCCCAACCCAGGGACTAAATCCTGCAGCTGAGCACCTGCCCGGCACACCAGGACTTCCTTGGGAGCACGCATGCCCCCCCTGAGGGTAACACATGACTCATGTGTTGTGTGACAGTCTGCCTGGCGCAGATCTCCTGACCTCTGTCCATCTGACAGTGCGCGAAGATCCCCCAGGACAGAAGTGGTGTCACCATGGTCACTTCTAGGAGGCTCAGCCCTTCTGGATGGCCCCTGACCCACTGGTTCTCCCACTGGGGAACACATCCCCCTCTCACCCCTCACTCTGGACTTCTGCACCCTCCACTTAGGAGCGGCACCGCCAGACACCAGAACCACTGGAGCTCCGTTTACGGATGCTCCAGGTTCTCCTGACTCTAGGAGATCCCCCTCAACGGATGGCCTATCAGTACAGCCTAGGCTCCCCACCTGGAACCACCCAGGCTTTGGGACCGGGTTTCGGGCACCTTGGGCCGCAGCCCCTTCCCACTCCTTCTCCGCGGAGACAGGACGTGAGTCCCTACACCCTTCCCATGACACCAGAACCTAGCTGGGCTACCATGAACCTTTCCCACCACCCTTGGTGGGGAAATACCTAAGCCCCTTCCTTCCGGGTCACCCCCAGCTGCTTCTCCAGACCCTCTGGAATCCACCACAAGGTCTGCCTCCAGTGCAAGCTCCCTGGGGTCAGAGAACTCACACTCCGCCGGGTGTTGGCCTAGCTCTGGAAAACAGGGACTTAAAATATGCTCTCCAACAATTGAATCACACAGCCCCTCACAGGTGTTAACCAAACTACCCTTCACCCAACCATCCAGTGCCTCAGAAAAGTACCCCACATCATTCTCACAAGACTGGTGAGACAGTGTCTGACTGTTGCTATCTCTTAACCCATATGCTTCTGGCTGGTGTCCATACTCACTTACCAGGGCATCTATCATGGGGGAACCCCTCTCCCTGCACCTCTCCTCTAGAGTCAGTAGAGTGTCCCTCCCACTACCAGGAATATGATCCCCTGTGCCAGTTCCCCAATCCACCTCAAGGACACTGCGTACCACGGGAGTAACCTCACAATCCTGAACCCCCTGGCGTATGTCAACCCCCTCCTTGAAGCAGCGCCCCAAATCTGTGTGTGTGTGTGTACCTCCGCCTTAGTACTAGACACTACATTTTTGCTGCCACCATCTGGGCTGGACAAAGCCCTACCGGCTTCCCAATCCAGCTCCAGCTCTCTCATTTTAAGCTCATGATCCAAGATCATCTTCTTTTCCTCCATGGCTATTCTCTTGTCTTCCCTCTCACTTACTATTCTGAGTTTCTCCAATTCAAACCTCCTTGCTTCCCGCCTGTCCTCCAGCTCCTCTGGGGACAAGCTACTGCTGCCTGGCCTGGAGGGCTCCCCTCCTCCCAAAAGCACATCCACCCTAGGAACAGGCTCCACTGAGATCACCAGATTGCCCACTGGCATGTCTGGCTGCTACCCAGGCCCTCAGCGCCTTTTGTAGCTCATCCTTCCTGGTGAGGCCTCTGACCTGGACTTTCAGGTTCCTGCAAATCGATTTTAACTCCTTGACATTGTAGGCTTCCAATCGATCCGCCTCAAAGGCAATTTCTACTGATGCAATTGATGATACTATAGATTCAGGCATGTTGAAGTAGCAAGTTCAAATTGGCAAGATCAAAAATAGGTCAAAAAGAAAAAGAACCTATATGTGGTACGTAATGGTCTGCGATATGGTAGTAGTGCACACCAATCACTGTAAGTCAAGTGCAAACGCAAGTCCTATCGCACCGCTGCCACCAATGTTAGAAATGGGATTTTTGGTAGGCTTGGGCGTGGGCCAAAGCCAGGCAAAAACCATCACCCTAGTCAGGATAAGGGAGTTACACTCCTAAAATAACCCCTGCTCACCCCCTTGGTAGCTTGGCACGAGCAGTCAGGCTTATCTTAGAGGCAGTGTGTAAAGCATTTGCACATAACCAACAGTAATACAGTGTACGCACTACAAAAGGACACCACACCAGTTTAGAAAAATATCCAATATTTTTATATAATTAAAACAAGACCAAAAACGATAAAGAACCACAATACTATACTTAAAAGTTCACAATTCAAAAATACGCTGATTAAAAAGAGTTCCTTGTGTGGATAGCGCCGTCCGGGCTACCACGGCGTCGTGAACACACAAATCCAAAACAGTTCTGGCTGACCGCGGGGTTGCAGGCCAGCTACGGTGTCGGGAAGACCCGCAAACAGTACCTTTCAGAGATGCAGGGCGATGGGGCCCTCGAAGTCACACGCGTTGCAGGTCGATCTCCTCTCTGATGGAGTCAGGAGCGCTGGCGTCGGCAGGCGTCGGGTGCTGTGGTGCGAAGTGCAGTGGTGCGGCGTGCGGTGCCTTCAGGTCGCGGTGCGAGAAGCGGCTCGGTGGCGGCATCAGATGGCGTCGTTGGTGAGACCAGGGTCGCGGTGCGAGATGAAGGCAGTGCTCGTCACGGTGCTGGCAGATCACGGTGCAAGCTGCGGCGGCGTCGTTGCTGAAGCGCTGTCGTCGGCTGACGAACTGGAGTCGATGGCGCCGGCGTCGGTAGGCCAAGGCTGCGGTGTGGGATGAGGGCGGTGCGTCGTGTAACTTACGAGCGGTGCCCCCGAACCACGGTGCAAGCAGCGGCGTCGATCTCGGCGGGAAGTGGCGGCGTCAGGCAGGCCAAGGCGTCCTCGTGAAGCCAGGCGGTGCAGAGTGCGGTGCCCACAGGTCGCGGTGCGAGCAGCGGCTCAGTGGCGGCATCAACAGGCGTCGTCGGTGAGACCAGGGTCGCGGTGCGGCGTTGCGGCGGTGCCCTCTGCGGTGCCAAAGCTTCGGCGTGAGGCGAGGCGGTGCAGAGTGCGGTGCCCACAGGTCGCGGTGCAAGCAGCGGCTCAGTGGCGGCGTCAACAGGCGTCATAGACATCGTCGAGTTGGTGTTCTTCGGGTTGCAGCACAAAACACACAGTCCCCAGTGCTGCGGGTCGAAGAACTTGAAGTCTTTGCTGTTCCTGAGACTTCGTGAACAGGGGGCAAGCTCTACCTCAAGCCCTTGGAGAGACTCACAAATTTAGGTTGCAGAAAGTCCAGTCCAGGCCTTTCACAGCCCAAGACAAAAGCAGCCACTGCAGGTCAGCCCAGCAAAGCACCCAGCAAAGCAGTCGTTCCTTTTTGCAGCTTCTCCGGCTCTTCTTCTTGGCAGTCTTCTTGTCCAGATGAGTTCTAAAGTTCAGGGGTCTGGGACCCAGCATTTATGTCCAAAAATCCTTTGATCTCTTAGGCAGAGAGGGCCTGTGCCCGGTCAGGATCAGTTCTGTCTTCTCTGGTGTGAATTCCTGGCAGGAGGTGGAGACGGCATTTGTCAGAGGCAGAGCAGGCCCTTTGAGGTGCAAGGAAATCTCCTCCCCCTTCCCCCATCGTAACCCAGGTCTCTTCAGCCCTTTCCTGACCTACCTAGACCATCTGGCGCCCCTCCTGCTCCCCCAGCCTTCTGTCATCCAAAACCCAGACAGGCAATCCACATTCCACCAGAGGCACACGGGATGACTGAGCAAGAAAATACCTACTTTCTAAAAGTGGTATTTTTCAAACACAGAATGTTAAAATCACCCTCACTAAAAGATGCATCTTAAGATTCTGAGTTCAGGCATACTAAATTCTATTTTCTTACCGAATTCCCTGGGCCAGTTATGTTTATAAGATGTTATAAACAAACCTCCCATTCTATCCTATGGGGAACTGGTAGCCTTGCAATAGTGAAAAACGAAATTGGCTGTAATTTACTATCAGGTCATGCCACACACACCAGGGCATGTCCCACCTTTCACATACACTGCACCCTGCCCACAGGGGTACCATGGGCCTACCTGAGGGGTGTCTGACATGTAAGAAAAGGGAAGGTTAGGGACCGGCCAGTGTGTGCACTGGCCAAGTCGACATGGCAGTTACAAACTGCGCGTAGACTTCTGCAATGGCAGGTCTGAGTTACCGTTTTCAGGGCTACACACGGGGGTGGCACAACCAGTGCTGCAGGCCCCCGAGTAGCATTTGATTCACCAGCCCTGGCACACACAGTGCACTTTACTAGGGGCTAACAGGTAAATCAAATATCCAATCATGGAAACACCCATCCATAACACAATTTACACAGAGAGCATATGCACTTTAGCACTGATTAGCAGTGGTAAAGTGCCCAGAGTCCTAAAACCAACACACACAGGGTCAAAAACAGGAGGCCAAAAAGCAAAAAGTCTGGGGGTAACCCGCTGAAAAAGCCAAGTCTAACAAAGAGCCAATAACATTAGTGAGAGATTAATACTTCCCTGGGCTTACCCAAGATATGATTGACAGAGTACCAAGTCAATCGCTGAAACAGATGGGTTGAATAAAGCCACTGATTGAAGTGGATGAAACCAAAGCCCATTTTATGTATTATGTTATCAGAGGGTCTGTTTGAAAGCTGCACTGTCAAAACCCATGCCTAAAAAGGTGGGTTCCTAAAGCTGTAGTTTTCAGAACATTTGTGCTGCAGCACCACCCTTTCGAATCACCAGGAGAAAAAATGTTGTCCCCTCAGAGGCACTCTCTTCCCACTTAATGTTATAGCAGGTAAAGACAAATATCTTTTGAAGAACCAGCTCACACCGCTGAAAGCAAGGGGGTCTAGGAAAAAGTTGGATAATACAGGAGTTGGATAACAAAGGCATTTAAGGTAAAGTAATCCCCTATTTCTCCCAAATGGGAGCTGAGGAAATGCGGTATTATTGCATTCCTAAACATCTTTTCTATATATTAGTACCTTTGCTTGAATGCTTACACTGTAAGCAGCCCCGCAGTATTGGTAGTCCAGGACAATTTATTGCAATTCAATACAATTCAGAACAATGAAGAAGAGACAGGAGAGGGAGTGACCATTTCCACACCATAATCAACATGCACATGGGCAAGCCTGGTAGCACCAGTGTGCTACACGAGCTCACCTAAAAACTGCTGATATGTTGGTCCCATTGTCATCGCTAAGCACTGAACGAATGTTTAACCAAACATTAAACAAAGGTAAACAAAGACGTCACTTCCCATGATCATCTCAGATTGATGTCTTCCTTGATATTCCAGGAATATTCTCTGCCCTGATGAAAGAAATGATGATAAAGGTCTCACAGCAGCATCATCAGTTTACAAGAACAGGGCTCGTAGCACGAAACGCACCCAAGAAGCTACAGTCACCCTGCTTCCCCAAGAACACATTTACATCTATAGAGGAACGCAACATAAGGATGTCTTGATGATTGGTAGAAAGCAGGAAGCAAATCTTGTTCAATATCTCCAGCAGGATTGGTAGTCCAGCCGGCACATATTGAATGAGGACTAATCAGGTGTCTTCAATCTCTAACAAAGACTCAGGTTCATGTGTGGCCCTACTGAACCGAAGACTGGAATGAAGCATGGGGGCCCACAAACTCCTGTGAAAGAGGACCATGCCAAGGCCCCTGCCAGACAGGTGAGATTCATCATAGCACTAGCAAAAGAAAGAAATAACACACACCCTGTGTCACAGATACCAGAATTACACTGTCAGATCTTTTGGGATTATCACTACCAACATAGAATGGGACCGCAACATAGGAAGGAAAACTGCACTGCTTAGAATTGCAGAGGTGAAAATGAGGGAACTGAACCCCAACTAAGATAATTAATTATATGATCACAAACTTCAATAAGCCTCTTGTTCATGAATACCATGTAGATTTGCACGATTTAATCCTTGTCTGGATTAATGCCAAAATAGGTGTAAATGGAGAGTGGCCTCAAATGCAATTTCATCTGGGACTTGCCCAGTTCAAAAGAATGTGCTGTTGAAGGCTGCACGAAAAGTAACTACTGAAAATCATACACTTCAGATAGTGATTTGAAACTACAGGGAAGATTGGAGGAAGTGATGGAGGGTAAAGAATTAAAGAGGTACTCTATCACAGCTGTATATTATCATCTTGAAGTTCTCCATCCAGTCCCTTTCATTTTGGCATTTTGGATTCTGAATCAAAAAGTCTTCAATTTTAATCCAGGAAATATAGCTATCTTCAATCTTTTTCAGACTATAAATCCTTCATTAGGTCGAGACAGAAGCAACAAAATGCAAAGCCATTAGATTATAATGTTGTGTAATTCATCAATTTCTGTATACGACATTGTAATCTTGACCACCCTTCAATGTTTAATTTTGTCATAATGTACTATATATATCTGTTAGACCCCAATAGACACAGCTTTCTCTTGGCAAATCTTTTACAACCTACTTCAAAAAGTTGGTACTTTTCAATGGTCTGTGACCGCAATTGGAGCTGAAAACCGTTGATCCATACCATTTCGCATAACAATCAAAAGGCAACACCCCCTTCATGCTCCTTCCTCGTTGCTCTTCGGAAGGGCTCAGTAAACCCATTTTGCAAATCGGAAATGCTTTTCTGATTCACAAAATGGGTTTACTACGTAGTAAAAACCCCATGTTGCTGTCACTAATGCTGTCATTTTTCTAATCGTAAGGTGTTTGACCGCAAAATTGCTCTGTACATCTGGCCCTCTAGCTCTTAAAGTTACTATGGGCCTAGAGGAGGGCAGAGTGGAATAAACACCAGGAATGAGCTCCATGACTCATAGGGGCATATTCTCAAGGACTCATCGCCGATTTAGCGGCACTTTTCCGCCACAAAAGTGGCAATAGATTTATCGCCCTATTCACAAGCCTGCGCTAACAGCCGACATCGTCAGTTTACCTGCGATAGCTGCCGCTAAAAACATCGCCAAGGCTGACAGCGGCAACTAATGCTAATCATATGCAGAGTAGGCGTTCCCGTGCAAAAACTCACGATAACACCACTTCGCGATATTCTCAACGACCAGCCAGATTGGCGATGCGGTCCAAAAACAGGCGATAAGGCACGTCAGCAGCAGGGACTTAAGACCTGCTTTTTTCTGGTCTTAAGTAGGACGAAAACCTGCAGTATAAAGGGAGCCCAGCCCAGAGCCACATCTGAAGACCAACAGATACCATGGAGCTACTAATCATGCAGCTTGGAGACCCAAGAGGGCCACAACACCCACCCCCACCCCCAGGACCACCCCCCCCCGGACTACCACCGAGGCAGCGCAGAACAAGACAGCGGACCTTCCGAAAACTGTAGTTGCTCCAGCTTCCTCCATGGTGCTTCTCAGTTGTTTGGGTTTTGTTTTTATTCTTTTTTTTTTTTGCAGCTTTTATGGTGATTTTTCCCGCCTGACGTGGGAATAGCAAGCCTGACGCTGCTTAGACTGATATTTTTATCGCTGTTGGGTCCATCGCCACTTTTTTCACGTTCGGGTTTCCTTTTTTATCGGCGTCCCGGTAATTTTAACGCGGACATTTGACGCGTTATCGGGAAACTATCGCCTGTTGCTGGCGTGTTGAGAATACGCCGTTAACACACCGTTGGTTTCCCGCGGTAGACGGCGTTATGTAAAATTGCGTTATCCTAGGTTGGCGATAATTATCGCCCGTTCTTGAGAATATCCCCCATAGTTTCCAGTGCACATTTCTTTCTCCTCACCAGCCCCAACCAGCATTGATTCAGTCCTCAGAATCTGACCAGACTTTACTCTTTGGACCCTGGGATATGTATTTGAGTACCTATGGCCTAGACCCTTGAGGTCCACACTCCTAACGCGCCCTTATTTTTCAGGGCAACTTATATTTGAAGGAAAGGTCAGAATTTCACTTAAAATCAACCGCTCCTCCCCACCTCCGTTGTACAAGCAAACAAGACAAAGCTACTCTGGCTCAATTTACTGCTACGAACACTGATGTCCCCAAGAAAGCTGTTGACTGCTAATAGTGGTTGTCATAAATGTAATAGAGGGCATCTTGACTAGATTGAGATGATAAGCAAGGTATGAGAGAAGTGGCAGAAGCAGTAGTGAGGATAAACATGTAGGTCTGCCAAAGCTGCAGGATGCAGAATTTGTCAGGGTGGGGGTGAAGGCAAATGAGGAACAAGCACAAGGAAAAGATGTGAGGATATCTAATTGTGGGACAAACGCTGGCGCCCTCTAGTGCGGGTGTTTGTCCTGCGGTGATTTTGCCGTCCTTCCCCTCTTAGGCGGCATTTCTTTTTTTTTTTATTTATGGGGGTGCCCCTGTAACCTCCACTTTGTTTTGTTTACAAGGGGTACCCCTGTTTCTCTGAGTCCTCGCTGTGGCATTTCGCCACATACTGAGTTGTTTAATTACGTGGTGCAGTGCAGGCGGCAAAAAGTTCGCCTGCACTAAGGATGAGGCACAATAGCGTCCTACCCAAGGTAAGGTGAATGAGTTTAATGAGGAAATGGTGGCATTACAAAACCATTCTGTTTGTTCTCAATAATCCTTAATAAATGATTGGAAGTATGACTTTTATAATGTATAGAAACCATCAACAAGAAGGCGTAAGAAAAAGTTGTTACAATATGTTAACAAGGATGTAAAATAAGTAATTGAAACAACAGAGATAAAAGAAATATTGACCCTGATTTCCTGGAATACATACCCTCTCTACAAATATAACTACTAACAAAATCATACACCAATGCAAGGGCCCAAATGTAAACCAATAAAGTTGCAAGTAAAATAACAATGAAGAAATCCAGGAAGAAACAGCACAAAAACCGAGTTCAAGTGATCTCTACCCAACAGTTAAGTAACAGAAATAAGATGGACATGCAGGAGTAACATGATAAGTTTATAGGTGTTTTCGATTGGGAAGAGTACCCTGGCCATTTAAAACGAACAAAAACATACTCTAGGTGCAGCAGTACAAAATGCGTGGGCAGAGTAATAAGGTAACTAATTTTATGAACTAGTAGTTTACAACTGCTCATTCTGAAGCAAAGTTATTGGCTAAGTAAACAGGCTTTTAAATCATTATAATAGCTTATACATCATAATAAATAGAAAATATAATTACAGACTGACTATCATTATGATTAAGTATCACAAACCTTTTTTTTGCTTTTCTAATAACTTTAGTGCTGTTTGATGAATCTGCACGAAATTTGACATAGAATTATCACATTGATCTGGGGGGCATATTATCAAGGGCAGTATCGCCACTTTAGCGGCACTTTTTGCCGATAAAGCGGCGATATTTTTATCGCCCTATTAGCAAGCTGTCGCTAACAGCTGTTAGCGACAGCTTAATGGCGATAGCGGCCGCTTTGTTGCCGTTTTGCATGTCAGCGATAATTATCGCTAATGACATGCAAAGTAGGCGTTCCCAACTAAAAGCAACTGCAAACAGTCGCAAACACAACTTCCCCTATTATCAATGCCCGCGAAGCGATAAAAAAGTCGCACTAACTGCGATTATCGCTGGAATTTAACACCTGATAAAAACTTGACTTAACCATCTTGTCAATGGGAGGTGGATTGTAAGGTTAAGTCCTCACCTACCTATTAGCAAGCTTTTCATTAGCGCAGTGAATTTATCGCTGGATTTCACGCGCTATTGCTGGGTGTCGCCGCTATCGCTGGATTTTTTATCGCCTTGGAGATAAGCGTTGATAATAACGCGTTATCTCCGCGATGAAATCCAGCAATAAAAAAAACAGCGCTAAGCGCGCTTTGCGAAAATTATCGCAAATCCTTGGTAATATGCCCCTAAGTTCTTTCGGTTCAGTCCAAGTTGGGAAAATATTAAAAGGAAGTCAAACTACAAACATCTTCCATTTTATATCACATAGTTATTTTTGCTCTTTGCTACAGCTTAACCCCTTGGCCGCGGCGGTAATTCCGCCGCGGCGCTGGGGGGGTGGGGGGTGAGCGCGGCGCCGCCATGCTCGTGACGGAACCACGCCGTCATGAGTCACGGGCGAGCTGTGTTCATGACGTCGTGGTTCCGTCACGACCCCGCCCACTCACTAATTCGCCCGCACAGGCGGGGAATCAGTACCGCGTGGGCGGAGCGGCTGCAGCATGACGGAACCACGCTGTCATGAGCACACGCCGCCCGTGGCTCATGACGGCGTGGTTCCGTCATCCGCAGGGAAGGGGTTAAAGGAATCACACCAAACTTGTAATGAAGCTATAACTTCACTGAAAGTAGATCCTTCTGTAGTTTTGTTTGAATTCACTCAATATTTCTGATATATTTACATTACAAAAGTGTGTCAGATTACTTTGAAATATTAACTAATTCCATATTATGATGATTTATCGTCTGCTTTTCTGTTGCCATGGCTCAGGGGAGGATCCAAGTAAAAATAAAGTAATCTGATTGAATTAAGAAACATTTTTCACTTCGTCCAATTCGGAATCTGTAGATCCTCAAAGAAATTGCAGATTCTGATAATATATTTTCTGATCACAACTGAAAATGGTTTGTTGCCACTTACATTATGTGATGCGATGAAACACACAAATTCCCGTGATCCTGCATTACAGAAAAAATTTAGAGGCATAAGAGGGGTGGGGGTGCAATTGTCAACTCGGAGAGAATACAGGTGGGGTCGAGATGAGTAGGTATTTCCTTCAAAAATGTATTAAGTTCAACATTTTCACAGAGGACTTTGCGGTTCTGTATATGGGTTGGAGAATCCTCAGAACCAGCACTTTGTACGCTTGTGCTTTGTGAATATGGCTTGAACTCGTGGAACACATTGATTAGGCCATAGTGGTGGATCAAGGGTGGCATTTGGAATTCGCAGATTGTGATCCATAATTTCTAAAAACATTTTTTAAAAGAAGAACAACACAACGTGGGCCTTGGTGCAAGGCCTGGTTAAAGGCCATATCAAGCACTCAACCTTTTGTTTGCACAGCATTGCTCATGAGCTCACGCATGACATCACAAATGGCATCATCAAGTCATCACTAGTTAGCCTTCAAGAAATTCCCAAAACACCTTAGATTAGCTCATCCAAAACTTCTTCCTTCATACCTTACTCTTTGCCTTCATTTCAGGCAAGTTGAGGGTTTAGGTCAAGGCACAGATCATCAACTGTCTTACCATGCTATTTTTCAGGTCAGAAGAATAATGTGACTTTTGTGATAGGCAACTATAGAAAGAAAAAATACATGATACAAAACCATGATAATATATATTATCATTGACATAAAAATAAATATTGCAAAAAAAGAAGTAATAAAGTGAGATGCCTTAATGAGGATCACTAGTCACCACATGCTGTCAATTCTTTGCCCTACTAATTCAAGTAAAGTAGTTATAACTAACTTCTAGAACATACCATAGATTTCCAGCTACTGTTGTACCGGCCACAACTGCCTACAAAGTGACAGAAGGGGAAAACCAATGTCAGAATGCGTTAGCTCTGCAACTATTTAAGCAACAGTACAAGACTATAGTATGTATAATGACAAGTGCAGTACAATTTTATACTGATGTAATACAAGATTAAGGAAATACACCCTCAACTCAGTTTTAAGATCATCTAAGGGCACCCATTTGGAGAGTGTATGTAACAAGAAGGCAGGGGCATAGCTTAGTGACATTTGGGGGATGTGAATCTCAAATTTCCCAATTAAAAAGCAGTGGATCGCAAGATGAATAGGTGAGATGACCATGGTTCGGAATGGACAGTTCTCATGAAGAGCAGAGTCAGTACTGATTTGCATTAGGTGGGCCTCTGGGGCCGATTTACAGTTTGGCAGACAGGGTACTCTGTCACAATGGCGATAGAGTACTGTGTCCACCAAATTCAAGGTCGGTCCACCTTATTTTGAGTCAGGTGGATTGCAAGTTTTTGCTGACAGAGTAAAATTTCTCCTTTCGTGTAAAACTCCCTACCACAGCTCGACTTAGTAAATGCTGTGGGAGGTAAGCCATATAGCTGTGGATGGTCAGATGGCTTTTTTTAAGTGTCCATTTCCGCAAGGTATATAGTGGCTGTGAGGGACGGTAAAAAAAATAAAAAATGACCCCACCCCAACACCATAGGAAATAACTTCCATAGTGTGGGGGTCATTCGTTTTCTTATTTTTCCAAAACAGATTCCCACTTTAGGAGTTTGTTTGTGAAAACTAAGAAACTTTGGAAAAATTTGATGGCTGGCCATCATGTTTGATGGAGCCATTCGTCAGACTTTTCCTACATTGACAGGAACCGACATGATGACGGTTCTTGCCAATATGTAGAGATGTCCGCGGGGCTGGCAGACAGCTCTAAATTTTGCAGGCAGAGTAAAGGCAGGGTGGCGGACATAAAGTCCACCCATTCTGCTTTTACTCTGTTCACCAAATCCTAAATTGGGCCCTCTGTCCAGTGTGGCACAGTGGGTGAAAAATGATGATTTGAAATGCTACTTCAAACAATTGCCAGTAGTTTGGATATTTGCAAGCATTTGTCCCATCTTTTGGGTTTTTGATTGCCAGTAGTATTCCTTGGCACCTGAAACTGGCACAGCTTTCCAAGCCTACTACTGCCAATGTTTGTGAATTACAACAAGTAGTACATTTTTATCCATGCAAAGAATACTTATGTGGAGTAAACCAGCTCCTATATATTTATATTCCTGATCGAAAAAAATGTACAAGTTAAAATCTCTTAGTGAAATCAGGACAATGGAGAAAAAACAACACAAATCTAGTAGACCCAACTCAGAGCCCTCAGAAGCAACGGCCAAATCAAGAATGCATTCATTTGAGGGGTGTCACCTCCCACGAAGCGACGCCCCTGCAAGAAGGCTATTTAGGGTGAGAGATCGCTTATTGTACTGGCCTCCAGACTGAAACAAGCTCTGATTTCCATAAAAAATTCTGATACCTAACTTGTCTCCAGGAAAAAACACTCACACCTAATCTCTTCTCTCCGTAAATATCCACCTTCTGCACTCCTATTTGCTGATGAGCACCAAGAGATCTTTAGGGGTATGCTGGCCTAAATAGATTCATACTAGCATAGCATAACATAACATAACAAAACATAACACATCATAACATAAAACATAACAAGAAAAGACGCAGGGCCCGATTCACAAAGGTGAAATGAGACGAAAGGCTATTTTTATGACTTTCGGTAGTCACAAGGGGCCTTTACTACTCGTCAATGCCTTTTGTGAATACCAAAAGTCGTAAAGTTAGACGTTCGTCTCAGTTTACCTTTGTGAATCGGGCCCCTAGAATGTAGACATTTACACTTCATGCTGTGGTACTTCTCACCGAAGGTGTCAAGGATGGTGCACTCTGCCTTGAAATATTCTGTGAAATTATGTTGTTTTTCCCTGTTCTCTGGGGCAGAGCTGCGGAGTGGATTTAGCCTAATGGCCAGATCTAAGGACTTTGGAAGTGGGAACCCAGGTTTGTGCCTTGGCCTCGGCTCAAACATCCTGTGATTCTGAGAAAATCATTTAATAATAACCTGAACCTGAAAGTTGTTTTATGTTTTGCTTTAACATTCCGAAGGCGGTCCTAGAAGAACACCGGATCCACTTGCCCGATAAATGTAATGTTTACCGAACACACACCTTCGGGTGCAGTTTAACTGGAGACTATGTATGATTCATTATTTATATGAGCGTGAATTATGGCAGGAGTGTCGTAGGCCTTTCCATGCCACAGGTAAGACTTTGGACTGGAAAACAGAGTGAAAAACAATAAAGATTAATTATTACCTAGCTCAGAGCCACAGTGCCCTGCTTTTATTACTCTGACAGGTGCTATTCACAAGCAGCTGAGTCAAAATCAAGCACAACCAACCATCACATTGTGTGTTTCCCTGTCTGTGAAGAGAGAGGCACCCATGTCCCAAACCCTAACTCTGTAGCTTGCTGTACCAAAGACTCAAGCGAAGGTTGAAACATAATTGTGTTCTCGTTCTGAATAGAGGAAGCAGTTGTGGTTGGGGTGTCCCTTGTGGGTGGGCCAAAACTGATCGATAAATGGTTGGTCCCTGTCTGTAATGACACAATAAGCAAACAAAAACACTGGAAATGTGGTCCGAGCAATTCTCAGCAGTTACGATTAATTCATGGATTTTATCCGCCTCTTTTTTTCTTGTAGACGGTATTCAGTGCTTATTTTTTTTTATTATGCTTTTATTGGAATGTTTTGTGTAGCAGTGGTACAATCTCTATTCATTGGCAACGTTAATTTTACTTATAGTTCATTGTACACATTAAATCTGCTCCCCCGTCATGCAGGAGAGGAAATTCCACCCCACCCCCCCACGTTTTCTGGGATTCGCAAATAAGTATCATTAACAACTTACAAACTTAAAACTTGTGTGGCTCCGCTCTCACACATAGCCACTTCAGCAATTTCGGCCATACAGGTTTACTTTGTCTGGAGACCTCCCTCTGCATTCATTGGCAGTATCCATCCTCCCTATGAACAGTTAGGATTAGAGCATGCACCTTTCTCTCACTGTCCAGAGTCTACTAGATTGGATTCAGATTGGCCCCAACAGCCTGGCCTATATCATCTCAGAGGAAATCAGTCCGTGCTACTTCTCCCTCTGCAAAAAGCTGTTAGTACTTCTGACCATAGCTCTGCAATTGGTCTTCGTTGCACCCTCTCTGCTCCTCAGCCCTTAAGGCAGCACACCTCTGCTACAGCCCAGCTCTCTACTGCTCTCCACCATCTATAATGCAGTGATCCATCTGTAGATCGCCAATTCAGTGATATATCTCTGCAGGCCACTGCGAGAGCTACGTCTGATTTCCCACTTTCTTATCCAGATACAAACAAACAATTTTCTACAGTCAGCATGTCTCCCCTGTCAAGCGTGCGTTCCATATCCCCAACCACCTTGACCCAGAACTGACTGACCATAGGGCAGCTCCATACCATGTGTATGAAATCAGCATCCAATGGAGAGCAGGGAGGCATTGCATGGTGTCAACTTGCATCATTACATTGATCCTGTGTGGATTGAGATAGGTTGTGTGGAGGTAACTCAATTGTGTATACTTGAATCTTGTATTCCTAAATATCCTGTGCACTTGTCCTAGGGTCTATTTCCATTCTTTACCCCTGAACATCCTGCCTAGCAATCTGTCCCATCTAATGCACAAGGACACCAGGTCAGTGCGAGTCATGGACAGAAACGTTTTGTAAATCCAAGTAATTAGCTTATCTGTGGTGTCTCCTGCATGTGGTTCTAGGCGTCGAACCTCATGATAATTAGTGGTGTTGAGAATGTTGAGGTATAATATTCTATGTCTGTTGGTTGTTCCATCTTGAATCAGTTGTTTCCAGCTGAACATGGATGCAGCACATTTTTAGTTGCATGTGTCACTGTCGGCACAAGGATTTTCAACTTGATTTTGTTTGTTCTCTCTCAGATTGTAGCACAAGGGTTTGATAACCTAATTGTGTGACATTTTAGTTTACCAGAGTGAGAGGGTTAAAAGGTTATCATCATGCAGAATGCAACGCCCCCCCATTTTTTTAAGTAGCCCAGCTGAGCCGTATGTTCAATGGAGTAAGAGGAAAAAAAATGTTCAGTCATTTTGCGAGGGTGTGTGGACCAACGCTAAGGGCCTTATTACGATGTCGGTCGGAGTTGCCTCCGCCGACACCATTTCGGACTCGGGACCGACCGACCTGAGGTCAGTGGTTTTGACCACCTGATTACGATGCAACCAAACACTGCTCAGTCAGAATCCCACTGTTCCTATGAGAGCTTGTGTTCTGGCCATAAACTGACCGTAACACAGGCTCCTATAGAGAAATGGGAGTGTGTGTAAAACCCTGCACCCTGTGGCAGGCACCCCATAGTGCCTGCCACACAATGCAGGGTTTTACAGGGGAGTACCCTAGGTACCCCCTTGACCACCGACCGTAGAATGCGGAGACAAGGGGGCCCTCCTAGGGGCCACCAAAGTCACTTTCCGACAGCCTTCCCATGTCGGAAAGGCCGGCACGGAAAGGCTGTGAGAAACCGACATCGTAATCCCGACGGTGGAAACTCCGTCCAAAGGGAATTATGGTGCAGTTCCGACCGACAGGAAGACTCCGAGAGCCCGTCGGAACTGAGTTCGAATGACCGGCCGGTTTACGCTCCAACCGCCGACATCGTAATCAGTCCGAGTGGGTCGGAAAGTTTCCGACCGCAGTCAGAAAGCATCTGTCTAGTGGTCAAAGGCTTTCCGAATGACATCGTAATCAGCCCCTAAGTGTGGAAAGGAGGCATGCTCTTCTAATGCATTGTTTAGGGGGCGAAGGACAGGAGGTTATGGAGAATCTTCCTGAATTGAGTGTAGAGGAAGAAAAAAGTTTAAATGAATTTGAGATATGTTTATTAAAAATGGACAAGCATTATTTCCGAGAGTGAGCACGGTTATGGAGAGATATTGCTTTAGAAAGAGTAAACAAGGTAAAGATGAAACAGTAGAAGAGTATATTATGTCCCTAAGGAAGTTGGCAGCTACATGCAAATTTGGAGTGTCGTTAGAGGAAAGGATTCGTGATCAGTTTGTACTGATGTGTGTGAGTGACAAGATCAAGGAGGAGCTGTAGTTGAAGGACGAGCCACCTTTGTAAGTAGTAATCATGGTGGGTAAGAGAGTGGAGCATATGTTAAACTGTGTCTCAGAGTTAAGTTCTGGAAGAGAGAAAAGTGTGTCAAGTTCAGAGAATGCGGAGGAGATGGTGTGTGAGATACGAAAGAGGGAAGAAGTAAAGCGAAAGGAAGTGGTTAAAGAAAAAGAGAAGGAGGTGCGCACAAGGTTCGTGGGTGAGAATGTTTCAGGTGTGGCAATAGTGGTCACAGACAAAAACTCGAGTTTGTGCCCGGCTTTGAGTGTTTATTGTAACGGCTGTGGGAAGAAAGGGCATTATCTTAAATGTTGTCATAACAAAGGGAGGAGTAATTTCAGGAGAGATGTCAAGGAAGTTTCACAGGAGATGGTCTTTCAAATCAATAAGACGATGCAAAAGGATGAACATCCCAGTGAGAATGTGATAATTGATGGTGTGAAGGTGCTCATGCGTTTTGATTCGTTTTTGCATTTAACTATTGTTTCAAAAATGTGTTATGTACAACATTTTGAGAGTAGGAACAAGCTGCACTCTATAGATGTGAAGCCAGGAGCTTATGGCGGGCAACCAATCAGAATGCTCGGGTAATTTGAAGGCTGTTTGGCATTAGGAGGCAGGTATGTTGTAGGTAAAATATATGTGTCTAACAAAGGTGACAATTTGTTGAGTTGACCTCATCAGAGGTTGTAGGGTGTGGTGTTAAATCCCAATGCTGAGCCATAAGCTCAGGTGCTTGAAGTTCACATGAGTGATGAGGTTTTCATTTCGCAGTTTCCAGACGTTTTCACTGAGTCTTTGGGTTGTTTGAAAAACTACAAGCATTGCATTAGATTGTGGATGGGGCAGTTCCAGTCAGTGCTAAGGGAAGGAGAATACCTCTGGCTTTACAGGATCAGGTGAGTGCTGAACTTAAGAGGTTGGAGGCAGCAGGTGTAATAGTGGAGATTGAGGCCACTGAATGGTTGGCTCCCTTTGTCGTGACTTGCAATATTGTTATAATGTATGGCAGGGAGGACATATCCCTTACATAATTAATTGTTACAGACACGTATTATTTTAATTGAATGTGGTCCATATAGTACTGCTGCAATGCATAAGTCCAATATAAGTGCAGTGTGGGCCCTACCTTCCCAGGGCTTTGACAAAAATGTGTATTGTTATTTATACTCATAAATTACAAATACAGTTAACAAGTCATACCATCACTTCATAATGACACAGATATTCAGTTGGGAGAGCCCAGATATCTGGTGGACATCAAACCCTTAGCAATATAGTTGGGCACACTTCTACGGTATCATTAAAGAAAATACCATCTTTAAACCAGTCTTGTCTCCTTGGTGGTCCTTTCATCCATGATATTGCCATATGGCCCTTGGCCAAAAGCAGACGTAATGCCTTAGATTCTCGCGGTGGATGTGGAAGCTCTGCGACATAGCCTAGCAATGGAATCAGAGGTGATAGCTGTAGGGCAGCTTTAGTGATCTCCCTTATCATTTCAATCGCCTACTCCCTAAAACTTCAAACATCTGGACAATGCTATTCCAAATTGATAAAATACAGATTTGGTTCACGAGTATCTGCAGCAATTTGAAGTTAAATCAGGATCAATACTGCAGTCATGAACCGAGGTATAGCCGTAAAATGCAAAATTTGAAGGGAATAAGTCTGTGCTGGTAATTCCAGGCTGTCCATTCTATCTGGGTGTAGCATTAGCTCCAGCATTTGTTGCTTATGGTCATATCCAGGACGGTCTCCTATAGTCTGTGTCCAGGATGTACCACATTAAAAATGACCTCAGTAAAAGTCATACACCCTAAAAACCCACCATCTTGAGTGGATTGTCAAGATCAATATCGTCAAAAGAGTAAATTCTGATGGTTCTCCTAGAAAGGATGAGAAGATGGATCACACCTTCTCTCACATCCTAAACTAGGCAAATATTTTTAGTGGACTGAGCTCTTGATCACCTCAGAACCGCTCTACAGTCAGAAAGATGTTGTCTCTAAACTGATGTGGCGGCTGAAGGTAATAGGTATTAAAGAGATGGCCTTAACCCTACTCTCATCTTTCATGGCATCCAGGGAGCAGACAATCTATTGGGATAATCTCAAATCAGATAACTTCTGCCTCCCTTGAGGAGTACCACAAAGCTCAGCTTTATTACCAACCTTATTCAATATCTATGTCACCCCCCTGGCTAAACTAATCAAAGATCACGGTCTTACGCTGATCTCATACGCGGACGATACCCAGATAGTTGTATCTGTCGTGCAGAGGGTGGACGCCACAGCCGTCAGCTTTCACAATTGTCTAAATTCCATTATGGCCTGGATGAATTTAAATTTTCTGAAGCTTAATACTGAGAAAACTAAGGTCATGGAGTTTGGGCAGGGTCCATCCGTATGGAGCCAATTGTGGTGGCCATCTGAGGCAGGTAACTGCCCCGTCCCATCTACTAAGGCAAGAAATCTTGGAATAATATTTGACAACGAACTAAGTTTTGCAAAACGGATTAATCATCTAACCTCCTTCTGCTTCTTTATATTGAAAATTTTGCGGAAAATTCTGCCTTTCATTCCAGTGAGCCTCAGGAAAACGGTAATAGGAGCTCTTGTCCTCTCAAAAATTGATTATAGCAATGCGTTATTCTTGGGAATTGACAAATGCCAGACTGCCAAACTACAGTCCTTGCAGAATGCTGCAGCGTGAGTACTACTTGATATTCCCAAATATCACTCCATTTCCGCTAGCATCAGGCAGCTTCATTGGCTCCCAATCCAACAGCAAGTAGAATTCAAAGCTCTCTGTCCAGTGCATAAGGCGCTGTATGGTGGGGGAGCCATGGATATTCAGAAACTATTTTCCTGGTACTCCCCGCGGCTGAATCTTAGATCAGCCAACACAGGGCTATTACAGGTTCCCAAGATTCAAAAAGCCAGATGGGGAGGCAAAAGCCTTTCTCACCGAGCAGCCAAATTGTGGAACAAGCTACCAACCACTATTAGGCTACAGTCCAACAGGCTTCTCTTTAGGTAACTGGTTAAGACCTGGCTTTTACCCCCGCAATCAACTTCGGTCGAGCCTGGTCAACTGCAACAAGTCACTCCTAGCGCCAAGACGCCTCGGCAATCGTGCGCTTTATAAATATGTCACTCACTCACTCTAAAGAGATGGTTCACTTGGTGTATGTCTCTGGTATGGAGAGGTGTGGCGCAGAGGCCAGAGCGGCTGACTCCAGAGCGCGGGGCTCACGGTTCGATTCTGTGCTGGCGGCAGCTCAGCACCCTGTGACTCTGGACAATAGCTCACTTAATCTCCCGATGGCCCCCAGCACCTTGAGACCGTTAGGGGTGATTAGTTAGCGCTTTACAAATGACGCCCAGTACGTGCTATCAAGGGCCGAAAGGAGTATTGGCAATTAGATATGAACACTGTTTGATGACATTAATTTCTACTAACTTCACAGCTTAGATAAACACTAACAGCTGGAAAACCACCATGCTGATAGACATTGAAAGTATCCAAACGATTGTCAATGCACCGTCTGCACAGGCTGACGCTCATACACCGACACTTGACCCGGGCTTGGTAACAGTATGAGAAGTAGTATGCTGTTGGACAGATTCACTTCTTTTCAAGTTAATAATTCACAGGAGGTTTAGACTGGGTCAGACGAGCACATTCCAACAAGATCAAGATCCTTTACTATTCTTGGGCCCCGAATATCTCCATCCCGTTACCAAACTGCTCATTTTCTATATGGAGCCACTGGTGGTTGTGATAAGCCAGTTGTATGATTCTGCGCACCAGTTTGCGGATTGTTCCCAGTTCTGTATGTCGTCTACACTGAAGAGCACATTCAACTTCTCTAGTAGCCAGTGGGGTACATTTGCTATTGAGTTTTTAAGCATTCCTGAAGCTGTAATGACCCAAGTGTGAGCTGCTCCTCCTTCTGGGGAAGATGTTAAAAGGTACTACTGACGTATGCATGGAGCAGCTCTCTCAGGTTGAGGTTCTGCTCTCTCTTCAAACACCTTCAAGATCTCTTGTATTTAACAGAGACCGTGGTCTGACAATGTGCAAGCACAGTATATCTATCCATTGTGAAGACTGTTAATTATCAGCTCCATCACTGAAAAAACAAATCATCTCTGCTTCAAACAGACTTTAAGAAAGTGATATAAAACGTGTACTTTTTGGTGGCATAGGATGCCAACATGCTACATTTAGGTTGATTTAATTTTTTTATTTTATAGATTTCTAATGTGCAGCTGGACCAGAATAAGTCCAAGGGCGCTTGGCATTGAAACATTTGAACAAAGAATGCGGTACATTGATCTAGGATAATGGATAAACAACAGAACAAAGCAGAAAACTCTAAACAGCAGCATACAGTTGTGAGCTAGAAACATTGAATAGCCTGTCAAGTACTGCTAGCTTAGTTCAGGAACTGTTTCAATAGATTGACTTTCAAAGTGTTTGCTGAAATTGATGCGATGGGTAAGAGTTCTTACGTAAGAGGCAAAGGAGTTCCTACCACAGGTAGCTGCTCCCGAGAAACATAGCTTTTCAGCTATGGTTGATTTGAACTTTGGTACTTCCCGAAAAAATTAATCTGTACTTATTAGCCCTCACAGACCTCCAGAGATAGTAATTAGATCTGCTCAGAACCACGGTTTTGTAGAAGCTCATCTTTGTGAGCCAAAAAGCATATTATGAATTGGACCAAGGCTGGAATGTTTAGTTACTGTAGACCCACAATCTGGGAGAGATGAAGTCAAATTTGTGTTTAGAGACATCGAGCTTTGCTTCAGAATATAATATGGCTAGGAGTGAAGCTGTGGTTGTGAGGCCAGTTCCTGCAAGTATGGCATTTGAAAAATACAGTCAGGATATGGCTAGTGATTGGACCGCTGCTCTGAGATCATTTGGTTTGATGAGGTGTTGGATTTTCTCCCAGAAATGAAGTTGAAGTTGATCATTTTTGCTATTTTGTTAATACATGGAACAAGTGTGAGTGATGATCCTCAGGGGCGTAACACAGGCCCCCGCAGTGCGGGGGGGGCGAGCTGCAGGGGGCCCCCTCAGCACAGTACTCAGGCCTTCGAGCTCCGAATTATATCCGGAGTGGGGGCCCCTCCGTGTACCTTGCAGAGGGGCCCCCTCAGTTTTCGTTACGCCATTGATGAGCCTTAAGTAAATCCCAGGGATATATCAGTAGGTGAAGGAATAGGGTGGATACCCACCAGATTCACTGAGTTCAGAATGGAGGGGTTGAGTTTCCTCTTGGGAGAAATTGTCAAGTGTAGGAATTTGTTCTTTTGTGGGTTGAGAAGGAGGACCCTCTTCCACATTCACTACTGCCTTTGGACAAGACAGTGCCTCATGATGGCAATGACTTTAATGGTTGAGATCTTCAATTATCACGGAGCGTCATCTGCATATTGGTATCTGATGACATCAGAGTTTTCTATAAATACCCATAGTGGCTCCATGCATAGAATGAAAACTGAGGGTGCTAAAATTGAGCCCTGCGACCTGGGTCACCAGTTTCTGTGTTGCTGGGACCTGAACACCTAATTTACTAGCCAGTGTCTATTTCTGATAAAGAATGTGATTCAATTTAAGATTTTACTTGGCAATACAGGTGTTGTGTTTGATGGCTCCTGTGTTATTAATGGCTTGTCCAGGCCTTTGCAGGTTGAGAGGGCACAAGACTTGCTTTTATGCAGATGGAGGCTAACTTACTGGTTCCTCTGAGCACAACCTGAGGAAACAGGCTTGCAACGAGGCGCTAGGGCAAGCGCTTTGGTCTATGAGGCACCAATGCAGGGGGAAAATGGTCAGGCATGTGATGAGGTGAATGAAGTGCAGCCTGGCCTAAAGGTCCAAACTTAATGTAACAGAATCACCTACAAGAGAAGAAGGAATGATCTGAGTGTATTCAAGGATGGGTTGGGAAACTTCGAAGGTGAGGTTCCTTAGATGAAATTGAAGCAGAATATTGCACTGATTTGGAGATCTGTTTTAAAGGAAGCGCAAGGCGGGCTAAATTAGCCTGCCCACAACGAGTCATCACAATGGTTGGCCTTATAGATTGGGCTCATATATTAAATGGTTTGCTTATGCTTGTGAATCTGAAAGATCTTAATGGTAATTTATGAATTGATGGCAATCCATTGACAAATATGCCTGAGATGCCAGCCATGTTGGAAAAGTGTGGGCAGAAGTAGTCAGTAAACTTAATCACATCTTTTGAAAAAATTGACCTGTACATTTCAACCTATGGCTTTAGGCCTAGCCTTGCTACCTTTTGATTTGTAACCTGCTGTAGCTGGTTTACCTAAAGTACCAAGAGACTCAGGGGCATATTACAAGAATTGTAGCACAGGGCAGCGCTGCCCCTGCATCACAGGGAAAGGGCAGAGATGTGCCATATTTATCCAATACGGCGCATTCCTGTTCCTTCCCCTGCACCTGTGTCGTTCCGGCAGCCTAGTGCCAATGGAGGCACCCTTGCATCATGGTGCAAGGGTGCCTGTGTTGTAGGCAGGATTGTTTTTGTGCAGGAAGGGGCACCTTCCTGCATGAAAACGATCCCTGGAGGCGTTTTCCTCTTTCTATGTGTGCTGCAGAATGCAGCACACATAGAAAGAGGAAAAAACGAGGAGAAATAAGGATATTTCTCTCCTTGTTCCACCTCACCTGGGTAGGCGTATCGTTTTGGTGCATTCCCAGGTTCGAAAGGTTTGGTTTGGATACCAGGTTTGGCATGGGATCACCCACCACAACGCCCATGGGACGTCTCCCTTGCGCATAGTAATGCAACGCAGTACAAATCGCTGCTTTGCATTACTCCGTATTTTTGAAGCCATGCAAAGTGGCTTTACGTGGCTTCATAAATATAACTTCGAGGTGTGCATCGCGCATGTACCACATTGCGTGGTGCAAGAATGACGCAAAGCGCTTATAAATATGCCCCACAGTGTAGTGTGTGCTATATAAATGTGCTCCATTCATTTGTTCATTCATCCATCCTATCTGTAGTGCATATGCCACGTCCTGCATAGGAGTAGGACGTGCCATATAAATACTACATTACTAACAAGGCAGTGATGTACAACTACAACTCACGATCAAACTAAAATAGTAAATAATGCAATTGCATATGAATTGCGCGCCGTGGTAAAAATCCAACATTGGTTGTCATTAAATTAAAGCACTTGCTTCATAAATGTTGAGGGTCATTAAATTAACTTATTTAATTCTTAAAATGAATGTGCTGCTTCTTGGTGTGGTCTTACCCAGTTTCATCCACAATTTGAAGCACAGACCAATTTTCGATTTGTTTACCACAAAAGGTGCAGGTAGAGTTCCTTCGTTTATGCTAAAGTTTGTCTAGGGGTAAAAAAAAGTATATGTTCGATTAGATAAATGTTCAGGGTGCAAGGAGTGTGAGGGTGGAAAATATGGCTCAAATCCTATTGCAAGAGAATTAGGCAGAGGAAGCAGAGTATGGAGAAAATGTGCTGTGGCTCAGGTCTTGCATTTGTTGAGTCTGACAAGTATGGACTATGAATTGGCAATGGAGTGCAAGAGAATATATCAAGAGTAAGCGAGGGTGAGAAGGAAAAAGTAGAAAGTGAAAGAAAAGAAAGATGGGTGTGGAAGGAGAAAAGGAAGGAATGAAGGTAAAAGGACAGGGAAGATGGAAGAAAGGAAACAGAGGAACAGATGGAGAAAATATGGGATTAAGATGAAAGGAAGGGTGTAATTCAATGCCATGAAACGTGAATGTAAGGGTGTGAAGTGAAGGGTCAAAAGAAGGAAGGAATGGTGAAAGGTTAGGCGGCACTGTGAAAAGATGAAATGGTAAAAGGATGGCTTGATGATGGGTGAAATGTTGGATGGACAAATGATGGATGGTAGAAAGGATGAAAGGATAAATGGGTGAGCCGATTAACTGAATGGAGGGGTGAAAAGGAAGATGAAAGACCGAAAGGATGGGTGCATGGATGGAAAGGTGATAGGATGGATAGATGAATGGGAGATTGGAAGAGTGAAAAAGTAAAGGAACGATTGATAGGTAGATGGAAGGCTAAAGGGAACTAGTTTAAGTAAGTTCGGGCCATTCAGGTATGCTCCAAAGTGGAAAATATTTAAATTTTCTGGATGCTCTCCTCTATTCCGAGGATTTCGAAGTATAAAACTAAGGACGTCAGTGTTGGCTTATGTCCTGGCTGCGCGTTTATAGTCCGTCATCTCTTTCTACACAGCTTAGAGGTTTCACATAGACCAGACCCGTGGTGATGTGAGGTCTAAGATATATTTGCTCGATGCACTAATTAGGGGTGGTTTGTTTTGGTTCACTGGTATGGCCTGCAAATGATGGATGTGGTGTTTTTCATGTATATTTTGTTTTTGCCATTGAAACCTGCAATTTGGTATATTTGTAACACTGCGCATTTTTCATGACTAGTATGAAAAATACATTAAACAGCCTCTTGCCATTTTGAGTTTTTTCTCGTCACTTGCAAGTTGCAACAACCTCTAGTACTGTCAGCATAACGATTCTCACCGTTGAAACATTTAAAGTGGGCTACTACTTTTCATTGTAGCGTATATAGGGTCTTCAAAACATGTAAAATGCCGCCCTCTTCTGGATTTTTAGGACGCTGCATTGAAATCCATAACTACAAAGACGACATTTGGATTAAGATGCTTACTTTAGCTTCTGTAAAATAATTCAGTCTTCCAACCCGCTCCTATTTTAAACATTTGCCCTGCTAATTGTACTGCTCTAAGCATTTCAGATGCATCTTTCTGATGGCACTGAAATGTTCATTGATTCACGATAGGAAAGGAGGGGGGATGGGAGATTAGGGAGAGGGTTGAGGTGGGATGGTTTGGGCGAGGGCCTGTGGTGGTGAGTGTGTTGGGATGATAATCTCTTGCCATGAAGACGTCATCAAACCTTGTGTGACAACAGGCACACAAAGTGGCCCATAGTGACTGAAATGCTTCCTAAACAGCAAAGGAAATATACATGTGGAATAAAATATCCCTACTCTTGCGTCATAGGCATATTGCAAGTCACCGACACGTTCGGTGACCAGATAGAGCAACATGTCTGAAGGATGTTTTCCCTTCCATGCTCACAAACACTACTAATAAACACATAAATACACAGTTTAAAATTCGCTTCAAATACTTTTTAGGCATTGTTGTATTTGTGACCATGAAGGTTAGCTCTGTAGTTCCAAATGAATAGCAAAATGCAGATACCTTTATATACCCTTGCACTGAACCTCAGCCATGCAATAAATAAACACTTCAAATCATTGTGGATTGTCAGGCTGTGGGAAAAGAAAAGTAGCTGAAAACGAGTCTGACTTTTATTTTTCAAGAGACTGTTTGATCTCCTGCTCATGCAGTTGTTTTTCACAATGTCTACTGGCACTAGCGCTTGGCATTGTGATGTGACATCCCCTTTATGATACATTTTAACAGTAGTATAGTGATGTAATTTTAATATTACAGGTGAAAAGCGATTTCAAAGATAAACTGTACTGCATGGGATAAAGTGAATATGATAAAGTTGTAGCACATAAAGGCAAGAGACCGCAGGTCACGTGCTATCATAACGTCATGATACTTTAAGATAACTGGCAATATGTGTGTTATTGTACATTTGGGGGTATATTATTCCATATAATACATGATATTCATGGCTGACAAAATTGGTTTTTGGTTTGTGTGACAGCTTCTACCAGTCTTGACTATTTGGAGAACCAAACTTTGAATTCTCAGATTAGGAGACTCCTGGTGATAATGGACAGTCCAAAACTAGAAGTCATAAAATACAAAAGATATTGGATTAAAATCCTGGACAGCTTAAATGCGTTGCTCATGGCATAAAGGTTCTTGCGTGACATTGTTATTAATCACATGTGCCTTTTTTCCCCACGGGCACCTATACAAAAATATAAATGGAATATCTTGAGCAGCTCATCGATGGAAAAACAAAAGACTGATTTCTGTGCTGAGAGACCCACACATTCAGTGTACACTGGGCCTTCTAGGCCTGGAGAGGGAGATGAGTGGTGTCTTGTTCCCACTGCTAACAGGCCTAACTGGGCCTTCTTTCCAACCCTCTCTGTTCTGCTGTGCAACCTTGGAAGATGGGAAGAGGAATGAGATTGTCGGAATGAGCTGTTCTGCCATTGCTGCACAGCACCAGGAGGTGTGCTGGCACTATGGTGTCACTACTCACTTGTCATGAATTAATAAATGTGACTAGTGAGATTTTGGCTTATGATAAGCACATTCTAACATTAGAATGCACTTGTAACAAGACAATAATTGACAGGTTTGGACAGGGAGATTGCTGCCTCATTCTAATCAGAAGTCAATTAGGTTTAGACTTTGCCAATCGCAGACTCATTTGTATTATATAGGAATTAGTTCTCCTAAAAGTTGAAACTTTACTTGTTGCTCAACGCTGGCTGGTTGAATTTATTATGCTTTTGGAACTTTGCCGTACCCCAAAAAATAGCTACTGTATAAAACAGCTGGGACCTACCTACCAAAGACAATTTCACAAGTAAGTGAAAGAAGTTTAGCCTAATTAGTTGCTAAAAACAGCAAATTGCAATGGCAGCTTTCCACCTGAAACAAACACAAAGGGGCCGATTCCGATCTCGGCCGGTAGTGCTCCGAATCGGATTCGGATTTACCGGATCCGATTCGGAGCCCTGTTTCCCGACCGAATCGTACGCGGCTCCGGCCGAGCGAGTACGATGCAGGCACCCGCGAAATCTCCGACCGACTCGAACGCGGCTTCAACACGCTCCGACCGACTCGCATGGACACGGCTCGCACCGCGCTATGGAGACGTTTCCCGGCCGGGTAAGTACGATGCGCGCCGCGACCACTCCGATCGACTCGCGCCGTCCGGCTCGAAAAAGCTGTCGGAGCCAGACTTTGGGGGTCCGCGTCGGACCCCACTGTATGCGTAGGCGCGCGAGTCGCACACAGGGGGGACTCATGGGTCCCCCCTACCTGTGCATGTATGCCGCGATGCGCATGGACGCGTACACACTGTAGGGGGCGCCCTTGTCCGCCTCGCACCCATTGAGTCAATGGGAGCACGCGTACGCGTCGTACGCCAGGCTCCCATTGACTTCAATGGGAGTCCGACCGAATCGAGTCCGATGGCATGCGACCGCATCGTACTCGTTCGGTCGGACTGCTAGGGTCCGATTCGGTCGGAATTCTCTCCGGGTCCGGCTCGGTCGGAGAGAATTCCGGCCCGAATCGGAATCGGTCCCAAAGTGTACCTACCAAGTGCCTTTGTGCACACAGCGAGATGCCGTGGAGCAGATTAAAAGGGCATTACTCGGAATGTAATGTTGAAGAAGAATAAACATGAGACACAAAAATTAAACACACAAAACCCCATCACCGTTTTGTGTTACTCCAAATGTATTGGGGTCACACCCAGTAGATCCCCCAAACCTGAAAAGTTATCAACAGACTTTTGTTTGGGCGAAAAGGAGAGCTGACGTGTATCTCTCAATCAGTCATCACTGAGTAAACTGGAAAGGAATATTTAGAATAAGACAAACCTGCTGGAGAATCCCTCAATCCGAGGTGGTATCCATAGAGCTCAGCACCTCTGAAATCACTATGCACACACAATAGTATTTCTTTGATTATATAATTATTTATCGTGCACTATTTGTCTATAAATCAGGTGCATTAGAATGATCACAAATATTATAAACAACACCGTTTGGGTATATTAGGGCAAAGGTCAAATATACCCCAAACATATTTCAGCAGACATCCCTAGGTTACTACTTTTACCTAAATTGGTTGTTGCCAACCTTCTAATGGCATGATTGAATACATTATAGTTATGTGTTTTTATGCTGAGTACATGCTGTGCCTCCCCTCCCCACATACCTTGTGGTACCTTCTGGCTCGAAGACGGAGCTGCAGTAGCCAACTGCCTCCACAGCAACTAGTCCATGTGTCTAACCTCGCCCCTAGACCTGTACCTTATACATCTTTCCCCTCCATGGATCTCAATGAAGTGAGGAGGGGTGACTCATGCTGACTCTTGTAAAACCATGCAGGATATTCAAGGAATACATTTTGGTCAAAAGCATATGTGGAACCTTATTGCAACTTTCCTTCCTTCTTCCTACAGGGCAGGACACACAAGGCCATCTCCCTCATAGCTATCTCTTCAGGTGTCGCGCTTACAATTTGTGCACCAGATAATCTCCCTCATAGCTCTCTCTTCAGGTGTCGCGCTTACAATTTGTGCACCAGATAATGGAAATATTCCTTTTTCTGTCCTGTTTGAGTTAGAAAAACACAATCCGAGCACATGTCAATAGAACTGCAAAAATAAAAAGGCAAGTTGGCCTTCTCTGTACTTCTAGGCCTTGCAACACCAAAAATACCAGTGTGCGGAGTGGCAGCCAAGAGCAGCTAACTATCTGCACTATTATAAAGCGATGTTACAAAGATGAACTGCTGCTTCATTACAACAAAGAGACAAAAGTTGGACCTCAGTTGGTAATAGCACCACTTGCAAGCAGTTGCATGTGACCTCAAGAAAATAACACTGCACCCTAGGAACATAGAAATAGTTTAATGGAGGTCACAACATATGCAAATGATATACCATTTCTATTTATGTGACATACTTTAACAACAAAGCAAGCAGTATGGATTTGCTTCTGTTTTTGTTTACTTGTTCGCTATGATTATCTTTTATATTGTCTCTTGTCCAGTTACCTAGTTCGCACAGGGACAGAGCTCCCCTTTGTGCAATTTTCATCTGAGAATTTATATTGACCCCTGCGATCCTTCACCCGAAGCTCAACAATATCTTGTTGATCTAGAACACTAGAGGGAAAGGAGACTGTTTGCTTTGGCAAGAGGAGGCATGACTGCTATTGAATGCTATTAAGAATAGAAGAAACCTCGCGCCCTCAGATAAATGTGCTTGCGGGGCAAAAGAGGACATGGCACACTATATGACAAATCTTGCAGGAATTGGAAGCTGTAGTACAAGAAGAACAATTTTTGGAAAATGAATGGAATAGCATTTGTAGAATGCACTAAGCCCGAGGGCGTCACATTTTTCACCTTGCACTGTTTTACTGTATGGCTTTAAATGGGAGTGATTTTAACTGTATTTTTAAAATGCACCCGAGTGTTGGATTTTATATTGTACCACCAGATCTTAGTGAGAGTGACTTTAATTGTTTTAATATGTACTTTGTGATGAATTGTATTTAGTGGCACTGTTTTGTCTGTATGTGAAAGGCAATTTTGTTTACACTAAAGCCAAAAGCACTTCACAATAAATCTAAATCCCCTTGGTGCCAAATTCCATGAATTAGTTTAGAGCATCGTGGTTGTCATTAACTCTGGTTATTAAGTGTTTCCTTATATATGGTGTGCTACTCACCAAGTGGGAATAACAGGCAGTGCTCAACGATTTATGGCAACTTGTATGTCTATAGATAGCTGCCAACTGGTCACAATGGTCGTCATATGCCAAACCTTGCCTTTTAGCCAACAGCACTTTGGATTCTGTGACCTGCTGTTGCAATTTCCCCATTGTAAACAGGACCCGCACTCTTCAGCATGCAGTGTGGCTGACTAAGCAACTATTTGAGTTAATTTATGTAGGAGGAGTATGAATCAGCTATATTTGCTCTTCCCGTGGCTAGCACTAAAGGTTTGCAATTTGCAAAGTTTGAGTTTGTTATATTTTTCCCCCCAACCTTTCAAGTTCATAAAGTTAGGAACACTAATTTCAAAGTAAAAGTCATGCAAAGGTACATTATGTTGAAAAATCCGTTTAATCTGAG
Organism: Calotriton arnoldi; assembly: GCA_963921515.1. Classification (NCBI taxonomy): domain Eukaryota; kingdom Metazoa; phylum Chordata; class Amphibia; order Caudata; family Salamandridae; genus Calotriton; species Calotriton arnoldi. Next base: position 349,272 of record CAWUFW010011422.1, on the reverse strand, counting down.
AATTCTCTTGCAAACAAGGTGCTGTGGGAAACGTTGTACCCCCTACAAAAAAAAACAAAAACAAATGTTTGGAAGAATTTTCACCTACAGGCATAGTTTTGAGAGGAATTAAATACATCTTTAACCTTTGCAATGTACATCGCTTATAAGCTTTACAAACCTTTGTATTTGAACCTAAACTTTGGTCAACTTCATCCCAGCATCCGTAACCCCTAATCTAACTCGGGGTACACACTTTCCGTGTATACATAAGGGAATGAGGGAGAAACTACTTCTACCAAGTTCCTCCCGATTTAAAGGTATTTGTTCTTAAGTTTTTGGTTGCAGTTTCCTGGTCCTACAGTCAAGAATTCCGGGCTGGTAGCCTGGGTGTGCATTTCATTGCTTCTTTCTGTTTTTTATTAAGGCAGAGAACCTACCACATGACGGAAACAAAACCTTTTTCGCTTTAGAAAACGATGTGTAAAGTTTGTCCATGTGATTGAGAGGCCTTTTGAAACGTGTCTTTAAACCGGTCTCACAGGTTTGTTGACTAACTTGCATTTTGAGATGGTTATGACGTTTACTTTTGTATTTATTTATTTATTTTATGGGTTTGCTGTAGCATTTTTTTTTATTTACAAATATAAAGAAGTTGTACACAAATTAAAGTCTATGGCATGATGACATTGGTATACTGGAGTAAAGGAAAACAAGCATTGGCAAAACCAATATGTTTTCCTCTGAAATCTATTGGTTTTGTCAATGTTTTTTAGATGTGTTACACAGCAGCGATAGCTGCTGTGCAGCATGTCTTAAAGTAAAAAAAAGCAGTATGACACGGTCAATGCATAGACATGTTGTACGGTGGCGCTAGCTGCCGTACAACATGGATTACATTTTTTTTTAAAGAGCTATTGATGTGGACAGCATTGACAGCGTCATAGTGCTTTTTTAACTTTAAGACATGCTGCATAGCATTTAGCGCTGCTGTGTCTAAAAAACATTGACAAAACCAATAGATTTTGCAGATGCTTGATGATTTTTTGCAGCACGAATTCCATCCGATAGTATTGGGGTGATTTGTGTGAGCACCAGTTACATTACACAAGGTCACATTCATTTAATTTTATAGGCATGGGGAGATTCAGTGATTTGCCCTGACCCCAGAATGTTAAGCAGATGTCTAGACTTGAACCCGGTTCCCCAGTTCGGCTGCACAGAGTAGTTCAGCTGCACAGAGTAGTAAAAGGCAAAGAGACAGAGTAGTTTGGCTACACAGAGGAGGAAGAGGCAAGGCAGGAGACTGCCACTGTGAAGCACAGACAGTGATAGTACACCAGTTATCATTGTACACATTTTACACTAAGAAGCATGAATTTCTAGGGATAATTATCAGTAGTTTAATTATATGATTTATTAATTGATTTATGTCGTTTTTTTTGCAGGAGAGTGCCTACATGTGGGAGGGTGCGGGTGGAACAAGGCAAGCAATACCAGGAGGGGGTGGGCTAGTTGGTATGTGACAAGCAACAGGAAGCATAAAATGGTCAAGCAAGGACAGGATATGAACAATAGGGGAGTGGGGTAGCAAGACAATGTAGGGCAAGGCGGGGCAGGGTAAAAAACAACAGAAAAACAACAGGTGGGAGGGTGCGGGTGAGATGAGCTAAGCAAGAACAGAGGGAAGTTATATCTTCAGTTATAGGTTACAGAAAGATGGTAGGTTCCATGTATTCCCCCACCAGGAGCAGCCTCCTTGCTGCTCAGCCCATACACTCCAACTGACTCTTCCACTTCAAGCACCAACACTCCAGCATTCCAATGACCTCACCACTGGCTGAGCAGCAAGGCATAGAACAACAATGGGGAAAATGCATTATCCTAGCAAGTAGATTACAACAGTGAGTTAGTTCTCCCTACATTGTATCTGCATAAAAATCGCACCATCATAAAGGAGAAATGCAAGAATGCCCAGAAGCTGGGAGGAGAGAAGACAGCCTGTAGAAGCATTCGAAATGAAATAAAAAAGTACCTTCAGATTGAGTAGCAAGAGGAAGGACACTGGCCAGTAGCCAATGATCGGAAGCTGTACTTCGGCCAAGACCCAAGCCACAGCATGAATGGCAAAGCAGATCAGGAAGTGAAAGCAGACAAAGTGCTGGCCAATCAGAACCATGTAAATTAGAGTGACGTTGGAATCAACGAATGGTAAGTTCAGGTAAGTATGGGGCGGGATCTAAGCCCCTTTTAAGATTCTTTTTTTAATGCAAGAGATTTCGCAAGCACAGTGCAAGCTCTTTCCAGGCAAATCCTAAAAAACAGACACTATGCTTCCACCATGTGCAAAAGAAACAACTAAGATCAAACAACATAGCAGACAAATGTGAAATATACTGTGTAAAAATTGGCATCTGGAAGAGATCAAGACTCCAACTCCTCGGCAGGTGGTGGGGAATTGGAGAGCAGGCGCAATAGTCAATCAAGATGAAAATAATCTGGGTATTGTGTGGCAGGTCCATCTACCTAAACCCAGGCAAGGATACGTAGTGTGAACAAATATCTTTGTGTCGAAAAATAGGAATTAAAGACAGTCACCAGGAGACCATCGGTCAACTTCAAACACACAGAGAAATGCAAAGTGCAATAGTAAAGTACCTTTCTGCTGTTACTGGAACAATGAGGCACAACAGTAGGAACACATTGTCTGAGAGATCATAGGAGGGATTCCTGGAAGTTAGGTCAATGTCCAGAGATAGGGAATGGGAGAGACTCAGTGTCAGACCCTGTTTGCGAGCTAAGAGGAAAGCAGGGCAGGGGGCAACTGGGCCACAACAATGTGAATTGAAGTTGCTTGCCTCTAATATCCTAGGGCCTACACTACTATGGCTCTGCAAACTGGGGCAAGTAAAATCCTTTCCACACTAGACTTTCAGGGTAGCATGGGGGAGCAGATGTTTCAGGGAGGTGAATGAGAGGGTGCTCAAGATCAACAATTAATCAACACCCCCAATATACTGAATGACCTGCCCAGTGCTTATCTTTTCGGGAAAGAAAGTACTTTATTACACAACATTAGCTGTTGAGCATAGGCGGAAGGCTCTAATCAGAGGAATGCTCTCTTCAGTCACTCGGCACTTGAGATCTAGCTCTCCAGATCCCTCCTGTGGTTGTAGGCGCTTCCATTTTAATTTTCTTATCCTATAGAGACTTCATGCAACAGGCAACCTAGCAGTTCAGCGTGTAGAGATGCAAAATACTGTGCTAGTCAAATGTTATTACTTTTTCAGTTACTTAAGTACAGATACACTGTGGAGATACGCCAGGAACTGAACACTTATTTGAAGTTTTCAGTTAAATAGCCTTGTTTTACTGCTTTAATTTGATGTATCTCAGATTTGAATTTATGAATGCCAGATGTTGGAAGATATATTTGGGTTTGGGTAACCTCCTGGTAGGGTAGACCAGTTTCCCCAGGTCCAGAGGTCTTCCTTGTCCTTCCAACTAATGCTTCAGATTTTTCTCACGCGAGCTTCAAGATGTTCTGACACATACAAAAATTGATCTCATTTGGGCATGTTTCCAAGTTGGTTGGGTTCAAGTCTATATATTTGCTTAGCCCACAGAGGATCCACGTGTCATATAAACCTAAAACCAAAAGATGTAATTGTAACGTCTAACATATGATATTACAAGTGAACACGAGTGCACAGTGTTTAGTGAATCAGTGCCCACAGATTGTTTTTATCGTGAAATTGATAATGGCCTTTTCAAACAGTCCATGACCCGGTGGTGAAAACAGTTTTGTTCTACTAGAGTGTGTGACTTTGAAAACGTTTTTGCTCCATAATTACAGGAAGGTAAAAATAAAGTGCAGAATAACTGCTGCTAAAATTACGTTTAGGGGTGAAAAACTATGCAAAATAAAAAAAAAGGTGAGAAATGTCTCCTTGAGGCAAGATTGGGAAACTCTGAAAACTACTTGAAGTTGGACAATGCCACCCAAACGATGAAACTTAAATCTTTACCCAGCCCCTGTCTGTAATTTATTTCCCACCTGTTCAAGACATTCCAGCATGGTCACGTACTTGACAATGTTAGAGGTCACTGACATAATTAACAGGATAACAGTCATCCTACACTGTGCCCAACCACCACTCTTAATCAATAAACTGACGCACTCCTTGGTATAGAGTTTGGTTGAGTTCAAAAAAGGTAGGTGGTGCTGGTAGGTAAATCCTCCTGAGTGTGAGGATAGTTATGAGAATACAAGATGCGCTGACCTCACGTGTGAGGGGCGTCCCCGACCAGCACTCAAACGAAGCAAAATCAATCAATTGATCCTTTTTAAAGAAATTCTTCGAATTTTATTCAATACTTAAATGAATTGTTAGAATGTCCTGTGTTATTCCATCATAACGACAGTTGCAATTTCTCATGGTGATGAATCACTAGTACATGTGCCCATGTGCCCAAGTGCCCAATGCATTTTGGGCGACTGCCCTTCATCAGGGGCTCAATGTCTGCAAAGTTGAAGAGACTGTGTATCAGTACATGAAATAACAGCGCCATCAGCTGTTAGTATACACGTGTGGATCAGTGCTGAACGCGTGAAAGCGTGCTGGCAGTTTGAACAAAATACGTGTCATAAAAGAATGTGTGATGGTGCAATAAAGTGAGTAACACCAAAAGAGATGCCAATAAAAGTTTGTATGCCCGTGTGCAATTCAAACGCGACAAGTAGTGAAAACGTTAGTGTTCAAAACAGCGATCCCGTGACTTCACCCTTACGTGGCAGAAGACAAAAGTAATAGGTAAGTGCCAACACCTACGATATTAGTGCAAAAGAATTAAAGTAAAAGGAACGAGCTGTGAAAAAACTGTAACAAAACTCACGGAGCGATGAATTTTAAGTAAACCGGACACTCATCAAAGTTAACCGACGGCAATACTGTAAAATGAAACAGTGTATTACTCTCGCGAAAATTGGCCAACAAGTAAACAGAAATAACATAGCGAAACCAACACTGACCCGTGTGAAGTTGTGTAAACGAGTTGACTGACTGTCTCCGGTCTAACGAGAGTGCCTGTGTTTTGGCGTGTGTGATTAAAACGGCCCGGGTGACCCGGAAGTAAAAGGCGGATGTGAAAAAAAGCGAAAAAAGACTCAAAAACTACGAGATCCCAATACGGAAGACAGACCTATTTCGGAGTGTTAACAATCCCAAATAAACATGAAAAAGTGTACCACAATTATTCAAAAAATGTGAAGCCTGGTGTGAACAAAAAGAAACAAACGTAGAGCGGCTTCAGGGAAGGTAACAATTTCAAATTGTGTAACAAAAACCTCAACAAGCTTAAACTAAAGATTCGGAAAATTCCAATGACATCTAAATGAACTCAATCATTATAAAAAACAAAACAAAATGTGTGCATATAAGTGCGATAGAGAGTAACAGAAAATCAGAGTAACTGCCTGGCTAGTGACTGAACAGACAATAGTAAGAATTCGGAAAATTACAATGACATCTTAATAAACTCGATCATAACGAAAAGCAATCCGGGTGTATGCATATGAATGCTGTAGTGAATAACAGAAATTCAAAGTAACAGCCTGGCGAGTGATAGAACAGGCCATATACTACACTTGATCAAGAAATAAAAATACATACATATACAGACAAAATCTATCTGTGTATCTGGATGACAATATTAAAAAAGATAAACGTCACAGCAAAAATGTAGAATTGCAATAAATGATTATAGAAAGCAACTAAAGTCCAAGCGTTCATTCAATCCCCTCGGATTAACGGTGTCCATGTGGTTGATCCAAAAAGTTTCTCTTTGTAAAAGATATTGAGTATTGCCTCGGCCTTGTATTACAGGGACTTGTTCCAGAACTAGGAATCTTAATTGACTTACATTGTGTTGCATGGAGTTAAAGTGCGCAGCTACAGTTGATTTTAAATTCTTTGTGCGAATATTACTCTTAAGTTCATTAATGCGCACTCGAATTTTCCGTTCTGTTTTGCCTACGTATGCTAGACCGCAAGGACATTTCAGTAAGTAGACAACATTAGAACTGTTACATGTGGCGGTCACCTTAAGTTTAATCGCAGTTCCTCGATTAGGATGCCGTGTGATGTTCCCCTTGATTATTGAATTACAATTTCCACAATTCATACTCGGCAGGGTCCTCGAAATGATTTCTTATTAGTGTCTAGTGACGTTTTTTTTAGAATTTGTTTAAGATTCTTTCTCCTCAGATACGCGAATGTAGGTGATGTTTCAAAGATTCCTCTGAAGTCTGATTCCGTACTTAACATGGGCCAGTATTTCAATACCGCTTTTTTAATCTGAAAACTCTGTGTAGAGAATTTAGATACAAACACAAGTCTGTTTTCTTTATTTTGTGTTTTGGAGCTGTTTAAAAAACTCTCCCGAGTTCTGTCCTCAGCTTTGGCGATGGCTACCTGTAAGATCGCCTCAGGATATCCTCTATCTCTGAATTTATTAATACAGTGTACCATGCTTTGTTTGAATAATTCGTCAGTAGAAGAAATACGTTTTAGTCTGAGCAGTTGAGAGTATGGAAGGTGTTTTTTTAGAGAAGGCTGATGAAAACTGTGAAAGTGAAGAAGATTGTGGCGATCCGTTGGTTGAGTGTATACACTGGTTATGATTTCCCCATTCATCAAGGTCACACAAGTGTCCAAAAAGTCATTTGTTCGGTACTTATGGTAGATGTAAACTCGATTCTTTCATTCACCCGATTAAGGTTGTCAATTGCACTCATAAGGTCGGCCTGAGATCCCTTCCACAGTATGAAAATATCATCAATGAATCGTTTGTATAAGATGAGGTTTTTACTCCATACTTCTTGATTGAGGATGTTATCAATTTCAAACCGGTACATAAAGAGATTCGCATACGCCGGGGCGGCGCAATTGCCCATTGATGTTCCGGACGACTGAATGTAGTAATTGTCTTGCCATTTAACCCCTTGACAGCGATCGGAATTCCGCTCGTGTGCTGGACATTCCGATCGCGGGTGCGGTCGTGGCGAGCTCAGCTCGTCATGCGCACAGCGCTACCGCGCAGCATGACGAGCTGAGCTCGTCACGCGCATCGAAGGGGTTAAAGTAGCTGTGACAGAGAGTGAAGTGTAAAAGTTCCATAATGAAGATTTTTAATCGCTCCTCTTTATCAAGATCCACCAGGAAAGATTCAACTGCGGCGATCCCCAAGTTGTGAGGGATAGAGGTGTATAATGACTTAACGTCTATAGTACACAAAATGGTGGTTGAATTTTTTTCATTTTTTACATTTTCCAGAATGTGTAAGAAATTGGTGGTGTCCTTAATATAAGTAGTCATGTTCTGTACAAGAGGTTGCAAATGTTTGTCCAAATATTTACCTACTGGTTCATGTATGGAATTGATAGTAGAAACTATTGGTCGAAAGGGAGGTTTGGTGGCATGTTTATGAATCTTTGGGATCATGTAAATGTAGGGTATAGATGGATTATTCTCGAGTAGATACGTTTTTTCTTCTCTCTCAATAGTGTCTTGTTCAATGGCATCATCGATAATTTTGGTGAGCACCTTGGTAAACTCAGTAGTAGGGTCAAAGGACAATTTCATGTATGTTGTTTCATCTTCCACATGTGTTTGAACATTCTCCATGTAAAAATCGGTATCCATGATAACCATGGCTCCCCCTTTGTCTGCTTGACTGATTGTTATCTCCGAATTCGATGCAATTTGTTCAAGAGTTTTTCTTTCTTTTTGGGTAATGTTAGTAGTTTTAGTACGGGAGTGTTTGAAAATGTTGCGTAAGTCTTTTTGTACAACAGTTTCAAATGCACCCAAAACTTTGTGGCTGATGGGTGGAATATAGGTACTTTTGTTACGTAATCCTAACAAAGTATTCGTTTTTGAACTGGGATTTTCCTCCACAATGTTGGTAAAATAATGTTTTAATCTCAGAGATCTCATGAATTTATATAAACAAATTTCGGTTTCTAATCTGTTTGAACTGTAGGTAGGTACAAAAGAGGAACCCTTTTGTAAAGTTTGAATTTGAAAATCGGTAAGTCGATGTTTAGAAATGTTGATAACTAAGTTCTTTGACTCTGTGTTCCTTTCGCTACGAGTTGTGTTTTTTGTCTTAGTGCTTCCCCTCCGGCTTCGTCTGGTGGTTTCTGGCCTTTCTCTAAAAAAGGCCGACCCTCGTTCGAATTTCCTGATGTGGATGGTACCTCCTTCTCTGGTCTCTGGGTCATGGGTGTTCTTGATGGTTGTCCACGCTGTTGTGTGTCATCTGAGGATGAAGCATCCGTATCTGAAAATCGTCCAGTATTGAATCGTTGTTGTCGTCTCTGTGCGTAGATGTCCGCCCAGTTGAACACTTCCCCTAATTTATAATCTATCGTATCTCTTTTGAATTTCCTGATTTTTCTTTCATTGATCTCTCTTGTATATGTATCTAATTGTAAATGTATCTAATTGCTTATTCAGATCCGATAGTATTTCATCGCGAGAGTAAGACACTGTTTTATTTTACAGTATTGCCGTCTGTTAACTTTGATGACCGTCCGGTTTACTTAAAATTCATCGCTCCGTGAGTTTTGTTACAGTTTTTTCACAGCTCGTTCCTTTTACTTTAATTCTTTTGCACTAATATCGTAGGTGTTGGCACTTACCTATTACTTTTGTCTTCTGCCACGTAAGGGTGAAGTCACAGGATCGCTGTTTTGAACACTAACGTTTTCACTACTTGTTGCGTTTGAATTGCACTCGGGCATACAAACTTTTATTGGCATCTCTTTTGGTGTTACTCACTTTATTGCACCATCACACATTCTTTTATGACACGTATTTTGTTCAAACTGCCAGCGCGCTTTCACGCGTTCAGCACTGAACCACATGTGTATGCTAACAGCTGATGGCGCTGTTATTTCCTGTACTGATACACAGTCTCTTCAACTTTGCAGACATTGAGCTCCTGATGAAGGGCAGTCGCCCGAAATGCATTGGGCACATGGGCACATGTACTAGTGATTCATCACCATGAGAAATTGCAACTGTCGTTATGATGGAATAACACAGGACATTCTAACAATTCATTTAAGTATTGAATAAAATTCGAAGAATTTCTTTAAAAGGATCAATTGATTGATTTTGCTTCGTTTGACTGGTGGTCGGGGACGCCCCTCGCACATGAGGACAACGCATCTTGTATTCTCATAACTATCCTCACACTCAGGAGGATTTACCTACCAGCACCACCTACCTTTTTTGAACTCAACCAAACTCTATACCAAGGAGTGCGTCAGTTTATTGATTAATTCATACTTTATTCTTTTTCTGAGTGTTTTACTCACGCACCCATCAAAATGTCATATGAAGACATCGCCAGACTCACGGAACAAAGAGCTGAAACATTTGTTTTTTCAGAAGATGAAACACAAAGGATTTATTCTTTGATTGATGAGACTGAAGGTATCAGTAGCAGTACAGGTTCTACAGAATCCAACATAAAACAACTATTGTACATTTCGAAAAAAGCAATAAATCAACGGTTACATGCAAGCACCTTAATTAAATACCATAAGGTCCAACGAATTCCTAGAGGATTACGCATTGCATTAAAATCTATGTTATGCAAAAATAATGCTAAATTCACAGAGAGGTGGCAGGCAATTTTGAACAAATGTTCTTTGGACCTCATTTTACTGATTGTGGAAGAATTGTCAAAGCTCCTGGAAGACCTCAATAAGGAAATACAACAGTTAAAACATGAGTTAACTAATAAATTGCCTAAAGAAAATTGGGATGAAATACTATCGGATCTGAATAAGCAATTAGATACATATACAAGAGAGATCAATGAAAAAAAAATCGGGAAATTCAAAAGAGATACAATAGATTATAAAATAGGGGAAGTGTACAACTGGGTGGACATCTACGCACAGAGACGACAACAACGATTCAATACTGGACGATTTTCAGATACGGATGCTTCATCCTCAGATGACACACAACAGCGTGGACAACCATCAAGAACACCCATGACCCAGAGACCAGAGAAGGAGGTACCATCCACATCAGGAAATTCGAACGAGGGTCGGCCTTTTTTAGAGAAAGGCCAAAAACCACCAGACGAAGCCGGAGGGGAAGCACTAAGACAAAAACCACAACCCGTAGCGAAAGGAACACGGAGTCAAAGAACTTAGTTATCAACATTCTAAACATCGACTTACCGATTTTCTAATTCAAACTTTACAAAAGGGTTCCTCTTTTGTACCTACCTACAGTTCAAACAGATTAGAAACCGAAATTTGTTTATATAAATTTATGAGATCTCTGAGATTAAAACATTATTTTACCAACATTGTGGAGGAAAATCCCAGTTCAAAAACGAATACTTTGTTAGGATTACGTAACAAAAGTACCTATATTCCACCCATCAGCCACAAAGTTTTGGACGCATTTGAAACCGTTGTACAAAAAGACCTACGCAACATTTTCAAACACTCCCGTACTAAAACTACTAACATTACCCAAAAAGAAAGAAAAACTCTTGAACAAATTGCATCGAATTCGGAGATAACAATCAGTAAAGCAGACAAAGGGGGAGCCATGGTTATCATGGATACCGATTTTTACATGGAGAATGTTCAAACCCATGTGGAAGATGAAACAACATACATGAAATTGTCCTTTGACCCTACTACTGAGTTTACCAAGGTGCTCACCAAAATTATCGATGATGCCATTGAACAAGACACGATTGGGAGAGAAGAAAAAACGTATCTACTCAAGAATTATCCATCTATACCCTACATTTACATGATCCCAAAGATTCATAAACATGCCACCAAACCTCCCTTTCGACCAATAGTTTCTACTATCAATTCCATACATGAACCAGTAGGTAAATATTTGGACAAACATTTGCAACCTCTTGTACAGAACACGACTACTTATATTAAGGACACCACCAATTTCTTACACATTCTGGAAAATGTAAAAAATGAAATAAATTCAACCACCATTTTGTGTACTATAGACGTTAAGTCATTATACACCTCTATCCCTCACAACTTGGGGATCGCCGCAGTTGAATCTTTCCTGGTGGATCTTGATAAAGAGGAGCGATTAAAAATCTTCATTATGGAACTTTTACACTTCACTCTCTTTCACAGCTACTTTAAATGGCAAGACAATTACTACATTCAGTCGTCCGGAACATCAATGGGCAATTGCACCGCCCCGGCGAATGCGAATCTCTTTATGTACCGGTTTGAAATTGATCACATCCTCAATCAAGAAGTATGGAGTAAAAACCTCATCTTATACAAACGATTCATTGATGATATTTTCATACTGTGGAAGGGATCTCAGGCCGACCTTAAGTGTGCAATTGACAACCTTAATCGGGTGAATGAAAGAATCGAGTTTACATCTACCATAAGTACCAAACAAATCACTTTTTTGGACACTTGTGTGACCTTGATGAATGGGGAAATCATAACCAGTGTATACACTAAACCAACGGATCGCAACAATCTTCTTCACTTTCACAGTTTTCATCAGCCTTCTCTAAAAAATCACCTTCCATACTCTCAACTGCTCAGACTAAAACGTATTTCTTCTACTGACGAATTATTCAAACAAAGCATGGTACACTGTATTAATAAATTCAGAGATAGAGGATATCCTGAGGAGATCTTACAGGTAGCCATCGCCAAAGCTGAGGGCAGAACTCGGGAGAGTTTATTAAACAGCTCCAAAACACAAAATAAAGAAAACAGACTTGTGTTTGTATCTAAATTCTCTACACAGAGTTTTCAGATTAAAAAAGCGGTATTGAAATACTGGCCCATGTTAAGTACGGAATCAGACTTCAGAGGAATCTTTGAAACACCACCTACATTCGCGTATATGAGGACTGTTAGAAATGGGATCTCTGGTTGGCTAAGGCTTGCGCCAAAGCCAGGCAGAGACCACCACTCTAGTCAGGGCGAGGGAGTTACACGCCGACGATAACCCCTGCTCACCCCCTTGGTAGCTTGGCACGAGCAGTCAGGCTTATCCCGGAGGCAATGTGTAAAGCGTTTGCGCAGCACACTCACACAGCAGCAACACACTAGGCACACCACAAAAGGAACTCCACACCAGGTTATATAAAAAATAGCCTTTGTATTGTCATAAATACCTTAGAACCATAATCACATAATATACAGTGTGCCAACTGGCACTAGGCAATATTCACAGGGGACTATTTACACACGACAGGGCCAATCGGGCCACTGCCAGAACCATCAGATCAGGTAAGTAAATGCAAATAATAAATGTAGCGCACAACCAGTAATTACCTGTACAGGTAGGAACTTAGCACGAGATCCTGTAACATACAAGATGGGACACCTACATCACATTAGGCATAAATCACATGAGGCAATAGGCCTCGTAAGCATAAACACAGTGTGCCCCAATCGGGGGCACAACGCACTGACACTGGCCCCAGGCCAACTGGCCTCTCACCGGGGCTCAAATGCCCACTGTCCAGAATGTCCGGGCTGGCTGCACAGGCAGCCAAGGCAAAGTGTGCAGAGGCACAACCTAAACGTGGCAGCTGCCCACTACTTGCTGGGCAGCTGTAAAAGTGAGCACGGGCACCAGCGTGCCCCCTGAGCCCCTCTGGGACTCGCAATAAAACTGACCCCAACGTTGCAGCTGCCCGCTCTGGTGCGGGCAGCTGGGTTCAGGACTGGCACTAACTGTGCCTCCGTAGCTCCCCTCGCCGGAGCTCCAATGCGGGGTGTAGACTCAGCCCCCAAAAGAAATTAGCGTGGGCACCACTGTGCCTGGGAGAGCCCCACTCGGGGACTCCTACAACCAAATTGCCCCCAAAAAGGAATCAGCACCGGCACTGGCACCAATGTGCCGTGAGAGCTCCCCTCTGGGACTCTAACAAAATGCCCCCAACAAGGAAAATAGGCGCAGGCACTACACGTGCCTCGGGAGCGCCAGATCGGCTCCAGTCTGCCCCACTCACCGGTGCTGCTGGGGGACTCCTCCTGTCACCGGCGATCTCTGCCTCCCCTTCTGGCAGGTGGGGGCGGCTGGAATGGAGCCCGCACTGCTCCAACTTCTCGGGTGGCCGCGGGGCTCTCTCCTACTCACGAGAGCCCCGCTCGGGCATGCAGCACTTCCTGGACCCTTCTCGTTCGGCCGCGCTGCGGTGGCGGCCTCGGCCGCCTCCTGCTATTGGCCCCGCCCGAGTCAGGCAGCAGGAGCCTGGCTTCCGGGTCGGGCCGGCGGCTCAGTTCTCGGCCGTAATGCGGGGTGGGCACCCGCTCGAAAGCAAATCAGTAATGCGGGGTGGGCACCCGCAAAATCAAACGGGGCATCAAGCGGGGTGGGCACCCGCTCTTGAAATAAATATCAAAGCGGGGTAGGCTCCCGCTGAAATCGGTAAAACGCGGGGTGGGCTCCCGCTCCGTCAAATATAAAAATAAGCGGCAAAAACGCGGGGTGGGCTCCCGCTTCTCCCAGCATCCAGGTGGGGGAATCCCACATGAGGCAGCTTCGCGCTGCAGGCCACCAGCAATCCTCCTGGGCAGGAATATAGCACTCACAAGGGCAAAAGTCAAACGCTCTGCAAAAGGCAAAATAAAGCGCTCACAGGCGCTGTAGTCCAAAGCAAGCCCTTTAGGATAAAAGGGGGGGCGGCAAAGGGCCGGGCTCAGGCAGGCCAGCTCACAGGGCCCTCCAGCAGGGAGGCAGTCCCTAGTGGCGGTTCCTCCTGGAGCCCAGCAGCAGCAGGCCCCCTCAGCAAAGGAACAGCTCAACAGAGAACCTTTTCATTGGGTCACAGCCCCTTCTTTTATACACCTTTTCCTTTGTCTAAAGGTGCAGGGTTTAGGGAAAAACCAGATGCAACTGGTTTGGGGGAGCTTTGGAGCACTTTGTTTTGCTCAGCTCCTCTCTCCTTTCACAGGACAGGCTAGGGACATCAGACGCACCACAGGGGGTGGAGCCAGCATTGTGGAGGGAAGGCCCAGCCCTATTCAGGTCCCAGGTGCAACTCCTCCCTCCCATCTAGATGCAGATCTCCCTATTCACCACTGCGCTGACTCACCCTGCCCCTCCTGGAGCCACACACACCTCCCAGCCCCTGTCACTCACAAAGCCAGACATGCAATTCACATCAGGCAGGCAGACACACAGCACACAGAAATGCCAACTTCTAAAAGTGGCACTTCTTCACTAGTCACAATAAATCTGCGCACACCATTGCGCAGCATTTATTCTCACGAGTTCGCACATACTAAACTCGCCCCTGCCCTCCTCTCACACCAGGAATTACCATGGACACACATATCCCCCATGCATTCCTATGGGAGGGCAGGCCAACCTCACCACACGCACCCAGAGTGCGCCCGCACTTTACACTGGGACACAGTGCTAAAGTGCGCAGAGGCCTAAAAACCACCAACACTACACAGGGAAAAGGCTAGGAGACACGCAAAAAGTTTAGGGGTGAACCTGCCAAAAAGGGCCAAGTCCAACACAACCCCCTTCCAGCCAAAACGCAGGGCAGACCAATCACCACCGTGATGGGCTTCCCTGCTTGGGGTGATAGAACACGGACGCGGGCCCGCAACTGCAGGGACACCCTCCGGTTCTACGCCACGGTGAACCCATGTGGTTCCTCCTGAAAAAGCTGTCTGGACCAACTGGGCTACCCCACTGGTACTCCCTAGCTGTCCGCGGCCAGGACCAGGCCCTAGGCCATCCAGATGCCACTGGTCCTTGCCCATTCACAGAGTGGGGGTAGTAACCCCTGGCACATAGTAGCCATTCTCCACTCTTCCCCTCATCAGGGCAGGTCTAGACTGCCACTGATCCTCCAGCCTAGGGTCTGCACCCTCAGGCGGACCAGAAGTCACGGGTGAGGCTCTCCTCCCCCTACCTCTTCTTCTAGGGCTCCGCACTCTCCTCCTTGGAGAAGCACCCTCAGAACACAACTCTCCCACCAGTTCAGGACCTCTCTCCCACAACTGGTCTCCCAACCTAGGGTCTAACCCTTCAGGTTGCACCGGGGTCAGAGGCGAGGACTCTCTCCCTCTGCACCCCCTTCCAGAGTTCTGCACCCTCCCAACTGGAGCGGTACCCCTGGAAGATGAACCGGTCAGGACACTGGTTACAGATGTCCTTTCCTCCAGGTCAGGCGGATCCTGAACCTGGCCTCCCAACCTTGGGGCTGAACCCCACGGCTGAGCATTTGCCTGGCACACCAGGACTTCTGGGGCGCACACAGCAGCCCCCGAGGGTAACACATGACTCATGTGTTGCGTGACAGTCTGCGTGGCGCAGACCTCCCGACCCCTGTTCATCTGACAGTGCGCAGAGATCCCCCACGACAGAAGTGGTGTCACCATGGTCACTTCTAGGAGACTCAGCCCTTCTGGCTGGCCCCTGACCCACTGGTTCTTCCACTGGGGAACACATCCCCCTCTCACCCCTCAATCCGGACTTCTGTACCCTCCCAACTGGAGCGGCACTGCCAGACACCAGAACCACTGGAGCTCTATTTACAGACGCTCCAGGTTCTCCAGACACTAGGAGATCCTCCTCAAATGGACTAACAGGACAGCCTAGGCTCCCAACCTGGTGTTCCCTGAAGAAACCATCCAGGCTCTGAGACTGGGTTTCGGGCACCTGGGGACACTCAGTCCCACACTCACTCCTACTCCACTGAGACAGGACGTGAGCCCCTACACCCCTCCCACTACACTGGGACCTAGCTGGGCTACACTGAACCTCTTCCTCAATACAGGACTGGAAGATACCTGAACCATTACTTTCGGAATCACTCCCCAATGCCTCATCAGAACCTTGGGCCTCCACCCAGAGGTCTGCCTCTTGTGTAAACTCCCATAGATCAGAAAACCCACCCTCCAACAGGTGTTGGCGCAACCCCGGCAAACAACTGAGCAGGTGCTCTCTGATAACCAGATCGAACAGTCCTTCAAAATCCTGTTCCGTGTTAACCCTTTCCCAATCAGCCAGTGCATCATTACATTCATCCGAAAAATCCACCCAAGACTGGTGAGACAGTTTCCTACTGCCCCTGAACTTCAACCTGTACTTCTCTTCTCGGGAACAAGGTACCATACTTTGGGAACTGGGAATGGGACTTCCTGCACTGGACTCCATATTGCTGCCACCACTGGACTCCACCCTCACTGGGGAATCCAGAAAACTAAAACTGCCCTCAGGAGATAATCTACCCTCCCGAGCTAATTTCTCCCTGGCGAAGGCCCTCTCAGCCTCCGCCATCCTCTCCTGCGCTAAGACCCTCTCGGTCTCTAGCCTTTTCTCCTCCATACTCAGCTGCGCTATCTCCTTGGTATGCTCTAACCTGAGCTTCTCCAAAGCCAGCTGATGCTCCCTTTCTTCCCTCCTATCCACCCACTCCTCTGGGGACAGGAAAAGGGATGGGGCACTGCCCCCGACACTGGACCCAGTAAGGGACTCCCTATCCATGGGGTCCTCGCTATCTACTGGCGTCCCGGTCCTGTCACTTTCTTCCTCCTCTTCAGACTCCTCAGGGCCCCCCTCAGACCCACCACCCTCTTGGCGTGCGGCCAGGGCCCTCTTCTCCTCATTGCGCTCACAGTCCCATTCATCCTTTTGCCATTGGATCAGGTTGTCCCTCAGTTTTGACTGGGTGTCTGACCCACTCACTGCTATGTCTCTCTCCTTACAGAAGTCCACCAACTCCCACATGCTGTATCTAAACAGACCACAAAAATTAAAAGCAGACTCCATTTTGGCAGGACGCTCAGGGACACGTGCAACACAGGAGACCTAGGTTTCTGAGGTGAAGCAAGAGTACACAATTTACAAATGACACTTTTAGGAGAAGAATTAAAACAAAACTCAGAACAATAATCCCCACACACGTGATTATCTAAATGTAGAGTTTGTAGTGCAACCAGTTGTCGCTGTGGTACTGCGCAAACGCAAGTCCAAATCCTCACCGCTGCCAACCAATGTTAGAAATGGGATCTCTGGTTGGCTAAGGCTTGCGCCAAAGCCAGGCAGAGACCACCACTCTAGTCAGGGCGAGGAGTTACACGCCGACGATAACCCCTGCTCACCCCCTTGGTAGCTTGGCACGAGCAGTCAGGCTTATCCCGGAGGCAATGTGTAAAGCGTTTGCGCAGCACACTCACACAGCAGCAACACACTAGGCACACCACAAAAGGAACTCCACACCAGGTTATATAAAAAATAGCCTTTGTATTGTCATAAATACCTTAGAACCATAATCACATAATATACAGTGTGCCAACTGGCACTAGGCAATATTCACAGGGGACTATTTACACACGACAGGGCCAATCGGGCCACTGCCAGAACCATCAGATCAGGTAAGTAAATGCAAATAATAAATGTAGCGCACAACCAGTAATTACTGGTACAGGTAGGAACTTAGCACGAGATCCTGTAACATACAAGATGGGACACCTACATCACATTAGGCATAAATCACATGAGGCAATAGGCCTCGTAAGCATAAACACAGTGTGCCCCAATCGGGGGCACAACGCACTGACACTGGCCCCAGGCCAACTGGCCTCTCACCGGGGCTCAAATGCCCACTGTCCAGAATGTCCGGGCTGGCTGCACAGGCAGCCAAGGCAAAGTGTGCAGAGGCACAACCTAAACGTGGCAGCTGCCCACTACTTGCTGGGCAGCTGTAAAAGTGAGCACGGGCACCAGCGTGCCCCCTGAGCCCCTCTGGGACTTGCAATAAAACTGACCCCAACGTTGCAGCTGCCCGCTCTGGTGCGGGGCAGCTGGGTTCAGGACTGGCACTAACTGTGCCTCCGTAGCTCCCCTCGCCGGAGCTCCAATGCGGGGTTTAGACTCAGCCCCCAAAAGAAATTAGCGTGGGCACCACTGTGCCTGGGAGAGCCCCACTCGGGGACTCCTACAACCAAATTGCCCCCAAAAAGGAATCAGCACCGGCACTGGCACCAATGTGCCATGAGAGCTCCCCTCTGGGACTCTAACAAAATGCCCCCCAACAAGGAAAATAGGCGCAGGCACTACACGTGCCTCGGGAGCGCCAGATCGGCTCCAGTCTGCCCCACTCACCGGTGCTGCTGGGGGACTCCTCCTGTCACCGGCGATCTCTGCCTCCCCTTCTGGCAGGTGGGGGGGCGGCTGGAATGGAGCCCGCACTGCTCCAACTTCTCGGGTGGCCGCGGGGCTCTCTCCTACTCACGAGAGCCCCGCTCGGGCATGCAGCACTTCCTGGACCCTTCTCGTTCGGCCGCGCTGCGATTGGCGGCCTCGGCTGCCTCCTGCTATTGGCCCCGCCCCGAGTCAGGCAGCAGGAGCCTGGCTTCCGGGTCGGGCCGGCGGCTCAGTTCTCGGCCGTAATGCGGGGTGGGCACCCGCTCGAAAGCAAATCAGTAATGCGGGGTGGGCACCCGCAAAATCAAACGGGGCATCAAGCGGGGTGGGCACCCGCTCTTGAAATAAATATCAAAGCGGGGTAGGCTCCCGCTGAAATCGGTAAAAACGCGGGGTGGGCTCCCGCTCCGTCAAATATAAAAATAAGCGGCAAAAACGCGGGGTGGGCTCCCGCTTCTCCCAGCATCCAGGTGGGGGAATCCCACATGAGGCAGCTTCGCGCTGCAGGCCACCAGCAATCCTCCTGGGCAGGAATATAGCACTCACAAGGGCAAAAGTCAAACGCTCTGCAAAATGGCAAAATAAAGCGCTCACAGGCGCTGTAGTCCAAAGCAAGCCCTTTAGGATAAAAGGGGGGGCGGCAAAGGGCTGGGCTCAGGCAGGCCAGCTCACAGGGCCCTCCAGCAGGGAGGCAGTCCCTAGTGGCGGTTCCTCCTGGAGCCCAGCAGCAGCAGGCCCCCTCAGCAAAGGAACAGCTCAACAGAGAACCTTTTCATGGGGTCACAGCCCCTTCTTTTATACACCTTTTCCTTTGTCTAAAGGTGCAGGGTTTAGGGAAAAACCAGATGCAACTGGTTTGGGGGAGCTTTGGAGCACTTTGTTTTGCTCAGCTCCTCTCTCCTTTCACAGGACAGGCTAGGGACATCAGACGCACCACAGGGGTGGAGCCAGCATTGTGGAGGGAAGGCCCAGCCCTATTCAGGTCCCAGGTGCAACTCCTCCCTCCCATCTAGATGCAGATCTCCCTATTCACCACTGCGCTGACTCACCCTGCCCCTCCTGGAGCCACACACACCTCCCAGCCCCTGTCACTCACAAAGCCAGACATGCAATTCACATCAGGCAGGCAGACACACAGCACACAGAAATGCCAACTTCTAAAAGTGGCACTTCTTCACTAGTCACAATAAATCTGCGCACACCATTGCGCAGCATTTATTCTCACGAGTTCGCACATACTAAACTCGCCCCTGCCCTCCTCTCACACCAGGAATTACCATGGACACACATATCCCCCATGCATTCCTATGGGAGGGCAGGCCAACCTCACCACACGCACCCAGAGTGCGCCCGCACTTTACACTGGGACACAGTGCTAAAGTGCGCAGAGGCCTAAAACCACCAACACTACACAGGGAAAAGGCTAGGAGACACGCAAAAAGTTTAGGGGTGAACCTGCCAAAAAGGGCCAAGTCCAACAAGGACAAAGAATCTTAAACAAATTCTAAAAAAAACGTCACTAGACACTAATAAGAAATCATTTCGAGGGACCCTGCCGTGTATGAATTGTGGAAATTGTAATTCAATCATCAAGGGGAACATCACACGGCATCCTAATCGAGGAACTCCGATTAAACTTAAGGTGACCGCCACATGTAACAGTTCTAATGTTGTCTACTTACTAAAATGTCCTTGCGGTCTAGCATACTTAGGCAAAACAGAACGGAAAATTTGAGTGCGCATTAATGAACATAAGAGTAATATTCGCACAAAGAATTTAAAATCAACTGTAGCTGCGCACTTTAACTCCATGCAACACAATGTAAGTCAATTAAATGCCTAGTTCTTGAACAAGTCCCTGTAATACAAGGCCGAGACAATACTCAATATCTTTTACAAAGAGAAACTTTTTGGATCAACCATATGGACACCGTTAATCCGAGGGGATTGAATGAACGCTTGGACTTTAGTTGCTTTCTATAATCATTTATTGCAATTCTACATTTTGGCTGTGACGTTTATCTTTTTTAATATTGTCATCCAGATACACAGATAGATTTTGTCGGTATATGTATGTATTTTATTTAATGATCAAGTGTAGTATATGGCCTGTTCTGTCACTCGCCAGGCTGTTACTTTGAATTTCTGTTATTCACTTCAGCATTCATATGCATACACCCGGATTGCTTTTCGTTATGATCAAGTTTATTAAGATGTCCTTGTAATTTTCCGAATTCTTACTATTGTCTGTTCAGTCACTAGCCAGGCAGTTACTCTGATTTTCTGTTACTCTCTATCGCACTTATATGCACACATTTTGTTTTGTTTTTTATAATGATTGAGTTCATTTAGATGTCATTGGAATTTTCCGAATCTTTAGTTTAAGCTTGTTGAGGTTTTTTGTTACACAATTTGAAATTGTTACCTTCCCTGAAGCCGCTCTACGTTTGTTTCTTTTTGTTCACACCAGGCTTCACATTTTTTGAATAATTGTGGTACACTTTTTCATGTTTATTTGGGATTGTTAACACTCCGAAATAGGTCTGTCTTCCGTATTGGGATCTCGTAGTTTTTGAGTCTTTTTTCGCTTTTTTTCACATCCGCCTTTTACTTCCGGGTCACTCGGGCCGTTTTAATCACACACGCCAAAACACAGGCACTCTCGTTAGACCGGAGACAGTCAGTCAACTCGTTTACACAACTTCATACGGGTGAGTTTTGGTTTCGCTATGGTATTTCTGTTTACTTGTTGGCCAATTTTCGCGAGAGTAAGACACTGTTTCAGTATTGCCGTCGGTTAACTTTGATGAGCGTCCGGTTTACTTAAAATTCATCGCTCCGTGAGTTTTGTTACAGTTTTTTCACAGCTCGTTCCTTTTACTTTAATTCTTTTGCACTAATATCGTAGGTGTTGGCACTTACCTATTACTTTTGTCTTCTGCCACGCAAGGGTGAAGTCACGGGATCGCTGTTTTGAACACTAACGTTTTCACTACTTGTTGCGTTTGAATTGCACACGGGCATACAAACTTTTATTGGCATCTCTTTTGGTGTTACTCACTGTATTGCACCATCACACATTCTTTTATGACACGTATTTTGTTCAAACTGCCAGCACGCTTTCACGCGTTCAGCACTGAACCACACGTGTATACTAACAGCTGATGGCGCTGTTATTTCATGTACTGATACACAGTCTCTTCAACTTTGCAGACATTGAGCCCCTGATGAAGGGCAGTCGCCCGAAATGCATTGGGCACATGGGCACATGTACTAGTGATTCATCACCATGAGAAGTTGCAACTGTCGTTATGATGGAATAACACAGGACATTCTAACAATTCATTTAAGTATTGAATACAATTTGAAGAATTTCTTTAAACAGGATCAATTGATTGATTTTGCTTCGTTTGAGTGCTGGTCGGGGACGCCCCTCACACGTGAGGTCAACGCATCTTGTATAATCAACAACCACTCTTAACATCGCCCAATATGATAAAAGAACTGATTCAATCCCTCAGGCAGGGAGAAAGTCTGCTATTGTGTGATATAAGATTTTATGAGTTGCCATCTGGTCTTTTAGTTGTGGTACAATAATCCAGCCTAACAAATGGGCAAAGAAAACTTAAAATTGGCTTAAAGTTGCCAGGAATCGTGTGGTCCTAAGGACAGTTTCGTCAACAGTGTCTATTGAGTCCTTGACAGGGACATTTCCTGTAATATTTGAAAAGTTTGAGGTGGTGGTTTCTAGTAAACCTTAAAAATGGTGGGAGGAAAGCATCCCACAATGAACCAAGGGCTCTTACTTGCAGACAGAATGTATCTGGTACTGCTGCAGATTAATTGAGTTTCGTTTTACCAATGTATGTACACACATTTCCAAACCACAAGGCTATCTAGAGAGCAATGGAGTGTTGAATAAGGGCAAGCGTCCACGGATTCGGTTCAGGATGTAGTAGAATGTTTGAAAGTGATCAGAGTTGATGGGACCGGTTGTTTCTAAATGTAGTGTTATTTGAAGAGGTGAGTTTTCTGATACTTTCTGAACCACAGGAGGGCTGGTGCAATTCACATGTTGACAGAGATGCTGTTCCAGATCCTGGCAGCTTAGATGGAAATGACTGTCTTTTGATTTTCATTTTTTTGCAGTGCGATGGTTTATGGTTAATGATTTCTGTTTTGCCAACTTCCCTCTTTGTCTTGACTTTGTGTAGGTTGAATCAATTGATTTCTAAATGAATTTGACGGTGTGTTTGTTGACTATCTAAAATGTATCTTGATGAAATAGTGCTAAGTTTTTCTGAGGTGGGGGTCACCTGGTTGCCCAATACTCCTGGACTTCTGAACTCTTTTCAAACCTATTAAATCTTTTTAGGGGGAAAAGCACTTAAACAAATCTTGCTAATACAATGATTCTTTTTTCTAATTCTTTCATATGACAAGATAGTGTCCTAGTTGAAATATTTTATCAATAAAATGGAGATTGTTGTGGCTAGAGAAGGAAACAAGTTTGCCTAATATCACTGGCATAGCACTTTTTTAAAAACTTTCAACCATGCCGCTGTGCAACATGGCTAAAAACATTGACGCCGCCAACAGCTCGCATAGGTGAGACCTATTCGGTTTGCCAATGCTTGTTTCCTTACACCAGACTCTGTGCAGATTGAGTCCAAGCCTGAAGTGCCTCCATCAAGGGGCTGCACCAGAGAGACGAGCTGCTCAAATCCAGGGCCACTGGTATTATGCAGCAGGAGAGGGACAACTTATGCGGCAAGGTTGAGTAAATTATGTAGCAAGAACAAGCAAACTATGCGGCATAAAGCAACACATTTTGTAATAGTATTACTTTGTTATTTCGTAATTTTTTAACTTGGAAACACTGTCTGCACATTGGTCTCACCTCATTAGTACCAGTTTAATAAACAGATATAGCAATAATAGAACGGTGACCAGTCCCGCTTTGTAAAGGGCCTTTTGCTGCACGGCAATAAGTGTCACTGCATTTTTAGTAACTTTAACCATTTGAGCTAGAAACAATTTTTCTTTGTTAAAATCTGAAGATTATGTGGCAGGTGATAGATTATGTGGCAAATGCAGCAAATCTATAACTATGCGAAAATCGCTGTGGGCGCACAATCTCATAATTCCACGCAACTTAAAATGTGTCGCCAAGCCCTTGGACTTACTGTCAACTAAAAAGGCCCAGGCTTCCTGACGCTGGTGCTCTAAGCTACCCTCGAATTGGCTACAACACAAGTAGCTGCCGCCTATGCCCCTTCTTGCACCAGAATGCTTTACTCTGATTATGAACAATGAAGAAACCCTGGGCTGCAGTTGGCACATTACAAACACGCCAGGCTTACAGGTATACAAACGTACAGAGCAATATTGTTTCATCTGTTAACACGACCGCCTACTAGGAGTTGAACACACTGCATGATTTGTGCATGTTGGTCCCGCCCACCTTTTGCTCTTGGTGACATGGAGTTGAAATGTATAGAAGGCACATGTAACATTCATGTGTGTTATTCCCCATTTCTACTCCGAAAATCGGGATTAAAAACATTACATGCATAAATGTTATTTGCATCAGTGTGATTTTATACTCGCTTTTACACTATGGTCCGAATGAACCCGCTCATGTACATTTTCAAAGAATGTTATACTAGAAAGTATTACAGGTGGCTCTCTACATCCCTCCTATTCTTTAGTGAGATCAACCACCTCGTCTGCGGCTCTGGTTGCAGGAGGCACACAAAGTATTTGAGTCTCTGGCTGGTGGCTGGGTTCGACCTGAGACCATACGTCTGGCTCCAGGAGATGTTTTGAGGCCCCTGCTTGGATGGGCTTACATGCACAGTGTCCTCTTCATGAAGTCTGCCACTTTGGGGGCCAGAGCTGCTGCTTTCGTGACCCCTGCTCGGCGAAAGATATTCTTCACTTCTTGCCGGAGAGAGGATTTCTGCGCTGGCAGGTTCTTCTCCAAACTCCAGCTCAACTTCTGTTTCGACACTCTGTGAGGATCTGGCCACTTTCTTAAACCACGACACGTTCCTGGTGACTTTGCGAGGACCCCGTATCGTTGCGATCATGGTGCCATTAACGCAACAATTCTCAAAACCTCCTGTTCGTAGGCTGTTCGTAATTTCCATCCAGGGCACCGGTCCTTGACGACGACATGATCTCCCACTTGTAGCGAGGAGAATTGTGTTCTCCAACTTAGGCTTGCCTTCCAGTTGGTGACTTCCCTTCTAGCCTGAGTGGCATCGCTGTTGAGCTCCGCTGGGCACCAAACTGGGCTGGCAGGAAATATTGTCCCTCATGGGCTTCCGAGTTAGCAGATGAGCCGGCGCACAGTTAGTGGTGCTGTGTGGGGTCTGTTGATATGCGTTTAGGAACTTGTGCAGGCAGCTTTCTGCATCCTCGCCCTGTTCCACTCCTATTAGGAGGGCTCGGTTGAGAGTCCGCATGAACCGCTCAACTTCCCCATTGCTTGGGGCCACTGCAGCATGGTCTTCCTATGTCAAACAGCAAGGGAGGCCTGGAATTCATATCCCAGAAATGGTGGACCATTGTCATATTTTATCTCCTCCGGGAGACTCAGCATCCCAAATGTCTTGTCTAATACTGCCTTGACTTGAGGGAATGCTGTGGATGACACTACCTCCACAACGGGAAACTTTGAGTGTGAATTCATCA
This sequence comes from Calotriton arnoldi, assembly GCA_963921515.1. Lineage (NCBI taxonomy): Eukaryota > Metazoa > Chordata > Amphibia > Caudata > Salamandridae > Calotriton > Calotriton arnoldi. Next base: position 324,370 of record CAWUFW010011422.1, on the reverse strand, counting down.
CCACCATGGTGGTTCGCCCATCCGGAAGCTCCCAAAGTCGATACGGATCTTGGCCCATGGTTCCAGGCACGGTTCTTCAGTATGGACTTGGGCGACCAGCTGCTCCCCGCTCGTGATTGCACATGAATGGCATTGGCATACTGTCTCGTCAACTAAGGTATCCATCTCCGGGGACCATATTTGGCTGCAGAGCCGGGCATTGGTCTTTTCCGCTCCACGGAGGAGTAAACCATGCTGCCCCTCACTTAGCTTGTGACGGACCCTCCACTGCTGCTGCAGTGCGAGTTGATTGTCTGTGTTTAGCGACCAACACCCATCAAGGAAGTGTTGCCATTGTCTCTGGGCCAGCGTTTCTCTGGCCCTTACCAGGTTCTCATCCTGGTTGGTTGCCTCGCCAAGTTCTTCCAGCATCAGTGTCTTCGGGCAAGCTTGTTGGATAACCATTGTAACAAATTATTCTATTCACTCTTCGTCCTGGTCCAATTGCAGAGTTCCATGTCAGCTGGGGATAGTGTGACAGCTAGTCGGCCGGGTTGTTGGCTCCGGGACGGTAGACAATGTCGAAACGTATGCCTGCAGTTGCAGCGTACATCGTTCTATACTGAGGGAGCTAGGCGTGTAGTTCCTGTGAACAGAGGTATGAGCGGTTTGTGGTCGGTCTAGACTCTGAACTCATAGCTGTAGAGGTAGAGGTGGAAGTATTGACAAGCCCAATTTATGGCCAGAGCCTCTCTTTCGATCTGGGCAAACCTCATCTCCGTCTCCAAGAGTGCTCTGCTGGCATAGGCTATGGGTGACCAGTCCATGTTGGTGCTTTCTTGCATGAGCACAGCCCCTAGGCCAACGGGGCTAGCGTCGACAATTAACTCTGTTCTTTTCCTCGGGTGGAACTATGCTATGGTGGTTTTGTCCATGAGAGCCTCTTGGATTGCTTTAAAGGCCTTGGCAACTTGTGGGTTCTGGCCCCAAGAGCACCTGTGTGCGTCAGAGCCCGCAGGGGCTCGGACAGTGAGGCCAAAATGGGAATAAAACATCCACAGTAGGTGGCCATTCCAAGAAAACTGCGGACCTCCGTTGGGTTCCTGGGAGTGGGTGCAGTTTAGATGGCTATGGCTTTTTTTGGATCCACACGAATACCCTCATGGGAGAACAGGTATTCGAAGAATTTGATAGATTCTTGGTAGAGCGAACATTTAGCTTTGTTCAGGGTGAGGCCACAGTCAATCGGGGCAGGGTGGCTCGAAGACGAACATGGCGCTCTTCCCGGCTGTTCAAGACTATAAGGATGTTGTCACTTAAATTAAGGACTCCCATTAGGCCGGACAGTGTTTCCTTGATGGTGTTTTGGAAAACCTCAGTCGCTGAGGAAACTCCGAAACTCAACTTCTTGTATCTTCTGAAGCCTACGTGCGTGGAGAAGGTTGTGATGTACCTGCTCTCACGGGCCAGCTCCAGTTGATGGTATCCGGGATTGAGCTCGAGCTTAGAAAAACGCTTAGCCCCCTTGAGGTCAGCTATGATGTTGTCCATCGTGGGCGTGATGTGGTGCTCTCGCTTGACAGCCTGGTTCGGGAGACGCATGTCTATGCAGAGCCTGATTGCTCCAGGTTGCTTTGGTTTCGGTGCAATGACAAAAGGTGACACCCAGGGAGTGGGGCCGTTGACCTTTTTGATGACCCAGAGATCCTCCAGCACCTGTACCTCTCGCTTGACCTGCGGCATCAGGTGGATGGGGACCCTTCTATGTTGCAGGGCCATGGGTTTGACGGAGGTGTCAATGTGGAGTTTGAACTGCTTGTGCTTTAGCTTGCCTAGCCCTTTGAACAGTTGCGGGAATTCGTCCAGGATGGAGTCAGCATGGGAATCATGGATCTGGTTTGCAAAGAACACCAACTTCAAATCTTCAGCGGTGTGGCAGCATAACAGCCTGCCTTTCTTGCCCTCGGTGACATGGAACTTCGCTCGGGTTCTCTGTTTGTCGCTGGTCACATCCACTTCAATCACACCTTGCAGTGGCAAGGTTTCGGTCTCCCCTGTAGGTATAGATTTTCGGTTTGGTATGCGCGAGGGGAGTGGGTGGTATGAGGAGTTCATACTACTCGGAGTCCATCATGGTCACAGCAACCCCAGTGTCTATGAGGGCTCTCACAGTTGTGTTCGAAAACTTGATAATGTACAGGGGGCGGCTGCCGCCTGTGAACCACGTGTCCCGCAAACGACAGCACAATCATATCTTCCTCCTCATTGTCCGTATTGAACCTGGATCCATGCACACTGGCACAATCTGGATCTGGCGTGTCCTCCAAGGACAGGTGTTTGAGGGCTGCCACTGGTTGGCAAAAGGGGTTTGAAACCTCTCGCTGTGGCACTGTTATTATAGTGGTTTTCATCCTGCAGCACATCTTATCTGGTCCACGTTGACCAGTCAACAAATGAAAGCTGCAACCTGACACAATCTTTTTTAAATAAACAGGGATTAACCAACTTCTTTCTTTTCCCTTTCTTGTGTTTGCTTTAATCAAGTAACTTTGTACACATCAGGCTCTGTATCCATCAAAACTAGGCACTTTAAACAACTGGAAAGCACTCTTACGCATGTTTACCTCTTAAAGGGTGATTGGAGCATCCAACGTAGTCTGACAATCTGCTGAAAGAACAAGATTTATGAACTAAAATTAAGAACATTGTGATTTACTTTTGAAAATATACTACATGTAATTTACTTCATAAAGCTTTCAATTCCTCAACACAACTTTTATAACTTTTTAACCCATTTCAGAGGTTATGCATTATGAGCTAATTTTGCACTTTAAAAAATAGGCCCTACATTGAAAATGATAAGCCCTCTTTATTGAAGGTTCCATCCTTAGATAGCTCCTAGTTTGGTTCAGTTTATTTATTTCTATAACGCAGCAATGCCATGGTGCCCTGCTTCAAGGTGCCAAGCAATACAGAGCAAAACCACAGAACTCAGAAGAAGAGAAATGCATCAGTCTTGCTGCAGATCACTCATCAGTAAACACATCTGCCAATGATTAACCAAATGCCCAAGAAAATCAGCAAATTTATTAAACAACCGAGTATGTTGTCCAATAGAAGCAGTCCAGTCTTTATTTCGCCCGTAGTGTATGCAAATCGTCCAAAATGAACAACCAAGGTACATTTAAAAACACACACTTCTAGCAAAAAAAACAGTAGGGCATTTCTACTGGATGTGATCCAAATTTCATGAAGGGATTACATATAATCACAATGATTCTCCCCAAGGATTTCAGGTAATATGTGTAAGAATGTTTTATTTGAAAAACACTTCTGATCATAGCGTAAACAAGAAACATTTAATAGAAAATGAAAAAGTGGGGCTGAGGTTCTCCACCAAAGTTTCAGAAAATGGAATCCATTTAATGGGTTAATATGTTAAAGAGCCTTCACACCAGCAGTTGTCCAGCAAGATAAAAATGTTATGTGTTAATAAAAGTTCTAAAAAATAACTGATTTTCTTGTTATTGTAACTTCATTTTCTTCCTCTGCCATTGCTGGTCTCTACTTTCTCATATTTTCTTTCTGATCATGCAATAGTTTGAATTCTGAGTGGCAGTTATACTCTCGGGGCACTTCATCTTTTTCACGAGGTCTTAAACATACTCCACCACAACATGTGAAGTTTTGGGAGTTGCGTTCCCACCATTCATAAACAAGTGTGAGGGGGGAATCTTCTCCAAGAAAATAACCATAATGCCATCTGAGGCACAAGAGTAAGCAAACAGCAGCCATGGTTGAAAAATATTCTACTTTATTTCATGGGAGCATCACGGTCATTAATCATGACTTTCAAGATAAACTTAAATCTCCCATAAAACCCATTTTCATCGATGAATGAACGAATGTGTAGGCCACTTAAAATAAAAAGTCCACATATTTTTCATATAGGCTACTCCTCTTGATGCACATTTAAGGACAAATGAGGTGAACATCCCAATCATGCCATTGGAAGGGCTGTGGCAGAAATAATCCTGAGGGTCACAGCCTCTTTGACAACTGGTACAACTACTAGAATAAACTGTTCAAAGATGCAGCCTTAAATTCAAAACAACGAATCATAATGTGACCTCGCCACTGTCAGTGGTTCCAAACAACCACTTGACAAGGTTTCATACTTGTCGCTGGTGCAGCATGTCAGGTACATTTGGCAAACCCTCTTAACACTTTCTCCATGCTGGAGTCATTAAGAGAGGCTAAACAAATGTTTTCTGGTTACATCCAGTCAATGGAATTTCAAGATTTAATTGCAATATTGCAAGATTTAAGATTTAATTGCAATATTAATCCTCTATGATTGTAGTGCTTGCAGGGGTTTGGGCTTTTGGACTCACTTTGTAGGGTGGTATTCACCCATTCTAATCTAAATAATCCACCCACTTCAACCTTATGTCGGGTTGGTGTCTACCTTCAAAGGGCAATCTTAGACTCCATGAAACAAAAACTCCCTTGTTCACCTTAGATTTCTGTCTCTCAGGAAATCGAGCAACACTGGGTCTCTGTAATGGACCTTTTTTACTGAAGCAGCCTTCAGCTCAGAATTCACTTTCTATATATCTGGAGCATCAGCGTGGAGCATTGTTACCACAGCCACGCCAGAGAGTAAGTCAGTGCATGGCCAAGTGGCACTCTAGCACTAGGAGATGGTGTGCAGCAAGATTTCCATGGCCGCTCTCCTCTATAACCTAGGATCCTATCTGTTTAGGGAAACATCTTCTGAAATCTTAGCATAAAAGAGGACTTCCAAGTAGATAGTGCTCAGGTCTCACAAACAACGTTTTCCATTATGGTCTGAATTTAAGTAATTCTTCTGGGCTGTAGTAAGGGTTTCAGACTTCCAAAGCAGGACCTGTGATCCTCGAGTTGAAGCGCTAGCCTCTCCTGGCTAGATATTTGGATATTTGCTTTCTCAGCAGAGTTTGCTTTCAGGCGGATGTGTGGTATTGATATTGAGACATTTTTCACCACTGAGGTCATACTGTCATAGGTTCTGATTGTGAAGTGGAACCTTGTGGAATCGCCAATTGATGTAGAGGAGGCTGAGGTGGAATAAAGTGAAAGTGTTTACCATACTTACTTTGGTGCGGAGTGGTATGTTTCATTTGGCGATAATTCATGGATCATATTATAGTGCCACCTCAACACTCTGTAAGGTCTGTACCCAGCTGTGCAGCATCAACACTTTCAATTTTGTCTTCTCTACAGAAGTAGTTCAGATCCTCAGAAGTGGTTTGTTTAAATCTGGACTATCTGCAAGGCTATTGCTATTCGAGGGTAAATGTTAACCCTCTGCACAGCAGTGTATCCTGTTTTCTACTCAGAGCTGGTGCATTTCTGGGGTGCTATGTCTGGCCTTTATGCATTTCGGGAGCCTTCAGAGGCCCAGTTAGGCCCAGTCACTGTGTTCCAAGTATCCTGTTGACATCAGAGGGGCCTGATGCTATTGCTTGTACAAGTAACAAGCGGCACCAGCCTTGGAAACAAACGCAATCGATTTGCATGGCAGCCATCTTGTGTGTATTTTTATGTCCATTGAACAAACTGCATCAGGCCCTGGCCTGGCACATGCTAGGCTTTATTCATGCAGACTGTTTTGGGGAACCTGTTCTTTAAGACTGAACCGCTTTCTTCAGACATTTTCGAGCTGACCTGTGTATTGATTCCCACTGGATTGGTTACAAGGTTCATTTGCTCAAACTTTGAAAGTTGGTGCTCAATATTTGGGGACTATCTGCTTTTCATGTACAAGTGTGGCACAGAAGAATCTTCTGAGGAAAATCTGGATTTTGTTTCAAATTACCCCAGTGGTTTATAGTTTGAATCTTATAACAGAAAGTTTTTACCAATGGATCTTCCAAATTAAAAAAACTGTCTAGGTGGAATCTCATCTGCAACTCCTATTGTTTTGTTTAACTGTACTCCATTATTGTTACATTCATACACGTAGGTTGAGAGCAACGACCATGCAAAACATGATCCCTCCTCCGTTGCTCCTCATGCATTCAGGTGAGCCATCAGTAAAATGGGCCAAGTGGAAGAAAGTATTATTAAATTGCACTAGAGTTTGCAGCACTAGTTTAAGTGTCGAGAGGAAATTGGCACTTTTATTTCACACTCTGGGAGTTGAAGGACCTACCTGAATTGTCACATAAAGACGAACAAGGTTTAAATTAATTCAAAGTTGCAGTGAAAAAACATAGATTTACCATATATGCCATGTCTCATTACCATACTTGAAAGATATCATTTTAGTCACAGAGTCCAAAAAGATAATGAATTCGTGGAGGAGTATGTCACCAGTTTAAGGAAATTAACATAGTCTTGTCAATTTGGAGCGTTAATTGAACCTGACCAGCATCCTGAAAGATAGTAGTGCACACCAAGGTAAGTAGGAGTAGCACGTCCACTTTATTCCACCTCAGCCACTATCAACTGCCATTTACACAAGGTTCCTCTTCACTTTCCAGGACCTCTGACATTGTGACCTTAATGGTGACATCAGTGTATCAGTGCAGATGCCACGTCTTCCCTTTTTTCTTTAAATAAAAAGTACAAACACCATACGTCAAATTATAAAAATAAAACTTACTAACAAATACTACAAAGATATTTATACATACCCTTTTAAAAGAATTATAGTGATTCTCTTGGAAAGTAAATGACTAGAAGGACTGAACTCCAGGAACAGAGCAGTTACCAAATGTCAAATGGGGTTGTTCATTATTGAATGTAGCAGTACTCTTCTCAGTAGTGGAGTTTGAGTCATTCAGCTACTTTAATTAGATTCCAGATCCTACCATCCGCCACCTTCACTGCTTTTTTGAAAATCTAAACTAGCCTTTTTGGGTCAGAGAACTTAGACCAATGTTTTGAACCAAGCGGGGCACGTATCTTCATTCAATCACAAATACCACCCACCTTTTTATGTCTTTTTTAAACTCTATCTTCCTATTATCAAACTAGTAAAATTAGTGTTTTCTTCACTCATCATTCACTGACACACTCATCCAAACTTTGTTTCTTTGCACCCTTTCAGCAGCTAACCTAGAGTTTGATTTCCTTCCCCTAAACAACTGAAAAGGTGGTAGCATGCAGAGCTAGTCTGTATGCTTCCAAATGGGCTTGAACCTCCCGCTTCTAATCAAGCCCACAAGATTTAGGAATTTAGTTTGCTTCTTTTAAGGTTTTGTTAAATCTCCCTTCCACGGCAATAGTTTGTGGGTGACAGAGAGGCCACCTCTTATGAATACTGCCATAATAATCCAAGCATGTTTTACTTCATAAGAACAAATTGAACTCTATTGTCTATCATCATATTATTTGGGATGCCTTCTCATTTGAAAAGAATTTTAAGATAATGTTTAACTGTCCCCAGCATTTCTGGACAACAAGACTTGACTGTTTAGGACATTTAATGTATGAAATTTTAAGCAATGCTATGTGAAGGAAACTAGTCGCAATTCATTTATATGCAAAATAACAGAATTTTGTAATATTTCTCCCTTCTTTTTTGTCATATTTGTCTCCCATTAGTATATTGTGTTAGTATTGGTTCTTGTTTTTGCGGTCTTGTTTATTTGTGGGTTTTTATTTGTTGAATGAATGTAATGAAAGGTGCCTGGGCGTTGAATTTCGGTATTAGTGGGGTGGGCTCCACGGTGCCTAAGTGTATGGTAATTCGTCTTTTTGTTATTTATGGACTTTTGGAATGTGTTGTATTGTGTTATATATAGATATATGTATTTTTATATGATGACTACAATAAACAATCTATATTTTTGATAAAACTCCGGATGATGACACTGATGATTCTCTACATATCTGATTAATCTCATTGTGGTAGATACATATATACACACTATTACTCTGAGATGACTTGGTAAGCATCTTTGAAATATGGCGAGCTACTCCGCTAACTGAATCTTTTTCAGGCAGTTTGTTCGTCTCTTTTAGTATACCCAAAGACAGGTCGGCAACACATCCTAAATCAGGACATCTTAAAAAAGATCCACTACTACAAATAAATAGGGAGCCAAGTTCTCACCTTCTAAGGGATGAACCAAACCCATGGCAGGCTCTTGCCAAGGCCCATCAGGTACATTTCTACACACCACAGTAGGAGTTCTTGTTTTGTGAATTTTGTCACTATCCATACACTGATGACATTATCTAATTTTCCTTTCCACTTCGAAAACAAAACCAGGCTACCAAAAATTAGAGCAAATTCTTGCCCTTTGACCTTCCCCGAATGTCCTTCATGACCAATGTCATAGATTTTTTTATCAAGCAATCTACCAAATGTTACCAACCTGTTCCCCCACATAAAAACATGTAAAGATAATTCATCCTTGACAACCAAATACAGCTGGATCGAATAACATACCATCCTCTGATCCAGCCCGTCCTCACTCTGATATTTACAGTACATAGCTAAAATTTTATCCTGATCAGGTTCCATTTACACCCAACCTACAATGTAATTCCACTCATAACAAAATACATATTCAGCAGTCCGCCCATCACCTACACATCTAGCATTATCTTCATCCACCTTCATAAGTATAGAGAGGCAATCTGCTGCACTGGTATCTACATCTGGAATACACTGAACTGAAAAATATATTCTTGAAGATATACAACCCACTTATGTGTTCTGGCTGAAACCATATCTAAGGCTTTTTTTTTTCAAACAGTTACAACAAAGGCTTGAGATCTATTCCCACAGAAAATAGAACCCCTCAAAAAGTATCTGAATTGTTTTGCAGCATAAATCACAGCCAACACCTCATTTTCAATTACATATTAATTATTCTCTGCTCCTTTTAAAGTTCTAGATGCACAGGCAACAAGCCTTTCCTCTACTTCACCAACCTGTACAAACACAGCTCCTAGACCTTTACTGCTTGTATCTGTTATTTTTCTGGTCTATTTCCCTGTAATATATGACTTAAATCCAGAGCACTTCTCATTTTTAACTTTACATCTTCAAACTCCAACATACACTCTCGGGCCCACTTCAACTTCGCTCTCTTATTACATAGTCCTCTTATTTGTTTGTTTTTGTCGGAGAGATTGAGCAAGAAACAGCTACAAAATTCAACCATCACAAGAAATTAGAGTACTTTATCCTGGTTGCAAGGTGTAGACAAATTGTAACTAGTGTTTACCAAAGCTTGCTTTGGTTTCACTCCCATGAGAGATACAGTGTGACCGAAAACTGATATCGCTTCTCTCCCAAACAAACACTTGTCAGCATTCAAAGTAAGACCAAAGATCCAAAAATCAGAGCATCATCCTGAAAACAAAGCACACCATTTATATTATTCAACATAGACTTTATTACTCTTTGAAAAACCAAGGCAGCTGAAGCAAAAACAAACGACATTCTTAAAAATTTGAAAGACCTCGTAGGTGTTAGAAAGCTAGGGAGTTCTTTAGAACCATGATGCAGTTTGTTCCGATGTTAAACAGGCACTAAATCCAAGGTAGTGAAGAATGTGGCATCTGCTAGTGTAGACAACATTTCTGTGACGTTTGCTAGAGGAAACTGGTCCACTATAATTTCTTTATTTAGTGCCCTTAAATCGACAAATTCAGATTGACCTATTAGCCTTGCTAGCTACAACATCAGGAGCCAACCACTTTGTAGGCTCTACGGGCGTAATTACCACCATTTGCTGCAATCTTTCCAATTTTTGACACACAGCATCATGAACACCTAAAAGCATCCTTCTTACTTTTGCAACCACTGGAACTGCATTTGTCTAAGTTTAATGTGGTGAACATACTTTTCACACAACCTAACTCTTTAGTGAAAACCTCAGGAAACAAAGATGAAAAATAAGCACACTCATTCTCCACCTGAGAACACATGCCTCAGGTTGAGCATTAGAATTTAGACAGATTCCAAGATCTTTCTGATGGGGCCACCCTAAAATACTATCACCCTTGACAGCCACATAAATCTATTCAGGAACCATGTCACATGTATATTCAATGGTATCTACAAAGTAGCCCTTCATTTGAAGTTCCTGTCCCCCATAACCCTAATGCCTGATATTCATCTTATACAATTTAGTTTTGTTAATTAACTTTTTCCAAAATAATGCCTAGATAGGACCAAGAATTCGACAAGATTTCCACCAGCTCATCATTCTACAGCGCCACTTAAGTACGACCATCTAGGTTCGTGTTGCCTACTCGCCCTACAATATTTTCCATAACTTGCTTCACCATATTATTTTCATATACCTTATTTGAGCTCTTACAACATTTATTAAAGTTTCCCGTCCATCGACATCTGTTACAAGTCACTCTCACACCTGAAAACTCATCACTAGTGGCAATTATTTTTGTAATTTGATGTACGGTATTTGTACTTTTTCTTTAAACAAAAAAGGGAGAGATCTGTGGTATCTGCATGATACACTGATGTCACCATTGAGGTTACATTGTCAGAGGTTCTGGAAGGAGCCTTGTGGAAATGATAGTTGATGGAGAGGTGGCTGAGGATGAATAAAGTGGACATGCTGCTAATACTACCTTGGTGTGGAGTGCTATCTTTCAGGATGCTGGTCAAAGACAAGATTCATACTCATGGTAAAATACTCTGGAGTTAATGATTTTTAAAGCAAGTTCTTTTTCAAGTGTTAACTGATTGAATACTATCCTTGAAATCAACTTAAAAAGATCAAACAATGGATACAGTAAATACGTAAATGTCCTTCTTGCTAATTAATACTAGCAAAGGATAAAGTTCTGCATATTACTGCACCATATCCAACACTGTTGAAGCCAACATTGTCCTTCAGGAACATCACCATTAAACAGCGAACTTGGGTGTCTTGCAGCTCAGGTTCAGCTCCATCTGGAGGGTAGGCTTGAGTAGTGCTAGCAAATCTATACACCACCTTAATGAGAAGGGTTAAAAAAGTAAGAATCATCGAGACACAACAAAGTTCGGGCCCAGTCTCAGGGAGGGAATCTAGTAATTAAGGCAAAGCAGAACCAGTCAAAGACGTTCAACTGACTCCAATGAGCAAGTGTTAGGGGGGTGCATTCTCAAAGCTGCTGAGTGACGAATGGGGGGTAATTTTGGATTGGATCTGAATTAGCATCCTAGTGGTGAATAGGTTATAGCTATGCCCCTTTCGCTAGCATTGAAAATGTATAGCGTTTCATTTTGGGTTTCAAATATTGTGGGTTTTAAATTACTTGCCCTGTGTGCCATATAGGAATTACTAAAGGTCTTTGTGTGCTATGAATGACTTATTGACTAATGTTTTCATCTGAGAGCTAGCATCAGCTCAAAAGGAGAAAAGGGCTAGTTAAAAAAAACATACATCTGCTTTACCAGACACAGCATGCCTCACATGTAGGAGCTTCTGGAGAACGGGGTGTAAGAACGTTTCAGTGTGTGGAAGATTTAGGCTCCCAGCTTCTGTTGATGGGACTCCAGCTTTGTTCATGGGGATTCTCGAAAGAAGCCTTTAAGTGCAAATGCCTGCGGGCGGAAGGAAGTTAAATAGGGAACCATTTTGTAAGTCCAACAATTCAACATTCAATTACACCCCGAGTACTCCCCTGCACCTTTGCCCTATTCATATTTGTGCGTCATCCATGCAAACCATCAGCTTTTTATACATTTTCTTCAAGCATCTCAGTGGACACCTAGTAACAAGAAGACAGCCCAGTGCAAGACCCATACAGTCAATCTGGGCATTCCCCAGACAGCATCTATTTGGCATAGCATTTCAGAGATGGCATCTTCATAAGATGTACAGGAGACAAAATCACAGGGTAATTAATTGCCTGCAAGACAACCAGAGATGAAATGGGCACAAGTCACATAGGGGTGACCTGCTGAACTCAAGTGTTTCTCCTGAGTCCTTTTACAAACTCTCTCTCCAACATAAATCTTTGCCACGCTGTACATATGATTGGACATGTTCTTACCTGGTGGAATTCTTTAAAGCTGGAATGGGTTGCGATAATCCTATGCAGAAGGACCTAGTTGATGTCTTGGTAGTTCTCTCTTTTAGGTCTGGGCTCACACAGTGCAGCTGTCAAACAGACATATTACTTAAAATATACACAGAGTGGGCTTTGTTCATGCCACTTTCAACAACTGGCTTTCTTCAAATAGCCACTTGCCTGGCTTTAATGTGCTAACCCGTCATGCATTAGCACATTAAATTCAGATCTAACTGCTTTGCCAATGTGTGGAAATTCAAAGAATGAAGCATGTTAAACATCTAGACATACTAAAAAGACAATCTACATCTATTTTTGCAGAAACCCTTTCAAGTAATTTTCACTAGCCTTTTACTCTGCAAACCTGCCCGGGTTTGTTAACTTCCAGGTGCTTTTTATGATTTTAAACATTTTGTACCAAAGTGATATATAGCCATAACCCGTGGCCTGGTTTAACCAAGTAAATTATAATGTTAAAAAGATGCCAAAGCATTCAAAGTCAAACATATTAACTTTTGCTAAACAAAACTCACAAAAAAGCAGTAGCTAAGAAAAACATTAATGATTTTTAATAGAACAATTTGATAATAACATCTATAAAAATCTGACAGATTATCACATTCATCAACGAAGCATCAATCTGCCACGACTGACATTTGTGATTCTTTTGTGGAAAAGTTTATAAATTTAACTCTCTGGTCTTGGAGCCTGCATTCCCCCTGTTCAGAGAGCTGTGGATGTATTTACCAAAGAGGGTAGACAAACACCTCCTCGTCAAAGTTTAATCTACAGTATAGTTGTTGATGTTATGTCAATCGTTTGGTGAGGTGAAAAAATAGCGATCCCTTACATCATGTACGCCTTTTCAAAGACAAAGGTCACTCAAGCCTCTTCATAGGGATGTTTGTGTCTACTCGCTCCTAATATTGTTCTGAGGGAATATTTATAAAGCATTTTAAAATAGACGTAAGTATTCCACCAATAAAAAAACCTACGTGGACAGCGCAGATTCTTTTCCACTACACGCAGTTTGTGGGGTGGATTTTGAGACGTTTGCTTCCATGTGATTGGAGAATGGTATCGTCTCTCGCCAGACACTTGGTTCTTGTCTATCCGTACGCCATCCAAACCGAATGACAGCATCTGCAATGGTTACATTCTTGGGTGACGTACATAGCTTACATACGTTGTACATTTGTTAATAAACAAGGAGTATCTTAAATAATTTAAGAAAACTGCAGTAAATGGAAGATGGGTAAAAATGAGTCCACCTTACTCCAAACATTGGCAGAAGGGAACAGGTGAGCAGAGTGAGAAAACTCCCTTGACAGCTCATTGACTTTTTTGGGTAAAACACACAAGGAATTAAAATTTGCCAAAATGCATCCAAATTCTTGAACAAGTGTATTTCCTATGTTACAGCCCAGTTGGGTCCCTGTTGGCTACCAGAAGAGCTTGAACTCTGCTCCTTTCCTTGACTTTAGGATCCCCAAACCCTTGCAGGAACTATGGACCATCACATATATTGGAGATAAAGTTTTCTCATTAGCAGCACTGTGACTACTCTTTTCTGAAAGCCATAACATCGAAAGATTAGGATTGAAAAAACGAGGATAACTTTCATCCTTGGATCCCTGGAAGCTTGGTTTGGGTTTGTTCACTTGCACATTGCCTGTGTTGGAATCAGTGGCAACATGCTTCATTTGGCTGTTTTGATAAGCATTCATCACCAGCAGCAATGTGAATCTTCTTGTTGCTACTCAAACTCTCAGCAGCTTTTGAAAGTGGATTTGATCAAACAGCTCTTTTTAACATCTTACTCTGTAGCCTTGGTGTGTGGGTGCAGCTCCCAGATTAAAAAGATCGTTTAAAGTTTGGCGATTCAAATGAACCACCACAAACTGGCAGTTCACCTTCCCAAGCCAGGTCATAGAGTTTGTAGCCCAACCCTATTTAGGACAGAGCGGGGCAACCATCATTAGATTTCCAAACCTAAGACTACCATGTAATATTTGGAGTTCCCAGGCAGGGAAATCAAACAATTACCGCAGCTCGCATGGAGAAAACTCCCTGTACAACAGGGTCTTTGTTTTTCTGTTTTTTGTGTGTTTGTTTTTGAAAAATAAAGGAGGTTGCACAGCAGGACCAAAACAATAAGGCAAACACTCAGCAAACTCTTCTTCCTTCAAGGCAAACCCTGAACACTAGAAGTAGCCATTGGTCAGGGAAGTACAGGTCACAGCCTCAGATGACTTGGCTGACTAGCATGCCAGCCATCAAAATCTAAATGACCCTCTAAATTTTCTTATTTTTAATGGGATGTTACCAATATGTCACCACTGAAGAAACTTTCTTGAAACCTCAGCCAGTGTCCCCTCAGGGCTTTGCTAAACCGATATTCTTGTCCTTGACATTCTGTCATTCAACCGCAAGAGTACTGAACTTGGCTTCAATTACTAAATTAAACTGAAGGACCATTAGCAATGTTGAATAAAACCCAAGACCAAAAAAAGTCTACAACTCCAAGCCCGTTTTCCCTCTTAGACCCTCCGCTTCTAACACCCCACAATTGTCAGCCTTCAAAGCCCTATCTCTTGAAGAACTTGCTGACAAACTCTACTTCCTCAAGGGCCGCTCATATGAAGATAGTGTCTCACCCTCGTGCTTAATCAAAGCCCTCTCTGGAGAAGCTACCACAGGTATGCCCAGATGTGGGTCCCGTGCTCACTGTGCCACTGGAACCAAGCTACATCCCACTGAAGAGTCCTAATATGGGCAAAAACGGTCTTGGGTTGCTTGTGTTCTGGTTCATGAAGGAACTGGAATGGAAGTTTGGGCTGCACTGTTCCTATTGATGAAGGGTCAAGACTGGTTTTTATATGCCTGAGACAAAATGGAGGTGGCATGATGGGCGAATGAACGAAGGGCTGGAATGCTACCAAGAGCGATTTGCTGCAAGCATCGTACCATTCCCTTTTGCGTGTTTTTATCTCATGCAAGTCATTTTCCCAGAAGCTCTCCAGAGAGAAAGTTTCTCTCACTCCTGAAGAAACCCAAACTAAACCCTAATGACCTTGCCAATTACTGGCCCATCACTCAGCTACCCTTCATCAGAAATATAATCGAAAAAGCAGTTTACGCTCAACTTTAAGACACATGAATATCAACTATTGCCTGTATGATTGCCAATGTGGTGTATGCTGACACTGCAGAATGGAGGCAGCTACAGTACGAATCGTAGACGACATCCCCTTAACAACAGATAAAGCCTCCTGATATTGCGGGACCCATCAGCCACCTTTAACACCGTCATCCATCCCACCTTCATCAACACAATGAGGTCTCGAATGGTATTGAATAGGAACATCCGTCACTGGTCCTCCTCCTGCCTTTCTAACCAATGCCACTCCATTCACTTGGAAATCTATAGGTCCCAGAAGATCCCTATAACCTCTTGCTCCACCAAGTTTCTATCTTGTCCCTCCTCATCTTCAACCTCTACAAGTAGTCCCTTGTATCAAAATTCATCTATACACTGATGATGCACAGCCGTACTAGAAAGCGTCCTCTCCTCTGTTGATCCTATGCTGCAAACACTGCTTACATTTCATTCAGACCTGAATGTGCAGGACCTATCTGAAGCTCAACCCCACCAAGACAGACGTCCAGTTATTTTCCAAGGGCAACATGCAATAATTAGTTCAAACCTGGTTCAATGACATGGAGCTGGACAGATTCAAACCCCAACTTTCACCAGTCACTACACTAGACAACAACCTCACCCTGAAGGAGCACACTGCCAAGCAAGCAAAGATGGCCTGGTACAATCTTTGTCTACTAAAAAAGTTAAAACTTTGCTCCCAGAAAGCAATTATAAAACTGCTCTTCAGGCCCTCATACTGTGGCATCTGGATGGTGGTACTCCCCTTCTCCATCGCCTCCTGGGCTCCAAACTGCCCCCCCTTAAAGGCACCCTACTTGCTTCAGCATGCCTCATCAAGGAACTAAAGAAATATGACCACATCACCCCCAAACTAATGAAACTCCACTGGCTCCCCTTTCCAGCCTGCACCATTTTTAAAAGCAGCTATATTGTTTCCAAAGCAATCACAACTAGTGTTCCTTTATGTTTGGAGCTCATCTTCTCTGGTGGCTGTAGGCACACCCACAGTGGGGACACCATCAGACTGGAGGCACAGAAGTGTAAAAAATAACAAAACAAGGCAACTTGCCTTCTCTATCTGTGAACCCAGGATCTGGAACAATATCTCTGTATCTATCAGGATCACCCCAACCCTAATCCAATTTAGGAAAGAGCTGAAGATGCGCCTCTTAAGAGAACGCCACATCATGATGGCGTCACATTTCACGTTTGCTCCCTGAACCCAGTTTCCACATGAACGAATTGCTGACTCCATCTTTGCCTTTTACTCTGTACAGAGCTCCGCTACCTTCTGATAATGTTTTGACTTTGTTTGTGCTACAGAAATACCTCATATATACATATATTACAAGAAACAGGTTGGCTTATGACCATCAGAAATGTAAGCAACTATTGTAAAATTCAGAAAAGTTTTATTCACTTTGTTTTTATTAAAAAAATGCAAAATATCTTGTACCCTAAATGTACACTAAATATGCCCTGACCACCTTTCTTGAAGCAACTAACTTTCTTAGAGACACGAAAGAGCAAGTTCGGCCGGAGTTCTGCCTGTTTACCGTCTCTACACGATATGTTTAATGCTGCGGCACAGCACTTCATCACTGAGTTGCAAGTCTTAAAATGCAAAAAACGATGGCTGGAAGTAAAGGTGTCCCTGCCTCCTTCTCCTCCATGAATCCCACTGTCCCAAACTTCAAAAAGCACACATGCAGGAAGGCAGTCAGCAACGCTGCAATCCAAGAGCTGTAGACCACGCGCAGGTCAGCAAGTTCTCTTTCATGTGCAAATAGGAGACTGCGGCTCTTGCTTCACGTTATTATCGATTCAAGCGTCCTGTCTTCCATATTTCACAAGCACTCCTACAATCAAGTAATTCTCTGAAAGATTCCACTCCTCCTGGACAGGATCAGTCAATTGCTCCATTATATGTCTTGTTGAGCATGTTGTAGACCATGTCCACATTGTGCGTCGAGATTGGTTGCCTGTAAAGTGGGTTGGTTGCCTGAAAAACGAAAAACAAATGTATTACCAAAATGGCGATTACAGTTACAATAAAACATTATTTAAAACTAAAATTTGAATTAAGTAAATAATATTACATTATTTTGAAGTTCACCTAAAAAGCAGCCTATTGTACTGTACTACTCATCTGGTGGTACAACATCCTGACATGAAACTCTGCACTATTAGGTTTCAAAGGTATTGACTTATGCATAAACTTAAATCCACTTAAAAAGAAATCACATTTTCCTTATGATGGCACATATACACTGACACAAGTGCATGTATGTTACCAATTTATTTTTTATTTATATCAATTATTTGTTCCTTTTGATATTTATGCGATATACAATGTCAGAAACATTGATATGTGGATGCATAGCCAGCGCCAACCAAAATGGCCTCTTGAACTAACGGCTCCGCTCCTGCATCTCAATATCCGTACCTAATCAATCCTGAAATAGCAATATCTATTGGCGGAATCCATTTGGAGTCAGAGGAGCAGATTTTGGGGGATGGATATGGTATGCTGAAGGCCCCCTGAAACTCTGGGACACCACAGCAGGGAGAAGGGCCAGGTGGCTGCATGGATACCAGTGACTGTGGTTGAACACTGAAGCCATACCCGGCCTGTTGAACGACAGACTGCTCGCGGACCCAGGAATGCTATGGTGATGGATTGCAAATAGTTCCCAGAAGGTGTGTGGGGGAGGTGAGGGGCACCAAGTAATGGAGAAGTGATGGAAGTGCCTGGAATGAGTGTCCACCATTTTGAGGTGTGGCTTGTAGCAGAGCGGAAGACCACCCTGTACAGAGTATATGGAGTACGGCTCCCTGAATCTGCAGTTGGCGACACTTGTTGTCTATTGAGGAGAGTGATATATGGAAAACCCCCTCTGAATCCTATGAACATTTGGAAGTAGGAGGTGAGAGTTTGGTGGCGATTTGCATACAAATTAAATATTGAGTAACCAGGACCATGGAGAACATGTAGATGGAAAGGCATGCATCAAAACAGACGTCACCATGAAATTGAAGGCCAAGCAGATGGCAAATGTCACCAGAACGAGAGAGAGAGAGAGAGAATGTACATTTATCTAGCCATTTTATTTCCTTTTTCATAATAGTACCATACAATGATGTATGTAGGCGTAATATTTTGGCAATGTGTGCATATCCATTTCAGAAACAGGATCAGTGTATCATTGTACAAAGAGAGAGAAGGTACATAATGGGCTCTCCAGAATGGTTTGGACTGTAGGGAAGTAAATTAGGCTGAGATCATGCCTCTCATTTGATGAAATCCGTATTTCACCGGAAGTATGTCAGTAGTATCATCTGGAATCTAAGCTTAAGGGTCAGTCACTAGTATGGGACGCTGCTGGAAATTGCTTTAAATTGTGAGGCGCCAACACAAGCACATTTAAAATGGAAATTATGGTGAGAATTTGAACCTACTGCCTTTGCAAATGCTACTTCATTCCACGTGGCTGCTCATTCAGCTCCCTCCTATTCTAACTTGGATTCAGACTGGGAGCAGGATTAGACCCCCAAAGGTCTCAAAAAGAGCTTAGAACAGCAAGAAAGACCTGTCTCACTTGCTAAGGACATAGCCATTTTTAAGAAAAGGAAACATAGGAGCCTGATATTACCCAGCTAGAGAAGCATTCAATCCCAGGGGTATCAACAACTCACCCTATCCTGGAATTTGAAACTAAACTACTTACGCCGCGCTTGGCCTCTTTGATTCAGGTGAGGTTAAGGAACCCTGGAAATGTGAGGGACAAAATACCGGCTTTTGAGGCTAGAGGCGTGAAATTTTAGCTCCAGTAATCTGCAGTTGTCTAGCATTTGCCTTTGAACACAAAATGTATCTAGTACTCTCCCTTTGACGACTGGTACTCCACAAGGGCAAGGACACGAATTCTCATTGTTTTAATTGCCCAGACTGTTCACTAATAAGTGGGTTTGTCAAAACGATGAAGGCAATAACAACAAACTGAAATACGAGCTCTAAACTATTTAATGTTTTTGTACAACCCACACTATAGCCAATGATGATAAAAACTACTTGTTACATTTTATTTGTTGAACTTACTCTTTTAAATGTACTGTTCTGGTTTTAATTATTAAACATTTTTCACTGGTCTCTTTCGTAGATCTCTTCACATGTGTCCTCTTCACAAGAATTTAGAGACCAGACCTTGTGTCAATGCCCTTTCCCACTCACCATGTATGATACCAGAGTTGTTTGGGGGAAAGAGACCCTAGAGGAAGAGTGGACAAAAAGGGGGTAACACAAGATCAAGGGGAAGGAGGTGCAATACGGTGATTGGCTGTAAGCCGCCGGAACTACACAACAATGGAAGAGCCTGGTTCACAAGTTGAAAGCCCATATAAGGTGCAAATTCAGGCTCTATAGTGTCGACCCCCTTATGTGCACTTTGCCTCCTTCCCTCTCTAAGCGTCCTTTAATTTCAGCACCCTTCACCTGCCATTTGGAAGAAGGTAGGGACTCAGCTCCCACAGTACTCGTCCCGGGGCCATCAACAGCTGACAGGCTGTTCTAAATGTCAACTGAGAAATAATAAAAGGGGTAGAGGAGGAAAGTGAACACAGAACAAACAATACACTTACCTCTAGGGAGAAGGGTTTAACATGTAACTGTTGTAAGCAGAATAAGAGGGATACACCCTTTATATCATGAGATGCATTCATGTGGGCCTCATGGACTGTGGGTTTCAATAAGGTCATGTTTTACATGTACTCATGTACCCAAAGAGGAGGAGACCACAGCTAGGCACCCCTATTCAAAATCACATACTTCTTATAATGCAAAACAAAATGAACAATTGTAGGCTGATTACCTAGTCTACCCTGAAGTATAATTGCAGAATTATTCCAGGTGGCAGAGTATATGTCTGGGTATTGCAAAGTGTGTCTCTGAATTACAGTAACAGTGCACGACCTGGGAAGTCATGTGTATGCCAGTGAATAACATTCCTTGTGTATGACTCTCAAGTATTCTTTGTGATGTGGATAACATTCCCTCTGTCCTGCCTGGCAGGTATACTAAAGTTATGTGTGTACAATTACCTACAGATGGCCAAGCCGGGATGATGCATTTCCTTGCGTGACATCCTCCTACAAAAGAGATGGACCCTGCACAGTGTTGTGTATCACTCTCTTCGTGCAAGGTATGGGCGTATGCGGGGTCTGTGGATTACGTTCCCTGCTAATATCACCGATGCCATGTGGAATTAATTGACAGTCTATGACATGGGCAATGCGTGGGTTGCCTTGTTATTACTTTCAGTGGAAATACTCACCATTTCATATCTGGCCCGAGAGCGCTCATTCTGAAATCTTGCGAATTCACGCCGGTCATGAATGGTGACCAGAAGCTTCCAGACAGCAAGAAGAGCCAATCCAATCAAGATAATGCTGCCAACCACGGCCAGCAGGACAATTAGAGCATTTGGAGCGGTGGCACATTCTGTGGGAAGAGAAGTGGCTCATGTCACTAATCTCATTTAAGACAAAAGTAGTTACCTCCCGGCAGTTCCCCATGTCAACCTCCTTGACTCTACTATGTGACTTGGAGAAACCAGGGTACTCAGTTGGCTGAAACATTTCTTTCTCAATCTGCTTCTTTGCCATATGCTATACCACAGTGCTGCTCTGTTTTACTGACGACAATGCTGCCTGTGCATTAATATGTCATAGGTACCCTAGTGAGAAATATACAAGCTGCACACATTTTCAGAATTGCATGGCCTGACTTATAGCTTAAACTTCAGCTGTGTTCATGATCATTCATGAGTTCTAATTTTAGATGCTCTATGCACTGGAGCTGAAATGATTAAAACCCCTGATGAATCACTAAAGGATATAGTTAGGATAGCTTACCATACCCCACCCCTTCAATCGATATCCATTAGTATTTAAATCCAATCCCCCACCCTGAATTGTTTTCTGGTACTTTCTGCATTTGATACGCTTTAATAACACTGCTTGACTGATAATATATTCTTATTGTCTGCATTATTTACACTTGTTTTGTTACTGGAAAAACCTAATAAGGAATGATTAAAAAAAAAATAATAATAATAATATATATATATATATATATATATATATATATATATATATATATTCACTGAAAAAACCATAGGTTTCAGGCTTGTTATAGTTAGGAATTAGCATTTTAAAAACCTTTGAAATTCAGTGAAAAAACCTAGGTTTCAGGCCTGTTATAGTTAGGGTTTAGCATTTAAAAACCTTTGAAATTCACTGAAAAAACCATAGGTTTTAGGGAAAGTTATAGTTAGTTGGACATTGCACTCGTACAAAACCCGTGAAATTCCCCCATTATAGTTAGTTCAGCTAACTATAACTCGCGCCCCGCAATGCACTGCTGATGACGTCACATATTACATCACTCATGACATGGTCAGTGACATCACTGATGACATCACTGACATCATCCAGTGACTGTGTGTTTCTGTAAAGTTTAAATATGTTTAATATATATAGGGAAAGGGGTATTGAAGAATGAGTGGGTGTATAAGCGTCTGAATGGATGATTTAGTAGGTGCGTGACTGAGTCTATAAGTGAGTGATTAAATGTATCTTACTGGATGCATGGGTGAGTGACTAAACTGTGTGAATGTCTGTATCCGTCTGTCTGTTGTTGTGTAAGCAGCTGCATGGGTTTCTGACTAGCTAAATGAGTGTCTATATGGGTTATGGATTGGTTCTCTGAGTATCTATATGGGTGCCTCAGTGTTTGTGTGGGTGGGGTGTGTGTGACTCTGTGCATAGATGTGTGAGTGGGTGATTCACTGGGTGCATGGTTTCAACAGTGCGTCTGTGATGGACTGTATGGGTGGGTGAGTGTGTGTATGGGTGTGTTAGTGATTGAATGTATATCTCAGTGGTACATGTGTGAGTAACTACATATGTGAAAGGCAGTATATATGTGTGTTGGAGTATATAAATGGCTATAAGTGAGAGTGTATGATTGTGAGAGTGGCTATATGGATGAGTGTGTGCTTGCATCAGTGATTTCATAGGAGCGTAAGAATGTGCTAGTATTTTTATGAATAAGTGAGCTGGTGTGTATAACTGTATAGGTGAATAAATTGGAGTGTGATTAATTATTTGCATGACTGACTAGGTGTGTGAGTACCTCTATGGATGAGTTGCGTTGTGTGAGTGTTTATATAGGTGTATGAGTGCATATGATAGTCCTGTACTGAGTGACTGTAAGTATGAGTGACTGTACGGGTGAGTGAGTAGATGTGTGTGTGTAGACCTAAGAATCAGTGAGTGGGTATGTACTTATTGGTATAGGAGTGTGTATGGTTTTGAGAATGGCAGTCTTTAATTTAGAGTGGGTGTATCAAAAGTTATATTAGGGTGTGAGAAGATGCATTAAATTCTCACATGGATGATGTCATCAGTGATGTCATTTGAGATGTCATCAGTGATGTCACTGACCATGTCATGAGTGATGTAATATGTGACGTCATCAGCAGTGCATTGCGGGGGCGCGAGTTATAGTTAGCTGAACTAACTGTAACGGGGGAATTTCACGGGTTTTGTACGAGTGCAATGTCCAACTAACTATAACTTTCCCTAAAACCTATGGTTTTTTCAGTGAATTTCAAAGGTTTTTTAAATGCTAAACCCTAACTATAACAGGCCTGAAACCTATGGTTTTTTCAGTGAATTTCAAAGGTTTTTAAAATGCTAATTCCTAACTATAACAAGCCTGAAACCTATGGTTTTTTCAGTGAATTTCAAAGGTTTTTTAAATGCTAATTCCTAACTATAACATGTCTGAAACCTATGTTTTTTTTTCAGTGAATTTCAAAGGTTTTGTAAATGACAATTTTTAAATGTATTAATTGTTATATTTATTTTTTTTGATACTGATTTACTACATTTTTTTAAACTATTTATTTTTAGATATTTTATTTTTTAAATTACATTGTAATTACATTATACATTACATTACAAAATATACTTTCTCAGAATGAATTACTTTAGTTTAAATACTTTGCAAATAGGCAATAGACTTTTAAGTACAGTAGTTACAGTTGTTGCAATGGGCAACACAATTTCAAACACAATGCAACATTGAGCTCAATGTGAATTTCTAGCTAAATGCAATTAGTTACTTTATGGATTACTTTTTCTAACCACAGGACTGGATCCTACATTCAGTCCTGGGACATCTCCTGTAAACAGTTGAGTAAAAGCGTTTTGGTTACAGTAGTGATTTTTAAGGAATATTATTGTATTTTAAAAGTTGACACTTAGAAACTTTTTCACATAGAATCACCAATGTTATCCTATGGGAGGAAATTCACTTAGCAGGTAAGTAGTGTTATCGTTACTTTTTCTTACTCAGTGGTGGATCCTGGATCCAGCACTGGTGCATCTCCTGTAAACAGTTGAAAGAATGCGTTTAAGTCATACAGGCGATTTTTAAGGAATATTTGTAGTTTGTGAAAATCGACACTTTGAAACTTTTCTGCTGAAAACCAGACAATGGATTCCTATGGAAGGAAATACAAGTTACTGGTAAGTACAGTTAGAATTACTTTTCAGGGTCAGTGCTGGGCTAAAAGATGCAGCACTGAGGTCTCTCCTGATAACAGGTGAGTAAATCGGAATTCGTATTTTGGCTGATTTTAGAGGAATATTATAAAGTTCCAAAACTCCACACTTAGAAGAATTTCCAAGTGAAACCAGTCAATGTTAGCCTATGGAAGGAAATTCAAGTTACTGGTAAGTACGGTTAAAATTACTTTTCAGGATCAGTACTGGGCTGAAAGATGCAGCACTGAGGACTCTCCTGATAACAGGTGAGTAAATCGGAATTCGTATTTTGGCTGATTTTAGAGGAATATTTGTATGTTTCAAAAATCGACACTTAGAAACTTTTTCAGCAAAAAGCAGGCAATGATATCCTATGGAAGGAAATTCAAGTTACTGGTAAGTACGGTTAAAATTACTTTTCAGGATCAGTACTGGGCTGAAAGATGCAGCACTGAGGTCTCTCCTGATAACAGGTGAGTAAATCGGAATTCGTATTTCGGCTGATTTTAGAGGAATATTATAAAGTTCCAAAACTCCACACTTAGAAGAATTTCCAAGTGAAACCAGTCAATGATATCCTATGGAAGGAAATTCAAGTTACTGGTAAGTACGGTTAAAATTACTTTTCAGGATCAGTACTGGGCTGAAAGATGCAGCACTGAGGTCTCTCCTGATAACAGGTGAGTAAATCGGAATTCGTATTTCGGCTGATTTTAGAGGAATATTATAAAGTTCCAAAACTCCACACAGAAGAATTTCCAAGTGAAACCAGTCAATGATATCCTATGGAAGGAAATTCAAGTTACTGGTAAGTACGGTTAAAATTACTTTTCAGGATCAGTACTGGGCTGAAAGATGCAGCACTGAGGTCTCTCCTGATAACAGGTGAGTAAATCGGAATTCGTATTTCGGCTGATTTTAGAGGAATATTATAAAGTTCCAAAACTCCACACTTAGAAGAATTTCCAAGTGAAACCAGTCAATCATATCCTATGGAAGGAAATTCAAGTTACTGGTAAGTACGGTTAAAATTACTTTTCAGGATCAGTACTGGGCTGAAAGATGCAGCACTGAGGTCTCTCCTGATAACAGGTGAGTAAATCGGAATTCGTAGTTCGGCTGATTTTAGAGGAATATTTGTATGTTTCAAAAATCGACAGAAACTTTTTCACGAAAAAGCAGACAATGATATCCTATGGAAGGAAATTCAAGTTACTGGTAAGTACGGTTAAAATTACTTTTCAGGATCAGTACTGGGCTGAAAGATGCAGCACTGAGGTCTCTCCTGATAACAGGTGAGTAAATCGGAATTCGTATTTCGGCTGATTTTAGAGGAATATTATAAAGTTCCAAAACTCCACACACAAGAATTTCCAAGTGAAACCAGTCAATGATATCCTATGGAAGGAAATTCAAGTTACTGGTAAGTACGGTTAAAATTACTTTTCAGGATCAGTACTGGGCTGAAAGATGCAGGACTGAGGTCTCTCCTGATAACAGGTGAGTAAATCGGAATTCGTAGTTCGGCTGATTTTAGAGGAATATTTGCACAATGGTGAAGGGAGGGGGCGGGGCCTGAGGTGACATCTGTGCAAACGCGCCCCGTGGTGCGTTTTAAGTTGGGGGATTAAGTCCCCTTGAATCATGAGAGTCCCTGGGGTCCAACTAGCCCACCCTGTACCTCCAGTATGCGCCAGGGAGCTGCATTGCAGAGAGGTGTTCAGAGGCCACGCCCCTTTGCACCTCTCTGCAACGCAGCTCTGTGGCGCTTTCTGGACGTACCTGGTGGGCTAGTTGCCTCAGGGACCCTCAGGATTGAAGGGGATTTCATTCCCCATCTTAAAATGCGCCACGGGCCTGTTTGCACACATGTCACCTGAAGCCCCGCCCCTTCCTTCACCACTGTGCAAACGTGCCCCGTGGCGCGTTTTAAGTTGGGGGATTAAGTCCCCTTGAATACTGAGGGTCCCTGGAGTCCAACTAGCCCACCATGTGCCTCCAAAAGCGCCACAGAGTTGCGTTGCAGAGAGGTGTAAAAGGGGCGTGGCCTCTGTACACCTCTCTGCAACGCAGCCCCCTGGCGCATACCGGAGGTTCCTGGTGGGCTAGTTGGCCCCCAGGGACCCCCAGTATTCAAGGGGAATTACTTCCCTTCTTAAAACGCGCCAGGGGGCGCGTTTGCAGACTGCTGCAGGGAGGGGCGGGGCCTCGGCACATGCCGGTCTTTTTTTTTTGTTGTTGCTTTTTCTGCCCAGGGGTCCTTGTGGGACCCCCTGAGCAGACCTAGGGGTCAGGGTGTTTCTACCCTGCCCCCTTTGTGCGTTTTGCACACTTGTTTCTTGTGTTTTTTTTTTTAATCAGTGGGATCCGCGCACCCTAAGCGCATCCCGCCGATTTTGAAAAGAAAAAAATGCTTTTTCTGCCCAGGGGGTCCTTGCGGGACCCCCTGAGCAGACCTAGGGGGTCAGGGTGTTTCTACCCTGCCCCCTTTGTGCGTTTTGCGCACTTGTTTCTTTTGCTTTTTTTTTTTTTATCGGCGGGATCCGCGCACCCTAAGCGCATTCCGCCGTTTAAAAAAAAAAATGCTTTTTCTGCCCAGGGGTCCTTGTGGGACCCCTGAGCAGACCTAGGGGTCAGGGTGTTTCTACCCTGCCCCCTTTTGCGCTTTGCGCACTTGTTTCTGTCCCTCGGTTCTACCGAGGGATAAAATGGCTGCCAACACTTCCTGATTTGGAGTGTTGACAGCCACTTGACAGCCAATTAGCATGCAGCTCGTGATCGGGACGGTGCGCGCAGGGTGCGCTCAGGATACGCGGACCCTACTCGGCCATAGATATATATGTGACTTTACTTTTGATTTTCTCAGGAACTACTGAACGGATTTACACCATTTAAGCAAAAGGCACAACACTGAACCAAGGGCTACCTCTTTGCCAAATTTGGTGTAATTCCGTTCAGCAGTTCGGGCTGTAGCTGCGACTAAAGGTTCCTATGGAAAAATGAATGGGGAAAACGCGTTTTGGGACCCCCCTTTTTTCTCGGCCCCCGCTTGACGAATCAACCCGAGACTTTCAGGGTAGGAGCGGAGCGGAGCGCCCCAACAAGTTGGAAGCTTTCGCGAAGATTCGTCAACCGGCGCAAGAGTTATTTCAAATAGAATGTCGCGGATTTCCTATGGATAATAGGTCCTAACTATAACTATCTACTGGCGACCGCCAGTAGATAATATATATATATATATATATATATATATATTCAGCAGTTAGAGTCATATAAAAGTAACTGAAACTTGTGGCCTAAAGTTACTTAACGGCACGAGATATCGTTTCTTCAGATAAGTATAACTATAACTGCTGTTTCCATAGGAAATGTATTGCTAATAACGTTGTCCCTGTTCGACGAATCACCACAAAACTTTCCAAAAAGGTGCTACTTTTTGACTAGTTTGTGCATTGGAAGTTTTGGGGTAATCCGTCAAGTGGGGGCCGAGAATAGAGGGGGGGGTCCCAAAACGCAAAATCCCCATGGTTTTTCCATAGACTTCTTTAGGCAGGGCTACAGGCAAAAATGCTGAATGTGTAAATCTGTTCAGTAGTGTTTGAGAAATTAAGGTTAAAAAATAATTGTATATCTGGACAGGGGTCCACGAGAGGCTTGCAAGAGTCTTGCGGGAGCGCAAAATTAAAATAGAGGGTTTTGATTGGCCCAGGGATCTTTTTTTCCTTTGGGCCATCTCACTCCTGCAGGAGTCAGGCTCCTGCAGGAGCGAGCGCTCTGATTAGCTGCCAGCGACATGAGAAACATGTTGCTGACAGTTATTATAGGACTTGGGGACTTAGTCCCCTGTCCTGAAGTTAAAAAAGAAAACAACATAAGGGGGCATGATAGAGATACCCTCCCTCATAGTATTGCATCACTCATGACATGTTCTAGGACATCATTTATGACAACACTGATGACATCATTCAATGAGTGTGTAATTTTTTTTTATAGTTTATATAGTGGTGGGTAAACATACATTAATTTTCTACCTTATTTTGTACAGTCTGTGTCCAGCTAATGGGTCAAAGGGTTTACGAAACGCATGTGCTTCTAATGCATCATAGGTGTGTAGAAGTATTGAACATGTTATAAATCTGTGAATTGAAGAGTAACTGTGTGCAGGTGACAGCTGATGATTATGTTCCCCACAAGTTTTTTGGTTCTGCAGAAAAGGTTTCTAACAGGGCAAATATTGTACATAGTAGATACTAAGTATTGTAAGCAGCCTTGAGTTACTAGACAGAATTGTCTCAGCATGACAATTTTTACATAACGTAGAAGACTGTGTGCACACCAGGTATTAACTTATGTGCATGTGCTTCTTTTGCTTCAGAAGATGGGCTCTCTGTAAGGTTTTTACCACAGTATGAAGGCTGCAGGTAGTATGATATTTAGCACTTTCAGGCATAGGCAATTATAAGCGAATATTGTCTTTTTTGACAAGTGTTTTATAGAGTGTACACTGTTGTTACTAGATACTTTTTAATACTCTTTGGTGTATTTGCCATGAGAGTTTCACTGTCTGCAAACAGTGTAGTACAGAGTAAACTCTCTCCATAGAGTAATCACTGTTTACAGTACCCACTTTTCTACTCATATCAACTTCCTTTCTCTATGTAGGCCTGTGACTGTGAGGGGTATGATACAGATAAAAGCTGTCCATAGTAGGAAATTAATTTTGGACACATGTTGAGTATCTTGAGGAGCTTGGCTTGCTCCGAACAGTTGTATACATATTGAACACATTGTGCAATGAGGGTTCACATATATCTGTGGTTAATTGTTAATGTGAAGTAGGCTACCCGTGAAGTGTATGGTAGAGGGTTAATGTTGCACATAACACATGCTTGCTATACCTAAGGGAGTTGTATCTGCGATGGCATTAATGATGCTTCGTATTATTCTGAGCTTTTTTGTACTTACTTTCAAGCCTCTAATACCATACTAGTTTATAGTGTAATGTGTACAAAAGAAGCTTGCATGATGTCATCAGTGATGTAATCAGTGATGTCATCATGATGTCATTTGAGATGTCATCAGCGATGTCATAAAATGATGTCATAGAACATGTCATGAGTGATGTAATATGTAAGGTCATGAGCAGAGCATGGCGGGGCGTAAGTTATAGTTGGCTCTGATAACTGATGATTTTCTCAGTTTTTTTAAGTTCAAAACATTATTGTTGTCACCGACATATTTACCAAACTATAACTTACTTTAACCTTTGGGTTTTCCAGTGAATATACACTGTCATCAGTGGGAAAGGAGAAGCAGGCTGAGAGGGGAGACAGGGTCAGATTGGGGGTGTAACGCAGGCCCCTTCACAGGGCCAATAACACAAAGAGAGAGGAGGAGGGTAGGGCACCATATGTCCCTCCAGAGAATCAATGAAACCACAAAAACAAGTACAGCAGCGCCAAAAAAGGAAAGAGAAACATAGAAGATATGTGGTTTCCTAATATTCTAGGAAAAATCAGGAATCCAGAGCTTGGACGTGATTTTCCTCGATCCATTGTTATTCACGATAATAAGATACGCAAAAACATCCCAGCATTATTACTGAGACAGTCTGGAGTGAATGAACAGAGTACAACACACACATTGTTCATATAAAACCCTCTTGTTCACCTGATGGGACGGTGACCGCCATTGTGGCCAACTAGGTACAGATTGATTATGAACACCTTAGTTTTAAAGCACAACCACGGCCCCCAGTATAAGGGTGCTAGGTGGCAATGAACTAATAAATACTTTTATTCTTGTTATGTGCCCCCCAAAAGAAGTACTGGTGTTGAGGCATGTTTAGGCCCCATGGGATACACTATGGGCAGGAGCTACTCTCCTCCAGGTAGGACTAATAATTGTCACCTTATAATTAGTGTGTGACTACAAAGGACATCACCCCCTCCATGACTAGACAGCCGGTATCCCCTAAAGTGTTGGGTAAAGAATAGTCATGTTACTACTAAGATATCTTGTGTATTTGACACTGATAAAGTCATATGTCAAGGTTGCATGTGCACTTGTGAGGGCTGACATGCCCTTTCACCCTTCACGTCTTTCTGTTTGCAGTGGTGTACCATGACAATGCACTTGCATGTCCACTTTTCAATTGCAATATAAGTAACTGCTGATGCAGGAAAGTCTCTTGCCTCTTCTTATTTTTCATATTTTCTAAATAAGTTGTATTTTGTGTCAATCTCTACCCAAATAGGTGTGTGTGTGTAACACTAGATCTAGTTCAAGGTAGGATTCACCTGGGTAGCTTACACCTTTAAATAGTATGTTACTAAGTGACTATTAGAGACACAGAAACTAGTTGAAGGAATCCACAATCCCTGAAGAATGCCCCAGACCTTTTAGGCTACCATCATTTGGCAGAAACATGTTGGCAGATGAGAGACGGGTTTAAGACATTGTCCTCAATATACCTGCTTGTGATTGTTTTTAGATATACCCAGAGTCCTCATAATTAACAGTGACAACCGAGGAACACAGACGTATTTTTGTCCAGTAGTTTTTATCTTAGAACTTCCTCCTTCCTTTAAAGTTTTCGAGGAGGTTGAGTCCACCCTGGTGGCATTGACCTACCAGGGTGGGGAGAGGATACCGATGATGAAGCATGACACTATTATGTGTGTGAGGTTTCCTCTTACATATGGATGACTTTCCTCGGAAGCGCAGCAGAAGTTATGCGACGTCCAAACTCTGGTTTCCTGATTGTTCCTAGAATAGTAGGAAACAACATATCTTCTATGTTTCTCTTTCCTTTTTTGGCGCTGCCCTTCAAGAGACCCGAGCACTTCAGAGTCTCCCTATTCTGATCAAGGTCAATGTAGGTCTGTGTGGTATAAGAGACACAGGCCCCCCCCCCCCATTACATTCTGCAGGGGGTCCCCATCATTTTGTGTTATACTACTGGGTCGGGCTGGGCTTTAGGGCAATCAGACACTGCCCCAGGGCTGGTCTGACAGGCCAGTGTGTGGGCCATTTCTGTGGCTGTTTGTGGGCCTGTTTATGGCCTCCTGGGCCGGTTTTTACTGTTAATTTCCTTGATGTTAGTACAAACGTTGCCTGCAGCAAGCACAAATCATGCGGTCTTCCATACCTTGCAAAAGCCTGACTTTACATGTTCAAAACTGCCCCAATTTACTAACATGGGCCGCTTTTTTAGCTTCCTAATTCACTAATGGGGGCCAATTCTATTGTGGTGCCTGGGCCTATTTTCAGTCCCAGCCCAACCCTAGTCCAGGATGGAACCTACTTTCCTTGCTTGAAAGTCAGTGTGCAGTGGTTACTCACAAGACAAAGGTAGATTGCCCTGATTCTGACACTTAGGCACTGAAAGGCAAACCAATGATAATGAATTTGAGTGGGTTCAAGCAGACAGGATATTGGACCCAACTAGGCCTAGTATCTGAGTAGGATGTACATCAACGGTGCTGGGACAATTTTCAGAGTGGCGGTGCTGCCACCAAAGTTACATCACAAAAGTCAAAGGGATTGTAAAAAATCCAACTGTCAAACAGAATAGGTGTAGCAAATGAGCCACGTTGATTCTGCAGGACAGTGGTATGGGCGGAGTATGTAGCCAATGGTGCACTTTGGAGCTTACTATTGTAAATGTATTATTAAAGCATGGTGTGTAAGCGCACTGTCATTATGGACAGCACATTTACCATTGAAGTGGCCATTAAATTTGCATAGACATGCAGTTTTACTGATAAAACTGTATAGCACACAAACGATAATGTGTGGAAATTGGGTTCCAGAAAATATTTATAAATTGTGCATCACCAAGTAAAGTGTCTTGAAATGTTTTCATCCTAATAAAATCTTTGTTTCCATAACACTTCAGAATTACCCAAAAAAAATGCTTTGTTTGTGCTTTCCTAACTGCTGATATATTTTTGAATATTTGAACACTACATTTATAGGCATTTAGATTTTGTTGTGAGTTAGAAACAAATTACATCCTATCTTACACATTCCCTGTACTCCTCGTAGTTTGTAATCAGAGAAATAAAAGTAAACACCAATCTCCATGCCAAAAGACTAAGTAGCAATTTGTCAGAAAACACAGAATTACATTTTCTTCTGGCTTTGAGCGCACCCCAAATGTGACAAACACATTTTCAAGGCATGTTTACTCCTGCTCATTCACCTTCTTAACTCCAACAAGGTTATTTTGGAACTGCTACAGCACCTCTTGAACCCATACTTATGGCGCCTACTTTTTTCATGGAAAACATATCCATGCATGCATGGATTATGTGAACAGGCATATGGAGCAAAATCTGGTTAAAGCTTAGCAAGTTAAGGTGTCGGCATGTGTCTTTACTTTTAGCCTTTGATATGATGTCTGTTCAACCACATGGTTACCCAGTGTCATCTCAACAATTTTTGGGGCTGTGGGCAAGACATATTTTGGGGTCCCCTGTTAGAAACAACTTTGATTTTTATTACCCATTTTATGCTAATTCATGCCTGCATAATGCTAACCAAACTTTCAGAAATGGGGTCAATGAACAATATCCGAGATATGCCTTCCCAAGGGACCCAAAAATCATTAAGATGACATTGGGCAAAGAAAGACAGAGGTAGAAGTAGGCTGAGGGGAAAAACTGGACATACAGATATAAACAGAGGTGGGACAGAGAGAAGGTTTACTTTTGTAGGAGCCCCTTGAAAGGTGCGGTATCCTTGCAATTGCCCACATGCCTTAAAACATCTCTGGGGTTACCGAAGCATAATGTTCCAACTCCAATCACTGAGCAATGTGGGCCCTCTCTCCTCTCCAATTCATTATCAATTTACTGGCATAGCATGGCTCAGCCTGTTCTCCTGATTTTGGATTTCACTGGTTCCATGATCTCGGTTTCTGTCTTTGCTTCCTAGGTGTGCTGCCTTCCAGTTGGCTGTGCTTCTGAGGCAGTCGGTACAATGTCTATTCTATGGGCTCCCACTTCTTCACTGACCTGAAGTGATTTTTTTTCTGCCTGGCATGAAACTGTAATACACATGGAAATTTACACTGATCTCTCATTCTCTACTAGGACTAGACATAAGTTACCAGTTGAAGGGTTTTTCGCTTCAGCAAGGTACTAAAGTCGAAGTCTTGAAGGGAGATTTGTTGATCATCTCTGAACAGGATATGGTCCAATTTTCTCGCTTTTCTCACAAGCAACTGTTTATGTGGGTGGAGGGAAAGTATGACAACAATATTTCTTAGACCTTTAGCTCCCTTGGACAGGTAGGACCTACTTTGTTCTCTCCACACTGATTGTGGTACCCTCCTTCGTATTAGGAGTTTGTGCAAGCAGTAGGCTTGCATACTTAACTATGTCTGTCCCTTCCACTTCCGCCATAGAATTCTGATGGATCAGATTGTCTTGTGCTCAGTTTTCAAGACAGTAACATTTCAGATGCAGGGTTTCAATTGTAGTTTCCATATAATTGGGCTTGTTATCATCCACAGCTGCCTCAGTGATCACTTTCTTCAACTTCTAGTCCACCTCCATCACTCTGCCCTTTATCGCGTCCATATCTCAGGGTCAACAAGCCTCACAAAAGCTTTTCTTCTCCTTGTGCATCTTTCATTTCAACTCTGACTTGTTTTATCTAGAACTCATGGAGAGAGGTTTGAAGGTCCATTTTCATGCGAAGTCATCATTCCACTTGGAGGGCTTTTCGCACAGCTTCCCGTGTGATGCATCGGTGATGCCTCCTGCTGGAATTTTAAACCTCGAATCGCTGTTTATCCCCTTGTGGTCTCTGGGAATGTCCCAGTATCTCTATCAGATTTTTTCTTTACCCACTACTCACCACGCAAATTTGTGAGGTTCCCTCAGCGATGGTGTGTTTCACTAGCAAAGGAGCCTAAACGGGACGTTATTTCCTCTGCACTTCCATGGACTGCGGAATATCATATTGCCCATATGGATGTGTGGAGTGATTACAGGTTCATGGAGCTCGAGAGATGCCCCATTTGGGTCTGTCCAACAATCTTCTCAGCGGCGCCAATCAAAAAGGGAGCCATGCGGCATGGTAGCTAAATGGGGCTGTGGCAGCTTAGCTTTAAATGGTGGGACACATGAGTAAAGTCTTGCTGTGGTAATGTATGTTCTCCAGTGGCGGCTGGTGACATTTGAAAGTGGTGAGGCGTAAAATTAGTGGTGGAGCACACCGCAGCCTGAACGACCTAAGGAGGGTTCGGGGGGGTTCTCCCCCCGAGAAAATTTTGAAAAATGAGTGGGGAAGTGGTGCATTTTTAAGACTTTCGGAAGCCACTGTGCTAAACAGAAACAGGCTACTGCCTCCCCTCAAACTATCATCAGTTCCAAGGCCTCATGAATAAACCATTCTAAATTGCAATAAACCACAATTAATTTTAATAATGTTGCATAAATAGGTTGGATCAGTCTACTGATCACACAATGCACAGAGACAATCATAGGTGTTTAAATCAGCGTATAGGAAATGTTACATCAGACAGGACTACACGGTGTAGTCTTGGAGTGACATGTTAGTGATACTGGTAGGCAATATAGTTTAAGAGTCCATATTCTGGAAAAGCACAAATTCTGAATTTAAAATGTAACACCATTGTTAGGGTTTTCTTTATTAACAAGAATTGTTTTCTACCCAGCTGAACTGAACCCTTTTGGCAAGATTAGGATAATGAAAGACTGGGCAAAAAAACATATCGCTCTAACATAATGCTTGCAGTATACACACAGCTGTTTGATGGCAGTTAATAGCACAATGTTCTATATTACGATTTAGACTTACAAACGACAAGTAACAAAAGGAGCTCTGTTACAGAAGCAGAAACCCACTGACCTATTTACATTACATGACCTTTATCTGCATGGTACACATTCTTAGCAGCAGTCATTTAAACCCACTGCGCTACCTTTGGATGAGTCAAAACTTCCACTAGACAAACATCCATCTCTTTCCAGGAATACATTAATCCCCTCAGTTTTTTTGACATTTTAATTGATGCCCGATAATTGCTGGAGGCCAGGAACGCGGTAGCAGGTGCTTTTTAAAGGACAATATACAATTGCAAAAAATCACCCAACATTATACACCTCGCCGAGAGAATACTGTATTGTGTATTCAGCACTGTTCAGTTTACAAGCAATCTATTCAGCGTTGAACGGAGTAATGCACAAGCGTATTGCATGCAGAGACTAGCAAATCAATGTAGGTTCAAAGTAGCTCCTGCGCCCACTCTAAAAGCACACCTCAAAACAATTTTTGAAGAGGAAGGCTCTCCCTGGCACACGGCTGTAAGCCTCCTGAAGATTGAGATCACCGACCTGCCTAATCAGGACACACAGCTCTCAGTATGGAAAAAAGCAGTGAACAACCAGGTCACGAAAGCCTCATTTGTATGGGATACAGAAAGGCTCCGTCACAGGTCTAGCTTTACAGTTTTGGATGCCTCATATATTCAGGGAAAACCTCAGCCCCATTTAAAGCAATCATTTTCAGTTCAGGCACAAAAGAAAATTACTTTCATGAGGCTCCTCACGCTACCCATTGTGGACTTCAGTCCAACCTGGGATCGAGGGGATGAGCTAACCTCATGCAGGCTATGACATTACCATCACAGTCCTGGTTTCATCTGCTGTGTTGCTGCCCCTGCTTAGCCAATCACCGACGTCGCCTGCTAACCCCTCTCAGTCGAGACAATGGCCATAGACACTACTGAGAAGTTTCGGACTTGTGTTTCTTCATCAACACTCCACAGACCCTTGCTAGGCTGGGGAAATACACTGACGCTTTACAAACTGCATTGTCAAACGCACAGTCTACAGGCTGAAACCTGAGAATACTAGTGAGAATCCTGGCCAGAGCCACAAGGGTGATTGCACTGTATAATATTTTAAAATGTCTACAATTAATCTTTTTAATGTAATTTATTAAAACATTTTAGCACGATATATATACGGAATGTTGATTTTAGATTCGCATATATAATGATTTTAAGTAATTGAACATAAATAAATATTTATTCATTATAAGTAGCGTGGTGACACTCACCGACCAAGCATTCTAAATGGCGTCTACAGTATGCTCCAACTTTACAGTTATAATAAAACAGGACTCCAGCCAGCCGTGTAGGTCCGGTGTATAGTGAAGAGTCCTTCACCAAAAAGCCTTGTGATCACACACACTTAACACCATAACAATACCCACACAGATAAACGTAATATTATACTTTGCTAATTACACATTATGACGTCGTTCTGGTATAGAAAAACTCAGAAAGAATATAATGCCACAATTTGGTAACACCAGTCCACGTTATTCCTTGACCATGAACTCGGCGCCATTGCACAAATGAAAAAGCAGATTTTTTGAGCCTACGCAAATAAAATATAACAAGTCATGCACGAAGTCAGACCAGGCTCAAAGGGCTCACACAAAGCTGGTTAAGGCAATAATCATGCAGGATTGGGGCCTACGTAAAAGCAATGTACCAGTACCACCGTAGGAACACATATGGCATCGCCAGCCCATCTACTATTGTATTGTCCACACTGGAAATAACTTCAAAAAATGCCCGCCTGGGCCTTACCTGGGCAGTGCTGTGTCGTGACAATCAATCCAGGCAGCCAACAACTATTACTGCAGTGCAGTCTCCTGGCACTCCGACTGGATCCTCCTTCCTTCCAGAATATTCCAGACTGTAGGACACACGCGGGAAGGGTCGAGTCTGCGCAGACTTGAATCCTCGCTTCCCGCCTGCCACAGCCACACCCCTTTCCCAACTGCGTCACAGGGTGGGTCCCACCACGCCCTGTAATGAGTTGGGAAAGCTCTCCACTCTCTGATTGACGTGGAGGGTTAGCGACACCGGGCATGGACATAAAACGCCCGGGGCTAAATTTGCCTCCACGCCATCAGGGGGTGGAGACTGGGCCCTGAAGCTAGGTCTTTGCCAAGCTGATGACATCACAGCCTTCAGGGCTGTGATGTTGTCGCCCGGCAAACACTTAGGCTTCTTTGGGAGTTTGGCTGTTTGGGACCGCAAGGGGGAGCATGCATGGCAGGGGAGAGTCACGTGAGTAGCCTCAGTCAGCCAGCCGCCACAAACTCGGAGTCGGACTGACTTTAGTTTTACTTTTTACCAGTACTGGTTTTTACTATTATTTACTGTGTATTAATAAAACCAAACGAGTTTTGAATTTGAGCATGCCACCGCCACTTTTGGTAACGAGGGCGGAGCCCCGACGCCCTCAGGGAGAAACCGCCACTGGTGTTCTCTGTACCCAATTAAAACATAAGAGTCGAAATCTGGTGTTACGGGACACAGTGCGCATAAGCGTGAGAGTCTCCTGCCCATGTGTCAACTGCATTCTGCTGCAAGTTTCCAACTTTGTATGCGTTGTCAGTTGCTGTTTAGTTGTGTTCGTTCTTGTGGTAATGTGCAGCCTAGAGATAACTCCCATTCAGTAATCTGCTTTAACTAACAGGTCTAGCATTGCAGTCATTCGAGGGATCTCCTGGGTGCTTCTGGTGATCTTTTTCGCTGCTCTTTCCACAGTTCAAGGAACTGCCCTGTATCTAACTGGAAACGACCACAGCTCTCTCCTGGGATTCTAGTGATCCACTTCCATGTAGGCCTCCAGCTGCCATGAGGCCTCCTTCCTTCCAGCTGGTCACATATAATCGCTTAGTCAGCGACTCGAATTCAGATAGAAGCCAAAGGGGTACATTCTGTGTGTAGGGTAGCCTGCTCCTTCATCTTGAATGGTACAATCATTACACTTGCAACATGTCAGCTATCAGCAGGCTTTAGAACCACTTTAGATAAATATGCTGCAAGCGCATCATTTGTCACTGATCCACTCAGTAAGTCTTTATGTATTCCAATATCTTTGCCAAACCAACCTGCTGCAAACTGAAATTGAGCTTCCTGATAGTCAGCTTCCAGGTCTGGAACATGCAGCACCCCCCTTTGTGTGTGCATACTAAAGTGTCTATTTTAACTCTGCTCCCCACCACCCTTTTTAGACTAGTTAGGGCTGAGAGGGAGAGAGAGAGATATCGATCCAATGTCTTGATCAATAATGCCATGGATATAAAAGACATGGTAAAGTAAATCAACAGGTCATCTGCAAATAGCGACACCACGCGTTTACGATTCTGTTTTTCTATTGTCAATTTACTCAGTAAGGATCTAAGCTTGCATGCCAACATTTCCATTGCCAAAGCAAATAATAATGGAGACAACGGGCAGCCGTGCCTTGTGGCCCTCTCCAATTTTCATCCTTTTGAGATTACCCTGTTGGTTTTCACTCTCGCAAATGGCTTTGAGTAGAGTAGTTTAACCATTTTTGTGAGGGTGTGTCTGAAAGTCATAGCACCCACTAATGCAAACAGGTAATGCCAGAATTCAGTGTTAAAGGCTTTTTCTGTGTCCAACAACACTAATGCCAAGTCTTAGTCATTGTTTCAATTATTACATATTAAAAGCGTCTGTTATTAAATGATGTTCTTCTGCCAGGTAAGAAACAACATTGGTACTTATGTACCATCAGTCCAATTATGTTCTTTAGTCTGAGTGCCAGCAACTTGCCCAACATCATATTATTCTCCTTAAGTATTGACAGCAGCCTTTAGGCCTTGCAATCCAGAGGGTCTTTGACTGCCTTTAGTTGTAATGTTATTAAGGCCTCCCTCATAAACCTCGGAAGGACCCACACACCCCCCTCCAGCTTCTCCTAATAGACCTGTGGTACCCTATTCTCCAGCAGATTATTGTAGGCTTGATACCAATCTACTGGGAACCCATTCGTTCTGTGGGTCTTACAGGTGTTCAATTCTTTAATGGCCACTGACACTTTTTCAGGTTTTATTAGTTCTTCCAAATGGGCTCTGTTTTCTGAGATTAGTTGTTTGAGGCCTTCTGTGGTCATGATAGGGTACTCTCTTGGTTTCCTTATCATATATGATTCATGCATAACCGCTTATAGAATGTAGGAATGACTGTGCTTATTTATTCCTGTGCATTGTGTATATTTCCTAGATTGTCTATCATGGAGGTAATATTAGTGGGGGCCATCTCCTTTTTCAATAGCCAGGTCAGCAGCCTC
This sequence comes from Calotriton arnoldi, assembly GCA_963921515.1. Classification (NCBI taxonomy): domain Eukaryota; kingdom Metazoa; phylum Chordata; class Amphibia; order Caudata; family Salamandridae; genus Calotriton; species Calotriton arnoldi. The sequence continues at coordinate 285,430 of CAWUFW010011422.1, read as the reverse complement.
CCTGTCTGCAATAACTGCTGGAAAGATTTATCCTGCAGTAGCTCCTTCTCCACTAGCTTCTATAATATTTGAGACCTTAGTGTTTGCACCATCTCTTTCTGCTCCCCACTCACTCCTTGTGATCTTTGTAATCTAGATAATTCTTTTATTTGGTATATAATATTCTGTCCAATTGTTTTAACAATGACATGACATGGGAAAGCACTGTAGATCTTATTACCACTTAAAAAGTATCCCACTCATTAACCCTGGTGCTGGCAGTACATTAAAATAATTTTCAATTTCAGATCTTAGTGTCTTTCAGAAAACTGCATCCTTCAGTACTGATGCTGCCAGTTTCTGTATTGGTGCTCTAGCTCTATAATGGCCCAAACTGTACCTGAAGTGCACCAGCGAAAAATCAGATAGGACTCTTCCCAAGTACTTAATGTGACATATTGTACATAGTGCCTATATCAGTACAAATTCTATTCTAATGTAGGTAGCATATAACTGCATGGTGTGAGTATTCCCTCTCTTGGGGGTTATGTTTTCTCTGTTTCTCCACAAAGTCCTGTTCCGACATAACTTGGTTTGATACTGTTGACATTATTTCTTTGTATGTAGTGTGGCCTATCCATAATAACCTCCTATGCACAAATAAAATGTCCCATCCATATAATCGTTGATCCCAAATAAGGAACTGGTTGTCTGCCCAAATGACATGGAGTCTGTGTCATCCACATCAGGGGCATATATACTCACTATTGTTAGCTCTTAGGGTCCCATAGGCTATGAAGTATCTTTCATCCTCATCTATTTGATTTTTGTCTCTGCGAAAGGAGTTTAAGGGGCCAGCCACAATTACACCCCTTTGCACGTGTGCTGTAAATGGTGTGATAAAATCTCGGCCTCCATTTGCTCTTCGCTTGTTGACCTCTACAGCTAGGAAGTGTGCCAATTATTTGGACCCCTCACATAAAATGTGAGGGGTAAAAATAATTATTCAAAAAGTGCCAGAGTGTGAGCATATTCATGCTGACAGACGATACAGATTGCCTGGCATGGGCCGTGCCAGTTCGATTTTTGCAGTAAAGAACTGCGTGTTGACCAGTAGGCATAATGCAACACTTTCCATGGCCAGCAGATGTCAGTGCTGCACAAACTTGAGGCTTCTTCCACTGGGTTGGTTATATATTATATAGCCACTAACCAGGCTCTGTGATTTTCGAAGGCTGTTGCATACGAATCTGTCTCTGGACAGTATCACGCTGCTGTCTTTTTCCGCTGAATAATGAAAAAAGCTATCCTTTCTTAGGGTGGAAAAGATACTGCACACACTCTGCGGTTAAAGACCCCTACCATAGGTTAGTCATCCTCTGTTTACATCCCTGCTGCGCAGCCGCGCATGCGCCACTGACACCCACCTGGTTCCTTCAGAACTGTCAGGATAGACTTCCCACTGGCGTCCTCAGAGTAGGTGAATCTCATTACGCAGTCATTTTCCGTTTTGTAAACGCACTGAACCGCCTCTTCGTCAACTGTGTCTGGAAAAAACAGAAAACAAGGACATTCCTTAGACCTCTGCAGTGTAATTGTTGGCAGAACGTGGCTCGGCGCCAGCATTCGTAATACATGAATGCGAAAAGCTGACAGCAGCCGAAAGCCGAATTACCGAATTTTCATACAGTGACATAACGCTCTGGCGAATGTTATTGCTGCTCAGCTGTTTTTGACGGCGGGGGGAGACTTCAGGAGAAACTTGATTTGAGCAGGGTATTTCCTGGAACAGTGCTGCTCTAGGGAGCTCGAATTCCTTTATATGCTAGAGGTTTTCCTGTTGGTACATATGGAGCGCATTAGGCACCGCGTTCGAATGCCTGAAATAGCCGAAAATGTTAACTCTCTGAAGGAAAAAAAAAACGCAACACTGTAAACCCCCTCTACCCGCGGTCCACAAGCAGGCGGGAGGAGAGGAAATGCGTGTTTGTTTAGGTTCCCTGATGCGAAGAGCGGAATAGCTGTTTCTCCTCTGGACAGCACAGTACATGTCCTCTGGAAATTCTTTAGCGGATTTGGTTACGTGTTGTGCCAGATTTCCCATTCACTAAGCACAGCAAAATAAATCTATATAACTTTGACACATGCCACTGGCACAATTCAAGCGCACTCGTGCTTAACATTTATGTACGACCCCTTTATATCATTGACCACTCTTCCCCACTTCTACAGGAATGCTGATGATACTCAGTTTATCACTGGGTTAAAACGTTTGTTGTCTTGATCAGCATCATTCTAGTTTTCTTGCCAAGGAAGGGTGAGTGGCCATTGGCTAAAACTGAATGCTGGTAAGAAAACAGTGGTGGTGGTTGGCAAATGACTTGAGCCCTAACTGGACAGGTCTGACTCACTGACCTGGGACCCTGGCCTGTCGGTATCTTATCTATAGGCAGGGCCAGTGGAATTATGCGATTGGGCGGCTGCAGCGTTTTTCGCATAATTGTAGATTTGCCACACTTGCCACATAATCTATCATCTGCTGCATAATCAGCAGATTTTGACAAAAAAAATGTTTCTAGCGCAAGCGGTCCAAAAGTTACTGAAAACGCAGCAACACGTGTTGCCGTGCAGTGGAAGGCCCTTTGCAAAGTTTGACTGGCCACCTTTCCGTTGCTTACTGCTATATTTGGGTGTTCATTTGGTACTAATGAGGTCCAACCCAAGCCCAGACAGTGTTAACAAGTGTAAAAATGGCAAAACAATGAAACAATACTATAATAAAATGTGCCACATTACGCTGCCTTTCCTTGCTGCATAATTTACTCAACCCTGCCGCACATTTTGGTCCTTCCCTGCTGCAAAATTCCAGTGGTCCTGCCTATAGGTGCTGTAAATTCAATTTGAGCCGTACTGTGAGTCCCTAAGTATCTTAGCCGGTTTCTTTGTGCCAGTATCTTCTGTGCAATTTACATAAGATTCTACCCAAACTTAAGCATGATTGCAAGAGATTGGCTATCTTGGCTCAAGTTGTCTCTCCTTTAGACTATTCTAACTTCCTGTACTTGGCAATTCCTAAACTTTGTCTTCAACACTTTCCGGTTACTGAAAACAAGGCAGCCTACATGCTTATAGGTTGCACATGCTTCTGCCACTCAAACCCCTTTTTTTACCATCTTCGCTCACTTCGATCAGGAAGTAAGTCTCACTCAAAATAATTTTTGCAGTACTTTGGTCCTTTTTTGGCCCTGCTACGGGCTTTTGTATGTTCCCTCTCAAACTTTAAGTTCTTCCTTGGCTCTTTTTTTTCGATCCAAAGATTTAAAAGGGCAAGCATCTGAGGCCACTATTTTTCTTCTCTTTGCCCTCCTTACAGACCTTTATCACTCTCTATTTGTACTTCACCTCATTTCTGTTTTTGTTGCTCCTAGGGCCACCTCACTCAGCACTATGAAACTGTTTGGTGTATGAGTGCTAACTAAATGATATTAAACATACCATATAATTCCTTTACATAATTTAACATAATTTCTGCATTACTTTAGATTGAGTGCATTGGAGATGGTGGCAGTGGATTCTCCAATACACTTTGGGCCAGATGTACGACCATTGATGTTTGCGACTCGCAAATTGCATTAAATTGCGAGTCACAATTTGGGAGCCGCAAACATCAATGTACAACAGTGTCAGAGACACTGTTTGCGATTCCCAATGGGGTCGCAAATTGCATGCCTCATGCATATAAATGAGGCTGTCGCAATTTGCGACCCCATTGGGAATGGCTGGCACTCCCAGGGATGGTGGTGTGCTGGGGTCAGCAGACCACCATGTCTGGGACTTCTTTGTCAACAAAGCAGTTTTTAAAAAAAATGCAGCCCGCATTTAAAAAAAAAGAAATGAAACGTTTCTGTTTCATTTTTTAAGGGCATGTAGTGGTCCCTGGGACCACTGCCTGCTCTTAAAAAATGTTTGCACGCCCATTCACAAAGGGGACGGGGTCCCCTGGGGACCCCTTCCCCTTTGTGAATGGTTTACCACCCTCTTGAAGAGGGTGGCAAACTGCGAGTGTTTTTGGTCGCAAAACATTCTTACATAGGGTTCAGAGTCGCTATTAGGAAGGGATGCCCTTGAAACGCCCCTTCTTAATAGCAAGTATTTAACCCTATTTTACGAGTCGCTATTACATTAGCGACTCGCAAAATAGGGTTGGTACATTGTGCTACCCTATTTTGCGGTCGCAAAAGGGGCAAAATGGCCCTCTGCGACCGCAAAAAACAGTCGTACACCTGGCCCTTTGAATCACACCGAACCCCTCCCTAGCAGGCCCCATATACCCGACAGTTGGTCAACCCTTGTAAAAACAACTTGGGAGGGACAAATGTAATTAAATGTTGCCTGAATTGTGGAAAAAGGCACTCTGCTTTCTCTGAAAGTATTTTTGGACATGCCCATTTTAACAAAATATAGGTTAAATTGTCTTCCTGGGTAAAATTCCAGATGACTAGTTACAAATGGATAACACTGGGACCCGTTCCATGGGTTTTTGGAAAATGGACTGTTTATGTACAACCAACAAACTACAAGGCATAGTCTAATGGCTAAACACAAGAATTACTTAATGCAACAAATCCCACCAGATACCAATTGCAAGTTCCAAAATACCACTGGAATTTTTTCAACAGATTTCATTAGAGATCCAAAAATTCACCAGGCTGCAGCTGGATTCAGTAAAGCATGGGTGAGTATTGTCCACTGGAAGTTCCACTAGTGCTGAATGAGCATCTATAGATGGAAAGTGTTAAGTCATCATCATATGTCCTTTATCCGGTTGAATAAAACCATAAAAGGTACATTATAAAACATTTAAAATAGAGATATAATAAAAAAAGTGCAAATTCATTTTTTGAAATTGTTTCGAGGTAATACTAAATCGTGTGGGTAATTACGGTCCAAAAATACATGTCTCATCATATTTTTAAAAATCCATAATATTATAATAAAATTGATAAAAAGTGTTCAGAAGTAGCATCCCAAAACTAACACGATTTACAAAGAGGTCAAGAAAAATCCTCAATGAAAAGGGCACAAACCAATCATAATTACAATTAAGACAGGACATATAGGGCCTAATTACGATGTCGGTAGGACCAACACCGACGGCACGTCAGTGTCGGTCGCACCGATATCTGCCCTTGCATTCCGCCAGCCTTATTACAATGTGGTGGGCAGAGGCACCGGGCGGAGGGACCGTCCGCTGCTGTTCAAGGAGCCCGTTGGAGTATCGGAAATGCTTATGATCCCTTAATGACGGTGGCTCTGCTGTCGGGATCATGATGTCATTTTTCGACAGCCTTTCCATGTTGGCCTTTCCGACATGAAAAAGCTGTCGGAAAATGACTTTGGGGGCCCCTAGCAGGGCCCCCTTTCCTCCTGGCCCTCCGCGATGGGGACTGGGGGGCACCTATGGTGCCCCCCTAAACATCTCTGCACCATGTGGCAGGCACCACATTGTGCCTGACACACGGTGCTGGGATGTTCACAAACATCCATTTTTCAATGGACGCTAGTGCTGCGAGCGTTTTCTGCCCACCGCACAAGCTTTTATTGGAAAATGAATGTTTGCGGCCGCCCTATGGGTGGCCGCATCCTAATCCTGAGCTCTGAACCGCCGACCTAAGGTCGGGCGGTTCCAAACTGACATCGTAATCAGCCCCTAAGTGTGCAAGAAATATGCTTATTATTTTAAAAAGCATTCGACCAAATATACCTTATTGCCGGCAAGTATCTAAAGATTGAATACACCACACAGTCTCTGGTGTTGGTTTTACATACTCTAAGAGCTGTGTGGCGGTACCTAACCCCGAGAAGTTTACAAAGGGGAATAATCCAGCATGAGCGTTGTTTAGCATAGGCCTTACAGAAAAATAACAAGTGTTCAATGTTCTCTGGTAATTGACAACCCAACGGGCACAGATTTGATATGTCTCCCTTTTTCATCCAAGAATGGGTAAACATAGCCAACGGTAATATGCCCAATCTAAATTTTACATAAAGTGCATGTGCAGCAGGGTTGATAACCATATTCAGGTATTGCTCAGACTTAGGTACACATTTGAACATCAGGAAGGAATCTATCAGGGTACCAGGGATTGCAGCAGAAAGTTTTGCGTCCAATACAAAAACTGATAGGACGTTTTCAGCTTGTCCCGAGTACCTTGGGTTAATGCAGAAGGCTGCAGCCAAAAACCTTCCAGACCCAACTTGAATATCCAATTTTTAATATGGAGAAGCCAGGGGATCTTCCCAACATGGTGGCCATTTAGTATGATTCTAATGCAATCCCTATAGGGACCTAGATTGTCATTGGTCCAAAGCCTTATCCAATATTGGATAGGTCTCAACATAGCAATGTCAGATATCGATCTTAGGTTTAGGTCGGATCTAATTGGCAGAGTCGGCACACTGGTGGGGAGTCTCAAGAGGGTCTTTATAAAGGCATTTCAGCTTTATCAAGGGTGTTAAGTTTACAATGCCCCCATAAATCTACCCCACACATAGCTCCCTCACAAGCTTGAATCATATATCTCCAAGGGGGAGAGATAGCAAAAATGGGTGATCTATTGGCAAATCTTATGTTAGACCATGTTCTTTGTTTTAGAGTCATAACACTTTTCTGTACCTGGGCTACCCATCTATGGGAGTCTTCCAGTCTTGCACCCAGATAGTCAGATTCATGTATACTATCCTATGGCTTCCCCCTAAGAATACCTTACTCTTGGATGTTTTCTTCTTGGCACCAAAGACCATGTACTTAGTTTTGATACTCTTAATTTCCAGGCCATGCTCTAAACAAAAAGTGTTAAATGTATGCAAGAGGATAGGTAGACCATGAGGAGTCTTCAATAATAACAAAATTTCATCTGCGAAAAGGAGACACAGTATTTTGTAATCCTTCACCTTTGAGGAGTCATTTTCACAATTTAAAAGACAGGGGATGCCATTTAAGTACAAAAGAAATAGTGTAGGGGCCAAAATACACCCTTGTCTAACACCTCTCCTGATTGGAATATCTTCAGTCAGTTCCCCTGCAGGGCCCCACCTAACCCACGCAAACTTTTTAGTATATAAAGCCTGTATCAGGGATAATAGTCCCCGCGGGATCCTGATCTTGTGCAAAGCCACCCAGAGTTTTGCCTTTGGGACAAGATCGAATGCAGCTCGCAGATCCACAAAGGCAACATACAGCAACCCCCTATCAATGTCTACTATCTTCCGCTTAATGGACAGGAATTGCACAATATGATCAATAGTACTGATGTTGGATCTGAATCCCGCCTGTAAGTGGGATAACACTTTGGCTTGGGAAATCCAGTCCCATAGCCTAGATAAGATTTGCATGCTATAGACTTTCTGGATATTGTCAGTCAGACTTATTGGTCTGTAATTTCCTGGTGTGGATTTATCACCTTTTTTATAAATAGGGATTATTTCCACTCCTTTCCAGGACCTTGGGATCGGTGCTCCAGCCATCAATGCGTTTGACAGGCAATTAATATAGGGTCCCCAGAGCGGAGGTTCATTCTGGAATAAATCTGCTGGGATTCTGTCCAAGCCAGGGGCTTTGCCTGAGTTTTGGGCCTGGATTGCATCTAAAGTTTCTTTTCGGGTGAATGACTTGAGCTCCTCTCCAGCAGAATCTATAGTATGGGCTGGCAAGGTTTCTAATATCCCATCTCCCAAACTTGCCTCCTCATACAGTGTTGTCATGTTCTCTCATACACTCTGATACAAAAGAAGACTATATAACGGTATGAGATCCACAGCACCAGAGATGAAAGATATACATTAAAAAAAACACTGAGTCGAAAAAAAGAGACGCAAGAAGCTTTGTGGCGTATGATTAAGATTACTGCAAGAAAAATGCAAGTGTTATTAACTAGAGGCCTCACTCCCAAGATCCTGCAGATGAGATGTCCCAGTGAACCTTCAGTTGAATGAGGTAGGACAATCTTGCAAGTTACCATGCTAGGCTGTGGAATTCTTTCTCTATACTTATGAATCATGAAGTTTTTGAGAAAAAATTTGAAGCAAAAACTTTTCATCCTAGCTGATAGAGGCTATTATAACAGTTGACAATTAAATTGGGTCACAAGGGTACATGAGCATTGACAAGTGAGCAGTGGGATAATTTTTTTACTGGTCTGTCTGTGTCATACAAGAATATGGATGAATGGAACTGGTGGTTGGTTCAAGGAATGAAGAGAGGGAGGATGCAGGGGAAGTAGAGTTGGCTGCAAAAAAACGGAGAGGCTGAGACATTTTACTTGAGATTTAGGTCTGTATGGAAAGGTACCACAACAAAAAGCAAACAAGTGACAAGTCTTAGAACAAGACTGCTCATCATCGGCCACACCTCATTCACCAATGAACCAACAATCACCATTGTAAGTTTGTTTGGTGAATGAGGTGTGGCTGATGAAGGATGACACCTAGGGGGAGTGTGAGGCCACACCTGTCAAATGTTTGACTTAGTTGAAACTTTGTGTGTCCTACACATGTCTGGAGATATAGCTCTACAGACCCTACACTAACAGGGAAAATTCCATGATTTGAGCAGTCTTGTTCTAAGACTTGTCACTTGTTTGCTTTTTGTCGTAGCAGTTTAGGGAGGACGCAATCAAGTGGCTGCCGTTAAATCCTCTCATTCCCTTGGACCTTATTGACAGTTAAGGTCCGCCAGTTTTTCATGAATGGAAAGGTGCTCAATTAGTTAGCCAAATCCATAAGAACCTGAAACCAAGCAAATACTCTGGGGCTTGAGTAAACCGAGATATTAGGGCCACACTTTTGTGAACTGCGTGCAAATTATGGAAGAGTTTCCAATTTAGTTGTAGCGGATCCAGAGCCACTCGCAATTCTGAACAAGTCTATTAGATGGGAATAGCTTGCTTTTATATTCTAGCTCCTTTTATGCATTTGTTAAATTATGCATTAGCTTAGGAACTGGATGGATCAATAAGTAATGAATCAATGAACCAATAATAGTTTTGAGCTTACAGCCTCTTACCTCAACATCCCCTGTTCAAGCACAGAATGTATGTTTTTTTTTTTTTTTTAACTAGCTAATCTTTGGACAGCCCACGTAAAATGAGCAGGTAGTCCAGACAATGTAATACAGTGACTACAAGGAGACGTACATTTGGAGTAGATATAAGCAAATGTATTTCCATATAAAAGGCACTTAATCCCTCCTCTTATCCACAGAAACAGACACATCTAAGTGGTGTTCTGAAATATCTCATCTACCAAAATATGTCCCATTGTGTGGTACTCACCGAGAACCTCCACCGTCACAATCTCATCCTTGCAGAGTTTTTGGCAGGTATGGTTGTCAGCCAGCCTGCCCGAGCTGAACAGGCGGCATTCAATGCAATCCCTACAAGCAGATAAAAGGCAGAACAACCTGTTAGTCTGTAAAGATACGTCCACACCGATATATGAACCAAGTTGGTATCTTTATTCGGAGCAAGCAGGTACATGAACATCCATCAACAACTCCTCTGTCTAACTGCCTTCACCTCACATTCCAGAATCTCCCTGTGATATCTAGCTTCCAGTCACCATGGCAATGGTAACTCGGTAGCTAAGATACCACATCTTCCCCCTTTATACAAAAATTAAACATAACAAAACCACCATAATATTAAATTAAATATAAACAAAATGAAATATATGAAAAATAGTTGTACACAAATACAACGAAGTGTATAAGGATACATTAGTGGAAACTACACAGCCAGTATATCCCTCTCTTTACACATATGAAAAAGAAAAAGAAATAAAAAGCAAAATAATTCACATGAGAAAATTTCTATATTTCATTGGTAAATTTACCAGTCTGCCAGCACGTGTTAACCTGCCAGTGTTACTGGAAGATTGTACGCCATTTCCTAAAACAACCCCATTAGGATCAATAGAAGATTGTGAAGAGATGTGTTTCAACTTAACAACTGTTACATCATCCCACATCCAATTCATTGGAGAAGACTTGGAAGGAGATTTTACATAATCACTGCATTTTGAGCTTTTGTTAACATGAACATTATCACATTTAGCCATTCTACTATGATGCCAAACTTTTCCATCACTTAACTTGGCAGATTTCGAGTAAGTAGTAATGACTTGTAACGGTGCAGAGTATTTACTTTCACCTTTCTTCACCTTGGAACCGAGTTTTACTTTAACCCAATCCCCAATATTTAAATCAGCATCTTTAGTACTGTGCTTCTTGTCAAAGTGCATTTTGTAAGATTCATGCATTTTCCTTAAATTAGATCGAACCACAGCAGGTGGCCATTTGCCATACACTTTCATAGTGTTCCAAGCCACGTTGTCTTTTGTAAAAGGTTCTCTACCCCTCAAAATCCTGAAAGGACTATAACTGGTACCCGTGGGTGTGATTCTGTAAGCCCATATAGTTATAAAAAGTTCTTTTTTCCAATCTTTCCCTGCATTCAAAGAAGCTTATATGCTCCCCATGATAACTCTATTAAAACGTTCTACAAAACCATTTCCAGCTGAGTGACAAACTGGGGTTTTCTTTTCACAAATACCATTCCTTTTTAAAAAATCTAAGAATTTTTCTGATGAAAATTGAGGACCATTGTCACCGAGTATACTTTTGGGAATGCCTTCACGTATAAACACATTTTCTAAGAAGCTGATGACCTGTTTGGTGTTAAAGTAGTCTGTGATTTCAATCTCTGGCCATTTGGAATAATTGTCAATGACTACAAGAATGTGTTTACAATTACCATCAATATTATCAATAGGGCCTAACCAATCAATGCTTAACTCTTCCCAAGGATGTTCAGGAATATGCCTAGAGCCCAAGGTAGGTCTGAATACATGTTGTGTTTTATCAGCTTCGCAACAAATAGGATATTGTCTGACAAATTTTTCTGCATCTCTATCAATGCCAGGCCACCAATATGACATTTTTATCTTATTTTTCAATTTGACTATGCCTAAATGACCCTCATGATTGATTTCCAATACTCTTGTGCGTAACTTAAAAGGAACAATAATTCTTTCACCTCTTCGTAAATAATTGGTCCTATCAATGTACAATTCATCTTTGATTTCCCACATGGCTTTCAAATCATCTTGTAGATCACTTTTATTAGGCCACCCCTTAATGACAAAATTACACACTTTTCTCATGGTGTCGTCTTGTAAATATTCAGTATCCCACTCTTCCCTAGAGATAGCACAAGCATCATCATATATGGCTGCTACATTAAAATCATCCCAATCAGCACACTCTGTATCTTCACAAGGTAGAGGGGATCTACTGAGGTAGTCAGCAACTTGATTCTTTTTTCCAGGTAAATACTCAACTTCATATGTAAAGTCTAACAGTTTCAGACTCATTTTAACAATCCTAGGTGTAGCTTTGAGTATACCTTCCGAAGTCAACACCTTGAGCAATGGTTTATGGTCTGTACGCAAAGTAAATCTAGTACCCCACACGACTGTCTGAATCTTTCCATGGCCCAAACAGTAGCCAACATCTTTCTCTATAACAGAGTATTTTTCCTCCGGAGCATAGAGAACGAGATGCAAATGCTATTGTCACTTCTTCACCTTTTTCATTAACTTGTGACAAAACCGCGCCTAGACCCTTACCACTGGCATCGGTAGTAATGATGCTGTGGGCAAGATTGTCAAACCCTTGTAGGGGAAAAGCAGAAACAAGATCTTCCTTAATAAAATCCTTTTGGAGTTCCATATTCCAAAAGAATTCCTGCTTAACCTTGAGTAGTTGCCTCATATTATAAGTTTTAGTTGCAAAATCCTGTACGAATTTTGAATAAAACTCAGCTAAGCCAAGAAACGATCTTACTTCTTCTTTTGATCTGGGTGTGGATGCATTGCTGATTGCCTTAATTAAATTCTTCTTGGGTGAAATACCATCACCACCAACTTATTGGCCCAGGTAAGTGACTGATTTCATTGCAAATTTGCACTTTTTTAATTCAGCCGTTAAACCTTTCTCAGACAATTTACCCAGCATAGCTTTAAGACGATCATCGTGTTCAGTTTTATTACGACCCATGACTAAAATGTCATCCTGGAAATATGTTACTCCCATTTGGTTTTTAAACATCTTATACATTAATCTTTGAAAAACGGGGGGCGCTAGAGGGGACCTGGCAAGATGGCCGCACTTTAGTGCAGCTCTGCCCGGCTGATCTACTATCCGCCCAAAATCTGCTACATATTGGGGCATCCACGTTCCCGAGCTGCTGTCCCGCATAGAGTGACATTCTTGCTGTGCTTGGGGGCCATTGGAACGGCCGGAGAAGCTCTGCATAGGGGAAAATCGGACGGAGGCTGTCTTGACCGCCTCGAGGCCAAGATGGCGGCCGAAGATGCGGCGAGTGGGGACTGAACTCCGGCCGGGGCTCTGAGGCAACGAGTGTGCGCAGTACTACATCCTTTCACCGTGCCGCTGTGCTATCGGCGGCTACTGGCACCTACCTCTCCAGCGAGCTGCCTGCGGTGTACTGGCTTGGCCTGCTGCTCCGGAGGGCCTCCGTGACTTGCTCCCGCTGCCGGCTGCCTGGGGATCGCCGGTGGAGTGTCTACGCCCCGTGAGGACTTGGGGGCCCGCCTGTGGTCATCATCTGCGGCGGTGGAGCCTCGTCAACTCCCGCCGTGGGCTGCGGTAGGTGGGGGGCGGTCCAGGCCTCGGCCCGCGACTGCGGAGGTGGGAGTGGGCCTGGGCTGCGGCCTGCCCACTGCGGTCTGCGAGTGTGTGGTGCAAGGGCCTGACTGTATCGGCCTCTTCGCTGGCACTGGCTGAGTGGGGGAAGGATACCTCCCGCTCGGGGATTCCGGTGTGCCACTGTATCCTGTAGGCCCTTGGCTTGCTGCCTGGCCTCTCCGCTTCTCGGGGCGCTCCCCTGGCCTGTGATAACACGAAGGGGCCGCGCGAGGCTCGCAGTTTGGCGGCTGGTGGTGCGGCGCTCCCCCCTCCCCCCTTGCTGGGATCGGCGCTTCTCTGCTGGGGCCCTGCCTCCCACCTTCTTGTATGCTGTATGTACCTGTTTGGCCTGCAGGGAGGGGGCTGACTGCTCAATCACGATCTGCCCCTGGAGTGGGATACCTGTGGTTGTCGAGGCCCGGCCGCCTCTGGATGCTGCTGTGGGGGGAGGGCCGGCCCAGCGGTGACTGTTAGCGGCCTGTAGTGCGGACCTGGCTCTATGGCGACGATACCGCTTGAATGCCCTTGCTTCCACAACTGATTGGACCTGGCCTCACTGTGTCTGTGGAATACTGGTCTGCCCACTGGCTGAGTGTTGTTTCCTGGCAGGAGCACCGCTGGAACAGTCTCTGTTAATCAGTCATTTTCACGTCTCTGGGCAGTGGGGGTGCGTCTGCTCTACGACTACTAGTGTTGGATGGGAGCCACGTCATTAATGATTTTCAGCGCTGGTTTGGTCCATATGTTCCTTGTCTGGTAAGGAAAGCCTGCTGTACTGTTTCAACTGCGCATTGCGCTTCTTGCTGGGTACTGTGCCTGTTGGGGGCTGCCATACTGCGGGAGTGGTTGTTCACCACCCGCAACCACCGTCGCTCACCATGGGGAAGCCGGACAAGTCACAGCCCCGCCTCACGTTCAAGGCGCGAAAATCGGGCAGGGTTTCTCAAAAAGCGGCTTCTGACTCTGAGGCTGATGGACAGGGAGAAAGCCCGCCTAATCTGGAGTCTACACTGATGGCAAGGCAAAAGAGTCTCCAGGCTATTGAGGGTAGCATGGCTACTATAAATCATAGGCTGGACCATATGTCCTCGCAATTAGAAAAGCAGAATGCGAGAATGGGGGAAGTAGAGCAGAGGGTCTCCAACACGGAAGATGGCCTTAACGACGTCACTAGCAAGACCCTCAACATGGAAAAGGTCTTAGCCCTCATACAGGCCAAGAACGAAGACTTGGAGGCCAGGTCTAGAAGGAATAACATCCGCATTACGGGACTGCCCGAATCAACGAATACTGGCAAAATGGAGCACTTCATTGAGTCTCTCATTAAGGAAATATTCGGCCCCGAGCACCTGTCCTCTATGTTCATAGTAGAGCGGGCCCACCGCTCCTTGGCGGCGCGACCGGTCCCTGGGGCTCCGCCTCGTCCAATTATAGCTCGGCTATTGAACTACCGGGACCGGGATGTTCATCTTGCGGCTGGCCAGGGAGAAGGGCAACATCTGTCATCAGGGGAACACATTGTCCTTTTTTCCTGATTTTACTGTCGCAGTTCAAACTGCACGGCGTGAGTTTGGGGAAGTAAAAAAGTTCCTCCAGTCTGAAAACATTCCCTTCGCCATGTTATATCCTGCGTGTCTCAGTGTGGGGGTGGAGGGGAATTCCAAAATGTTCTCGACCCCTAAGGCGGTGATGGAGCATGCGAAGCAACTGAAGAGACACAGGCGTGAGGCCGAGACTGCCCGGGGAGAGGAGGACTGATGCTGTTGCGGGAGTTATGGGGTTGGGTTTGCTGAGTGTGACCTCATGTTGATGTGCTTTTTAGTTTATAACAAGCCTCTCTGTTCCCTGCCTCTTATTTACATGCCTGGGACGACTGTTGCTATGTTCTATGTATATTAGATTGGATGCCTTAAGTTCAGTATTTGCTGTTGGATTGTAACACAGGTAATAGACCTGATCAGCCACCCCCCACGCAGTGGGAGGACAGTAGCACTCTGACGCCCCCTGAATGGGAGTTCCCCGCACATTGCTATATGTTTGTTGTGTTTTCTGGGGTCTGCTTGGCTTTCACAGAATAGTGACCCGCATATTTTGTTCCCCACGTTGGGGATTGCTCTTTTCGGGATGGGATGGCTTCGGCAAGTTTGGGTCGCTGAAGTGGGTGGGGGGATCTGGGGGGTGGGTTCGGTGGGTCACTGGGCTTTTTTTTATTGAAAACATATTGCACCCCTTCGGTCTCATCTCTAGTCTATCTCTCATGCTACTCAGTACATCTAATTGTAACGGTCCATGAGCAGTAACGTAAAATTCCTCACTTGGAATGTGCGTGGCTTAAATAGTCCCAAGAAAATACGGTCCGTGCTAGCGCAACTTGACAGGCTGAACGCCCAGGTGGTATTCCTGCAGGAGACGCATCTTACACAGCAATCCGAAAAGAATGTAGGCTCCCGATGGACTGGGCTGAGGGATGTCTCCTCTTACTCCTCTTACGCTCGGGGGGTGATGATATTGGTGAAGAAAGGGGTCCCTTTCACGTGCTGCACACAGAAACTGATACGCAGGGCAGGATAGCGGTTGTCCATGGTCATCTTGGGGGTATGGAGGTCCTTTTATTAAATGTCTACGGCCCAAATGTTGACGACCCTTCCTTTTTCGCAGATGTTTGGCGCTGCATCTCTAATTTCTCTTCGGCTGCGTTGTTCTGGGGGGACGACTTTAATGCCTGCTTGGACGGACACCTAGACAAACAGGGAAGCGGTGTGTTGCGACACAGCCAGGCGGCTGAGGCATTACTGGGGTTTCTAGACGCAGGGGATATACGGGATATTTGGCGCGTGCGGCACCCGGGTATACGGGAAATCACATTTGTGTCTACGGTGCATGGCTCATGGTCCCGCTTGGACTACTGGCTCCTCTCTGAGATAGCATGTACTTGGGTTTTAGATGTACGCCACTTGGCCAAAACACTGTCGGACCACTCCCCCGTGCTATTAGAGATGCATGTTCCCACCTGTGAGCGCCCCCCGTTTCACTGGCGATTGCAGCCCTCCTCACTTACAGACCAGGTGTTTAGATGCACCGTAGGCGCGGCCATCAGTGATTATTTTTAAGAAAATGCCGGATCTGTAGACAGCCCTGGGACCCTGTGGGAGGCATTTAAATTTACCATTAGGGGTATCTGCATGGGTGCACAGGCGGGGGTTCTAAAAGACCTATGACGCCGGATGCATAAACTGGCAGAAGAGATATCTGCTTTAGAGCGCGAATACACTCACAACTCTGCCTCACATATCCTTGCTACTATTCGGGCGTTGGTAACGGAGTATAATGATACTGCGGACCAGGAGATAGCACACAGGTCACAACGCTTTACGGCGCGATACTATGGGGAGGGGGGCCATCCCAGTCGCTCGCTGGCCCAGAAACTGGCTGCACCTCGGACTCCGGTCTTCATTACGGAAATGCTGGACTCTGGGGGAGTGCCGCACTATACAACCCCGGAAATCAGTGAGGTGGTGCTGGACTACTACTCCAACCTTTATGGACAACGTGGGCATGTGTCAGCCACTGATATACAGCCTATTTAGACGACGTTGCTCTAGGCTGGCTGTCCCTCAACCAACGTGAATACATCATCCAACCCTTCGATGTGGACGATGTGAAATTGGCCATCATGTCCTTGCCCACCAGCAAAGCTGCTGGACTAGACGGACTCCCCAGTGAGTTCTACAAGGCTTATGCTGATGAACTGGCGCCCAGACTCCTGGACGTCTTTGCGGAAGCATATGACAGCGGTACTCTCCCCCCCACACTAAAAGAGGCCCTCTTGGTTATGCTTCTCAAGCCTGACAAGCCAGCTAACAGGTGCGACTCATATCGCCCACTCTCCATTATAAATATTGATGCCAAGATCTTGGCGAAAATGATTGCCAGCAGGCTTCAGTCCCTGATCCCCAATCTGGTCCTCCCGGATCAGTCGGGTTTTGTCCCTGCCCGCTCTACCTGCCCACAATTTGCGTACGATCTTCTCCACCCTGCATTACTTTGAGGCCGATTTTCAAGCTGTCGCTGTGCTGCTTGATGCAGCAAAAGCATTTGATTCCTTGCAATGGGAGTTTATGTTTACTGTATTTCTCAGAATGGGGCTACCCCCCTTTTTCCTGAAGTGGATTTACCTTCTGTACGAGGCGCCGGCCGCACGAGTCCGGGTCAATGGTTGGGTATCTACTACGTTCTCTATCCAGCAAGGCACTCGGCAGGGTTGCCCCCTGTCACCGATGCTCTTCGCGCTAGCTCTGGAACCGCTGGCATGTAAGCTCCGCCAGACTCACGCACAAGCGGCATTGCGCTTTAGACAGCGTCCATTGGTAGTCTCAATGTACGCTGATGATATGCTTCTGTATGTCCGTGATCCCGAGACATTTCTCCCAGGGCTGCTTCGGGAATATGTGAAATTCGAACGCTTCTCAGGGCTCGGCATCAACTGAGCAAAATCAACGGTGCTTCCTCTTACGGCTGGCACGCGGCGTATAGAGCTGGATTTTCCTCTAACTTGGTCAACCGACCCTGTAAAGTATTTGGGGGTGTGGCTTCACAGAGACCCAGAGGTAGTCGTTTCGGAGAATTATGGTAGGGCCTTAGTACAAATTACTGAACGAGCTGCGCGTTTGGCCAAACTCCCACTCTCCTTGGCGGACCGCATAGCAGTAGTTAAAATGACAATACTGCCCAAACTTCTTTACTTGTTCATTAATATCCCTATCCGCCTAAATCTTGCGTTGTTTAATTCTTTTCAGTCAGCGCTGCTCTCCTTCGTTTGGGGCGGCAAGAAGCCTCGGTGCAGCTGGGAAGTACTGGTACTGCTGTTCGAGCGTGGAGGTTTTGAAGCCCCTGACTTGCGCTTATACTATCTATGTGCACAGGCCCAGTATGCCCATTATTGGTTCTTCCCACAGCGTTTCCAACCGCATGTTGCTATCGAAGCTGATGCAGTCCTTCCAATGGCCCTGGCTGCGACTGCCTTGTCTGGAGGGAGTGGTGGACCACGGACTGAAATTAACCCTGCACTTTGCATGGCATGGGCGTGGAAGAAGCTTGCGACACGCGCACAATTGCCGTATCTCTACGCCCTACGGCTCCCACTCGCTGCTCATCCCAATATCTCTGCTGCAAAAGAACCTGCAGCTCTTAAGGCATTAGGCGCGGTGGGAATAACCCAACTAGGGGACCTTTATACACGAGGCCAGTTCAGATCACTCACTGACATACAGGGCGGTAGGGACCGGGGATTCATGCTCGGGTTCACTTATGTGCGGGTGAGGCAGGCGATACGTGCTAATTACCCCGATTACCCTGCAGAACCCACGCCGTTGCTAGCACTGCAGGCGGTGCTGGCAGGCACGGATCGCACGGGCCTGATCACAAAACTGTACACAACGTCTCTTAGGGAAAGGGAACCGCTCGATCCCCCTTCGTATAACAAATGGGTGGCACTGCTGGGGGCCTCGCTGACACCGGAGATGTGGAGGTTCTGCTGCGTTCTCACTGGCCGACTCACTGCGAATTGCAACCTCCGCATCATCCACTTTAAATATCTGCACCAGCTGTACTATACCCCGATGCAATTGATGCGTTTTGGTGTGCGGGAAAGCTCCTGCTGTGTGCGATGTGGGCAGGGGGATGCGGGCTTCTTACATCTTGCTTGGTCCTGTATAAGTATATATAGATTCTGGGGTAAAGTTACTGATCTGCTAACGAAAGTTGTGGCTGAACCTGTGCAATGCACTCCCGAGGTTTGTCTATTAGGCTGGGTACAGTATCTAAAGCCCTGCAATCGTAGACTGGTGGCTGTCTCGACCTTGTTAGCCAAGAGGGCCGTGGTGCAGTGCTGGAGCTCTAGACTCACCCCAACTCTAAAAAAGTGGGTCCGAGACTTACTGTATTGCAAAGAACAACTTGAGACATATGCCGAGGAGCTGCCTGAAGCCTCCCGCCCTAAGGACTTTTGGGCTCCACTTTCAGTGTATTTACTTACAAACCCGGATATACAATAGATGCTGTAATCTGATGTTTTAATTGTGTTATTTCTTGGGACTACCATGTGTTACAATACTGCACCTGAGATGAGATGCCACGCTGGGGTCTTACTGCTTCTTTCTAGTGCCACCGGGAATGAGGGGTTGTGGAACTTGGGGTTTTTTGTGGGTCTGTTTTTTGTTCTTGCTCTATGACATAAACTAGCGCTTGTACTTACTAAATTGCTATTCCTGTTTGGCCTCCTGCGTGAGGGCCTTATATGTACTATACAAGCTGCTCAATAAACAAATAAAAAAAAAATTAAAAAAAATTTGAAAAACGGCAGCCGCCGAGGCAAGACCGAAAGGCATCCTCACAAAGCGATAACATCCAAATGGAGTTATAAATGCTGTTAAATCCTTACTGCTGTCATGTAGCTGAATTTCATGATATGCAGAGGTTAAATCTATGGTCGAAAACATTTAATTCCTTTAGATTGTGCTAATAATTCATCTATCTTGGGTAAGGGAAACTTATCAACTATGATATTTTTGTTTAGGTCTCTTAAGTCAATACATAGACGCAAACGGCAGTCAGGTTTGTGTGCTACGACTAAGGGAGCCAACCACTCAGCACTCTCTATAGGCTCAATTATACCTTTCTTCTCCAAGGCATCTAATTCTGCCATGACACCTTCTCTCACACTTATGGGAATATTCCTGGGTTTGTGACATATAGGAATGGCATTATCTTTTAGCTCAATTTTATGTACAAATCCACTTAATTTCCCCACATTACCAGAAAAAACATTGGGAAATTGTTTAGTGATGACATTAACTAAATCCTTGTCACCCTCATCTAAAAGCATGTCTTGTTCATCCATTTTCGGATTAAGAATGATTCCAAGTTCTCCTTGGTTCATCCAACCTAGTACAGATGGTCCCTTTCCTGCAACATATAATTTAGAGAGTGCACTTCTGTCTTTAAATTTGAAAATTTCATCTACAAACCCAACCATGGGAATTTTCTCCCCGGTAAACGTTACTGGTTGAATATCAGGCGGTCTCAACTTTTTATCAAGAACATTAGCAAATTTGTTCTCCCAAACTGTGCGTTGTATGATGGTATATGGAGAACCCGAATCAGGTACAATTTGTAAGTGTACTCCACAAATGCTTATGTCACAAACAGGTTTTTTTCTTGAATTGGTACAAATGTTCAAAACAACATTCTCCGCATCTCACATGTCCTCGATACTACATAATATACCATCATCACTGGAAGATTCACTATTCTCCTCCACCTTCTCATTTTTGTCCTCAACGCACGCTACAAATTTCTTTTTACCTCTGTTGATTATCCTTCTGCAAACTTTTGCAAAATGGCCAACAATGCCGCAAAAAGTGCATTTAGACTTTATGGCAGGGCACCACTTGTCATTCGCTGTGTGGCCTTTATAACCACATCTGAAACAAATTGGTTGTTTATCCTCAAAATCACTTTTGCCTGGACTAGTAAATTTCTTACCAACTTCTTTGTGGGGCCGTCTATCACTCTTCTTCGCATCATATTTGTTGTGTGATATTTTACTAACAATATTACTATCATCACTGCTTTTTAATGCTACTTTTGAACACCTTCTGGACATTTCACCCTTCTTTACAATGGCAATAATTTCATTTAAAGGAGCATCTCCACATACCCATAACTTTTCTTGAATAGCTGAATTATTAGAATGCATAACCAGCTGGTCTCTAACAAAACTATCATGCAGAGGTCCAAATTCACAGTTGATGGCTAATTTTTTTAGAGCTGACACATAGTCTTCAACTGATTCAGATTTGTTCTGCTTTCTTTGAAAGAATTGATATCTGTTGATACCTACACAAACAGTTGGGTGATAGTGTGCATCAAGATCTTCTAACGCTTCTAGAAAAACATTGGCATTTTCAGTAGATCTTACCTTCTTTTCCATCTGATTAAATATCCTGGAACCCGCAGGTCCTAAACTATGTAATAACATTTTTTTCTTTCTAGAAGGTGTAAATTCATCCTAATTTTCTTCCTCTAAAGCTGCAATATAATTTAAAAAATAATCTTTCCAATCGGACCATTTTAATAGTGGTTCACCAGGGCGAGGAAGAAATGGGACAGGTGGAACTAACCCATAACTTTGAGATGCCATGCTGGAATAGGTATAAATATAAATTTAAATAAAACAGTGCCTGGAATTAGAATATGATACCAAATGCATAAAGATAAATAAATGAATGCATAGCATGTAATAAGATGATCCTGCTACTCATTGAATTTTGTGACAAATTGGTTTGGTGTGCACATCACCGTGTGTGCTTGATTACCAAAAAGTTCTCTTTTTTTCTTTTGTAGTGTGCGTGTCACTGAACATGCTCCACACGAAGATAGAGTAAAGTTTCAAAAAGAGTTATAACTGATATGCGATGCGCATATCACCGCAATTGTTAAGTCTTGAAGCACGGTTGAAAGTAAATCAATGTATATTATAAATACCGTAAATATTCGATTGAGTAGAATAGCTTCAGTGACAAAACTTGCGGCCGTTGTAGAGCAATATCTTCAATGATGCGAGAAAATTGTAGGTCGTGAGGTTGCTAGGCAGCACTTCCTTATAAAAATATAAAATGGCCGACACGCAAGGTCACGCTGCGTGACCTCGCGTAATGACGTGTGCTGGGATAACGTAGGCTGCGTTAAACAGGAAGCCACGTCAGTATGCTCCTGCGCACGCTCGAATCAGCATACGTCACCTCAATGGAGCTCGAGAAAGATGGAATGTCACCGCCGCTCGAAAAATGCAGCCGAGAAAGGAGAATCCACCAACCGTCGCTCGTGAAGAGGAATACTCCAACCGTCGCTTAAGTACAGGTACAATTCCTGAAGACCTTCAATTGCCACAGCAGATCAATACGTGTAATTCCAAATAATAATGACGCGTTGTCCTAGTAATAATAAAGACTAGGAAGAAATGTTCAATGTCCAACAGTTGAATTTCCGCAGTATTAAAAGTTGGATTGTGGTTTACCATGAGCGTGAAGTTCTTTTGTAGTTTTCTCTCTGCTTGCTCCGCTTCCTTTCTTGCTCAAATGGTAACCAGTAATCCCGAGAAAGATGAAGTGATCTTCGCATGAAACGAAGTAATCTTCATATGAATCCCAACGAAGTTGAAGTAATCTTCGTGTTATAGGTTATCAGGATTTACTTCCATCGCCAGTCGCCAAAATGTAAAGATACGTTCACACCGATATATGAACCAAGTTGGTATCTTTATTCGGAGCAAGCAGGTACATGAACATCCATCAACAACTCCTCTGTCTAACTGCCTTCACCTCACATTCCAGAATCTCCCTGTGATATCTAGCTTCCAGTCACCATGGCAATGGTAACTCGGTAGCTAAGATACCACATAGTCATGGTTTGGGCCACAAGGATCCCTATCTGAGAGCCACACAGTAGGTCTATCACTGCAAGCCTCGGATTCAATGGATATGTCTGGGAGAGTTCCAAGGGGCTTGAAACGGTGCCTGTGTTATCATATTAGTGAGGACTGCTACTGAAGCTTGGCAATCTGGAATGGACTGTGCACTTCGGCCACAAAATTAACCACGCTTTGCAGCTCTCCTATCCGAATTCCAGTTATTGAAAGACATTCATAGAATGTGAAAAAAATGCAGAACACACAAAATTGAAGAGATATTATTGTTCTAATTTTTGCACATAATGGTATGCGCATAGATCGGATCCTAATTCTACAGTGCTGAAAACTAAACATTGGCCAATTGGTTTAGAGATACAGAGCTTTGATACAGATGTAGTAGATCTCATTTTCGCAAATATGAGTATCGTTCTATATTTATTTTACAGTTTATTTTGTTCTATATTTATTTTACAGTTTATTGTGTTCAATCTAAGAAACAAAATGTCCTGGAGCAGAGAATTATCACAAAACCACTGGTTTTCTCTCCATTAGCCTAGAGGCAGATTTTAAAACTCTTTTCTGCCAAATATCAAAAATTCAAATAGTACCACTGTAAATAAGCATTAGCAATACAGATATGTCTGGATTATCAGTGAAACTGCCTTTCATGTCATTGAAGGGTTTAGGCACTCATGCATGCCCCCTGTTACTCATAATTTGCACTCATGCACCCACCCATCTATCCATTCATCCGTCCACTGACTCATTCTTGCAATCACCCTCGGACACAATCGCAATAAAAACACACAAACTCAACAAGTGCAAGTAGAAAAAGAAAACATGCTATCGCCTAAAAGTAGTAGGCATATGCTTGCAATAATGAAATTAAATATAGCAGCAGATGTCCATCTTGCTGAAGGTATTGTAAAACGTTTATCATTGCATTAAAGTTGCAGCATGGCCGCCACATTTAGAACCAACGTGTGAGGACATCATAGGATGGTAAAAAAACGATACACTATGGCAACAGCATTCTATAATGGTCTTTGTTTAGAGGAATAGCCACTTGAGATGCAGCACACTTCAGATGAAATGAGCGGCAAGCAAGTAAACCGTCAGCACTGCCTGGAGAGCTGTAATATCCTCTTGGGAAACATTAAAACTAAAAGATAAGAAGCAAAGAAATGAAAGGGAAACAATAAAAGGAGAACATTGAAAACTAAAGGACTGTCCAACCAGCTGTGACACTGAAGCACACTCATTTTCAGGTGGATGTACACACGTGATCAGAAAATGCAGTCCTTCAAAAGGTAAGAAAGGCCGTTACTGAGCCACCACCCCATGCAGTATGACGTCATGGATGGAAGCAGAGTGTAAATGACAGACAGACCAATGGCAGACCAGATCTTACCCAAAGCCCCCCTCTTTAGCTATATGGATATATATTTATATACATGGATCTATGTATTATTTAATAATATTTTTATTACAATATCCTGACTGACAAGAAAGAAGAGATTCTAACAAGAATTACTATGGTGCATCTCTTCTTTCCCTAGAATTTCTCAGAGGCAGTAAACAACACCAAAATCCTTTCCTACAAAGGTAATCTGTGACACTTCATATAACAAAATACCCATGTGTTGGCTTTAATACATAGAAATATCAACCTAGCCTTAAATGCCTATTGACTGTAAAGTATGCTTTCACAATTAATATGCCAGACTTACGGTGCATATCATAACTTTGAATAATAGAAAGATGGATAAGACCTATTGCATCAGAAATATTTTTCCTAATGAACCAATCAGGCCTCCACCTGTTATCATTGGCTTGTCACTATAACCAACTGAGGCTTCCTGTGCAGAGTTTAAGCATTCCCACAAGACATCTATCAGATATACAGTTATTAAATACATAGTACACAAAATTAGAGTTGGCAAAGCAAAATACTATCTCTCCCAAGAGGGCCTACCAACAGTTTGTCAGAGGGGAGTAACAAACACCAAAACCCTTGCCCATTACAGTAATCTTTGAGATTTCATGTAACAAAATACCTATCTGTAGGCTTTATTACAGTTTATTAATCATCTACCCTTAAATGGTTATAGACTAGAATATGCTTTTCACAATCAGTATATCAGGCCTACTGCCTTCATCAAAACTTGTCATTATAAACAATCAGGCCTGTAACCTTTATCATTGTCTTGTCAAATAAGCCAACTCTCACGGTGTTGGTCATAGAGGCCTTCCCACAGAGCAACCATCAGGTATACCATAATAAAAATAATAAAATTACAAATATATACCAAATGCAGTTGCCAAAACAATATAAAATCGGTACTAATAGAGCCTAATAAGGATTAACATAGTACAAATCATCTACCTCCTTGGTTGCATGCCAAACACCAACACCTAAACCATTGTCTACTACAGTAATCTGAGATTCCAAGTTGCAAAATACCAGCCTATAGCCTTAAGCACACTGTAAAACAATCGATCCTTTTATCACATGCTTTTCAGAATAAGTAAGGCCTACTTGCTTTGTCATAACTTTTCATTATAAACAGATCACACCTAAGGAACGTGACATAACTTTTCCAGTGAACCAATAATGCCTCTAGCGCTTACCAATGGCTTGACACTACATACAACATAGACCTGCTAAAGTTTGCATACACTGGCAACCATTAGGCATATGAATATATAGAAAATGACAGTTGGCAAAACAATTTAAACACCTCTCAATAGAGCCTGACAAGAATCATCACAGTAAGAATCTACTTCCATGGTTAGTCAAAGGGGGTGACCAACACCAAAACCCTTTCCTACAATGTGATCTGTGAGATTACATGTAAACAAATATCTTTCTACAACTTGTAACATACTGTGATAACAATCCACTGTTAGAGGCCTACTGGCTTTGCCATGTACTTTCACAATAAATAAGCCAGGCTTACTGCCTTTGCAATAACTCTTCATAATAAACAGGACACACCTTTGGCATTTGGCATGTAATTTCCCTTTACACATATCAAGCCTATAGTTATAATCTATGGCTTGTCCGCATAACCAACTCAGGCCTACAATAGCTTACTCACAAGGCAGTTATCAGGAATACAGTCATAAAATTGCAAATGTACACACAATTGCAGTTGGCAAAGCAAAATACGGTCGCTTGTAACATGGCTCAGCAAGGAGTCTCGCAGAGCAAACCTTCTATAGCCATGGTTTGTCACAAGGGGTAGCCAACACCAAAACCATTGCCTGCTACGGTAATATGTGAGATTCCATTTAACAATAATACCTGTATTTAGGCTTTAATTCAGAGTAAGAACAATCCACCCTTAAATTCCTATTGACTTTAACATATGCTTTTCACAATCCATACACAAGGTCTACTGCCTTTATTGTAACATTTCATAATACACGATCAGGCCTATAGCCTTTACCACTGGCTTGCCACCATACCCAACTCAAGCATACTGCACTGAGCACAGGCTCTCCACAAGGCAGCCATCCGGCATACAGTCATAAGAGCACAAAAGTGTGCAAAATTACAGTCGGCAAAGCAAAATGCTATCACTCCTAAGAGCCTAACAAGGATTATTGTAGTCCATATCTTATATCTCCCCACTTCTATTTGTTCAGTTGGATCACCAACACCAAAACCCTCACCTAAAACAGTAATCTGTGAAATTACATGTAACAAAATACCTGCTTACAGGCTTTAGCACAGTGTAATAACAATCCATCCTTAAAAGTATATTGTCGTTAACACATGCCTTTCAGAATAATTAGGTCAGGACTACTGGTTTTGTCATAACGTTTCATAATAAATAGATCAAACCTATGAAAACTGGAATGGCGTTGTCTAATGAATTGATGACACATTTACAATTGGCTTTACATCCTACCCAGCGCAGTCTTTTTTTAAGAGCAAATTAACTGTAATATCATAACTGTATGCATGGTAGTTGACAAGCACGTAGAAAAAATACAGCTTGCAAAACAATATACAAGCCAAATTAACAGCGCATAACAAGAATCATCACAAAGAAAACCTCCAGGGCTATTCAAAGTTGGTGTCCAATGCCAAAAGCATTGAGTACAATGGTAATCTGTGAGATTGATTACATGTAACAAAATACCGGTCTATAGCCTGTAACACAGTGTGATAACCACCAACTGTTAGAGGCTTATTTTCTTTAATAAATGCTTTTCACAGTTAATAAGGAAGACTGTCCGCCTAAGTCATAACGTTTATGACTAAGTCGGCTGGACCTATGTCATCAGCCATAACGGTTTCCAATGCGCAAATCAGGCCTAAAGCTTATTACCATAATCCAACAGCCAAGCCCCAATTGGGTTCCTTGTTTTCTGGTTCAGGGAGGGCCTGGCTTGGCAGTTCCGGCTAAACTGTTCCTACTGGAGCAGGACCAAGGTTGATTTACAGATAGCTGGGTCTCCTCTGAGGTGGCATGGTGAGCAAAATAATGATGGCCTTGGATGCACCTCGAGTAATAACCAGTGGCTGAGATTAATTCAAGCATTCTACACATCGCTGTTTTATTTACTTTGTCACACTACGGTAAGCTGAGACATTCCATGTAACAATGTACCTGTATTTAGGCTTTACTACAGAGTAATAATGCAAACTTAAAATATATTGAATTTTACACACTAACTACGGCAAGTGTAGTGCCTTTATCCTAACATTTCATAATAAACAGATCATGACCATTTTGTGCCACATAATCAAGTCAGTCCGGCTGCATGGAGTATAAACTTTACCACAAGGTAAAAAGTGCAGTGAATGCAATTTCTCTAGTGGAAGCACACACATTTGGCCCAATCAGATCCTGTACTTATGAAAAAAAACAATATGGATGCCCCTCTCGCAGTAGTACTCTGAAAGCTTTATTTTGATGATAACATAATATAAGGCCAGGCGACAGTTGCAATTCATTGCAGATCTAAAAATCAATGTAAATGTGTGTTACCCTGAGCATCCATAGTACTCTCAAACACAAAGCTGCAATCCGAAGTCTAAAGTTAATGATGCAAACGGGTGGGTGCTGGGACTGCAATACATTCCTCATTACAGTGAAATTGTTTAGTTATCTAAGACACTTTAACAGTATCGCAGTGTATTTTATGTGTGTGTCCTTCTGAAAATTCAAGCTCAGGCAGACTACTGCTGCTGGCTGAGGCAGTTGGATAAATAAGCAAGATAATCACATGTGTGTGGAGGGGAAGCACTTTTTCGATGGAAGGACACAATTTCTGCCCAATCAAAATATGTATTCTTGGTTATTAACATGTGGACGAAGCCAAAAACACTCTCTGTAGTACTCCTAAAAGTTTTTTTAATTTGATTACATTAGGTCTGGCAACACCTGCGCTGTCAAGATAGACCTAAAAATGATCTGTCCAATAAGTTCTTTGAAATTGTCAGGAGGTCTTTTAAAAAAAAAAAATAATAATAATATGTCTGTGATTTTTTTCAGGCACCTACTGAAGCACCAATGCATATCTTTTGAAACTAAGTGATACCTTTTAACTCAAACATTAGCTGACCAAATCCCATTTTAAGCCTCTAAAGATTATACACCAGTTCAATGTTGTCATTAATTGTTATATATGAAAGGGTTTACCTTCCAAACAACATTTTATTTTGATAAAAAAATTAAGGCAATGTAAAAATGTATCACCAAACATGATGACCTGTTTCTATTGAAACTTTAGCAATTTTCATTTTATAGTGTGCTCCCACAACATATTAAGAGACTTACACTTAGAAAAGACTATGTCAACACATGATGCTCCAGGTGGGCACAAAGCTAACAAACCTTTTGGTGCCACAAGCGTCAGGACAAGTGGGGCACTTCTCGCACGTCTCCCCGAAAGCTCCTGGCTCCACACACTGGCATCTTCCACATACACAGTTGCCCCTGTCACTGCACATCTGTCCATCGACTGACACACAGCTGTCGGTTTCTGTTGAGCAGTTGCAGTTGTCACCAATGTAGCCTGCGTGGCATTTGCACTCCCCACAGTGGCACTCCCCGTGACCTTGAGTCAGGAAGAAAACAAATGCTAGTTTTAGCAAAGTATCATTAAAGCATTAAAGCGCTTTCTTATGTACATTTCACTGTATTTTGGTAATAACTTGGAACTTCATCTTTGCACTGTAGTAATATAGTCTTAAATCTCACTGTAGCGTGCTATACCGGTGATTAAAGACCCACTCCAGTGTTCAGCCCTATAACAAGAGAGCAGGCCTTTAATTGCCAGTATATCCTTCTAGGGCAGGCTATACAGCTATTAGAATATTCCACCCCATGAGGGCAGAATGTCTTCATTTGAAAACAAATGCCTCCTTGGAGGCAGAAGCGGCTGAAAACCCATGCACCTCCAGAGCCTTTGTTCCACAGCACTTGCTGTGACGGTTAAACATTTACAGCCACGTGCTTAGGGTCACAGCAGTTCACTATTGAACATACACAGCAACGCATGTGAACGGAGCCTGATATTAGCCCCTGTTTCTCCCTGGGCTTGGCTAAGCTGCTTTTACTTGTTCAGCTGAGCCTGGGCGACCAAGGAACTGACAGGAATTCTATCCTCCTACCTTCCGAGGCTCTAATGACACTGAGGTATGAGGAGGAGGAAGGGGGAAGGATCATGTGTGCCATGGTCAACAGCCTCTGCCTCTCTCTTCCCCCTACCCAATACACATATCCTGGAGAGGCAGAGGAAAGAGGGAGGCACAGGCTGTGGATTGTGACATTGTAAGCTTGAGAGTAGCTTTTATACGTTGCTGCAGCTCCATTATCTTCAATGGACCTTTCAGCATTCCTAAGTTCTAATAAAAGTTTGCCCCAAATAATAAGTGTTACTGGGCCACATGTACAGGTGTTATGGTGATATAGAACACAAGGTCGAAAAATGAGTGGCTTGTAAATGTTACTAGAACCCCAAGATAGTGATATAGGACCATATTAGACAAGCTACTCTCAATGTATTTTTTATATTTTAGCTTAAGTTTGGAACAGTTTCCTTTAACCTTTAACTCAACACTTCTGCTCCCCCAGGGGCCAAAATAATAAAAAAATTAAAAATGTGTGCATATATATTGCTGGACACCTGCAAGAGGCCTGGCACCGCCAGGCCACACAAGCTTCAACAAGTGATGCTTGCATTGTCTCGCAGTACTGCGGATGGCGCTTTAGCTGTGGAACCACAGGATACTGTGGAAAAAAATCTAACATATATAAACAAGGACAATATGGGGTGGGGTCATGGTGAATAACCTCAGAAAATAATTGAAAAACAACAAAGGTTAAAGTGATGCTATAGTTAGGTATGGTAATAAGATATTACTGTACGTTAAAAAAACTGAAATTCGCAGAAAAATACAAAAGTTAAAGTGATGTTATTGGCAGGCATGGTAACAAGATCTTAATTTACATTGATAAAACCTCAGAAATTCACAGAAAAAACATAGGTTAAAGTGATGTTATAATTAGGCAAAGCTTAAGTTTTAAAAATCCTAGAAATTCACTGAAAAAAACAAAGGTTAAAGTGATGTTATAGATAGGTGTTGTAATATTATAAAAACTAACATTTAAAAAGCAAAAAAAAACCTTACCTAACTTAATGTTTGTGTTTTTCAGTGAATATATACGTTATGTATTTTTATATTACATGATTTATTAATTTATTTCAGTACTCTTTAGAAAGATTTAGAGCATTTGAGAGTCATCCAATAAATATTCTTTGTTTGCCTGAGACTGCAGGTATGTCTGTCAATGGTTTGAAAAATGGGTATTTTTGTTGAGGGATAATGTGCCACTACTTAAAATGTGTTTTATGCAGCATTGAGTATTATTATAAATCACATCTTAAATACAAAGCACAATGTAAGGAAATTAAAAATATGCATTCTAAAATGTGCTTTTCTTTTGTACTATATTAACATTATAGAGTAGGTTTAACAAGACATATAAAGAAAGAATATAAAGTTCAAAGTGGGACAGTGTAACATTTTTCTGACAGGGTTCTGTGCTTGCAATGTTTATTTTCACACACTGGGGAGGATTCATTGTAGATGCTTGCATGGGCATGAAATGGTCAGCTTATCAGGTATTCATATTAATGTTTTAGGAGCAGCACTGTCAATGTGAAAACATTTTTTAACCAGTAATGAAAGAACGACAAAATGCAATGTTTAATATTTTTATATGTTTACGGAAGCAAAATATCCTGCAAATAAATTCAGCACTGTGAATTACAGGACATAATTCACGGTTAGAACTCTTTACTGTGAAAATGAGCTTTGAAAAATACAATAGGAATGCTATATTTATATCAGTAGTGGCTGCTATCGGACCCGGGTGGTGGGGCAGGGGCGTTAGGGGGGCAGGGGTGGCGGCAGACTAAAAAGAAAACGCTCGCCTTGAGCGGGCGGCCGCCGCTTCTCCTCCATCCTCGTCATCTTCCTTTTTCCTGCAGTCCCGGCCGGCAGAAGGAAGCACCGGGCTCCCAGGCTCCCCTAAGCCAATAACAACGCTGCAATGCAGTGTTGTGATTGGTCTGAGTACCATGGCTCGGCGCTCAGACGGGGACTTGGAGGCTTTGCATGTTCCTCACCAGGCCATGTAAAGCAAGCCTGGTGGGAAAGATGCTAAGTGCACAGGAATGTTTGGCTGGCCCGAGAGGGCCGGCCAAGCAGTCCTGCACACTTAAGGAGGGCAGACCACTCCTCTCCCTGCTCTGGCCATACCCGCCCCTCCCCGAGAGCCACTGACTGCAAGTGGAAAACTAAAATAATAATAACGATACGATATTATCATGTTATTTTTCCTTTTGTTCAGTGGGGCGATGCTCCTCCGCCTTAGCGCAGGAGCCACACCTGAAAATATATACACACATATATAAACTTACAAAGTTCCAGGGTGGGAAATAGAACTGTGGGCTTAATATCATGTAATATATATATTATATATATATATATATATATACATATACATATACACACACACACACACACACTCTCTACCACTTCCGGTCTTCACAGTTACACTGCCAGAAAGACGACACAGCAAACCGAAGGTCAGTTTCCAACACTTATTTATTCTTGAAGGGCTATTACGCGTTTCGGCAGGATCCCCTGCCTTGCTCACATACATATATTAGCTACTGGCGGTCGCCAGTAGATAGTTATAGTTAGAACCTATTTTCCATAGGAAATCCGCGACATTCTATTTGAAATAACTCTCTTGCCGGTTGACGTATCTTCGCAAAATTTTCAAACTTTGTGAGGCGCTCCGGTCCGCTCCTACTCTGAAAGTCTCGGGGTGATTCGTCAAGCGGGGGCCGAGAAAAAGGGGGGTCCCAAAACGCGTTTTCCCCATTCATTTTTCCATAGGAAACTTTAGACACGGCTACAGCCCGAACTGCTGAACGGAATTACACCAAATTTGGCAAAGAGGTAGTTCTTGGTTCAGAAAGAACCCTTTTTGTTAAATGGTGTAAATCCGTTCAGTAGTTGCTGAGAAAATCAAAAGTAAAAGTACATATATATCTATGGCCGCGTCGGATTCGCGCACCCTCCCGATCACGAGCTGCATGCTAATTGGCTGTTAACACTCCAAATCAGGAAGTGTTGACAGCCATTTTGTCCCTCGGTAGAACCGAGGGACAGAAACAAGTGCGCAAAACGCACAAAGGGGGCAGGGTAGAAACACCCTGACCCCCTAGGTCTGCTCAGGGGGTCCCACAAGGACCCCCTGGGCAACATTTTTTTTTTTTTTTTTTTTTTTTTTTTTAATCGGCAGGATGCGCTCAGGGAGCGCGGATCCTGCCGAAAAAAAAAAAAATCGAAGCGCGGTCTCCCGCGCTTCGATGTTAATTGGCCCCCGGGTGGCCCAAGTCCCGGGGGCATGGTGGGGGGGTTTTAATTTAGGGGGGGCCTCTAAGGCCCCCCAAGCCCCGGGGACCGCCACCCCCCCCGGGGCTTTATTTAAAAATGATGGCGGGAGGGCTCTGAGCCCTCCCGCAGCCCCGGGGACCGCCACCTCCCCGGGGCTTCTTTTTTTTTTTTTTTTAAACCTGTGTGGGGGGCTCCAGCCCCCCCACATGCCCCGGGGACCGCCACCTCCCCGGGGCACTAAACATTTAAATATGGGGGTCCGTTACGGACCCCCAAGCCCCGGGGACCACCACCTCCCCGGGGCTGTGCACTGAATGGGAGGGGGGCCGCGCGGCCCCCCTCCTGGAGCCCATGATGGCCCTGGGGACCACCACCCCCCAGGGCCGGCTCCTGCAGTGTTCCGGGGTGCCTACCCCCGGGACACTGCTGTTTGCTATGACAGGACGGGAGCCTCGCGGCTCCCGTCCTGTCATAGCAAACTTGGTTTGCATTTTGAAAGAGAGAGCAGGAAACCTGCTCTCTCTTTCAAAATGCAAACCAACTAGCTTTCCACATGGGGAGCAGCATGTTAGCTGCTCCCCATGTGGAAAAGCAATGCCGGCTTCCGCAGGAGGCGGGGAGCCGGCTGGGACTGTGGGGGGATTGGGGACCCCCCCACAGTCTCCAACGTGAGGCCAGGCCCTGGGGGATGGGGTCCCCGGGGCCATAAGTGGCCCGGGAGGGGGGCCACGCAGCCCCCCTCCCCAAAGTTCAAATTATTATTTTTTTTTTAAATAAGGGAAAGGCCGGCCCCGGGGGATGGGGTCCCCGGGGCCTTAAATGGCCTGAGGAGGGGGGCCACGCAGCCCCCCTCCAAAGAAAAAAAATAAAAAATCGAGGCACTGCCCCGGGGGATGGGGTCCCCGGGGCCAATACAGGCCCAGGGAAGGGGGGCCACGCGGCCCCCTTCCCGTTTTTTTTTTTTAAATTAAAAAAAAAAAACAATGCTCAGGCCCCGGGGGATGGGGTCCCCGGGGCCAAAAGTGGGCAAGGGAAGGGGGGCCACGCAGCCCCCCTCCCATTAAAAAAAAAAAAAAACGAAAAAAAAAAACGACCGGCATCGTGCCGGAGGCCCCGCCCCCCCCCTCCCTGCAGTACTCTGCAAACGCGCCCCCTGGCGCGTTTGCAGAGGGGGAACGAATTCCCCTTGAATACTGGGGGTCCCTGGGGGCCAACTAGCCCACCAGGAACCTCCAGTATGCGCCAGGGGGCTGCCTTGCAGAGACGTGTACATAGGCCACGCCCCTTTTACACCTCTCTGCAACGCAGCTCTGTGGCGCTTTTGGAGGTATATGGTGGGCTAGTTGGACTCCAGGGACCCTCAGGATTCAAGGGGACTTAATCCCCCAACTTAAAACGCGCCACAGGGCGCGTTTGCACAGTGGTGAAGGGAGGGGCGGGGCTTCATGTGACATGTGTGCAAACAGGCCCCGTGGCGCGTTTTAAGATGGGGGATTAAATCCCCTTCAATCCTGAGGGTCCCTGGGGCCAACTAGCCCAACAGGTACATCCAGAAAGCGCCACAGAGCTGCGTTGCAGAGAGGTGTAAAAAGGGGTGTGGCCTCTCTACACGTCTCTGCAACGCAGCCCCTGGCGCATACTGGAGGTTCATGGTGGGCTAGTTGGCCCCTAGGGAACCTCATGATTCAAGGGGACTTAATCCCCCAACTTAAAACGCGCCACGGGGCGCGTTTGCACAGATGTCACCTCAGGCCCCGCCCCTCCCTTCACCATTGTGCAAATATTCCTCTAAAATCTGCCTTACTACGAATTCCGATTTACTCACCTGTTATCAGGAGAGACCTCAGTGCTGCATCTTTCAGCCCAGTACTGGTCCTGAAAAGTAATTTTAACCGTACTTACCGGTAACTTGAATTTCCTTCATAGGCTAACATTGACTGGTTTCACTTGGAAATTCTTCTAAGTGTGGAGTTTTGGAACTTTAAAATATTCCTCTAAAATCAGCCGAAATACGAATTCCGATTTACTCACCTGTTATCAGGAGAGACCTCAGTGCTGTATCTTTCAGCCCAGTACTGGTCCTGAAAAGTAATTTTAACCGTACTTACCAGTAACTTGAATTTCCTTCCATAGGCTAACATTGACTGGTTTCACTTGGAAATTCTTCTAAGTGTGGAGTTTTGGAACTTTAAAATATTCCTCTAAAATCAGCCGAAATACGAATTCCGATTTACTCACCTGTTATCAGGAGAGACCTCAGTGCTGCATCTTTCAGCCCAGTACTGATCCTCAAAAGTAATTTTAACCGTACTTACCAGTAACTTGAATTTCCTTCCATAGGATATCATTGCCTGCTTTTTGCTGAAAAAGTTTCTAAGTGTTGATTTTTGAAACATACAAATATTCCTCTAAAATCAGCCGAAATCCGAATTCTGATTTACTCACCTGTTATCAGGAGAGACCTCAGTGCTGCATCTTTCAGCCCAGTACTGGTCCTGAAAAGTAATTTTAACCGTACTTACCGGTAACTTGAATTTCCTTCATAGGCTAACATTGACTGGTTTCACTTGGAAATTCTTCTAAGTGTGGAGTTTTGGAACTTTAAAATATTCCTCTAAAATCAGCCGAAATACGAATTCCGATTTACTCACCTGTTATCAGGAGAGACCTCAGTGCTGCATCTTTCAGCCCAGTACTGATCCTCAAAAGTAATTTTAACCGTACTTACCAGTAACTTGAATTTCCTTCCATAGGATATCATTGCCTGCTTTTTGCTGAAAAAGTTTCTAAGTGTTGATTTTTGAAACATACAAATATTCCTCTAAAATCAGCCGAAATCCGAATTCTGATTTACTCACCTGTTATCAGGAGAGACCTCAGTGCTGCATCTTTCAGCCCAGTACTGGTCCTGAAAAGTAATTTTAACCGTACTTACCGGTAACTTGAATTTCCTTCATAGGCTAACATTGACTGGTTTCACTTGGAAATTCTTCTAAGTGTGGAGTTTTGGAACTTTAAAATATTCCTCTAAAATCAGCCGAAATACGAATTCCGATTTACTCACCTGTTATCAGGAGAGACCTCAGTGCTGTATCTTTCAGCCCAGTACTGGTCCTGAAAAGTAATTTTAACCGTACTTACCAGTAACTTGAATTTCCTTCCATAGGCTAACATTGACTGGTTTCACTTGGAAATTCTTCTAAGTGTGGAGTTTTGGAACTTTAAAATATTCCTCTAAAATCAGCCGAAATACGAATTCCGATTTACTCACCTGTTATCAGGAGAGACCTCAGTGCTGCATCTTTCAGCCCAGTACTGATCCTCAAAAGTAATTTTAACCGTACTTACCAGTAACTTGAATTTCCTTCCATAGGATATCATTGCCTGCTTTTGCTGAAAAAGTTTCTAAGTGTTGATTTTTGAAACATACAAATATTCCTCTAAAATCAGCCGAAATCCGAATTCTGATTTACTCACCTGTTATCAGGAGAGACCTCAGTGCTGCATCTTTCAGCCCAGTACTGGTCCTGAAAAGTAATTTTAACCGTACTTACCGGTAACTTGAATTTCCTTCATAGGCTAACATTGACTGGTTTCACTTGGAAATTCTTCTAAGTGTGGAGTTTTGGAACTTTAAAATATTCCTCTAAAATCAGCCGAAATACGAATTCCGATTTACTCACCTGTTATCAGGAGAGACCTCAGTGCTGTATCTTTCAGCCCAGTACTGGTCCTGAAAAGTAATTTTAACCGTACTTACCAGTAACTTGAATTTCCTTCCATAGGCTAAAATTGACTGGTTTCATTTGGAAATTCTTCCAAGTGTGGAGTTTTGGAACTTTAAAATATTCCTCTAAAATCAGCCGAAATACGAATTCCGATTTACTCACCTGTTATCAGGAGAGACCTCAGTGCTGCATCTTTCAGCCCAGTACTGATCCTCAAAAGTAATTTTAACCGTACTTACCAGTAACTTGAATTTCCTTCCATAGGTTATCATTGCCTGCTTTTTGCTGAAAAAGTTTCTAAGTGTTGATTTTTGAAACATACAAATATTCCTCTAAAATCAGCCGAAATCCGAATTCTGATTTACTCACCTGTTATCAGGAGAGACCTCAGTGCTGCATCTTTCAGCCCAGTACTGGTC
This sequence comes from Calotriton arnoldi, assembly GCA_963921515.1. Lineage (NCBI taxonomy): Eukaryota > Metazoa > Chordata > Amphibia > Caudata > Salamandridae > Calotriton > Calotriton arnoldi. The sequence continues at coordinate 249,135 of CAWUFW010011422.1, read as the reverse complement.
CTGAAAAGTAATTTTAACCGTACTTACCGGTAACTTGAATTTCCTTCATAGGCTAACATTGACTGGTTTCACTTGGAAATTCTTCTAAGTGTGGAGTTTTGGAACTTTAAAATATTCCTCTAAAATCAGCCGAAATACGAATTCCGATTTACTCACCTGTTATCAGGAGAGACCTCAGTGCTGCATCTTTCAGCCCAGTACTGATCCTCAAAAGTAATTTTAACCGTACTTACCAGTAACTTGAATTTCCTTCCATAGGATATCATTGCCTGCTTTTTGCTGAAAAAGTTTCTGTGTTGATTTTTGAAACATACAAATATTCCTCTAAAATCAGCCGAAATCCGAATTCTGATTTACTCACCTGTTATCAGGAGAGACCTCAGTGCTGCATCTTTCAGCCCAGTACTGGTCCTGAAAAGTAATTTTAACCGTACTTACCGGTAACTTGAATTTCCTTCATAGGCTAACATTGACTGGTTTCACTTGGAAATTCTTCTAAGTGTGGAGTTTTGGAACTTTATAATATTCCTCTAAAATCAACCAAAGTACGAATTCCAATTTACTCACCGGTTATCAGGAGAGAACCCAGTGCTGCATCTTTTAGCCCAGCACTGACCCTGAAAAGTAATTTTAACCGTACTTACCAGTAACTTATATTTTCTTCCATAGGAATCCATTGTCTGGTTTTCAGCAGAAAAGTTTCAAAGTGTCGATTTTCACAAACTACAAATATTCCTTAAAAATCGCCTGTATGACTTAAACGCATTCTTTCAACTGTTTACAGGAGATGCACCAGTGCTGGATCCAGGATCCAACACTGAGTAAGAAAAAGTAACGATAACAGTTTTTACCTGCTAAGTGAATTTCCTTCCATAGGATAACATTGGTGATTCTATGAGAAAAAGTTTCTAAGTGTCAACTTTTAAAATACAATAATATTCCTTAAAAATCACGACTGTAACCAAAACGCTTTTACTCAACTGTTTACAGGAGATGTACCAGGACTGAATCTAGGATCCAGTCCTGTGGTTAGAAAAGTAATCCATAAAGTAACTAATTGCATTTAACTAGAAATTCACATTGAGCTGAATGTTGCATTGTGTTTGAAAATGTGTTGCCCATTGCAACAACTGTAACTACTGTACTTAAAAGTCTATTGCCTATGTGCAAAGTATTTAAACTAAAGTAATTCATTCTGAGAAAGTATTTTTTGTAATGTAATGTATAATGTAATTACAATGTAATTTAAAAAATAAAATATGTAAAAAAAAATTGTTTCTAAAAATGTAGTAAATCAGTATGAAAAAAATTAATATAACAATTAATACATTTAAAAATTGTCATTTACAAAACCTTTGAAATTCACTGAAAAAACCGTAGGTTTCAGACATGTTATAGTTAGGAATTAGCATTTAAAAAACCTTTGAAATTCACTGAAAAAACCATAGGTTTCAGATATGTTATAGTTAGAAATTAGCATTTAAAAAACCTTTGAAATTCACTGAAAAAACCATAGGTTTTAGGGACAGTTATAGTTAGTTGGACATTTTACTCGTACAAAACCCGTGAAATTCCCCCGTTATAGTTAGTTCAGCTAACTATAACTCGCGCCCGCAATGCACTGCTGATGACGTCACATATTACATCACTCATGACATGGTCAGTGACATCACTGATGACATCACTGATGACATCTCAAATGACATCACTGATGACATCATCCACGTGATAATCTGATGCAGCTCTTCACACCCTAATATAACCTTTGATACACCCAATCTAAATTACAGACTGCCATTCGCAAAACCATAGACACTCCAACACCAATAACTACATACCCACTCACTGATTCTTAGGTCTACACACACACATCCACTCACTCACCCGTACAGTCACTCATACTTATGGTCACTCAGTACAGGACTATCATATGCACTCTTACTCCTATATAGACACTCAAACACCGCCACTCATCCATAGAGGTACTCACACACCTAGTCAGTCATGCAAATAATTAAACACACTGCCATTTACTCACCTATACAGTTATACACACACCAGCTCACTTAATCATACAAATACTAGCACATTGTTACGCTCTTATATAATCACTGATACAAGCACACACTCATCCATATAGCCACTATCACAATCACTCACTCTCGCTTATAGCTATTTATATACTCCAACACACATATATACTGCCTTTCACATATGTAGTTACTCACACATGTACCACTGGGACATACATTCACTCACTAACACACTCTTACACACACTTACCCACCCATACAGTCTATCACAGATGCACTCTTGAAACCATCCACCCAGTGAATCACCCACTCACACATCTATGCACAGTCGCACACACCCCATCCACACAAACACTCAGGCACCCATACAGATACTCAGACAACAAATCAATAACTCTTATAGACACTCATGTAGCTATTCACAAACCCATGCAGCCACTTACACAGCAACAGACAGACGGATACAGACATTCACCCAGTTTAGTCACTAACCCATGCATTCAGTAAGATACGTTAAATCACTCACTTATAGAGTCAGTCACGCACCTACTAAATCATCCATACAGACACTTACACACCCACTCATTCTTCAATACGTCTTTTCCTATATATATTAAAAATATTTAAACTTTACAGAAACACACAGTCACTGGATGATGTCATCAGTGATGTCATTTGAGATGTCATCAGTGATGTCATCAGTGATGTCACTGACCATGTCATGAGTGATGTAATATGTGACGTCATCAGCAGTGCATTGCGGAGCGCGAGTTATAGTTAGCTGAACTAACTATAACGGGGGAATTTCACGGGTTTTGTACGAGTAAAATGTCCAACTAACTATAACTGTCCCTAAAACCTATGGTTTTTTCAGTGAATTTCAAAGGTTTTTTAAATGCTAATTTCTAACTATAACATATCTGAAACCTATGGTTTTTTCAGTGAATATATATATATATACACATAGATGCACACACATATAGAGGGAGAGAATATAGAATGAATGAATGAAACACATTTATTATAGCGCAAATGGCTACTCAGAAAGATATGTATAGAGAGAGTTCACAGATGAGGCAATGGCCCCTCTTTAGTTATGGTTGGGTCTGTAATAAGTTTGGTGCTGTTCAACAATTCTGTATTCATTTTTCAAAAAAACTGTTCATCCAATTTGGGATCAGCATGGTAAGTTTTGTGCAGATCTGTCAAGGAGTGGGGCGAGGGAGGTTAAAATGGGGGTATGTAAAAAAAAGTATTTTACCTCCCATGGGAAGCTTTTCAGTAGGATATAGAAAAAACAATGAACAGAATTTCACCAAACTTGGCATGAGAGTAGAACTTTATTCAAAGTGCATTTACTTGGTTTGGTGTACATTCATTAAGTAGTTTTGAAGAAATTTCCATTTAAAAAATAAAGTTTCTGGGTGGGCTTGAGAAGGTAAAAAAGTTAGATATCTGGAACGTTAGTCCAAGGAGGATCATCAAGTCTGATTTACAGACCTTCCACGGGTGCAAATTAAAAAATTAAAGAAATCTTATTGAACGAGGGAGCTATTTCTCCCGTTGTCCATTACAGGTCCACAGACTCAGTGCTGGGTCTGTAGACTGGAGGCCCTCTGGCTGGCTGACCACAACTTCAACTTGGAGAAAAAAGTTGCAGGTGCCAATACTGGCATCAGGGACTCGGAACAGGAGTCATGAAAAATAAAAAATAAAGATGAAGGAGCCATAGGAGAACATTCCCTGAACTACTATTTCCAGTTGAGTACCCCAAAGGGACCCCTATTAACATAATCAAAATACATGCAGCAGCAGAAATAAATGATTGTCTAATCAAATACTTGCTTTTATGAAAAAAAGGAGTATTTATATATGACCACAAAGTAAAATACAACATTCCCAAACAATACACACAGTCCCCCAAGGCCAGGGCTGTAGTGTTTCATATACGGACCCTGAGTCCCTCTCCCCTCAAGCTGGTGGAAGTGTTTTTTCCATATTCACTATAGGTAACATTCTGTTAAGTCCACTAGTACACTGAGTCTCAGGAGTCCCACCTCAACTCTTAATGAAAGTCAAAAGTGGTCCAGTGCTGAATAGCTATCTTACAAGCAAGTTTCCCCGGGGCGGCACAGCCCGGATTCAGTCTTACCCGCACCAGCAGGTTTGAAGTGACTTCCTCCAACACTCTCCTTGCTACAGGGATCCACTCACCAGGATTCCCCCACTTCCTCCAACACTTTCCTCTTCCTCACAGGGCACACGGGTCTTGGCAAGCAGGAGTCTGTGCTCCAGGATTCAGGGCAGGTGGTCTTGGATTCCCTGGGTAATGCCCCCTCACCCAGCTGGGAGAATAGCAGGCCTTGGCAGTCTTGCAGAGCTTCTCCTCCTTGCACAGCCCAGCTGGTTGCTTGACAGTTGGCAATTTTTGGGGTCTCAAACTCCCCTTCTTATAGTCCATTTCCAGACACCAACTGTGATTTAGCGGTTGAATCTTTGAGGTTTACGTTGGGTGTCTGTTTCCTTTTGAAGCGCCCTTTCATCTATTCTCTCTTCCTCCAGAAAACAGTGTGTCACAGCAGGAGTGACTCCAAATCTGATAACCCCACAACACGGGACATGGGAGTGAGTAGAGGTTTACACCTGGATGTCAGCCACATGTGTATCAAAAGGTTATGCCTGGGCCTCAGACCTACTTTCATTCTCTTATCAGCCCCTTTTCCTTCCTGCGATGTACCCAGGCCCCTTCCTTGTGGCTTCTCTCTGAATCAGAGCACCCTTTGAAGTGTAATGGAGAGTCTGCTTCTCCCTTCCTCCAGTGTGTGCCACCCTGCTTACAGAAATGCAACAATACACAAAGCTGTCTGGGGGCATTCCTCTACCTCCTCTCACGGTTTTTTTCCATTCAGCCCTAGATCGCCCTAAATAGAACTCAGAGTGTTCCATGTATTGTACCACTCACAAGCACACATACCCCTAGCACATGCATATAGCATATACAAACTGCACAATCCTACATCCTTCATGTACTGTACCCGTCACAGGCACATATACAACCAGAACATGTATACCATAAACACACACACACACACACACACTGCACAGCACTACGCACACAGCCAATGTAGGCCAAGGGTGAGTTAAGAACACAGTAGCAGGACTTTAAATGAGTGAGTGTGTAGGCCTCACGCGAGTGTCACAGGTAAAAAAGAACTGTTCACTCCTACTGATCACTACACGGTATGCTGCCACCACTGCGCTAGTGCTGCTTAGCTCTTGGCAAAGGTACTAACTTTTCAACACTACGAGGATAGCGCTTTGGGTGCCCCTCCTGGTCCAGAAAACCTACAATCCGTGAGGCAGGCCTATGTCTTGGACAACGCACACAATCTGTGTGCGTCCATGACAACAAAAATCAGCATTAGGGATGCAGATATCATTACAGTTGGGGCACTAAGGGCAGGGGTGCACGTCCATCACCATTCAAATCACTTTTCCAACCTAACACTAGCTTCATAGTCCATGGCAAATGTTTGCATCTCTCCTCTGGGGATCGAACATATTCAGCAAAAAACGTCACATGGAGCTGACCTTTTATGGTGGTCTAGGCGTTTGAGTTTGTTACCGCTAGTTGGTGTCGTATGCACTGTGCATATATGCAACTTCAAAGCCCACAGCTTGTATTTGTGACATCTATTCCTTTTTTATATAATATTTTATTAGATTTTGTGGAATAAAATTGCATAAAAACAGCTTCATCAGTTTATACATTTGATTCGTCATCTCCAGGTATTCATGAATCATCTTTTTTTATCATATGGGCACAGCACATTTTACCATTATGTAATTCCAACAATTACATTGCCCACTTAGAACCCATATTACAGATCCACAGTTCATGTAATTCATTCACGCACTACTCCAAATCCTCTTCTTCCAATGCCCAATTCCCCAGACCATCTGACACCTATTTCTTGACCACAGCATCGGGTAACTGAACCCTAGAATCCGACACTAGGAGTTAGTGGTCTGTCATTACCCTCAAATGACTGCCATAAATATACATATTGTAGAACCTGCCTCAGCCCAAATGCACAATAATCACCTACCTTTCAATCTAAAATCATACAGGGGATTTTACATAAACTATTGTTCCAGTAACAGCTCCAGGCCTTTCCAGAACCCCAAAACCAAAGCAAAGTTCCTGTGTTTTCTCTGCAGAAGTTGACAACCCTTGAAGGGGGTGCTGCAAATGCCTTGAGGGTTGGAGCACTTCAGGAGACTGAAGGAAGCGGGCTTTGCAGGAGCAAGTAGAGGTGGGGAGCTACTGAATTATGGAGGAAAAGAGAAGTACATGAACCAGGAGCAAGTGAGTCCTTCAGAGTCCTGGAGGGAAGAGCACTGGAGGAGCACAGAGTGAGGGGTGTAAGATGAGCCTGGGGCGAACACCCATGTAAAATTTCCCAGGTCAATTCATGACTAGCTGTTCTCACTCTGCATTCTGGGAATCTTACACTGCTGTCACCGATGGCCCTGAGAAACTTGGCAGATGTGCGTGAGGAATCGTTCAGGAGCCTGGAGAGAACAAATGCTGCAGAATCCTTGAAAGAAGATGTTATGAGAGTGCCAGGAGTGACGAAACAATGGCACAAAAAAGATTTAAAGAACTAATGGGGAAGGGACTGCTGCTGAAGTAAGTAGGGTAGGGTACTACAGAAATTCATATGGAAGGTAGTGAGACTGTACAAGCTAACACGAAACAGTGCAGAAGGAGGGAGAGACACGAATGGCCCAATCTTGTACCTTTCATGCCAGAGTATAATCTCGGAAGTGCAAGACATTTGAATAAACGTTACCACCTTTTACATCAGATGCATTCTTCAAAATGTAATCTGCACACACATTAACTTGGGAGAAGGGCGAGTCAACCATTTTACTAGGAAAAGCTTGGCATTACAAACTTTGAAGACCACTGTTTAATACACACCTGCACCCCCATGTCCTTGCCCGCTCGAACTCAACTTTAAGGTGTGAGTGAATGATTTTATGGCTTAGGACCTCAGTTTAGGCTGCATGGGGATCCACAAATGTAACTCCCGAGCTCTTATCGGTCGTTACAATCGTGGAATAAGTGGAAAAATATAAGCCAAACTCATCCTAAGAAGCTTTTAAGGTTGTTCTTCTCCCGATATTCTTTTAACGTAAAATATAAATTTTCATTGCTCTTCCTGGGCAATGTTTGTCAAAAAAGCATTAATGTATTCACTCCAGGACCCATTCCCAAAGGAAGAATGGGAATGGGTTCTGGAGTGGTTAAATGGGACGGATCACAAAACTTAGTAGGGGTTGAGGGTTGGCGGGTGTTCAATAATTAGGTCAAGATTGGACAACGCTGTCATAAACCGAATATGTCCTGGCTTTCAGTTAAAAAAACAACATATATATGTTTTTCTAAATTAACACTCGCTAAACATTTACAAACAATAACCAATGTGACATCCCAAGGACATTTAAGAGCTGCCAGGGAATCACTGCATTCGATTTTAAACTCTTGCAATTTAAATCAAGACCTGTGTGAAATTTTTGTCACACCAACGCTAGCTCTTATAGTTCCCAAATTTTCCATTTAGTAAAACGTGCACAATTTTCATCATTTCACACAGTGAAATTTTACATGGATTTCTTCCGTTAGACATTAGTTTGAGTAAAATATGTTTCGCTGAGAGAAATTTTCTCCGCAAACAAGACTTTTTCTCCTCGAACCAGTCTCCTGCGGATTCTTGTGAGACTTTTGCCTAATACGTGTAATTATACAAAAACTGGATATAGTTCACAAAACAAAAAATGTGCATGGCCGTTTGAAGGATTTTTTCACTTTCCATGGACAGCTATTACTACATTCACAAGACTGAAAACAATGTGAGCTACTACAATCCTTAGTAAAAGTGAAAGGGAGAATGTGGCAATGATCCTGAACTATCCCATCAATCCTTGTACCCTTTTCCACTGGAGGAAGACGTTAAATCAAGTTACTTTTAACTGGAAATGATAAGCTTAACCTGCACTGTAAATGCACACTTCATTTTGGATCTCATGGTGGGCAAAAGTGGTCTAATGCATCCACGCCGGCATTCTCTGTTCAACCTCGTGGTTACGGGTTTAAATCACGGCATATCCAGCAAATAAAACGAGTAGTACCACTTAGTTGGGTAACATTAAACATCTGTTGATTAGCAGTTCTGCACTCTCCCATTCACACAATGCAGTGCAGCAACTTCACTTGCTGTGCTGCGTTCCATGAACCCTTTGAAAATATGCACCAAACTCTGGAATTACAAGTAGGTCATCAGTTTACACATCTCCTTGTGCCTTTGCTCACTTACTTGTCAAAATGTGCATGCTTAAAAAACAGATAAATGTGCAGTTATTATGTGCTCTATCAATATCTGTATATTACATATTGATAGACATGTCCGGGTAATGTCTGCCTAAAAATATTTGACTTTCATGGCAACTCAGACACATTCAAAAGGAATTAAACACAGTGGGGGAGATTCAGAAAACTTCTAGAGTCTTGTCTGATTAATGCCTTTGAAGTGCTGTAAGTTGGACATTCAAAAAGTATGTATGATTTACAAACATACTTTAAACATGCAGAGGGCTTGTCTATGTGTGAAGAGTGCACACAATGAATGCACTGTGCATACATAGTTTTGATCTTATATTAGAATGGTAGGGGTTTCAATGGGAGTAGTTGGGACAGTGCAGTTGAGGTGTACACAGTAGTAGCTTTGGATGTGCTCTCAACATTTCCCAATGCAGTTCTGCACTTACCTGAACAACTAATTCAGACCCGAATGGTCGACTTGTATGTGGTATTGGTGCAGTGCAAGATTGCTCACCCTTTATACGTCACAAATACGTCACAAATACTTAACAGATACATAACATGAATGTGAACTTAGCACACATTTCTTGTGTGGTTTAATGAATTAATGTAAGTGTTGTACTTGACATCATTATTAAAGATTGCATTCACTGTAGGATTAGAGAATTTATTCATATTATGTGTTTTCCCATAACTGATATAGCTATTAATAGAAGTCTAAATGAATTAAACCATCCTCATTTAGTAGCTAATTTACCTACTATAAAGATGATAATCGACTTTCATAATGAGTGCTTTAATACTCTGAATGACATTTTTTTTTATTAGAAATCTAAATAGAAACCATCCTCATATATGTGGGATGTGATTTCACTTAAAACGATAATACGTTTATGTAATGCATGCATTAATATTTTATATATTTGATTTAAATGTAGTTCCTAGCCATACTGGCACATGGTTATTTTGAAAGAATTCTTGAACGTTACATGTAAGGTAAAACTAATGCACTAGAACTTATATTCATTAGTATTTAAATGTGCACACGCATATTAAATGTGCACTACTGAGTTAATGCTTTAAGTTGTCCTCAGTAGGCCTGTATTTCACCATGCTGCATAAATTCTGTTTTCAATTTTCTGCTAACATGACATTTTTTGCAGGTATTTACATGCTTTGTCAGTTGTAGAACAGATACATTACTGCACTAGAGATAGGGGAAAGAGCCTGAGAAGAAGACCTTGAAGAAGGAACGTGAGGAACACGAGCATCAACTGATATGCCTATTGAGCACATGCTGCGAACTGATGTGTGTGAGAAGATGTCATTTCCAAGTTCAGTGTGAGACTTTTCCCCGATGTTGCAGTCTGCAATGTGAGAAATGAAAGAGAACAATGGACACCTGATGATGTGTGCAACGGGGGTGGTACCTAGAGAACGTTGTGTGTTATACCTTAGTGTTCACCCCATTTGAGATTGAGATTCTCTCTTGGAGCCTTCCAGCCCTCTCTTTGCAGATCCCTTCAGAACCCCCTTGACCAGAGGCGCTATCAGATTCTCTCCTGCTGAACCCTTTCTGCAGAACCTATGCAGATCTCACTTGAAGATTTTCTTGCAGACCTCTCGCCTGATTCTCCACTGCCTATAGACTTATAGAGGGTTAAACCTTTATGCTTATCTCTGATTCTTTGCTGAGTGTGGCTTAGGCCAACATCTACTCTCGGACCCTTAGAATACTCAAGATTGAGCTTCTGAGATGCCGACACCTTCCTTACTTATTTTTTCCTTGCATTGTTTTAATTTCCTTTATGGAAATTCCTGATTTAAGACTCTTAAGAGCCATCCCTTTAGCTGGAAATCTACCATCTGTGATTTACATTCATCAATACATAGACAACAAAATTGAAACTCTTTTCTGAGCAGCAAATACTACTTCTAATCTTTTGTATTACTGTGACTGAATTGCTTGTTTGCCTTATATTAGTTCGCCTTAATTTCTTCGCAGGTTAGGACTGCGTGTGGATATATAGTACTTCTATAGCGTGCTTTTAAGAGTCGTGTATCTTAATTTGATATTGAATTTTTAATAACTCTTCTTAACTTTGGCTACCAATTCCTGGTCCTCATTGTTTAGCCAAATGGGTTGCACTGTTAATTGAATTTGATTGATGTCAATATTAACTCCCATCACCTTTTAGTCGGATAGAAAGGTCCAGTGGATGACCAAAGGTAAGCAAGTGGGCCCAGAAAATGCTGGATCAGTGTGGAAAAGTACATCAAATGTCCAGATATCTCGGCATATCTGTTAGAGCAGACAGGATTGCAATATTGACATTGAGTAGCAGTGACAGAGCAAGGTACCACTGGGCCTTCTTTCAAGCAAGGTAAATGCCCTTTCTCCCACACGTTACCCCATACACCTCCATACCCCAGAAAGAGTGGGCTCTTCGTTTCACAGTTGGAAGTGACTCTGAATACAGCTTTTTAAATTAATTATCATAAAAGAATGGGAAGCACATGAGTTTTAAAAGCACATTGGCCGATATAACTGGTGAAAGCCGGAAAGGATTTAAAGGGTTCCGCTAAAGATCTTTTTTTCTTAAATCTTGTGGCAAGAGTGCATTTTTCAGTACACAGCAAGCAAAACCGGTGAAGCGCCACAGGATGTACAGGCAATTTTACAGGGAAAGGGTGGATTGAGAGGCAGGCGTTGTTGGTATTCCCTTCCAGGCTCTAACTGATGATCCCTTATACGTGCATGCATAGCTGCCAAGGTTTCATATTGCTATGTGTGACATTTTCATAATTTCAGTGTGATTATGAGTGACATTTCAATGACAATGAGTGACACTTTTTCGCGAGCAAAATCAAGCAATGAACAAAGGAAAAAATATTAAATTAAATTAAATTTGAGCAACAAAAAAATCTTTAAACTACTGTAAAGCACCTGAAACGCATTAAGCCTCAGGCTGAGGCGCAGAGAAGTCTCAGGCATAGCCAACAGCCAGTGCGCTGTAGTGTTTATAATTTTATAAACGAATCTCTCTCAACATTTACACAGTTGTTTCGAAGTTCTTCAAGGAATGGCCCGTTCAACTTGAGGCCGCTCAGCACAAATTAGTAAATATACAAAATACACGATCTGCTCTATTTTCCATCCACATGCTTCAATAACTGGTGTACTTTTGACGCACTTTAGTTTAGCTAGCATTCATGTACCACACGTATACATACAGCCGGGTACCAGCTGCCTCACAAACACGGGCACTATCTTCGAGAGACACCTACCATCCTCTTGGGAGTGCTGAATTTAATTTCCTATCGTCACCCAAGTAAAGCACAGTTGAGCTGTTGGCTCGCCAGGGTGAAGTCAAGTGAAAACTAAGGGGGGCAGACTGGAGCAGTAGCACGCTCCCCGGGCATTTTGGTCAAGGCAGCCTCAAGGCCCTGTGAAGCACACATTTAGTCACAGCACGCGCGGCCGGCAGCCTCGTCGAGCCAGTGGGCAATTATGTGGAAGATGATAGATCATGTGTAGTGGCCTTAGTAAACAGTGTCAAGTGAGCGTTTAGGCCAGAGAAATCATGTTACATCCAGTCCTGCCAAGTATCACGCATCAGGTGTGACGCTAACGCATTTCAGTGCGGTGTTCCGCATCACCGCACTGAAATGCATTGTCACGCATTTTGCCACCTGCCAGCGCGCGCCACCAGCGGCGCCTGTGCACCAGGCTCTGCTGCTCCCGAGAGACCGAAGCTCCAAGTACAGGAGTCACCCCCCGCCTGAGTCTCTGACTTCCGTTAGATCGCGCCGACCTGAGTTGATAAATTAATAATTCTTGCCCAATGATGAGGATTTTCTAGGGTACACAGTCAGTCAGTGCCGAGTACAGGGGCCCTGCGAGTGACGCGAGCCGGCAGCAGCTGAATTTAGAAATGGGCCCCTGTTGTTAATGAGCTCCGCTCTCCGCTGCTGGCGCGATAATGAATCCTGCGGCTCGCTGCATTGCGAGTGACCAACTCTCAGCTGGTCTCACCATGGCCCGGGCGGCGGCGGAGTCACTTAGAACATCCGGACTGATTGCAGTTGCCGGAGTGGTTCGTTCGAGGCCCCAGAGCACTGGGACCCCTGACTGTGAAGTTGAGCCCGCCGCCGGCCCGAGCAAGCCTGATGCGGGCGGCCGGCCACCCCAGAAAGAGGGAAGCCAGGCGGCCGGCATCACGTGAAATGCAGCTGCTCTCGAGCTGGCGCCACTGAATTTCAAGTAAGTGTGTGCCTAACCCTGCTAGGAGTCATTGAGGGGCATAAAATAACAGTTGCTGCCGGTAATCAATTTGCAGATCTGTGTGCCCGACTTGCCTTCTGACCTCATCCACCACGCACACACGAGTCACACCCACACTTGCAGTCACACACAAACTTGCACATAGCGGCCAGTCAGTGACACGCACACACAACATGCACGGCACTACACCTTTCTCAGGCGGCTGATGTAACATGATTTCTCTGGCCTAAACGCTCACTTGACACTGTTTACTAATGCCACTACACATGATCTATCATCTTCCACATAATTGCCCACTGGCTCGACGAGGCTGCCGGCCGCGCGTGCTGTGACTAAATGTGTGCTTCACAGGGCCTTGAGGCTGCCTTGACCAAAATGCCCGGGGAGCGTGCTACTGCTCCAGTCTGCCCCCCTTAGTTTTCACTTGACTTCACCCTGGCGAGCCAACAGCTCAACTGTGCTTTACTTGGGTGACGATAGGAAATTAAATTCAGCGCTTCCAAGAGGATGGTAGGTGTCTCTCGAAGATAGTGCCCGTGTTTGTGAGGCAGCTGGTACCCGGATGTATGTATACGTGTGGTACATGAATGCTAGCTAAACTAAAGTGCGTCAAAAATACACCAGTTATTGAAGCATGTGGATGGAAAATAGAGCAGGTCGTTTATTTTGTATATTTACTAATTTGTGCTGAGCGGCCTCAAGTTGAACGGGCCATTCCTTGAAGAACTTCGAAACAACTGTGTAAATGTTGAGAGAGATTCGTTTATAAAATTATAAACACTACAGCGCACTGGCTGTTGGCTATGCCTGAGACTTCTCTGCGCCTCAGCCTGAGGCTTAATGCGTTTCAGGTGCTTTACAGTAGTTTAAAGATTTTTTTGTTGCTCAAATTTAATTTAATTTAATATTTTTTCCTTTGTTCATTGCTTGATTTTGCTCGCGAAAAAGTGTCACTCATTGTCATTGAAATGTCACTCATAATCACACTGAAATTATGAAAATGTCACACATAGCAATATGAAACCTTGGCAGCTATATACATCAGCCGCCTGAGAAAGGTGTAGTGCCGTGCATGTTGTGTGTGCGTGTCACTGACTGGCCGCTATGTGCAAGTTTGTGTGTGACTGCAAGTGTGGGTGTGACTCGTGTGTGCGTGGTGGATGAGGTCAGAAGGCAAGTCGGGCACACAGATCTGCAAATTGATTACCGGCAGCAACTGTTATTTTATGCCCCTCAATGACTCCTAGCAGGGTTAGGCACACACTTACTTGAAATTCAGTGGCGCCAGCTCGAGAGCAGCTGCATTTCACGTGATGCCGGCCGCCTGGCTTCCCTCTTTCTGGGGCGGCCGGCCGTCCGCATCAGGCTTGCTCGGGCCGGCGGCGGGCTCAACTTCACAGTCAGGGGTCCCAGTGCTCTGGGGCCGCGAACGAACCACTCCGGCAACTGCAATCAGTCCGGATGTTCTAAGTGACTCCGCCGCCGCCTGGGCCATGGTGAGACCGGCTGAGAGTTGGTCACTCGCAATGCAGCGAGCCGCAGGATTCATTATCGCGCCAGCAGCGGAGAGCGGAGCTCATTAACAACAGGGGCCCATTTCTAAATTCAGCTGCTGCCGGCTCGCGTCACTCGCAGGGCCCCTGTACTCGGCACTGACTGACTGTGTACCCTAGAAAATCCTCATCATTGGGCAAGAATTATTAATTTATCAACTCAGGTCGGCGCGATCTAACGGAAGTCAGAGACTCAGGCGGGGGGTGACTCCTGTACTTGGAGCTTCGGTCTCTCGGGAGCAGCAGAGCCTGGTGCACAGGCGCCGCTGGTGGCGCGCGCTGGCAGGTGGCAAAATGCGTGACAATGCATTTCAGTGCGGTGATGCGGAACACCGCACTGAAATGCGTTAGCGTCACACCTGATGCGTGATACTTGGCAGGACTGTGCATGCTAACCAAAAAATACGTGCTTTGCGGTAACCACTGGTGCGCCATCTTGAATTGCTGAGCACACGCAAGAACTTAAAATGTAATTACTGTCTCAAGGGGCAGTGCATAATGTTGTTCACATAGTTCAGATTGCCTACAATATTGTGAAATAATTACATTCTTTCTTCTTGGTAAAGGAAAGAAAAACGAGTATTTCATTCCTCTAACTGCTGGGGCAGGAGGAAGACAGCATCTGAAAACAGTGATTGCACAATGGTAGAAAACAACGGCCCTCACAGTGGAAAGAAAAGGAGTTATTTTCAGAGAAGACATGTCAGGATAAGGGAAATTACAAGATAAATTCAGTGCAGATGTCAGACAGCCCACTGATAAGGCATATTGACGTAGATCTGGAATGTTTCTGGAAGAACCCTCATTAACTGCGAGTTCATTTTGATGCAATGTGACTTGATGAATGGTTGGGGGAGTTAAAGGAGAGAATTAGCCCTGTGTAGGTCAAGAGACCTCTGCTTGCACCACATTCCAGTAAACATCCTTAAAATGATAACAGGGAAGTAGGAGTTAAAGTTAGGGTTGATTCATGATACTGAGTTCACACTTTTGTTAGCTGTGGTTTGAAAGCCACCAAGGTAAGGGAGTATCCAGAAAAGTAAAATTCCCCCTACAGCCCAGCATGTGATGCAAGTGAGCCTCGACCGCCCTAGAGGGTTCTTCCATCCAAGCATCTATCCATTATCACTTAATCTGACTGCTGATATCCACCATTTCACCTTTACGTTCTATCATTCATTCTTTTTTTATCCATCATTCAGTCATTCACCATTCCATCCATACATTGGCCATTCCATCCGTTCACACATCCATCACGTATGCATGCATGCATCCATATATCCATCAACCGATACATCCAGAATTTGCCTTACCCATCCATCAATAAAGCCTTTCAGACACCGATTGTTCCTTTTGTCAATACATTCTTCAATTCATCGTCCATCCATCCTCTCAGATTCTCTTTTACTTTGCCTACGATCCATCTTCTCAGATTTGCATTTACTGTGCCATCCATCTGTCCTCTCAGATTTCTATTTACTCTGCCATCCTTTCACCCACTCACCCATCCTCTCAAATTTCCATTTACTCATCCTTACATCCATCCACTAAGATTTCTATTTACTCTGCCATCCTTTCAGCCACCCACCTACACATCCTTTCACCCACTCATCCATCTACCCTTTCACCCACCCATACTTTCACCCACTCATCCTTACATCCTTTCACACTCTCATGCATCCACTTGGCCGTCCTTCTTTCCCTTATCTAGCAACCCACCTATCTTTCTTTTAGTTAATCATGATCTCTTATCTGTCAAGTTGCAGATAAGAGGGCCATAAAACCCCCCACCCCTGCTGTAACTGCTAAAGCAGGGGTGCGAAGGGGGGTTCACTACACCCCTGAACAAAGGTGTGTATGATTAGAGCACACACAAACCCGACTTCTCAACAAGAAATGTGTGGAGAGGACGTCAGATCATCTGCACAAGTGATGGTTGGCCTTTTGAAGGTTGGCTATCCATGAAAAGATAAAAAATGGGTAGCTCTTGTTAGCTGAGCGGGTAGAGTGCTAGGATCTGCTATGTCAGCATCACTCCTCCCTGGCACCCACCCCTTTGTGTCATGGAGCTCATTTCCCTTTACAAGTATTACAGGGCCTAAGCAGGGGCAAGAAAAGGTGTACATTCCTATGACTAAATGAGAAGTGGTAATGTAATCTTGTTGGCCAAAAGCCATGTACAGTGGGGGTTGGCTGCCACAGGGGGTTGGGCGTAGGGTCTGGCTAGTTATTTAACAGGTCATGAGTGATGTATATGTGAGGCCATAAGCAGTGCATGGTGGGGGTGCACATTATAGTTAGCTCAGTAAATTATAATGGGGGTATTTCAGGTTTTGTTTTTAAATGTTAGTTTTTATCTTTTTTCCGATACCTAACTATAACGTCACTTTAACCTTTTGATTTTTCAGTGAATTTCTAGAGTTTTTAAAAAAAAACTAAACTAAGCCCTTATTACCATACTTAACTTGCGTGTCTCCACCATTCACAGTATTGTCATCGACATATCATTTCAGATATTGCAGTGAAGTTATCAATGATGTCATACAACATGTCATGAATGATGTAATATGGGAGGTAATTAGTAATGCATGTCAAGGGTGAGAGTTATAGTTACTTTTGGGCATGAGTTACAGTTACTTGAGATAACTATAGCTGGTGAATTTCAGTGGTTTTGTTCTTTAAAACACTAAATTTTAACTGACATTTTCACCTAACTATAACTTTCCTTTAACCTTGTTTTTTTTAGTGAATTTCTAAGGTTTTATTTTAATACCTAACTATAACTATCACTTAAACCTTGTTTTTTTTCCAGTGAATTTCCAAGGTTTTTTAGCGTAAAGTAAGATGTCTATCACCATGTGTGGCGTGAGGTTGGGCGCAGAGCCTGTGCCCAACCCTCCCACAATCACCCAACCCCATGCCGTGCACAACCTTTAGCTATATCATGTAACAATACAAAAGATGTCATTTTAAGTAAGACAGATCTGGTGGCTTTGTCAAAGGCTGAATAAACAAAATTATAGTGACAGGGCCTACTGGCTTTAGCAAGGGGTCATCAGATTAACATATATAAAGTAGAAATGTTGGCTTTGTCAAAAAGTCACTAATAACCATAATCAAATGTATATTTAATGAATTTACACATTGGAATGCTTAATAATATTGATTGTAACAATGTCTTCAATAAAGCTGTTAAAAAAAAATCATTAATATATGTTTGAGTTTTTAAAAAGAAAATTTTACAGGCCAAAAAGTGCAACCATAAAACCAACGACTAGAGGTTTCTGCACTCCAGCTGAAAAGTATACAGCTCTAGCTCAGAGTGCTTAAACAAATATGGTAAGCTCTCCTGGGGTCATGGATTCAATAATGCAAGAGGGCATTATAGGGCACTCATTGCCTGAGCAGTGAATAATAAATTTACAAGAAACTTTAGTTCCATACACTTGGCACAACCTTGAGACTGGGGATTTTCACATGATTGGACTCTGAAACAATGCGCAGAGTCACAACAAATACTTTGACGCGGCAATATTTTTCAGACGACTTATCCTGCAATTAGCCCTAGGCTTGAAATGGTGGCTTTAGTATCCCATGGCCCAGAGCTTTTACATTGTTGGAAGATGAAACTGTGAATTAGAAATTGACTCTGTCAGTGAAATCGCTCTCCCACCCTCGCAGCACCACCATTGAGTGAGGCCTCCCCCAGCCCCTGCACTCTCTAGTGTGAGTGTTCGAGGCCCTCCTCCACCCGCAGGTTCACCTGCGCCTCATCCCTGGTGGTCCAGTGGACCTCTATCTCCCGCTTTCCGCTCCGTTTTTCCACTAGTTTTCACTCGTTTTTTCACTTGTTTTTCACCCTCTTTCCTAAAT
Organism: Calotriton arnoldi; assembly: GCA_963921515.1. NCBI lineage: Eukaryota > Metazoa > Chordata > Amphibia > Caudata > Salamandridae > Calotriton > Calotriton arnoldi. The sequence continues at coordinate 231,003 of CAWUFW010011422.1, read as the reverse complement.
CTATATTTCTGCTTTTTCCTGCTTTCTGCACTTTCCTGTGCTCTGCTTGTCTTCTCTTTTTCCCCTTTTTTCTACTCTCCTCCTTTCCCGCCCGTTTTTCCCCCGCCGCTGCTGCCCCCGCGGCCCCTCCCCCCCAACACGACCAGCGCGACCAATCCAGCTCCCCTCCCCGCTCCCGCCTCCCAGCTGTCCAGCCCTCCCCGACCCCTACTTAATGGTGGCCGCGCCAAAGGCAAACCCATCTGCGCCCGTCCGCGACCCGACCAGCGCCAGGAACCCTGGACCTCCGCCCCGCCAACGCTACGACCCAACAGAACTCCACGCACTCAACCCAGGCCGCAACAACAACTGCAAGCTAGCATCACCAGCTGACACCCACGGACCCTTCAGCTGTCATCGCTGCAGGCACACCTGCAGCGCCGCCAAGAACACGGATCCAGCACAACCCGCCCACAAGAACACAACCGAACCGAAGACCCTGCAATGCATCCTCCTCAACGTCCGATCCCTCCACAAACACGCCACCGAAATCTGGGACCTCCTCGACAGCACCACCCCGGACGTAGCATTCTTCACCGAAACCTGGACCAACACCACCTCAGGACCGGACATCGCCATCGCCATCCCCCAAGGATACAAGATCTCCAGGAAGGACCGCCCCACCCGCCCAGGAGGAGGAATCGCCATCGTCCACAAATCCACCCTCCGCCTGAGTACACTCCCCAACGAGCACACAGACCTGATGGAACACCTTCAGTTCAAGATACTGGCCAGCCCCACCGCCACCCTCCGAGGAACCCTCATCTACCGACCCCCTGGACCCCGTGGACCCTTCGCCAACTCCATCACGGACATCATCTCCCCGCAGGCCATCGCATCCACCAACTACACCCTGCTGGGAGACCTCAACTTCCACCTCGACAACCAACTGAACCCCAACACCGCATCCCTCCTGGACAACCTCCACAACATTGGACTTCGCCAGATCGTGACCGAGCCCACGCACTCAGCAGGACACACCCTCGACCCCCTCTTCACTACAGGAAACTCCATCACCTTCAGCCACACCACCGAACTCCCATGGACCGACCATCGTTGCGTCCACTTCACCTTCAGAACACCCACCATCCACAGACACCAGCACCTGCTCCCACGAAGAAACTGGACCAAAATCACTGACGACCAGCTCACCTCCTCACTCAACAACTCCACACCAACCATCGCGGAAAACGACGACCCCAACACCGCAGCCCGAACCCTGCATAGATGTATCTCAGACAGCGCCAACTCCATAGCCCCCCCCAAGAAAAACAACAATACCCGTGCCAAGAAAGCCAGATGGTTTACCACCGAGCTTCGAGAGTCCAGACGCACTTGCCGCCGCCTCAAAAAGGCCTGGAGGAACACCAAATACACAGAAGCCCACAACAACTTCAGAGCCACCACCAATGCCCACCACCAACTCATCAGAGAAATGAGGAAAAAAGCGATTGAAGACAGAATCTCCACCCGCGCTCAACAGCAAGGAACTCTTCAACATCATCAAGGAGTTCGCCCAACCTACCAGCAAGTCTACTGACATCCCTCCCTCACAAGACCTCTGTGACAAACTCAGCACCTTTTTCCACCACAAAATCAAGAGCATCTACGACAACTTCGACGAAGACAACCAACACACTGAACCCTCACCAACCACCCCCGACACCCGGAAACCAGCGATTGACAACTGGACAGCCCTCACCACCGAAGACACACTGAAGACAATGAAGTCAATCCACTTAGGGGCCCCCACGGACCCCTGCCCCCACCACATCTTCAACAGAGCCGCCGACACCATCGCACCCATGCTCCGCCACACCATCAACCGCTCCCTGGCGACGGCCTCGTTCCCTGACGACTGGAAACACACCGGGGTCAACCCCCTCCTGAAGAAACCCTCGGCGGACCCCACTGACCTCAAAAACTACAGACCCATCTCCCTGCTCCCGTTCCCAGTGAAAGTCATCGAGAAAGCCATCAACAGCCAACTTGCCACATTCATCGAAGAGCACAACATCCTCGACTCCTCCCAATACGGCTTCAGAAAAAACCACAGTACGGAAACCGCCCTCCTCGCCGCAACAGACGACATCCGCACCCTACTGGACAAAGGAGAAACAGTAGCCCTCATCCTCCTCGACCTCTCAGCGGCGTTCAACACAGTCTCTCACCGCACCCTAATACGCAGACTCCACGACGCAGGAATCCAGGACAAGGCCCTCGACTGGATCCGCTCCTTCCTCTCCGGCAGAACGCAGCGGGTCAGACTCCCCCCTTTCCTCTCGGACCCTACACCTACCACCTGCAGAGTCCCCCAGGGCTCCTCCCTCAGCCCGACGCCCTTCAACGTCTACATGGCTCCACTCGCCCCCATCGTCAGAACCTACGGACTCAACATTGTGTCGTATGCAGACGACACCCAACTCATCCTCTCCCTATCCAACGAACCCAACACCGCCAGACACAACTTTCGAGAAGGCATGGAAGCCGTCGCCAAATGGATGAAAAACAGCTGCCTACAACTAAACACCAACAAAACAGAAGTACTCATCATGGGCCCAAACCCCGACGCCTGGAGCGACACCTGGTGGCCCCCCCCCCTCGGAAACCCGCCAACCCCCACGACCACGCATGCAACCTGGGAATCATCCTGGACTCCGAGCTCAAAATGGACCACCAGATCAACTCCTTCTTTCACACTCTCCGCTTCCTTCGTAAGACCTTCCAATGGATCCCCCTCGAACACAGAAAGACCGTCACTCACGCCCTGGTCACCAGCAGACTCTACTATGGCAACGCACTCTATGCCGGAATAAACAAAAACCTCACCCGCAAGCTACAGAACATCCAGAACGCCGCTGCAAGACTGGTCCTCAACCTGCCAAAACACTGCCACATCTCCCAGCACCTGCGCACACTCCACTCCACGTCGAGGAAAGAATCACCTTCAAGATACTCACCCACGCACACAACGCCCTCCACGGCACCGGACCAGCATACCTGAACAGCCGACTCAAATTCCACACACCCCAAAGGACCCTACGATCAGCCCAGCTCTCCTACGCCGTGGTCCCCCGCACCAGAAAGACCAGATCGGGAGGCCGCTCCTTCTCCTTCCTCGCGGCCAAAGCCTGGAACGCCCTTCAGCTCCACCTCAGACAGACAACATCGCTCCCCATCTTCTCAAGAAACCTCAAAACCTGACTCTTCGACAGACCCCCTCCTTGATGGAATGGATCCTGCACCCCCCCACCCCATGCGCCTTGAGACCCTTACGGGTGAGTAGTCGCGCTTAACAAACCTCTGATTGATTGATTGATTGAGAATGGGATCTTACTTGATTGTACAGCGAAGCCAGGGACTATCACAAAAAGCTGCTTTTTAATTTGTACATAATCACGTTATGCACTTCCTTAGCACTGCTCTGCCTGACCTTTATGCCATCATGCACCAATTGCATGTTCTGTACCTACTTTATGTTGAAATGCATATATAAATGACTTATATTGTATAAAGAAGGCCCATACATTTTATTAATTACAACCACGAAATTAATGGATTAATTCAGGGTAACACTGATTGAGGTCAAAGACAGAAGAATAAATGTTAGACAGATGGTAACATGGCACAGTTGTTGGGTGGGGCCTAAGAGTGGTAAAGGAATCAAACCTGGTTACAAAGAGAAAGAGGAATGATGAGTAGTGCAAAGAAAACGTAAGTGATAGGCAAAAGCAAGAGCGCGAAAGTAGGGAGAAAAAAATGCAAAGAAGGAAAGAAAAACGAAGGAAAAAGCAAGCAGCATGGAAAGTAAGTTGTAAAGAATGGAATACAATGGAAAGAAGTAAAAAAAAATAGAAAGGAAAGACATATTGAAAGGAGAGAAGAACAAAGAAGGAAAGTAAGGAAACTTTCCTTGGAGGAACAATTCCTGGGAAGCTTCGCTCTCAATCACACACTTAATTCACTCAGTGGCAGCCCTATAGTTCAAAATGGCGGTATTTTATGTTTCTGGCTACTCTGTTGGGTGCATGCGTAGATGTGTGGATGGAATGCATGGTTTTGGTGTAAAGATCAGAAATCCCTGCCTACACCCTTGACACCAAGTGGTATGATTTCTCAAAGCTAATACTGCTATTTCCTTTAACAAGCAAGGTTCACCAGTAACACGCAGGCTTTCTTGCTGAACCTTGGCATGAGGCAGACACTCCCTGCTCAGTATCATAACTTCCACTGACTTTGTCTGAATCACGTCTACTTCAAATGCTGGCGAGCTTCCAGAGGCAAAAACAGCTTGAAAGCTGCAGTGTTCTTTCTGAAAACAGAGTCCTTCTGTGACCTGGGCTGCTAAAATGGTGAATAAATAAGACATGTTTTTCAGTAAACTTCTGCTGCCAGGTTCTAAAACCCCTCTATTGTGTAAACTGCTGAGTCATTCCACCCCTTAGGTAGTGCAGCGGGGAGGAAAATGGAATATGTAGAAAGTAAGGCATTCTAATAGAGGAGAAACTTAAGTGCTTAACGTGCTCAATTGGTTACCGCTGGTGGGCACTGGCACTCATTTTTGGGGGCCGGTACTTATTATTTTCATCATCACACAGCGAAAGCGGGAGGAAGGAAGAAAAGATACAGACGGAGGAACATAAAGTTAAGAAAAGGGTGACAAAGGGAGAAAGCAGGGAATCAAGAAATAAAGAGAAAGCAAGTGTAAGGTGCTGGTAGAGAGGGAGGCATGAGATGGAATCAAAACTAGGTTGCCATTGCATTTGGCAATGTCTATATTCAGCAGATAATGTAGCAGGCTTCTAAGAAACCCTTCAGGCCCTTTTACATATCTACATCTAAATATAGCAAAACCAAAGGGGATGATGGACGGAGTGTTGAACATTGCAAGCACTCACCCCCAGTCAACTGATCTGGGTTTAATCCATCATCATTCTTTAGCTCACTCCGCCACCCCAGTTCAGACATGGCTATATGCAAATCAGTCTGACCCTGTGCCTCATGTGAACAGTCCAGCCCTAAGTTGGCAGGGTATGCCCAGACGTGGGTCCCTTGCTCACTTTGCCACTGGATTCAAGATAGCCTGGCTGATGAGGGTTTTGAACCCGAAACCAGTCCCAGGGTACTTGTTTCCAGTCCAGGGAAGACATGGCTTGGCAGTTCGGGCTGGACTGTTCCCATGAGGCACAGGGTCAGACTGATTTGCATATGGCCATGTCTGAACTGGGGTGGCGGAGTGAGCTAAAGAATGATGATGGATTAAACCCAGATCAGTTGACTGGGGGTGAGTGCTTGCAATGTTCAACACTCCGTCCATCATCCCCTTTGGTTTTGCTAAGTTCGCCCTAAGTTGGCAGGGTATGCCCAGACGTGGGTCCCTTGCTCACTTTGCCACTGGATTCAAGATAGCCTGGCTGATGAGGGTTATGAACCCGAAACTGGTCCCAGGATACTTGTTTCCGGTTCAGGGAAGACATGGCTTGGCAGTTCGGGCTGGACTGTTCCCATGAGGCACAGGGTCAGAGTTGTGCATTGACTTCCCTGCTATTCTGCTATCCAAGCAGTAGAGTTTACTACATCTCATTACAGGGCTTTTCGACTGTCTTTTTTATATCGGTTACCGGCTGCACTGTGCACTTGGTATATGTATGATGATTTTGTTTATAAAATGAATAAACATATGTTACAAAAAAAATGAGGCACAGGGTCAGACTGATTTGCATATGGCCATGTCTGAACTGGGGTGGCGGAGTGAGCTAAAGAATGATGATGGATTAAACCCAGATCAGTTGACTGGGGGTGAGTGCTTGCAATGTTCAACACTCCGTCCCCTCCCTTCACCACTGTGCAAACGCGCCCCGTGGCGTGTTTTAAGTTGGGGGATTAAGTCCCCTTGAATCCTGAGGGTCCCTGGGGGCCAACTAGCCCACCAGGTACCTCCAGTAAGCGCCACGGAGCTGCGTTGCAGAGTGTTGTAAAAAGGGGCGATTTTTGAAACATACAAATATTCCTCTAAAATCAGCAGAACTACGAATTCCGATTTACTCACCTGTTATCAGGAGAGACCTCAGTGCTGCATCTTTGAGCCCAGTATTGATCCTGAAAAGTAATTCTAACCGTACTTACCAGTAACTTGAATTTCCTTCCATAGGCTAACATTGATTGGTTTCACTTGGAAATTCTTCTAAGTGTGGAGTTTTGGAACTTTATAATATTCCTCTAAAATCAACCGAACTACGAATTCCGATTTACTCACCTGTTATCAGGAGAGACCACAGTGCTGAATCTTTGAGCCCAGTACTAATCCTGAAAAGTAATTTTAACCGTACTTACCAGTAACTTGAATTTCCTTCCATAGGATATCATTGCCTGCTTTTTGCTGAAAAAGTTTCTAAGTGTCAATTTTTGAAACATACAAATATTCCTCTAAAATCAGCAGAACTACGAATTCCGATTTACTCACCTGTTATCAGGAGAGACCTCAGTACTGCATCTTTGAGCCCAGTACTGATCCTGAAAAGTAATTTTAACCGTATTTACCAGTAACTTGTATTTCCTTCCATAGGAATCCATTGTCTGGTTTTCAGCAGAAAAGTTTGTGTCGATTTTCACAAACTACAAATATTCCTTAAAAATCGCCTGTATGACTTAAACGCATTCTTTCAACTGTTTACAGGAGATGCACCAGTGCTGGATCCAGGATCCACCACTGAGTAAGAAAAAGTAACGATAACACTACTTACCTGCTAAGTGAATTTCCTCCCATAGGATAACATTGGTGATTCTATGTGAAAAAGTTTCAACTTTTAAAATACAATAATATTCCATAAAAATCACTACTGTAACCAAAACGCTTTTACTCAACTGTTTACAGGAGATGTCCCAGGACTGAATCTAGGATCCAGTCCTGTGGTTAGAAAAAGTAATCCATTAAGTAACTAATTGCATTTAACTTGAAATTCACATTGAGCTCAATGTTGCATTGTGTTTGAAATTGTGTTGCCCATTGCAACAACTGTAACTACTGTACTTAAAAGTCTATTGCCTATTTGCAAAGTATTTAAACTAAAGTAATTCATTCTGAGAAAGTATATTTTGTAATGTAATGTATAATGTAATTACAATGTAATTTAAAAAATAAAATATCTAAAAATAAATAGTTAAAAAAATGTAGTAAATCAGTATCAAAAAAATAAATATAACAATTAATACATTTAAAAATTGTCATTTACAAAACCTTTGAAATTCACTGAAAAAAACCATAGGTTTCAGACATGTTATAGTTAGGAATTAGCATTTAAAAAACCTTTGAAATTCACTGAAAAAACCATAGGTTTCAGGCACGTTATAGTTAGAAATTAGCATTTAAAAAACCTTACAAATTCACTGAAAAAACCATAGGTTTTAGGGACAGTTATAGTTAGTTGGACATTGCACTCGTACAAAACCCGTGAAATTCCCCTGTTACAGTTAGTTCAGGTAACTATAACTCGCGCCCCCGCAATGCACTTCCGATGACGTCACATATTACATCACTCATGACATGGTCAGTGACATCACTGATGACATCACTGATGACATCTCAAATGACATCACTGATGACATCATCCATGTGATAATTTGATGCATCTTCTCACACCCTAATATAACTTTTGATACACCCACTGTAAATTACAGACTGCCATTGTCAAAACCATAGACACTCCAAAACCAATTACTATATACACACTCACTGATTCTTAGGTCTACACACACACATCTACTCACTCACCCGTACCGTCACTCATACTTATAGTCACTCAGTACAGGACTATTATATGCACTCATACACCTATATAAACACTCACACACCGGCACTCATCCATAGAGGTACTCACACACCTAGTCAGTCATGCAAAAAATTAAGCACACACCCATTTACTCATCTATACAGTTATACACACACCAGCTCACTTACTCATACAAATACTAGCACATTCTTACGCTCTTATACAATCACTGATACAAGCACACACTCATCCATACAGTCATTCTCACAATCACACACTCTCAGCTATAGCTATTTAAATACTCCAACACACATATATACTGCCTTTCACATATGTAGTTACTCACACATGTACCACTGGGACATACATTCACTCACTAACACACTCTTACACACACTTACCCACCCAAACAGTCTATCACAGATGCACTCTTGAAACCATCCACCCAGTGAATCACCCACTCACACATCTATGCACAGAGTTGCACACACCCCACCCACACAAACACTCAGGCACCCATACAGATACTCAGACAACCAATCAATAACTCATATAGACACTCATGTAGCTATTCACAAACCCATGCAGCCACTTACACAGCAACAGACAGACGGATACAGACATTCACCCAGTTTAGTCACTAACCCATGCATTCAGTAAGATACGTTTAATCACTCACTTATAGAGTTAGTCACGCACCTACTAAATCATCCATTCAGACACTTATACACCCACTCATTCTTCAATACGCCTTTCCCTATATATATTAAACATATTTAAACTTTACAGAAACACACAGTCACTGGATGATGTCATCAGTGATGTCATTTGAGATGTCATCAGTGATGTCATCAGTGATGTCACTGACCATGTCATGAGTGATGTAATATGTGACGTCATCAGAAGTGCATTGCGGGGCGCCAGTTATAGTTACCTGAACTAAGTATAACGGGGAATTTCACGGGTTTTGTACGAGTGCAATGTCCAACTAACTAGAACTGTCCCTAAAACCTATGGTTTTTTCAGTGAATATATATATATATATATATATATATATATATATTTTGACTCTAAAAATAAAGGTTAAATTGATGTTATAGTTAGGTATGGTAATAAGTTCTTATTATACATTACAAAAAAATGAAATTCACTGGAAAAAAGACTGAAAGGTTAAAGTGATGCTCTAGATTGGCCTTGCAATAATATAAAAACTATTGTTTTACAATTTAAAAAACCTGAAGCTCACCAGTTAGTTTACTAAGCTAACTATGACTAGCAACCCCACCATGCACTGCTTCTTACCTCACATATTACATCTCCCATGTTAAAAAGACATCACTGATGACATCAGTGATGTAATTTGAGGTGTTATCAGCGATAACGTCACTGTCACATGCAGCATACAGTTACTGACCATGCATGTCTGGATCCATAACTTGGAAATAGTGTAAGCCTTGGAAGTAAGCATCATTGTGTACGTTGAATGTTATGTGCCATTGGACCTGGACAAAAGTGGCTTTACAGTTGCAAACGTATACCTGAGAACCTCTTTACTTAAAAATGCAGATCAAGTGACCTATGTAGGTGCGCAATTCCATTAAGGTGAATAGAAAACTGTCCATACATGTAGTGTGTAGAAGTATTTCAAGGCCAAAACCCTATCTGGCGGTGTCACAATGATTGTATGGTGTCATCAGGGATTAATTATGTCATTTAACAAGCCGTGAGTGAAGCAATATGTGAGTTCATAAGCAGTTCATGGTGGGGGCGCACGTTATCTCAGTAAACTATAACTGATAAATTCCACAGTTTTTTTATGTTTTAAAATGATAGTTTTTATATTATTACAAGCCCTAACTACAACGTCACTTTAACCTTTGTTTTTTTTTTTCAGTGAATGTCTATCCTTTTTTAACTAACAGTAACATATTATTACCATAACGACCTACAATATGACCTTAAGCTTTGTTTTTTTCAGTGAACTTCTATGGGTTTTTTAATGTAAAGGAAGATCTTATTACCATACTTAACTACACCGTCACTTTAACCTCTGTTATTTTTCAGTGAATTTCTGCCCATATTCACTCAACTCTCTCACTGAGCATCCCTTTTGACCGTGCGCAATAGAGGGTTGGAAGCAGCCTAACCATCACGGACTCCCAACCCCATGTCCGCACAGCTTTTGGCAGTGTGCGGCATGGGTTTGGCCGCTGTGCCAACCTCCCTGTGGGTGGCCAATCCTCCATCATGCACAGCCTTTAACCGTGCACAGCATGGAGTTGGCAGCAGGGCCTGGACAATTGTGGCTTTTTGTTTTTTACATTAGGACACGGGGACAGAATCCCTGTGTCCTGTAATGGCGGCCACAACAATTTTGTTGATGTTGCAGCCAGCAGTTCAGATTCGTATGTACCGCGGGACCGATCGGTTTTGCGGTACCGCAGCAGCCAATTGGGGAAAAAAAAAAACCTCTCAGCCAATCAGAATGCTGTTTTTTGGATTTGGGGGAGTCTACCGATCCAGATACCATTAACATTTGAACCTTAACTTCTCAAAAACGGCTGTACAGATTTATACCAAATCAAAAAAAAGCACACTTTCACCCAAAATCTAGCTTCCTGCCAAATTTGGTGTAATTCTGTGCAGCCGTTTCTTCTGCAAAAACACCTTATAATACCTATGGAATTTGCACGGGGAAAATGCATTTTGGTATCCCTCCTTTTTTCTCACCCCCTACTTGACACGATCACCGCAAAACTTTCCAATAAAGAGCTGAGGTGGATTATCTTTTTTTGGGAACGTTTTGTGAAGATGCGTCAAACGGTACCAAAGTTATTAGCAACAACAAAAATGCTCTTCCAATGGAAACTCTGACATGAATATAACTAATAAAAATGGTTACCACCACTAAATATATAAATATATGTATATATATATATATTCACTGAAAAACCATAGGTTTCAGACACGTTATAGTTACAAATTAGCATTTAAAAAACCTTTGAAATTCACTGAAAAAACCATAGGTTTTAGGGACAGTTATAGTTACTTGGACATTGCACTCGTACAAAACCCGTGAAATTCCCCGTTATAGTTAGTTCAGCTAACTATAACTCGCGCCCCGCAATGCACTGCTGATGACGTCACATATTACATCACTCATGACATGGTCAGTGACATCACTGATGACATCACTGATGACATCTCAAATGACATCACTGATGACATCATCCAGTGACTGTGTGTTTCTGTAAAGTTTAAATATTTTTAAAATATATAGGAAAAGACGTATTGAAGAATGAGTGGGTGTCTAAGTGTCTGTATGGATGATTTAGTAGGTGCGTGACTGACTCTATAAGTGAGTGATTTAACGTATCTTACTGAATGCATGGGTTAGTGACTAAACTGGGTGTATGTCTGTATCCGTCTGTCTGTTGCTGTGTAAGTGGCTGCATGTGTTTGTGAATAGCTAAATGATTTTCTATATGAGTTATTGAATGCTTGTCTGAGTATCTGTATGGGTGCCTGAGTGTTTGTGTGGGAGGGGTGTGTGCAACTCTGTGCATAGATGTGTGAGTGGGTGATTCACTGGGTGGATGGTTTCAAGAGTGCATCTGTGATAGACTGTATGGGTGGGTAAGTGTGTGTAAGAGTGTGTTAGTGAGTGAATGTATGTCCCAGTGGTACATGTGTGAGTAACTACATATGTGAAAGGCAGTATATATGTGTGTTGGAGTATATAAATAGCTATAAGCAAGAGTGAGTGATTGTGATAGTGGCTGTATGGATGATTGTGTGCTTGTATCAGTGATTGTATAAGAGCGTAACAATGTGCTACTATTTGTATGAGTAAGTGAGCTGGTGTGTGTATAACTGTATAGGTGAGTAAATGGCAGTGTGTTTAATTATTTGCATGACTGACTAGGTGTGTGAGTATCTCTATGGATGAGTGGCGTTGTTTGAGTGTCTATATAGGAGTAAGAGTGCATATGATAGTCCTGTACTGAGTGACCGTAAGTATGAGTGACTGTACGGGTGAGTGAGTGGATGTGTGTGTGTAGACCTAAGAATCAGTGAGTGGGTATGTAGTTATTGGTGTTGGAGTGTCTATGGTTTTGCGAATGGCAGTCTGTAATTTAGAGTGGGTGTATCAAAGATTATATTAGGGTGTGAGGAGGTGCATCAGATTATCACGTGGATGATGTCATCAGTGATGTCATTTGAGATGTCATCAGTGATGTCATGAGTGATGTCACTGACCATGTCATGAGTGATGTAATATGTGACGTCATCAGCAGTACATTGCGGGGCGCGAGTTATAGTTAGCTGAACTAACTATAACGGGGAATTTCACGGGTTTTGTACGAGTGCAATGTCCAAGTAACTATAACTGTCCCTAAAACCTATGGTTTTTTCAGTGAATTTCAAAGGTTTTTTAAATGCTAATTTGTAACTATAACGTGTCTGAAACCTATGGTTTTTTCAGTGAATTTCAAAGGTTTTTTAAATGCTAATTTGTAACTATAACGTGTCTGAAACCTATGGTTTTTTCAGTGAATTTCAAAGGTTTTTTAAATGCTAATTTCTAACTATAACGTGCCTGAAACCTACGGTTTTTTCAGTGAATTTCAAAGGTTTTGTAAATGACAATTTTTAAATGTATTAATTGTTATATTAATTTTTTTCATACTGATTTACTACATTTTTAGAAACAATTTTTTTTTACATATTTTATTTGTCAAATTACATTATAATTACATTATACCTTACATTACAAAAAATACTTTCTCAGAATGAATTACTTTAGTTTAAATACTTTGCAGATAGGCAATAGACTTTTAAGTACAGTAGTTACAGTTGTTGCAATGGGCAACACATTTTCAAACACAATGCAACATTCAGCTCAATGTGAATTTCTAGTTAAATGCAATTAGTTACTTTATGGATTACTTTTGTAACCACAGGACTGGATCCTAGATTCAGTCCTGGTACATCTCCTGTAAACAGTTGAGTAAAAGCGTTTTGGTTACAGTCGTGATTTTTAAGGAATATTATTGTATTTTAAAAGTTGACACTTTGAAACTTTTTCTCATAGAATCACCAATGTTATCCTATGGAAGGAAATTCACTTAGCAGGTAAAAACTGTTATCGTTACTTTTTCTTACTCAGTGTTGGATCCTGGATCCAGCACTGGTGCATCTCCTGTAAACAGTTGAAAGAATGCGTTTAAGTCATACAGGCGATTTTTAAGGAATATTTGTAGTTTGTGAAAATCAACACTTTGAAACTTTTTGCTGAAAACCAGTCAATGTTAGCCTATGAAGGAAATTCAAGTTACCGGTAAGTACGGTTAAAATTACTTTTGAGGATCAGTACTGGGCTGAAACATGCAGCACTGAGGTCTCTCCTGATAACAGGTGAGTAAATCAGAATTCGTATTTCGGCTGATTTTAGAGGAATATTTTAAAGTTCCAAAACTCCACACTTAGAAGAATTTCCAAGTGAAACCAGTCAATGTTAGCCTATGGAAGGAAATTCAAGTTACTGGTAAGTACGGTTAAAATTACTTTTCAGGACCAGTACTGGGCTGAAAGATGCAGCACTGAGGTCTCTCCTGATAACAGGTGAGTAAATCAGAATTCGGATTTCGGCTGATTTTAGAGGAATATTTGTATGTTTCAAAAATCAACACTTAGAAGAATTTCCAAGTGAAACCAGTCAATGTTAGCCTATGAAGGAAATTCAAGTTACCGGTAAGTACGGTTAAAATTACTTTTCAGGATCAGTACTGGGCTGAAAGATGCAGCACTGAGGTCTCTCCTGATAACAGGTGAGTAAATCGGAATTCGTATTTCGGCTGATTTTAGAGGAATATTTTAAAGTTACAAAACTCCACACTTAGAAGAATTTCCAAGTGAAACCAGTCAATGTTAGCCTATGAAGGAAATTCAAGTTACCGGTAAGTACGGTTAAAATTACTTTTCAGGACCAGTACTGGGCTGAAAGATACAGCACTGAGGTCTCTCCTTATAACAGGTGAGTACATTGGAATTCCTATTTCGGCTGATTTTAGAGGAATATTTGCACAATGGTGAAGGGAGGGGGCGGGGCCTGAGGTGACATCTTTGCAAACGCGCCCCGTGGCGCATTTTAAGTTGGGGGATTAAGTTCCCTTGAATCCTGAGGGTCCCTAGGGGCCAACTAGACCACCAGGAACCTCCAATATGCGCCAGGGGGCTGCGTTGCAGAGACATGTAGAGAGGCCACACCCCTTTTTACACCTCTCTGCAACGCAGCTCTGTGGCGCTTTCTGGATGTACCTGTTGGGCTAGTTGGCCCCCAGGGACCCTCAGGATTGAAGGGATTTAATTCCCCATCTTAAACGCGCCACGGGGCCTGTTTGCACACATGTCACCTCAAGCCCCGCCCCTCCCTTCACCACTGTGCAAATGCGCCCCGTGGCGCGTTTTAAGTTGGGGGATTAAGTCCCCTTGAATCCTGAGGGTCCCCGGAGTCCAACTAGCCCACCATATACCTCCAAAGCGCCATAGAGCTGCGTTGCAGAGAGGTGTAAAAGGGGCGTGGCCTCTGTACACCTCTCTGCAAGGCAGCCCCTGGCGCATACTGGAGGTTCCTGGTGGGCTAGTTGGCCCCCAGGGACCCCCAGTATTCAAGGGGAATCGTTCCCCCTCTGCAAACGCGCCAGGGGCGCGTTTGCAGAGTGGTGAAGGAAGGGGCGGGGCCTGCGGGCCCGATCGTTTATTTTTAATTTTTTTAAATTTTTTTTGGGGAGGGGGCCGCGTGGCCCTCCTCCCGAGCCACTACTTGCCCGGGGACCCCATCCCCGGGGCTGGCCCTCTCGTTGGGGACTGTGGGGGTCCCCAATCCCCCACAGTCCCGCCGGCTCCCCGTGTCCTACGGGAGCCGGCATTGCTTTACACATGGGGAGCTGCTAAGATGCAGCTCCCCATGTGGAAAGCAATCGGCTTTGGATATTGGAAGAGAGAGCAGGTTTCCTGCTCTCTCTTCCAATATCCAAAGCAAGTTTGCAATGACAGGACGGGAGCCGCGAGGCTCCCGTCCTGTCATTGCAAACAGCAGTGTCCCGGGGGTAGGCACCCCGGGACACTGCAGGAGCCGGCCCTGGGGGTGGTGGTCCCCAGGGCCATCAAGGGCTCCAGGAGGGGGCCGCGCGGCCCCCTCCCATTCAGTGCACAGCCCCGGGAGGTGGTGGTCCCCGGGGCTCTGGGGGTCCAAAACGGACCCCCATTGTAATTCTTCTTAGTGCCCCGGGAGGTGGTGGTCCCCGGGCGTGTGGGGGCTGGAGCCCCCCACACAGGTTTTTAATAAAAAAAAAGAAGCCCCGGGGAGGTGGTGGTCCTCGGGGCTGCGGGAGGGCTCAGAGCCCTCCCGCACCATTGTACATAAAGCCCCGGGGGGTGGTGGTCCCCGGGGCTTGGAGGCCCTCAGAGGCCCCCACACATAAAATTAACCCCTCCCCCAGCATGCCCCCGGGACTTGGGCCACCCGGGGCCAATTAACATCGAAGCGCGGCAGGATTCGCGCACCCTGAGCGCATCCTGCCGATTTTTAAAAAAAATAATATTTTTTTTTGCCCAGGGGTCCTTGTGGGACCCCTGAGCAAACCTAGGGGGTCAGGGTGTTTCTACCCTCCCCTTTGTGCGCTTTGCGCACTTGTTTCTGTCCCTCGGTTCTACCGAGGGACAAAATGGCTGCCAACATTTCCTGAATCGGAATGTTGACAGCCAGCTGACAGCCAATTAACATGCAGCTCGTGATCGGGAGGGTGCGCGAATCCTCCGTGCCCATAGATATATATGTACTTTTACTTTTTGATTTTCTCAGCAACTACTGAACGGATTTACACCATTTAACAAAAAGGGTTCTTTCTGAACCAAGAACTACCTCTTTGCCAAATTTGGTGTAATTCCGTTCAGCAGTTCGGGCTGTAGCCGTGTCTAAAGTTTCCTATGGGAAAATGCATGGGGAAAACGCGTTTTGGGACCCCCCTTGACGTATCACCCCGAGACTTTCAGGGTAGGAGCGGACCGGAGCGCCCCACGAAGTTTGAAAATTTCGCGAAGATACGTCAACCGGCAAGAGAGTTTTTCAAATAGAATGTCGCGGATTTCCTATGGATAATAGGTTGTAACTATAACTATCTACTGGCGACCGCCAGTAGATAATATATGTATATATATATATATGTATGTGTGTGTATATTATCTACTGGCGGTCGCCAGTAGATAGTTATAGTTAGGACCTATTTTCCATAGGAAATTCACAACATTCTATTTCCAATAACTTTGGCACCGGTTGACGAATCGTCGCGAAAGTTTCAAAACTTATGGCCCGCTCCGGTCCGCTCCTATCCTGAAAGTTTCGGGGTGATTCGGCAAGTGGGGGCCGAGAAAAAAGGGGGGTCCCAAAACATGTTTTCCCCATGCAATTTTCCATAGGAAAATTTAGACACGGCTACAGCCCGAACTGCTGAACGGAATTACACCAAATTTGGCAAAGAGGTAGTTCTTGGTTCAGAAAGAACCCTTTTGTTAAATGGTGTAAATCCGTTCAGTAGTTGCTGAGAAAATCAAAAGTAAAATCACATATATATCTGGGCGGAGCCTAACCACACATGTCATCGTGAGATCTGATTGGCTGTCAGCACTTCAAGCCTGGAATTGCTGGCAGCCATCTTGGGACCAATATAAATGATAGTACCCCATTGAAATGCATTGTAGTGAATCAAAGATTTTGAGGGTTACCAAAAGGAGAACTATAAAGGGTGATAACAGACTTTAGTTACATTAGAATTCATTTGTTGATGGTACCATACTAATTTCAGGAATTGTGATGTGTTCTAAGGTGATTTTACCCTGTGAAAAACCTTCTGCTGGGATATCATGAATCATGTTTGAGAGAAAACTATTTTCACATGCTTGTCCCATAGAGTTTTGGAAGGTGCTCCAGAAGCTAAAATGAGAGCATATTTTCTGTAAATTCACATTATCTTTCTCAGTCATGTGAGAATGAAGTCTGACATTCTCAGTAAAACATGTACATCCAACAAGGGCAGAGACTGTCAGTTGATTCCTTTGTGTTCTACTGCAGCTTCCCAGAGTGTTCCAAAGAACAACTAGAGTGCTAACAGCCTTACTTATGACAAAAGTATGGCACACCTGAAGCCATCTTGATTGGAATAAACTGGTAACACTTAAAACATTTAATTTAAAAAGGAACAAAATGGTGGGGTTCATTTTGTCATAGAAATTATGGTTAGTGCTATAGAAAGAAACATTAGGACATGTTTCAAGTGTGATCTCAAATATCTTCCTGTTATATTTCAACAGGAGCAGCCTGTCAGTTGATGCCTTTGTGTTCTACTGCAGCTCCCCAGAGTGTTCTAAAGAACAACTAGAGTGCTAACAGCCTTACTTATGACAAAAGTATGGCACACCTGAAGCCATCTTGATTGGAATAAACTGGTAACACTTAAAACATTTAATTTAAAAAGGAACAAAATGATGGGGTTCATTTTGTCATAGAAATTATGGGTAGTGCTGTAGAAAGAAAAATTAGGAAATGTTTCAAGTGTGATCTCAAATATCTTCCTGTTATATTTCAACAGGAGCAGCCTGCCAGTTGATGCCTTTGTGTTCTACTGCAGCTTCCCAGAGTGTTCTAAAGAACAACTAGAGCGCTAACAGCCTTACTTATGACAAAAGTATGGCACACCTGAAGCCATCTTGATTGGAATAAACCGTTAATACTTAAAACATTTAATTTAAAAAGGAACAAAATGAGGGGTTCTTTTTGAAATAGAATTTATGGTTAGTGCTGCAGAAAGAAAAATGAGGGCATGTTTTAAGTGAGATCTCAAATCCTCTTCTATTTCATTAGAAAATTCTGACATGCAGACTGAAACAATCACTTTCAATACCAGCAGCAGACTTCCAGTTAACTCCCTGGTGAGCAGTAGCTTTACTACAGTGATCTAATGAGCAACTAGAGTGCTAACATTCTGAATTTATGGCAAATGTGAAACACATCTGAATGCCTTCTTGATGGAATCAAAGTAAAAACTGAAAGCATTTCCTACTGAGGAGACTGCAGTAAATGAGGAAATTAGGAAACTTCATAACAAAGAAGTCTTCCAAGATGGCCACCAGAGAAAAAAGAGCCCAAATGTAGCACAAATATTACCCAGATGTAGCCCACATATAGCCCAATGACAAAAGTGTGCAAAACACTTTTTATTTTTAGTTTTTTTGCAGTTTTATGTAGTGCAGACTGGTCAGGTATTGGAGCGTTGCATCTTAAAACATGATCCCCTACACTACAAAAACACCACTGCACTACCCTAAACCCTAAAACACTACCCCCAGCACGACCCCCTACACTACACAAGCACCACTGCACTATCCTAAACCCTAAAACACTACCCCCAGCATGACCCCCTACACTACACAAACACCACTGCACTACCCTAAACCCTAAAACACTACCCCCAGCACGACCCCCTACACTACCCAAACACCACTGCACTAACCTAAATCCTAAAACACTACCCCCAGCACGACCCCCTACACTACCCAAACACCACTGCCCTACCCTAAAACATGACCCCCTACACTACACAAACACCACTGCACTACCCTAAACCCTAAAACACTACCCCCAGCACGACCACCTACACTACACAAACACCACTGCACTACCCTAAACCCTAAAACACTACCCCCAGCACGATCCCCTACACTACCCAAACACCACTGCACTAACCTAAATCCTAAAACAATACCCCAGCACGACCCCCTACACTACCCAAACACCACTGCACTACCCTAAAACATGACCCCCTACACTACACAAACACCACTGCACTACCCTAAACCCTAAAACACTACCCCCAGCACGACCCCTACACTACACAAGCACCACTGCACTACCCTAAACCCTAAAACACTACCCCCAGCACGACCCCCTACACTGCCCGAACACCACTGCACTGCCCTAAACCTTGAAACACCAGCCCCTGCACGACCCCTACACTGTTCGAACACCACTGCACTGCCCTAAACCCTGAAACACCACCCCCAGCACGACCCCCTACACTGCCCGAACACCACTGCACTGCCCTAAACCCTGAAACACCACCCCCTTCACGACCCCTACACTGCCCGAACACCACTCCACTGCCCTAAACCCTGAAACATCACCCCCAGCAAGACCCCTACACTGCCCGAACACCACTGCACTGCCCTAAACCCTGTAACACCACCCCCAGCACGACCCCCTAAACTGCCCGAACACCACTGCTCTGCCCAAAACCCTGAAACACCAGCCCCAGCACGACTCCCTACACTGCCCGAACACCACTGCACTGCCCTAAACCCTGAAACACCAGCCCCAGCACGACCCCCTACACTGCCCGAACACCACTGCACTGAACCCTGTAACACCACCCCCAGCACGGCCCCCTAAACTGCCCGAACACCACTGCTCTGCCCAAAACCCTGAAACACCAGCCCCAGCACGACCCCCTACACTGCCCGAACACCACTGCACTGCCCTAAACCCTGAAACACCAGCCCCAGCACGACCCCCTACACTGCCCTTACACCACTGCACTACCCTAAACCCAGAAACACCACCCCCAGCACGACCCCCTACACTGCCCGAGCACCACTGCACTGCCCTAAACCCTGAAACACCAGCCCCAGCACGACCCCCTACACTGCCCGAACACCACTGCACTGCCCTAAACCCTGAAACACCAGCCCCAGCACGACCACCTACACTGCACGAACACCACTGCACTGCCCTAAACCCTGAAACACCAGCCCCAGCACGACCCCCTACACTGCCCGAACACCACTGCACTGCCCTAAACCGTGAAACACCAGCCCCAGCACGACCCCCTACACTGCCCGAACACCACTGCACTGCCCTAAACCCTGAAACACCAGCCCCAGCACAACCCCCTACACTGCCCGAACACCACTGCACTGCCCTAAACCCTGAAACACCACCCCGTGCACGACCCCCTACACTGCCCGAATACCACTGCACTGCCCTAAACCCTGAAACACCACCCCCAGCACGACACCCTACACTGCCCGAACACCACTGCACTGCCCTAAACCCTGAAACACCACCCCCTGCACGACCCCCTACACTGCCCGAACACTACTGCACTGCCCTAAACCCTGAAACACCATCCCCAGCACGACCCCCTACACTGCACGAACACCACTGCACTGCCCTAAACCCTGAAACACTACCCCCAGCAAGACCCCCTACACTGCCCGAACACCACTGCACTGCCCTAAACCCTGAAACATCACCCCCAGCAAGACCCCCTACACTGCCCGAACACCATTGCCCTAAACCCTGAAACACCACCCCCAGCAAGACCCCCTACACTGCCCGAACACCACTGCACTGCCCTAAACTCTGAAATACCAGCCCCAGCACGACCCCCTACATTGCCCGAACACCACTGCACTGCCCTAAACCCTGAAACACCACCCCTTGCACGACCCACTACACTGCCCGAACACCACTACACTGCCCTAAACCCTGAAACACCACCCCCAGCACGACCCCTACACTGCCCGAACACCACTGCACTGCCCTAAACCCTGAAACACCACCCCTGCACAACCCCCTACACTGCCCGAACACTACTGCACTGCCCTAAACCCTGAAACACCACCCCCAGCATGACCCCCTACACTGCACGAACACCACTGCCCTAAACCCTGAAACACCACCCCCAGCAAGACCCCCTACACTGCCTGAACACCACTGCACTGCCCTAAACCCTGAAACACCACCTCCAGCACAACCCACTACACTGCCTGAACACCATTGCTCTGCCCTAAACCCTGAAACACTGCCCCCAGCACGACACCCTACACTGCCCGAACACCACTGCACTGCCCTAAACACTGAAACACCACCTTCAGCACAACCCCCTACACTGCCCGAACACCACTGTACTGCCCTAAACCCTGAAACACCACCCCCAGCACGACACCCTACACTGCCCGAACACCACTGCACTGCCCTAAACCCTGAAACACCACCCCCAGCACGACCCCTACACTGCCCGAACACCACTGCACTGCCCTAAACCCTGAAACACCCCCCTGCACGACCCCCTACACTGCCCGAACACCACTGCACTGCCCAAAACCCTGAAACACCAGCCCCAGCACGACCCCTATACTGCCCGAACACCACTGCACTGCCCTAAACCCTGAAACACCAGCCCCAGCACAACCCCCTACACTGCCCGAACACCACTGCACTGCCCTAAACCCTGTGACACCACCCCCAGCACGACCCCCTAAACTGCCCGAACACCACTGCTCTGCCCAAAACCCTGAAACACCAGCCCCAGCATGACCCCCTACACTGCCCGAACACCACTGCACTGCCCTAAACCCTGAAACACCAGCCCCAGCACGACCCCCTACACTGCCCGAACACCACTGCACTGAACCCTGTAACACCACCCCCAGCACGACCCCCTAAACTGCCCGAACACCACTGCTCTGCCCAAAACCCTGAAACACCAGCCCCAGCACGACCCCCTACACTGCCCGAACACCTCTGCACTGCCCTAAACCCTGAAACACCAGCCCCAGCACGACCCCCTACACTGCCCGAACACCACTGCACTACCCTAAACCCGGAAACACCACCCCCAGCACGACCCCCTACACTGCCCGAGCACCACTGCACTGCCCTAAACCCTGAAACACCAGCCCCAGCACGACCCCTACACTGCCCGAACACCACTGCACTGCCCTAAACCCTGAAACACCAGCCCCAGCACGACCACCTACACTGCCTGAACACCACTGCACTGCCCTAAACCCTGAAACACCAGCCCCAGCACGACCCCCTACACTGCCCGAACACCACTGCACTGCCCTAAACCGTGAAACACCAGCCCCAGCACGACCCCCTACACTGCCCGAACACCACTGCACTGCCCTAAACCCTGAAACACCAGCCCCAGCACAACCCCCTACACTGCCCGAACACCACTGCACTGCCCTAAACCCTGAAACACCACCCCGTGCACGACCCCCTACACTGCCCGAACACCACTGCACTACCCTAAACCCTGAAACACCACCCCCAGCACGACACCCTACACTGCCCGAACACCACTGCACTGCCCTAAACCCTAAAACACCACCCCCTGCACGACCCCCTACACTGCCCGAACACTACTGCACTGCCCTAAACCCTGAAACACCATCCCCAGCACGACCCCCTACACTGCACGAACACCACTGCACTGCCCTAAACCCTGAAACACTACCCCCAGCAAGACCCCCTACACTGCCCGAACACCACTGCACTGCCCTAAACCCTGAAACATCACCCCCAGCAAGACCCCTACACTGCCCGAACACCACTGCCCTAAACCCTGAAACACCACCCCCAGCAAGACCCCCTACACTGCCAAAACACCACTTCACTGCCCTAAACCCTGAAACACCAGCCCCAGCACGACCCCCTACATTGCCCGAACACCACTGCACTGCCCTAAACCCTGAAACACCACCCCCTGCACGACCCACTACACTGCCCGAACACCACTACACTGCCCTAAACCCTAAAACACCACCCCCAGCACGACCCCCTACACTGCCCGAACACCACTGCACTGCCCTAAACCCTGAAACACCACCCCTGCACAACCCCCTACACTGCCCGAACACTACTGCACTGCCCTAAACCCTGAAACTCCACCCCCAGCATGACCCCCTACACTGCACGAACACCACTGCCCTAAACCCTGAACACCACCCCCAGCAAGACCCCCTACACTGCCTGAACACCACTGCACTGCCCTAAACCCTGAAACACCACCTCCAGCACAACCCACTACACTGCCTGAACACCATTGCTCTGCCCTAAACCCTGAAACACTGCCCCCAGCACGACACCCTACACTGCCCGAACACCACTGCACTGCCCTAAACACTGAAACACCACCTTCAGCACAACCCCCTACACTGCCCGAACACCACTGTACTGCCCTAAACCCTGAAACACCACCCCCAGCACGACACCCTACACTGCCCGAACACCACTGCACTGTCCTAAACCCTGAAACACCACCCCCAGCACGACCCTTACACTGCCCGAACACCACTGCACTGCCCTAAACCCTGAAACACCCCCCCTGCACGACCCCCTACACTGCCCAAACACCACTGCACTGCCCAAAACCCTGAAACACCAGCCCCAGCACGACCCCCTACACTGCCCGAACACCACTGCACTGCCCTAAACCCTGAAACACCAGCCCCAGCACGACCCCCTACACTGCCCGAAAACCACTGCACTGCCCTAAACCCTGTAACACCACCCCCAGCACGACCCCCTAAACTGCCCGAACACCACTGCTCTGCCCAAAACCCTGAAACACCAGCCCCAGCACGACCCCCTACACTGCCCGAACACCACTGCACTGCCCTAAACCCTGAAACACCAGCCCCAGCACGACCCCCTACACTGCCCGAACACCACTGCACTACCCTAAACCCAGAAACACCACCCCCAGCACGACCCCTACACTGCCCGAGCACCACTGCACTGCCCTAAACCCTGAAACACCAGCCCCAGCACGTCCCCCTACACTGCCCGAACACCACTGCACTGCCCTAAACCCTGAAACACCAGCCCCAGCACGACCACCTACACTGCACGAACACCACTGCACTGCCCTAAACCCTGAAACACCAGCCCCAGCACGACCCCCTACACTGCCCGAACACCACTTCACTGCCCTAAACCGTGAAACACCAGCCCCAGCACGACCCCCTACACTGCCCGAACACCACTGCACTGCCCTAAACCCTGAAACACCAGCCCCAGCACAACCCCCTACACTGCCCGAACACCACTGCACTGCCCTAAACCCTGAAACACCACCCCCAGCACGACACCCTACACTGCCTGAACACCACTGCACTGCCCTAAACCCTGAAACACCACCCCCTGCACGACCCCTACACTGCCTGAACACTACTGCACTGCCCTAAACCCTGAAACACCATCCCCAGCACGACCCCTACACTGCACGAACACCACTGCACTGCCCTAAACCCTGAAACACCACCCCCTGCATGACCCCTACACTGCTCGAACACCACTGCACTGCCCGAAACCCTGAAACATCACCCCCAGCAAGACCCCTACACTGCCCGAACACCACTGCCCTAAACCCTGAAACACCACCCCCAGCAAGACCCCTACACTGCCCGAACACCACTGCACTGCCCTAAACCCTGAAACACCAGCCCCAGCACGACCCCCTACATTGCCCGAACACCACTGCACTGCCCTAAACCCTGAAACACCACCCCCAGCACGACCCACTACACTGCCCGAACACCACTACACTGCCCTAAACCCTGAAACACCACCCCCAGCACGACCCCCTACACTGCCCGAACACCACTGCACTGCCCTAAACCCTGAAACACCACCCCCTGCACTACCCCCTACACTGCCTGAACACTACTGCACTGCCCTAAACCCTGAAACACCACCCCCAGCATGACCCCCTACACTGCACGAACACCACGGCCCTAAACCCTGAAACACCACCCCCAGCAAGACCCCCTACACTGCCCGAACACCACTGCACTGCCCTAAACCCTGAAACACCACCTCCAGCACAACCCACTACACTGCCTGAACACCATTGCTCTGCCCTAAACCCTGAAACACCACCCCCAGCACGACACCCTACACTGCCCGAACACCACTGCACTGCCCTAAACCCTGAAACACCACCCCCAGCACGACCCCTACACTGCCCGAACACCACTGCACTGCCCTAAACCCTGAAACACCCCCCTGCATGACCCCCTACACTGCCCGAACACCACTGCACTGCCCTAAACCCTAAAACACTACCCCCAGCATGACCCCCTACACTGCCCGAACACCACTGCACTGCCCTAAACCCTGACTCACCACCCCCTGCACGACCCCCTACACTGCCCGAACACCACTGCACTGCCCTAAACCCTGAAACACCACCCCCAGCACAACCCCCTACACTGCTCGAACACCACTGCACTGCCCTAAACCCTGAAACACCAGCCCCTGCACGACCCCCTACACTGCCCGAACACCACTGCACTGCCCTAAACCCTGAAACACCACCCCCAGCACGACCCCCTACACTGCCTGAATACCACTGCCCTAAACCCTGAAACACCAGCCCCAGCAAGACCCCCTACACTGCCCGAACACCACTGCACTGCCCTAAACCCTGAAACACCACCTCCAGCACAACCCCCTACACTGCCTGAACACCATTGCTCTGCCCTAAACCCTGAAACACTGCCCCCAGCAAGACCCCTACACTGCCCGAACACCACTGCACTGCCCTATACCCTGAAACATCACCCCCAGCAAGACCCCCTACACTGCCCGAACACCACTGCCCTAAACCCTGAAACACCAGCCCCAGCACGACCCCCTACACTGCCCGAACACCACTGCACTACCCTAAACCCAGAAACACCACCTCCAGCACAACCCCCTACACTGCCTGAACACCATTGCTCTGCCCTAAACCCTGAAACACTGCCCCCAGCAAGACCCCCTACACTGCCCGAACACCACTGCTCTGCCCAAAACACTGAAACACCAGCCCCAGCATGACCCCCTACACTGCCCGAACACCACTGAACTGCCCTAAACCCTGAAACACCAGCCCCAGCACGACCCCCTACACTGCCCGAACACCACTGAACTGCCCTAAACCCTGAAACACCAGCCCCAGCACGACCCCCTACACTGCCCGAACACCACTGCACTACCCTAAACTCAGAAACACCACCCCCAGCACGACCCCCTACACTGCCCGAGCACCACTGCACTGCCCTAAACCCTGAAACACCAGCCCCAGCACACCCCCTACACTGCCCGAACACCACTGCACTGCCCTAAACCCTGAAACACCACCCCGTGCACGACCCCCTACACTCCCCGAACACCACTGCACTGCCCTAAACCCTGAAACACCACCCCCAGCACGACACCCTACACTGCCCGAACACCACTGCACTGCCCTAAACCCTGAAACACCAGCCCCTGCACGACCCCCTACACTGCCCGAACACTACTACACTGCCCTAAACCCTGAAACACCATCCCCAGCACGACCCCCTACACTGCACGAACACCACTGCACTGCCCTAAACCTTGAAACACTACCCCCAGCAAGACCCCCTACACTGCCCGAACACCACTGCACTGCCCGAAACCCTGAAACATCACCCCCAGCAAGACCCCCTACACTGCCCGAACACCACTGCCCTAAACCCTGAAACACCACCCCCAGCAAGACCCCCTACACTGCCCGAACACCACTGCACTGCCCTAAACCCTGAAACACCAGCCCCAGCACGACCCCCTACATTGCCCGAACACCACTGCACTGCCCTAAACCCTGAAACACCACCCCCTGCACGACCCACTACACTGCCCGAACACCACTACACTGCCCTAAACCCTGAAACACCACCCCCAGCACGACCCCCTACACTGCCCGAACACCACTGCACTGCCCTAAACCCTGAAACACCACCCCCTGCACTACCCCCTACACTGCCCGAACACTACTGCACTGCCCTAAACCCTGAAACACCACCCCCAGCATGACCCCCTACACTGCACGAACACCACTGCCCCTAAACCCTGAAACACCACCCCCAGCAAGACCCCCTACACTGCCCGAACACCACTGCACTGCCCTAAACCCTGAAACACCACCTCCAGCACAACCCACTACACTGCCTGAACACCATTGCTCTGCCCTAAACCCTGAAACACCACCCCCAGCACGACACCCTACACTGCCCGAACACCACTGCACTGCCCTAAACCCTGAAACACCACCCCCAGCACGACCCCTACACTGCCCGAACACCACTGCACTGCCCTAAACCCTGAAACACCGCCCCCTGCATGACCCCCTACACTGCCCGAACACCACTGCACTGCCCTAAACCCTAAAACACTACCCCCAGCATGACCCCCTACACTGCCCGAACACCAATGCACTGCCCTAAACCCTGACTCACCACCCCCTGCACGACCCCTACACTGCCCGAACACCACTGCACTGCCCTAAACCCTGAAACACCACCCCCAGCACAACCCCCTACACTGCTCGAACACCACTGCACTGCCCTAAACCCTGAAACACCAGCCCCTGCACGACCCCCTACACTGCCCGAACACCACTGCACTGCCCTAAACCCTGAAACACCACCCCCAGCACGACCCCCTACACTGCCTGAATACCACTGCCCTAAACCCTGAAACACCAGCCCCAGCAAGACCCCCTACACTGCCCGAACACCACTGCACTGCCCTAAACCCTGAAACACCACCTCCAGCACAACCCCCTACACTGCCTGAACACCATTGCTCTGCCCTAAACCCTGAAACACTGCCCCCAGCAAGACCCCCTACACTGCCCGAACACCACTGCACTGCCCTAAACCCTGAAACATCACCCCCAGCAAGACCCCCTACACTGCCCGAACACCACTGCCCTAAACCCTGAAACACCAGCCCCAGCACGACCCCCTACACTGCCCGAACACCACTGCACTACCCTAAACCCAGAAACACCACCTCCAGCACAACCCCCTACACTGCCTGAACACCATTTCTCTGCCCTAAACCCTGAAACACTGCCTCCAGCAAGACCCCCTACACTGCCCGAACACCACTGCTCTGCCCAAAACACTGAAACACCAGCCCCAGCATGACCCCCTACACTGCCCGAACACCACTGAACTGCCCTAAACCCTGAAACACCAGCCCCAGCACGACCCCCTACACTGCCCGAACACCACTGCACTACCCTAAACTCAGAAACACCACCCCCAGCACGACCCCCTACACTGCCCGAGCACCACTGCACTGCCCTAAACCCTGAAACACCAGCCCCAGCATGACCCCCTACACTGCCTGAACACTACTGCACTGCCCTAAACCATGAAACACCATCCCCATGCACGACCCCCTACACTGCACGAACACCACTGCACTGCCCTAAACCCTGAAAAACTACCCCCAGCAAGACCCCCTACACTGCCCGAACACCACTGCACTGCCCTAAACCCTGAAACATCACCCCCAGCAAGACCCCTACACTACCCGAACACCACTGCACTGCCCTAAACCCTAAAACACTCCCCCCAGCATGACCCCCTACACTACCCAAACACCACTGCACTGCCCTAAACCCTGAAACACTACCCCCCGCATGACCCCCTACACTACCCGAACACCACTGCCCTAAACCCTGAAACACCACCCCCAGCAAGACCCCCTACACTGCCCGAATGCCACTGCACTGCCCTAAACCCTGAAACACCACCCCCAGCACGACCCCCTACACTGCCCGAACACCACTGCACTACCCTAAACCCTAAAACACGACCTCCTACACTACACAAACACCACTGCACTACCCTAAACCCTAAAACACTACCCCCAGCACGACCCCCTACACTACACAAACACCACTGCACTACCCTAAACCCTAAAACACTACCCCTACACTACACAAACACCACTGCACTACCCTAAACCCTAAAAAACTACCCCCAGCACAAACCCCTACACTACCCAAACACCACTGCACTACCCTAAACCCTAAAACAATACCCCCAGCAGTACCCCCTACACTACCCAAACACCACTGCACTACCCTAAACCCTAAAACACTACCCCCAGCAGTACCCCCTACACTACCCAAACACCATTGCACAACCCTAAACCCTAAAACACTACCCCCAGCAGTACCCCCTACACTACCCAAACACCACTGCACTACCCTAAACCACTACCCCCAGCACGACCCCCTACACTACCCAAATACCACTGCACTACCCTAAACCCTAAAACACTCCCCCAGCACTACTCCCTACACTATCCAAACACCACTGCACTACCCTAACCCCTAAATCTACCCCCAGCATGACCCCCTACACTACCCAAACACCACTGCACTACCCTAAACCCTAAAACACTCCCCCAGCACTACTCCCTACACTATCCAAACACCACTGCAATACCCTAAACCCTAAATCTACCCCCAGCATGACCCCCTACACTACACAAACACTACTGCACTACCCTAAACCCTAAAACACTACCCCCAGCACGACCCCCTTCACTACCTAAACACAACTGCACAATTTGTTACAGGCGTTGCAACGCAGGCCTGTGGTGCTTACTGGAAGTACCTGGTGGGCTAGTTGGGCCCCAGGGACCCTCAGGATTCAAGGTGACCTAATCCCCCAACTTAAAACGTGCCACGGGCGCGTTTGCACAGTGGTGAAGGGAGGGGCGGGCCTCAGGTGACATGTGCGCAAACACGCCCTGTGGTGCGTTTTAAGTTGGGGAATTAATTCCCCTTGAATCCTGAGGGACCCTGGGGGCCAACTAGCCCACCAGGTACCTTCAGTAAGCACAACAGAGTTGCGTTGCAGAGAGGTGAAAAAGGTGCGTGGCCTCGGAACGCCTCTCTGCAACTCAGCTCTGTGGTCCTAACTGTAGGTACCTGGGGGCTAGTTGGGCCCCAGGGACCCTCAGGATTCAAGGGGACTTAATCCCGCAACTCAAACGCGCCACGGGGCGCGTTTGCACACATGTCACCTCAGGCCCCCTCCCTTCACCACTGTGCAAACGCGCCCTGTAGCGCGTTTTAAGAGGTAGTTTTAATCCCCTGCCCTATTATGTACTAGGGACTTACAGAGGAGGTCATGCTAATCACAGGGGTACCCCAACGCATAGTGTTCCCTAGTGTATGTAGGTGTTTTCACTGTATTCTAAGTGTCTTTTAGCATAGCACTGACTCTGGTTAGTCAGAGTCAGTTACCACCAGTACCCGTCTGAAAAAGTTGTGGGCACAGGATGATTTTGCAACAAGGCCTCTTTCTGCTCCTCTGTTGGTTCTTTCTGCACATCTTTTGCTTCTTCCTGCACTTTTCTTCGTCTTTGTGGACTTCTGTTGCTTCTTTCTGCATTTCTTTTGCTTCTTTCTGTGCGGTTTTTCTTCTTTCTTCATATGTCCTACCTCTGTAGGCATAGTTAGAAATTAGCATTTAAAAAACCTTTGAAATTCACTGAAAAAACCATAGGTTTCAGACACGTTATAGTTAGAAATTAGCATTTAAAAAACCTTTGAAATTCACTGAAAAAACCATAGGTTTTAGGGACAGTTATAGTTAGTTGGACATTTCACTCGTACAAAACCATAGAAATTCCCCCGTTATAGTTAGTTTAGCTAACTATAACTTCGCGCCCCGCAATGCACTGCTGATGACGTCACATATTACATCACTCATGACATGGTCAGTGACATCACTGATGACATCTCAAATGACATCACTGATGACATCATCCATGTGATAATTTCATGCATCTTCTCACACCCTAATATAACTTTTGATACACCCACTCTAAATTACAGACTGCCATTCTCAAAACCATACACACTCCAATACCAATAACTACATACCCACTCACTGATTCTTAGGTCTACACACACACATCTACTCACTCACCCATAGAGTCACTCATACTTACAGTCACTCAGTACAGGACTATCATATGCACTCATACACCTATATAAACACTCACACACCGCCACTCATCCATAGAGGTACTCACACACCTAGTCAGTCATGCAAAAAATTAATCACACACCCATTTACTCACCTATACAGTTATACACACACCAGCTCACTTACTCATACAAATACTAGCACATTCTTACGCTCTTATAAAATAACTGATACAAGCACACACGCATCCATACAGCCACTCTCACAATCACACACTCTCACTTATAGCCATTTAAATACTCTAACACACATATATACTGCCTTTTACATATGTAGTTACTCGCACATGTACCACTGAGATATACATTCACTCACTAACACACCCATACACACACTCACCCACCCAAGCAGTCCATCACAGATGCACTCTTGAAATCAGGCACCCAGTGAATCACCCACTCACACATCTATGTACAGAGTCAGACACACCTCACCCACACAAACACTCAGGCAGCCATACAGATACCCAGAGAACCAATCAATAACCCATATAGACACTCATGTAGCTATTCGCAAATCCATGCATCCACTTACACACCAACAAACAGACGGATACAGACATTCACACAGTTTAGTCACTAACCCATGCATTCAGTAAGATACGTTTAATCACTCACTTGTAGAGTCAGTCACGCACGTACTAAATCATCCATTCAGACACTTATACACCCACTCATTCTTCAATACGCCTTTCCCTATATATATTAAACATATTTAAACTTTACAGAAACACACAGTCACTGGATGATGTCATGAGTGATGTCATTTGAGATGTCATCAGTGATGTCATCAGTGATGTCACTGACCATGTCATGAGTGATGTAATATGTGACGTCATCAGCAGTGCATTGCGGGCGCGAGTTATAGTTAGCTGAACTAACTATAAAGGGGAATTTCTATGGTTTTGTACGAGTGAAATGTCCAACTAACTATAACTGCCCCTAAAACCTATGGTTTTTTCAGTGAATTTCAAAGGTTTTTTAAATGTTAATTTCTAACTATAACGTGTCTGAAACCTATGGTTTTTTCAGTGAATATATATATATATGTGTGTATATCAGGGTAGTTATAGTTAGAACCACGTTTCAATAGGAAAAGCATTTTTTGTTTCCCTAATAACTTTGGTGTTGTTTAATGAAACTTCACGAAATGTTGTTTTAAAAATAGCCTTCCACCTCAGCTCCTTTCTGGAAAGTTCGGGGTGATGTGGCAGGAGCCATCTTAGGACTCAGCGACATAAAACATTGCATTGTGTGAAATATACATTTGATTATAGTTATTGGTGATGTTTGAACAAAGATGATAGATCTGCTTTATATATGTTGATTTGCTCACCCCTTGATAAAGCTAATCTGCCTACTTATTTTTTGGTGTTGTGACCCTTAGACAAAGTCATCCTTACTTGAAATAACACCTCATATTGTAACATCACATAGTCAGTCTTTGGAGGTTGGGTGCAGGATCACCATTTATAGTTACCTCAAGTTATCTCAAGTAACTATAACTTGCGCCGTCGCCATGGACTGACAATTACCTCCAAAATTATATCACTTGTGTTACATCACATGTTCTGTGACACCGTTGATAACATCACTGCAACATCTGAAATTTCATCATTGAGTCATCTTCGACAGAGGTGGGTTGTCACTTCAAATCGTCGTGACTTCTGGTGTGATAGTCCTAGAGAGATGCCTCTCCAAATTATAATCAGATATCTGGGTTTTTCTAGTGTCTTATCACTGATTTTATCTCGTATTTATTAAACAAAACAGTAGTTGAAGACACTAAAACTTCAACAACACTAAACAAATACTGTGATAAATGCTTCATCCCTATTTATATGGGATGGGTAGAACTTAGCTCAGCATTGAAAATGGTGCATCTGCTTACTGCACTGGATTGGAAGACAGATGGTCACTCAATTTGTACTTTCAGGAAGCCTATGTAAAGCAAGTGATGCCTCTTTCACCTGAGGATGGGAAATAGTTGGAAATCTGGGGATGCCAGTCATTGGACAGATTCATCTCAGGACACATATTGGATGAGATCTGCATTACTATTTGGGATGACATCTTTGATGAGGGATGCAGTGCAGTTGGGAGGTCGCCAAAATTGTCCACACCAACAGCAGAGTGAATAATGCCTACAATCTATGTGCTGGTAATTTAGAAATTCCTCTAGTTGAACTGAGTGGGTGCAACCATTATTTTCATTTTCCAAATTTTTATTTGATCCCACTCTACACTATTCTGTTTTCACATGTGATGATGTATTAAAAACAAATGACTATCTAGGTAGTAGAGATCAATGGAATCTTTAAATTCTTAATGACTGTTTGGAAATATATCCCACTATCCAAAAGTATGCTCCAAGGGTCAGTATATCAAGAGGGAGAATAGCATTTATAACCATGCTGAGACCTGGGAATCATCCAGTCTAAAGGATACAGATAGAAGAATTCCAGAGACTCCACTTCCTCGAAGTGTTTCAGGAAATAGACATCCTGTGAAAAGGTAAGACACTGAGCCCAGCAATGCCCTGAAGACACAGGAAATGGGACTTTTTTTCTGCAATGATGAGTTCTGGTTATGGGCCAAAAGGGATCTGTGCTTTTCCATTTCCCTGGTCAACTGCGCAAACAAGATCATACAAGAGGCAAAGCTTTACTGTGTCAGTGCTGTGTAATAGCCAGGTGCTTGAATAAAGAAGTTACAAGATATATGTCAAGGCGGGGGCACACCTAATGGACCGTGCACCCACTAGTACGGCACCTGTGAAATGTCACAGCAGGATAAACTCACAATGTTCAAGGTGGACTTCTGAATGTCAGGGTTGATAATGTTTAGGCTACTCTGTAGGATGACAGAAAATGGTTTGGTTTGTGCAGAGTTCAAGCACAGCTCCAGGAGTCCTCTTCAGGTGACAGTGTGCTCTACAAATCACATATAGCATAACGCAACATAAAATAACATACCATAACATAGCACTGACCCAAGTCCTTAATCTTGGAAAAAATACCCATCAACATCTCTCTCACCTGTATAACATAACAATTTACAGGTTGTCCTGTACAATTCTGGCCTCTGGAGGGTTGTTTGCCGAACCCTTTCCTGTTGCTGAGAGTTACGGCAATGCTATTGCCACTGCAGGGTGGCCGGAGCCTGCGGGCTCTGCAGGAAGGCAGGCTAGTGCTCTGGCCTCCATAGGGTGGCAGGTTAATCAAGTGATCTCCCTGTCATTTTGCAGCTGGTGTTGCAGTCTCTGTCAAGTAGCTGACCTGATTTTGATTAGATACTCTGGATGAATTAATTTATTTGGGTCATACTTTTTGGTGCACTTCAGGCATTTTCAGTGGAAGAGCCCTGTATACGCGCACATAATGCACAATGTGGTCAAAAAAGAAACCTCATGTGGAAGGTGCAATGAAGCAATGCATGTTGAAGCAAACACAGCTAGAGACTGGCTTCGTAATGCAATCTTGGTGGTTGAGTTGGATCTTTTGCTCGAGTGATTTCAGAGGTTTTGGCGGTGGGATCGTATGCACTGGACGCTTTTTATTTCTTTTAAATACTAATAGAGCAATTCCGAGGGATGAATTACTGAACTATTTAATTGTCCCACTGGCTGCAATGTCTTGACCAAGTGCCAACGTGTAATGCTTTACTTGGTAATATCAATTGTGAGAACTATTTTGCAGTCTTTATTTTTTACCAAGAAACTAAGATCAGTGTGCTACAGAGAAGATTCATATTTCCCAGGAAAAGTATTCTGCCTCTCAGAAGAATGTTGATGCAGCACAGATCACAACCAAAGGTTGTATTAAAGAAGAGGAAGTTTAGCAGCATCTGGTTTTGCTTTGGCGCCATGATTTGTCATGCCTACTGCATCCCTCGATGCAGCAACATCAAAAGGATGCGGTTTTTTTGTTGGTGATCAGGTTTTAGTACATGTGCTCGCATCCTTAATGCGCCTCGTGTTTCCCAAGGACTAACCCGGCATATCAGCAGCATTTTTACGTGTGGCTCGGTCAATCTTTAAAGTCCACTCAGTGGGACATCTCTGCACAGGTCCTTCAAATTTCTTTGAACAGTTGTGGGTGAATGATGATCCTCTATTCCTGTGTTGTTGGTTCATACTTCAAAGATTTATCGGGGCAACATCATCAATTCACCCTAGTTCTACAAAATAAACAAAATCTATGGTGCAGAGTAGTCCCTAAACCTATTCTTAGTGATCCGGAATATGTGTGGGTGTTGGTGTGATTTGATGACACTTATTAAGTTTACTCTGGCAGTTCAATAACCTGGGGTTTCGGCTTGGATAAGTCATAGGAGGGCTGTGACCGAAGTGGTCAAGTCTTGCAAAAGGAGGTGGAGGGAATCCCGTAATGTCCAAGCTCCTTTTAGCACCGAGAGTGATAAATGGGCGAAGGATGGTTTCTATGGACCAACAGCAGGATCTTTCTCATAGAAGATTGTGAAGGATGCAATCAGTCTGCTGTGATGCTCTAAAGGTGTTGGGTTTTCTCTTTTAGGTCTGGTACAGCTACAGGCCTCATGTTATGAATAAATGCACAGGGCGGGGCTTTGGGCCGGCCCCCATTAGCATTAGCTTGTTTGTGTTAGGCCCCTTCAGCCATTGCTTATTTGAAGAGTCATTCACGTTTTGGGTCAGCCCTTCGCATTTTGCAGATGTGTACTTTTTCTACATTTAAATTTTGGCGTTTGACTATTCAGACAAAAAACTGTACTGCACATCATTGAAGGAGGCTGGCAAACAAAACTCATTGAATAAAAAGTGAAATCTTGTCAACAAAATGGCTGCCACGTAAATCCAAAAACATGATCTCAGATGAGGAATTTTCCTTACAACGCAATACTCTTCCCTACCTGTGGTGGATAATGCTACCCAGAAGCCATTGGGCATTGCAACCACACACCAAAATAATTAATAACTGCTAATGGCGGGGGAGAAACGTTTCAAGTGCTGGCATTTAAAGTACTACTAACGGATTACCACTTGAAACTTTTTACCTTTTTTAACAGAAGTTTTGCATGTGTTTCTTTGAAACAAATAAACTGCACTTTAAGCGGTTTCTCCATCAGCCCCTCTTCCCAATGCCTGCAGTCGTCTTCTGCTCCCAGGATGCCTCCACAGGGAGCAGCGCTTGATCATCCTTCTTGCCCCCATCCAGCAGCTGTGATATTTCCTCTCCCATCCTCCAATGTCTCTCCTCGGGTTACTTAGGTCTGTGCTCGACATCTAAGAAGCAATCATGGCTGCTCTTCTCCTAAGGCACCCAGTGTTCTCCTCTTGCGCTTCCTCAAAGACCAGATCATGCTTTTAAAGTTTTAGTATAACTTGATTACACATGCAGACTGGTCTTCTTCTGTACAGTAACCCTTACTCTGGAATGCACTCCCACCAGACCGGAGATTACGGTTTGCACCAAGCTATGATCTTCAGGATGAAAAGATGAAGAATCACTTGTTTGGTTAGGTAGTGCTTAAACCTGTGCCAAGAGACCCTGTCAAGGTGGTGCAGGGCCGGCTCCTCCACTAAGGCGGAGGAGCATCGCCCCTCTGCCTTTCAGCACTGCAAAAAATAAAATGATAACGGAAGGTTATTAGCATTTTATTTTTCTCTGCTGAGGCAGTTTTGCGGGGCGGGGCTGCTCTGAAGACAGGGGCAGGGGGATTGGTGAGCACACTTTGTAAATGCGCATGTATGTTTGGCTGGCCGTCTCGGGCTGGCCAAACAGTCATGCGCTCTTTGCATTTTCTCCACCCAGGCTGCATTACAGCCTGGGTGGAGAACATGCCCCAGCTCCAATTCCCTGTCTGAGAGCCGAGCTACAGCACTCAGACCAATCACAATGCTGCATTGCATCGTTGTGATTGGCTTAGGGAGCCTGGGTGCGTCCTGCTTCCTGCTAGCAGAGAAACCAGGAAAACTACTACCGATTCGTGGGAGCAGCCCCCATTAGGGTGTTGGGCACTTTATAATGCTGTCACTCACAATTTGCTCAGTCTTCAGATTGCTCGGGAACTACCTACTCTTCTTCAGTTGCTGGATGCCCATGCTGATGCAGGCAACCCTTGACACACTCGTCCAGTTCCTGGTTATTGGCCCAGATACCCCACTCATGTATAAAGCGGAGCATCAGATTCAGGCTCGGGGCTTGTAAAAGGACCTACACATTGCCTTGCATCACTGAGATTACTTAAGCAGAGATTGTGCCAATGGCTCTACATCATTTGCTGTCCAGTCCTTCATAGTCATGGTCTCCAGTAGGGGCACCCCTTTACTGTTTCTACTCCCCTTGAGTAAATGAGTTTATCAATGATTTTTCTTGCTGGGAGGTCAATCACATCTCTTACTTTTCTTTCAGGCCTCTAGCCTCCCCGGTCCCTGCAGCACCAAGCATGCAACGTCCAAGGCACGTTTATCATCACTCCACCAGCACCAGATGGAAGTGCAAGGATTCTCCATTTGTTTCCAAAAGTTGCCCTCACTTTAAAAAAAGAGAGTATTTTCCATTCCTGAAACAAGCAACTGCAAGTCAGTAGATCTAGCTTTAACAGGCTAATACAAGCAAACACAGGCATTCACAAGTGCGCAATTGTGCATGTCTGTGTTTGCACGAGTTAGACATACCTACGGGCTTTGCCAATGCTTTTTAGATCTGTGTTTGCCAAGACCTTTAAATTTTACTAAATTATGTATTGATTATAATAGAGGCTTTCTTCCCAGCCCTCTTCGTGTATTGGCTGGTGGTCTGTCATTCAAATTTTTTGTTCCATCACACTACAGCATGTTGTATGGGGAAAATGGTCAGCGCACTTGCACCATTAGCTTACTTCACTATAAGTGATGGCTTCTGTACTTTCACGGGGAGAACACCTAAACACAAACTAGTCTGCTTCAGTGCCAGGGACTAATGTGGCAATGTGTGCTTTTTGAGACCAAAATATATGTTTACTTTTAGCTTTTGTTTTTTTTTGGAGAGGGCCGGGCAGCTCCTTCAACAATGCCATTTTATGAAAACTATTACAAAACAAGCATTTACAAAGCCAAAATGCTGGCAGCCAACGCCAGGTCAACTGCCAATACTTGTTTACAACTTTTCCACTTATTCTTCACTCATGTTTCATTACGCTAAACATGTTTTCACTGTGAGTCATAAACCACCAAAGGCAGCTTCAGGGTACAAGTTGAAATGATGCACAGTTACGCAGACGATAACCATCTCCAACTCTGAGATTTTAACAAGCACCCAGTTAATGCTCAGAGAAATGCAATCATAGGTGTGGTAGAAGTGTCTGATCTAAAAGGATATTAACCCTCTCCCTAGTATGTAGATATTGATTAATTATACAAGACTACAAAGAAGGATCCTCAGCAACTACAGTTTTGCAAAATGGTACAGCATAAACTGTAGGGCTAGAAGGTCGCTTTTACCAGCTGTTTTTAGGAGCTGGCAACTCCAATTCTAGTTCTGATGTAAATGGCTTACGACCTTCCTCCAATTTTTTTCCACCCACAGCCAGCCTACCTGTGGAGATTCTCACTTTTGAAAAACTAGTACTCAGGGACCTCAAGGCATTACAAACAAAAAAGAATTTCACCCCATATAACATCTCATTACAAGAACGTGAAGCCCTACACACTTTCAAAATGGATTTTACCATTATTTGTCAAATCTGCAGACAAAGGTGGAGGCATTGTCCTACAGGACATAGACTCATATAAACTGGAGATCCTACACCCACTGAAGGACCTAACCATTATACAAAACTTACTACAGATCCAACAAGTGAGATACACAGTGAAATACTCAGACTTGCAAATGAAGCTAAAGAGATGGGCTTTCTCAGCAAAAGTGTGTTCACATACTGCAATGTGCGCAACCCACACACTCCAGCTAACTATATTCTGCCCAAAGTACACAAAAATGTTGAAAGCAGCCCTTAAACCCCCCCGCCCGACAGACCCATTGTTTCAGGGAACGGATTGGTCAATACATTGACCTCTTCATCAAACCGTTTGTTCCCCTCACGGAATGCTATATATGTGATAACATGGATTTTATAAATCACATTGAAGACTTTGATCTACCCACACCAATATCTTTATTGGTTACTCTGGACATAGAATCCCTCTATAAGGACATACACCAATTAGAGGGCATCAATGTCATACATAGCATTCTTAGCCGCAGAGCCAGACCACACCAGGTTGCAACATCAATCATTATATCATTGCTGGAACTGCCCCTCACACGCAATTTCTTTCAATTTGACAGCGATATCTATTTACAGTTAAAGGGGACTATCGTGGGGGCAGTTTTTGCATCAAATTTTTCAGTATTGTACATGGAAGCCCTGGCACAGAGAGTCATTTTCTCCAACGCTAATCCTTTCAGAACACATATTGATCTCTGGAAGAGATATATAGATGACATCTTCATGATTTGGGAGGGTGACTCTCAGACACTGCTATTATGTCAGACATGGTTAAACCAAAACTGTGTTGCCCTTGGATTCACTATGCATTCCCATCAATCAGAAATCCCTTTCCTGGACCTTTCTGTTTGTGTTGAAAATGAGCATCTCTACACCACCCTCTATAGGAAGCCCACGGAGGGGAACACACTCTTGGCATACAACAGTCACCATCTACGCTTACTAAGGGACTCACTACCATATAGTCAATTCTTAAGATTAAGATGTAATTGCAAACACAAAAGTGCTTTCTTCAGGGAGGTAGAGATCTTAACCCACAGGTTACTTGAACATGGCTACCCCAAATGCTTGATTAGACGCTCTGCTAAGAGAGCATGGTACTGCCCGCTTGAGACTCTACAAACCACTCATGCAAAACAGTAATCCAACAGACCTGTCTGCGTCACTACTTACTCTCCAAGTTTAAACTTCATCTCCAAAAGCATTAAAAACACTGGCATATTTAGCAGCTGGGAACCTGTGTTTGAGCCACTTATATTTGCTTACCAGAGAGGAAGTAACTTAAAAGACAATCTCACCCATGCAGTCATAACATCAACAAGACTAGCGTGCACCATTATTCAGTATTGTGGCCTTCCCCCCATGAAAGGGCACAACAAATACAGACATTGTAGTGTGTGTCCTTTTTGCACTGAGATGAGGGAATTTACACATCAGCATTTCACTACATCTTTGAGGTTTTTCTCCAATTGCAACACTGCCAATGTAATATATGCCATTCTATGTATCTGTAACCTACTGTACATTGGCCAAACCACACAAAAAATAAGGAGTTGCATATGCTAGCACAGGAGTCGCATCAGATACACGCTCCTCACTACCCTTCTAGTGTCACTTTTTTTTTTAGAGTTTGATCATTGCTAGGATGACTTACGGTGGCAAGTGATCAGCACCATTTCCAGCCCTGAAAGAAGAAGCAACATCAAATCCCTATTAAACAAGGAGGAATTGCACTGGATGCTTCGTTTGGACACTATACGCACAGGTCTAAATCATGAGGAAGATTGGACATCCTTGATTTAAAATGAACTTTCCTCATACAGAAACTATATGGACTCTCAGGTAATGTTGCCCTAGCCTTTTTGGTTCTTTTCCCAATGTACGTATGATTTTATTACACTGTCTTTTTTGATTGTACTTATGCTGTTTTATTTTGAGGTTTGTCAATGTCTTTTAAATCATTCCAAAATGGTGCTCACTACCCCTCCCTTTTCTGTCCCTCGGCTAGTCTGTCTTCGGTTTCTTCAATTTCAGTTTGTGATTTTTCTTCTCTTTCTGTCTCCTACATTAACCAGCATGCTGCCCTCTCACATTTCCCTTTGAGAACTCATTCTCCCAAAATGAGTCCATGCTGCCAGTTAGCTCTGTCAGCGAATCTCCATTTTTGGGTTGATTAAAGCCCAGTGAAGGAATCTGGAACTCAACCTTGAGGCTCAGGCCACACACGTCCTTCCCACTATGGGCTGATTGGAGGCCCTTACGAGTATCCAGCATATTTCAGCTCAGGCCAGTGCCTCTCATACCACTGCACATATTCTCCAACACCATTATTACCCATTTTGAAGGTTTTAAGCAGCTGCTCTTTTCATTTCTTTATATGTAGGCCATTCCCGGCCACCCTGTTCCTGACGTTTGCCACCAGGAACCCTCTCCTTTAGCAACTCCATTACCTTTCATAATGTAAGAATGGATTCATGAGTATTGCCTATGCCTTGAACTGGCTCACTTTTTTATTCTTAGCCTCACTGTGATCACCCATTCTCTATTATTGTTTCAGCTATCTCTCGAGCTCATTGTATCCCCCCCCCACCCCCCGAGTCCTGATGATGATCCTGCCATTTTATTGGGATCGAAACGCCGTCAACTTTAAAAACACGGACTCTATATGATAGTTGAGAATTGCTGTAAAGGGCCATGCTGTTCTTGTGTTTGTTGATACACTTTTGATCATGATTTATCACTTAAGTGTATCACCTCTAAAGAGAGTATCAAGCACATTTATTTTGAACCAATATTCACTGTGCCGCTATTTGTCTTAGAATTGTTTTTCATAAACCCTTTTGAATACATTTTATTCGCCATTTGGTATTTTGCATCTAAAGTATTGTTACAAGGGACCAGTGTGTTTTTTGTTATAGTTATTACCCAAGGTCCCCAGTGATCCATGGGTCTCCCTTGTTGAAATTTTATTGCCAAGTAATTAACACCATGGATAAACAGTAAACAATATATTGTTCCTATAATATACATATTTTCCTGAAAGGGATTGAACAGAGTTACTTTTATGAGGCTGTAGAGACTTCTAACTCTCTCTAAATGTGCAATCAAGCAACAGAAACTGCTGCCGCGACTCCTTCAAAAGCAAGAGTTTGATTATAAAGACAATTATAGAGTGCAAAGGCATGAATAAACCCACATTGAAAGAGGTTCCTAATTATGCGGTGAGAGAAAAATAACAAAACAAGCCACATAAACATCACTAGGAAAAGGACTTCTACAGATAAGCAAAGTCTACATGTTCTTCTCAGTAAGAGGAGTGAGAAAATAGAGATGTGCTGATGTTAGGAACCTTTCCTTTGAAAGCAATTAAGAAGCATTCTATTTTTAGGTTGAGCCTACTAAATAGTGCAAGTGGTCTTTGTGAACTTACAGTGGGCTTGCAATGCAACCGCTGTTTACTACTGGTTGGCTTTATTGTCTCTTACAATCACTTGCTTTTTATTTTATACCTTGCCTTCCTCTCCTTGTGTTTGTCCCTACTCTGGAGCACAGCCTCCTTTAGAGCCTTTTGATTGGCTTACTTGTATCCTTCCACTGCTCATATTTAGGAATCAACCTTTTTGTTTTTCACTCAGCACTCTATCAGTGTGCATGTGTTTTCTAGCCCTCTTTCTTGTGTTCTATTTCACCCCTTAAATATAACACGCACCTTGTTGGTCCCCACCACCTCCACCCCACTCCCCCTCAGCTTCTCTGTAAACGCACAGCAACAGTGATATTTTTGCTGGGGTATGGCTGAAGAGCAGGCTTTAAGGGTTGTTTTTGTTTTATCTCCTGCAGGTCACATCTTGTACAGAAAACAATTTGGCAAACTAAGACTTTTATGGCACTGAGGAAGGTGTAACTGCTATACTCACTCAACTGGCTTCTGAGGCAGAAGGTGTACTTAGCATGACACTTCCGCTGGAGGCCCATAAATCATCTTCCTGGGCTACTGCAGAGAAGCAAATGGCTAAATCCTGTGGAAAGTAAATTGGGCATTGGAAAACATTTCCCTTTACATTCTGACACTTCCTTATTCTTTTTCATTCTGTTCATAGTTTTCTGAGTGAAAGCTATTTAAAATGTAAACCAAGCCATTTTTAAAGATTGAAAACTGATTTTAATTTACAGTTTTGCGATACCATAACATATGTGTCTGCTTTTCCTATAGTATTTTGATTTTTTTCAATCACTTTATTTAAACAATAACAAGCTAACACTGGCAATGCTAATACCTTAGCACTCACATTATTAAAGTGAGAGTTATTGGCTTTGCCCATTCTTTGTATGTCTTTGATTTGCTAAGACCTCTTGATTTTACTAATATTATATATATATAAATAATATATTTACTTTTAGTGGCCTTCAGCTAGACCTCTTCATCAGTTGGCCTGCTGCTGTACATATTTCTCCTGCCCAGTGCAGCACACAGCATGGGACAGTGGGACAGCCTCCTTCAGACACTGACGGCATTCAGCTCTTTTACAAGGAGCACGTCCACACACAAAGTAGTTTCCTCCAGGGACTACTATTGCAATGTGTGCTTTTTTAGAACGAATAATCTTAGGATTTTAGATATGTCTTTTTTTTTTTTTAACATTGGCAAGTGCTCACCAACAATTACTTTTTGCAAAAATCATGCCAAAAGAAGCATTGCCAAAGCTGAAAGACTGGCAGCCAACACTTGACCTATTGGATTTGCCAGTGCTTGTTTCTGTGTAGAAGGTCTCAGCAGGTGGGATCAAGACCTCTGCCTGGCATGCGGTTGTGGATGGGCTGAGCCTCCACCTGCATCGTATCTCCATTCAACAAAGTTCCCCCAGGTGGCATCACAATACCCACAC
The DNA here is from genome assembly GCA_963921515.1 of Calotriton arnoldi. Taxonomy (NCBI): domain Eukaryota; kingdom Metazoa; phylum Chordata; class Amphibia; order Caudata; family Salamandridae; genus Calotriton; species Calotriton arnoldi. The sequence continues at coordinate 187,845 of CAWUFW010011422.1, read as the reverse complement.
AAGGTGCCCCCATTCTGTAAACTGCACTGACTGTGGCCTTCGAAGGGGCTTGTAGGATTCATTTCATCAGTGTACGTTCTTCTCCTTTATATCCAACTGGGCCCGAGGGAAGAGGGTCGTGTTTTAACAATTCAAATCTATCAACATGCATATATCCTAAGGCTCTTTCACGTAGGTAGAGAGCAACATTGTACAACAAGCACTGGCAATGCCAATAGGTCTGGCTTGTATTCAGAGCACTGAGTAAAACATTTAAGAAGCCAGCCGCTTTCTGTATAAAATGCATCTATGCAATAAATAATTCAATGTGTCATGATTATGATTACTTTTGAGATGTGAAACAGTCCCAAATGCATTGCATTGCAAGTGCTTCAAAGTAGGCCGAATTATATACCAACAGCATGATATGAACAAGACCTAATAGTCTGGGCAGATCCAAAATCCACTTCGTACATCTTTTAAAGAATTGGTAACAAAAGGACTTGCAGACAGATGTGCTGTCAAGCCAGACCTACAATGTTACAGACCTACAATGTTAGTCTGTGAAATTAGCAGTGCATTGGCCGCCACATTTTTTGTTGTTAGTTAGGTCAGTGTTTCAAGTTCAAGTGTACTCTGTAGATTTTTATATTTTGACACCTTATTTCCATAGCTGATTCCTGACAACATACTTTAATCTCCCTCCTCGTAGAAAATCGATACTGTTCTCAGATATTATGAATGAGAATGTCAAACTTTGTTCAGGGGCCACAGGGCAGACAGCGGCTACTGGGCCCCAATTATGTTATCTGACGTAGTTTGCCACTAGTGTCCTGTGCTCCGTCCTACTATGGCTCTGCAAACTGGGCCAAGTACAATCCTTCCCATAAAGGACTCTCAGGGTAGAGAGGGCGAGCAGTCACAGGCTTCCCAAGGAGGTAACGTGGGTGGGGGGGGGGGGCAAGTGCTCTGAACTCAAGACTTAAACAACAGGTACAATAATGTGTTATCCAGCCTAGTCCTTCTCTTTATGAAAAAGAAAGTACTTTTAATCTCAAAGCAGAACTAACTACTACACATTCTAATTAGCATTTCACACAGGTTTGGCATAAGTTGCACGTTAACAGTGAAGCACTACAATCTCTGTCCTTCTTGTATTTTCTTAGGCTGCGGTCAGGATCCTACTATTACTGTCCCATCTATTCTATGAGCTTGGTCTAGGATTAGTTCAAACTCTGTTGATGGATAAATAGAGCTGGGCATCCTTCACCACCAGTTATCCTCTGGCTTAGTTATATGTATACAACAAGGTACCTAAAACACAAGACGCACATTTCTTCTTGAAGCACTACTCCATGCAGCTTTGTGCTTAGTTGTGGTACATTTATTGTTCATATCCATGAAAGTTCATTGCTTAATATTTTTATGTAAGATTCAAGACTCAATCAGCAAAAGTCCATATTAATATGTTTTGGGACTACAGCCTAGGATTATGCTTAGGTGCAGATCGCTCAAAAAGACTCACAAGTTAATGCAACTACTCAGCTTAGTTTCTTTAGTGGGTTTCAAACCAAATGTCTCAAGCAGGTGAAGCAGATCTTACCCATTCACCTCAGTCTCTCTCTTCCCTAGACGCAGTTAGGCCCTGTGTTAACCTGTTGATTGGTGTCTGTGCAGCAGGCGTGGGAGGTGCACATGGGCGAGCTGGTCCCAGGCCCGGAGTGCCAATATTTAGAGGGGCACAGCAGCGAGTTGCCTGACTTAATGTTATGCAAACAGCAGTTCGTCCATCTCACTTGGTCTCAATCAGCCCCCGTTAAAGACTTTGTAATCAGCCCTAAATGTAGCTCAGCGTAATTGTTATCCCCCCATCAACCACCTACCCTCCTCCCATCTTCCTCACAACTCCTGCCATCACACCGCAACGACTCCCGCCTCCACAACAAACATCAAATATTCTCTCCACCCAGGACGCTGTCCCAGTGGGTGCACCCGCCCTCACGGGGTGGACTCCTTTGCAAGATACCGCAGTGGCTGCTGCATGCATGCAGGACAATCTCCCTGGGCTGGCTCGGGGAGGTGACTTTACACAGCAGCACTTCAGTAGTGGCTGCACTCTGGGGTCAGCTGTTGTCTTCTTGTGGCGTTGGGGAGCACTTGCAACCTCTGCATCATTTATAGTCCTGGTCCCTTGACATACCTCAGTAAAAGAAATTGTTGTCCAGAGATTTCCATTGTTTATTTGTGTTTCTGTATCATTAGAGAAGTAATTTAGCTCGGGTAGACATTACTAATCTGGGCCAAATTTTTCTGGACAACATTTTTAAAAATGGCAGATGTGTTGCAGTGATGATGTAATATTTCTGGAACCATGAGACCTATATACGAATTTGAATCAATGGAAAACCTGAAACAAAAATAATATTAAAATAAATTACCAATATCATGGCTAAAACACATCATTATAGAGCTGCCATTTTGGAAAATGGCAGAAGGATTGCTCTGAGGAGTTAATTTCTGTCTCTATAAGACTACTTGACCTCCAAAACCTATGTTTTGACACCAAAAGGAAGTATATAGGTCTCATGGTTCCTGAAATATTATATCATCACTGCAGAACATTCGCCATTTTAAAAAATGTCATCCAGGAAAATTTGGCCCAGATCAGCAATGTCTACACAAGCTAAATTACTTCTCTAATGATCAAAAAACACAAATCAAAAATGAAAATCTCTGGACCACATTTTTTTTTTTTTTTACGTAGGTATATCAGGGGGCTGGGATTATTAGGGGCTTCCTGCTGGCGGAGAATCAAAATCCTTCTCATCATTGGTAGTAACAGCACCAGTAAGTTGGCCAATGGCAGGCTGCTGGCAATGCAGATTTTAGTCTCTGATACAGTCTTACTTCCAGTTCTTAAAGAACTGCACAGAAAGACCGCGGTGGCCGCTTCACAGCCTGGGTCACCCCTTCCTGGATTGCTCTCCCCTTACCCTGGGTTCTCCATTTTTTTTTTTTTTTAAATCAACATTTTTATTGTTTTTCAATATGTAGTTGTACAGGCAGTTCCAAAATATATCTGCAACAATATGCGCATGTAATAAGGAATTAGTATAGTAACTAATACAAAGCAGATGACCTAACTAAAATATACATACGCATTTGTACCACTTTTCGCAACACAGGAATCATATAGTAAAGAAATAAGCATGTAAATTATCAGCATCCAATATTAAAAAAAAAACATTTCCCTGATATATCTAATCAAGCCTCCCGTCCCACCCATCTATCCCACCCGCTCCCGGCGTGTCACACTTAGCAATAATTGCACTAGTTTCCAAAGTTACTACAGGTAAGGACTACAAGAGTAGGCAATGTTTAATTTTAGGGAAATCCCTCCATGTCAAGCGCAGAGGGAGCCCACAAGTGCAGTGGTCATATGCATCGTGCTGCATAGTGGGTAGGGGTCAGTTCGGATTAGCAGGAGCATCAACCATAGGGTCCTCATCTACTTCAGTGTCTGAGATTTTCAAAAGTACCACCAATGTTTCCCAAGCCCTTGCTGCCTCCATTGTTCTCTCGTTATTCGTTCGTGTAGCTAGTTGTAGTCTAGCAGTACCTTCACATTCCGCCCATTTGAGTAATTCAGTCCTCATCTCTTAATATTTGGGCCCTTCGTTGACTTCCAGTGTGTTGTGATGTCTCTTTGACCCAAATCCAGAAACTTACTGGTGACCTTGTTTTTAGACGTATGGGGGAACCAGTGCAAAAGGCAGGGACCCAAAGCAGGTTCCAATTCTCTATCAGTGATTTCATTCAGTAGTGCAACCACATCCGCCCAATAATCCTCCAACTGGGGGCAATCCCACAGCATGTGGCGAAAGTCTGCTCCCTCTACATTACAGCGCGGACATGTTGCCGAGCTAGTATCAAAATATTTATTCATTTTTGCTGGGGTTAGATCTGGCCTATGTAGTATATAAAAATGCACCAGTTGAAAGCGGGCATTCCTAGTGCTCTTCCACGCCCGTTCTACCAGTTCAGCCCAGTGTTTTTCAGAAAACACATCACCCAGGTCCTCCTCCCACTTTAGTCTCAATGAGGTTAAGGGAACTAACATGTCTTGGGTCATACGCCTATAAAGGCAAGTGACTGCCTTAAAGGTTCCCGCTGCTGATACTATGTACTGGCAGCCCATCGATATCTGTGGTTCAATTAACCCCTCCTTCCAGTGTTTTTGAATGGCCGCAGTAAGTGCAGAGTGGAGCAAAAAGTCTGCGCGAGATAGGTCATATCGCTCTTGTAGTTCAGAGAAGGGGAGCAAGGCATTGTCCTCATATAAATCCCCCATTATGGACAGTCCCTTCTCTTTCCATATGGTCAACGCGTTCCAGTTGCCTCCATGCGGTAGTGCATCACACATGGACAAAGGGATTTCAGGGGCATAGGGATGTGCAATCCACGCACGTTTCTGACTCCTATTCCAGCAGAGCCGCATCGTTCGCAGGCTACTCGGTAGTTCATTAAGCCGTAGTGGTAATTTCAAAACAATTTGGGATAGTATCCGCCGGGAGGGCAGCCCCCCCCCCCCACGTCCTCACCCGGTCCTCGAAACTCGAAATTCCAGTGCCACTGCCTGGGTAAGCCATTGCAGCTGAGCCACCAGGTAATAAGTCTCGAAGTCAGGGACCGCTAGTCCACCCTCCACTCTCGGTTTCATTAGGACACTCAGCGCCACTCTTCTTCTACCAGTAGCACACAGAAACCCTGTGATCATCGTTTTAATTTGTGTAAAAACCTTCACCGGTAACCAAATAGGTAAGGCCCTAAAATAATATAATAATCTGGGGAGAGTCACCATTTTGAGCAGGGCCACTCGGCCGGCTACCGAGAGAGGCAGTGTGCTCCAAAACTCGAAGTTGCCTTTCATTCCTCTGATGGCTCTACCCTCATTACCCTCCAGCAAGTCACTTTGTGTATGGTATATTCGGGTCCCGAGGTATGTCAAGCAGTGATATTCCAATGCACCCCGTCAGTATCCTGGGGGCCACCATCAGTCGCGGCAGCAGGGAAAAGGCAGGATTTCGCCCAATTCACCTTGAGCCCAGCCACAGCACCAAGAACGTGGAGTAAGCGTTTTGCACCAGTGAGTGCATCATTGGAATTGGCTAAAAACATGAGCAAGTCATCGGCATAGAGTGCGATATAGTGGGTTTGTCCATGCAGATGAAGACCAGGATAGTGCAGTCCCGTCCTGGCCTGGGCCGCAAGCGGCTCCATGGCCAGGGCAAACAAGAGGGGGGACAAAGGGCATCCCTGTCTTGTACCGCGGCTCACTTCACAGGCGTCGGAAATCAATCCGCCCATTCTCACCCTGGCGGTGGAAAGATTGTATAACAAAGCTGTCCAAGCCACAAAATCATTCCCTAAGCCAAAAGTGCACATGACCTGGAACAGTTAAGACCACTGCAAGCTATCAAACGCCTTTTCTATGTCTACCGCGAAGACGGCGGCGCTCTCTTTTTGTTAGGTGTCGGCCTCCAAAATCTGAAGTAGGTGCCTTATATTGATAGCCGTGTTCCTAGTTGGGATAAACCTGGACTGATCTCTGTGTATTAGATGAGCCATGTGGGGTAGGAGCCGGGTTGCTAAGATCCGACTCAATATCTTATAGTCCGTCGTTAGCATAGATAACGGGCGATAAGCAAACCTGTCCGAAGGTGGTTTCCCTGGTTTCAACATTGGGATAATGATTGCTTCGAGGGTTGTTGTAGGCTGTAGCCCCGCTCGTTTCACCTCATTATAAAGTGTCACTAACCTAGGAGCCAGTAGATCAATATAGGATAAGATAGAACTCGACCGGCAGACCATCTGCTCCAGGTGTCTTATTTGGCTCCATGTTTTTTATCGCTCCTCTCACTTCTCCAACAGCGATATCTCGACCCAGTAACTCCGTCTGGGCCCTATCGAGTTTTGGGAGGTCTACTGCAGTTACAAATCTCCCGATGTCCTCATCAGTTAGAGTCACTTTACTCTGATATAACTGATCATTAATATCTTGTTGGGTATAGCAGACTTCCCCAGTTTGATTATTAAGTTCCAATATTATCGTCCCCCGTCTGGCTGGATTAGCTAACCAGGCCAGCAATGATCCAGATTTGTCACGTTCCGTGTGGGCGCGAGCAAGATATTTCTTATAATCAAAACAACGCAGTCTCTCCACTTGTGTAGCAACTGCTTCTTTCGCCTCTAGGAGGTCCCTCTGCCTATCTGTCCTCCCAGGACGTTCCTGCTCTATTTCCCACAGTCGGTGGTCTGCTTTGTGTATATCCTGTAGTAGCACCTTACGTACTCCCATCATGTTTGAAATGCAGTGTCCCCTCATAACCATTTTAAAAGCATCCCATTCTATAGAGGAGGATGATGCCGTGCCAGTATTCTCTAGAAAATATTGAGCAATGCCCGTGCCCACCACTTCGCGAAAAACCTGGTCTTCCAGTGCCTCTGGCTTTAATCGCCATGTTGGTATCTTAGGGCGCACATGGGCCCATTGTATCCTCAGAAGGAGCGGGTTATGATCTGATAGTGTCCTAGTGAGGTATTCACTATGTTGCACCTCTGCGTGGATATCGGGGGAACAGAGAACAGCATCTAGACGAACATGAAGCTCGTGAAGAGCCGAAAAAAAGGAATAATCTCGAGTTCCCGGATGCTGTGCTCTCCAAGTGTCAACCAAACCCCATCTATGCTGCCAGTCTCTCCTAGCTTTCGCAATTTTGTGAATGGGTGCGTCAGGAAGCGGAGGATGGGAGCGGTCTAGGATTACAACAGAGACAGAATTGAAGTCCCCGCCCAGTATTACTGAACCTGTGAGTAGAGGAGCTAACTTCCCTGAGAGCTGTGAAAAAAATGCAGGTTGTTCTGTATTGGGTGCATAGACATTGCCCAGTACTATGTCTCTGCCATTTAACCTCCCAGCAAACACTACATACCGTCCCTCTGGATCCGTAAACTGCTGTGTACACTGGAAAGGGACCCATATCAGTACTCCCTGTGCAAAGGCCGAGTAATTAGTGTAGAAGACTTGACCCCGCCACCTGCGTTGTAGTGCCATCCCCTCCTAGTTTGTTATGTGTGTCTCCTGGAGTAAAGCGACTTGAACCCCCCTGCACACTAAATATGCATGGATTTTGTGGCACCTCATCAATGTATGCATACCTCACACATTCCATGAAATACACTTGATATTAGACAGAGAACCCATAATATAATCGTAAATGCTGCTCTGCTAATTCGTCTAAGGTGACACGCCGATACCCATTGAACAATCCCATATTGAACTGAAACCCCCAACTCCCCCTCCCCAGAACAGGCACTAAAACAGTAGTCCCCATCCAAACTATGCTATACACACAATGTCCTCTAGTGGCTACAGAGGAACGAGGGGGACACGGGGGCGCACAGTAGTATCTCAAAGCTCCCACGACCGCCCAACCACCGCAACAGCGAGAGAAGCAACATTGCAGGCCAGGAAATTCAAAGAAGGAAACATAGCAGGGAGAAAAAGAGACGGAGAGTGAAATAGACCGAAAAAGAACATAGGAGTAATCAAGCAACTTCATCCGCAGTGCCTGGGGTGACATGCGGTAACTTAACACTATCATTGTGGGATGTATCCGAGTCCGAACCGCCAGAGCCCTTTTTCGATTCAGTAGCTGCATCCGATGGCGTCCCGTGGCCCTGCAGCATTGCTGATACCACCTGTAGTGCCTCGGACCTCTCTTTCTCCGTTTGTGAGGAACTAGGTTTCCGTGAAGGATTACGTCGGAGTCGCCTCCATCGGTCTTTCTGCGGTGTTTGTCCTTCAAGAGGGGCCGTGCGATCTTTCACTGCTGGTTTGCGACCAGTTTTGTAAGTTTCAATCCAGTCGCACGCCTCCTTTGGATCTTCACAGAAGTGTGTCCGTCCATCTAATATGACGGGCAGGCGGGCCTGGAACATCAAGGAGTATTGAATTCCTTCATCTCGTAGGGCCTTTTTGACCGTTAGGAAAGAGGTGCGACGCCGCTGAACTCCAGGGTGTAATCGGGAAACAACGGCACTTTGCTGTTATCTACCGTGAAGGGCCCGCTGTCCGTGCTTTTTGCAATAACAAGTCCCTGTCTTTAAAATGGAGTAGTTGAGCCACCACAGGGTGTGGAGGTCTTCCCGGTGCCGGAGGTCGGGCAGGAACCCGATGGGCTCTTTCCAAGGTATAAAACTGAGATAGTCCCTCTGGTGCCACCACATCTCGGAGCCAGTTTTCCAAATACGCGATCATGTTGGTGCCTTCCACTCCCTCCGGCAGGCCTAGGACTCTAACGTTATTTCTACGATTACGCCCTTCGGCATCTTCAGCACTCCTTTCCAACAAATGAACTCTGTGGGAGATATCCCCCATCTGGGTAGTTAAGGACTGCTGCGCTGGTGCCAGTTCCGCCAGTGACGTCTCATTTTGTTTCACCCGTTCTGCCAGTTTGGTGCGTTCCACTCTTAAGAGTCCCAGTCCCACTGCCACATTACTAATATCTTGGTGGATTGTTTCTTTAGTGTCCGTTATAGCCTCCAGGATCTGAGCCAGCTGCTGCTGAACCGGGCTTTCAGCTGAGTCCTGAGGAGGTTCCAATTGCTTTTGGTCCGAGGCAGGATGTTCCTGGTGTTCCTGCTCCGGGGGTACTCCCGGTTGCTTACCCCTGGGCTTCCCCATGTCTGTCAGAGACTAGTGTCACTCGGTAATATTCAAAATCCCTCCCTAGCGATGTCATCAGCCAAGATGGGGGGCAATCCCAGTGTAGAAGGGCGATGCTGACAGTTTGATACACCCCCTGCTGGTCCATGTAGTAATAGTCAAGATCCGCTTACCAATTGCAGGTCGTCGTAGGAAGAACAAAAGTCAGTGGCAACAGGCACTCCTCAGTTCCTTGAACAGACTCCCCCCAGTCACCAGGATCCGGTATTATATGTGTTGGGGAGGATCAACATATGGCGCCACCCCGGCAAGACAGAAGCCCCAACCCGGCAGAGCCCCAGCCGGCGTAGGACTGGCCGACGTTCACCTCCCCAGTAGGCGCTGCGAAGGTAAAGTTATCTGTTGTGCCCACAGTGGTTTCATAGCCCGCAACCCCACAGTGTTATTTGATGTCCCGCGGTCCTCAGGGAAGCAGAACCAGTGGTGGTCGCCTGCAGCCCGGATATGCTCGATTTCCGCTGCGCCAACAGCGGTCCAGTCCACCTTCTTACGTGGGGCAATCCTGCCCCTAGAATCTGCCCTCGTCGGGGGCCCCCCGCCGCAGTAGTAGAAGCGTGGCACCGGTAGCTTCCAGAAAATCAGCCGAGGGCGAGTCCCTCTTGGGGGCGACGGCAATATGGCGACGTCGGGTCTAGTGCGTGCGCCAATGAGGCCACTCCGGAGCCGCGAAGCGACGGCAGGCACACAGGGTTCTCATCAAGGAAGGGTCACCGCAATCCGCGAGAGGCCAATATCCCTTCAAAATCAGGCTCCGATCCGGCCCCCACTCCGATCCGTCGACCCAGAGGTGCGCCCAAGTGCGCAGGCGTCTGGAGAAATTATTCGGAGGCCCGCGTCGGGAGTGCACAGCTCAGTGCGAGGTAGCCCACCTTAGCCCGTAGTGCAGTTCACGCTCCGGTTTGGAGCCGGCACAGTCTCCGCTCCTCTATCGGGGGTAAAGCAGATATTCCTGCGTCTTCAGCGGGCCGTCCCGTGTCGGCCAGCTGCTTCACGAAGCCTCATGCCGCCATCTTGGTCCTCACTCGCCGGGGCTCTCGCTGTCTTCGACCTCCGCCGCCACGGCGTGACGATCGCCCGGGGTCTCTCAGTTTCAGACCCGGGTGCTGCCCAGGCTCGGCGATTATCGTCGTGCGCCCCCGGGATCAGGGAACCAGCATTTGTAGCAGGATAATTGTATAGGCCGGCGCAGAGCTCGGAGCTCACACGTCCGCCGCCATCGGCCTGCAAGCCACGCCCCCTTCCCTTGGGTTCTCCATATGCAAATGTCAAGTGAGAGGTTGTTTAAACTGTTCTTGTATTCAGAGCAGCCCCCTACGAGCCATGACACAGTGTGTTTGGGGATAGAATGTGACGTAATAGCTTGAGCGCCGACTTTAGAGCTGAGGAACCAGGTTTGAATCTCGGCAACAGCTCAACAACATCCTGTAATTCTGGGCAAATCACTTAATCTCTCTGTGCCTACCAAAACTGAATTGTGTAATGTAGCTGGTGCTCTTGAAAAGCACTCCAATAAATACCTTCGGGTCGAGTTAGTGCTGTATAAAACTGCAGAAAAGAAAAAACAAGAGGCTCTCCAAGAGTGTTTCATGAAAAAATCAACTTTATCTCTTCAAAGCTTTGTGAGCCACCTTGAAATAAGCGCGTTAACATGTGCGCTGTGAAGCCAGCCCTTTTAAAACTATATGGAGCAATTCAACTGAGGAAACAGGAAAAGGCCTTTTAGCCCAATCAGCTGAATTTTTACAGTTGGCAATAAAGAACGTAAAACATGCGCAAAACATAACAAGACCCGCCTCCAAAAAATAAGCTTTCCCATGGTGGGATTCTTGCTAAGCATAAATGTTTGCTAGAAGAAGGGGCTGGGTTTCTCTGAATTCTTTGGGAAATATTGGAGGCAGTCAGAAACTAAGTCTGCACGTGCAATTAGTGTTTTTTTGCCATTAGGCTCTCTTTGCCTAGAACAAAGAATTTTCTCTCAGGACTTTGCCCGATTCACAACGACATGTTTAAATGACTGTCTAGTCATGTACTGAAAAAGCCGTAAAGTTTATTATCCACTCTTTTTAACAAGCAAACACTAAAAAAACCCACAAAAAAACCCATGAAGATTGAAAAACTCGTTCCACGTGTCTGGTCTCCATGTTGGATCCAAACACGTGTACAAACACACCACAAATATCAGTATGTTTTTAAATAATGACAATTACTATCATTTCAAAATGCCAGCCAAAAAAAAGCTTAAAGACAACATTCTGCCTGTCACATAGAAAAAAAATACACGACTGATGTGTGTTAGAGACCTACCTATAAGACCGCTTCAGTCTTCTGTTCATATTTACAAACGTGTACCCACTACGATGAGTCCACATCTACTAGCCACTGCATAAAATACATTACACAAATACATTAATTTCACCACTTTCCACTACAGGAACCAAGGTAATTAGCATAATAATAGGGGAAGGGGGTGGGTGGGGTGGGGGGGGGGAATGGAGCTATTGAAAAAGTTCAATTCAATTCAATTATTTCATGAATTAAAAAAGAGAGAATAGTGGGGCTCTGATATCTATATATTTTATTGCAATATTAATTCAAATTATTAGGAAATAGAGACAATACAAAAACAAATAAATTAAATAACGCTGAATACATTTAAATAAAAAAAGGGTTTTGGGAGGACAGCTTAGCGAGCTATTGCCTATTTAAAGCTGTGTCTGATAAGCAGGTAGCAAGTTAAAATACCAAGACGGTCAACTTAGATTTTTAGGTCGACCCTGGGCAGTGCATGAGCTGCTCTGAGGCATGCTGTACTGGAGTATGGAATAGAAGCCCCGCCCACTCTCCGCCCATTTTTGTAATTGGCTTGCGTCATTGCCCTTCGTAAATACTGGCTTCTGATTCGTTAATGGGCTTGTTAGTCCCTCCTTAGTACCGCCTTGTCTTCATTTGTAATCTCCCATGTTGACAGGCCCTTTTACTTCGGTTGTTACATGGTACATCTTTTTTTGTCTGTAAGCACTATTTTCTTTAATGAGTTTCTCCTACTGCAGGCACGACATGCTTTCTTGCAACATTCAGCATTCCATGCGTGCTTTCACTTTCCGAGCAGCCCGGGACAATGGCGGCTGCTTCTTTGAATAGGTCTAGCATTTACAAGTTTGAACTATTGGCATTGTAAATGACAATGCCTTTTATTTATGTGTTAATTAGCAAAACAGATAAATTAAAGGCATTGTCATTTACAATGTCAATAGATTAAACTCTCGCAAATGCGAGACCTATTGCATTGCAAATGCTTGTTAACCTTCAGCTGCTGGCAAAACGAGTACCAATTTTGTTGGGTAATAATATGTGTATATTAAACAGTTCGGTGTGAAGCACATATGATAAAAGTGGTCTAAGAATTACAGATTATTTCAAGGACATTTAATGAAATAAAAGAAATTAAATAAAAAGAAATTAATGACTATATTTTGTATTAGGTTTAGGAATAAAATGAATCAAATTCGACTTTTAAAATTAATAAAATACGTTTAGGCATAGGGTTAGAAATTGTATTAGGGCAAGGATAATTACATGGATTACATAAACATTTAATAGTCAAGTTAAAACCGCTCTGAATTGCATATGCAAAAAATACTATACATTCCAAAAATAATTAACAACAAAATGTTGTGGTAAAACATATGAAAAATCTATTTTGATGATGTAGTGGTAGTTATATATAGTGGCAGAGATGTAGTAGCAGGTACATGTAGAGGAAGTCGATATAGTAACAGACAACTATTTTCAAAGCCCACAACCCTTGGTCTTGTGGTCCATCACCATATCCATTCAATAGCAGTATAGAAATACACCACGCTCTTCCCATGATGACTCTTATATCTATGAATTAAGGTGCACATTAATCAGTTTACATAGACAAATAAAGCCTCATCGTTTTTTTTTTAAACTTGTTTTTATTGTTTTTTCACAACAACACAATTATCTTGTCCTTCAAGGCTTATCATGAACATTGTTTTTGTACAAGAACAAAACAATCGAAATCATCGCCCACCCCACCACCCCCCAATTCTGGCTCAAACTAACATTTGTATGCATGACAGTAATTTATCACCCGTGCGTACTCAGTGATACATATCTATGTAGATCAATTTCAGTATATAAGTAATACATATACAATTGACAGTGTTTTACCTTGTTACAGTTTCTACACCATCTGACATTATTTGCATTCCCGGTCTATACATTCCGTTGCTATTCTTGTAGGTCTTTGGCCACGAACTCCTCCACTATTGCATTCCAGTGAAGCGATATTGGTACCCTTCTCATCCCTTTCTGTTCCTCTCTTTGTAGCTCCGCTCCCTCTGCTCTCCCCCATCGCACTACCTCATTGTACCATTCTAACAATTTGGGCGGGCTGGTAGCTTTCCACCTCATGGTTATATTTCTTTTTGCCAATATCATTGCAAGGTTCACGAATCAGCGTGTAGGATTTCCCTTCTTCCCCTTGGGACCTAGACCTAATATGCAACAGTCCAGTGACCTGATGTTCCCTGTTGGTGCCACGCTATTAACTAGTTCCTGCACAGTCGACCAGTAGTTCAGTAGTCTTGGGCAGTCCCACAGCATGTGCAATAAACCCGCATTTGGGGAATGGCAGCGGGGACAATCACCTGAGGCCTCTGGGAACATTTTGCTGAGTTTGTGGGGGGTTAAATACGCACGATGCACAATCATGAGCTGGATAAATTTAAACTTCGGGTTTCTAGAGATCTTACACGGGTGTTCTAACAGTAACCCCCATTCTTTATCCGTGAGTGTGCGGCCGACATCCATGTCCCACTTATTTCGAGTCAAGTGCAGTGACACAGATGTGTGTGTGCGGATACCCCGGTACAACCATTTTGTCAAGTGACCCCCATTACCCATCAAGTATTGCATATGTGTTAGTGCATGGGTCTGCGGCTCATCCCCCATAGGGGCCCAAACTGTTTTGATATAGTGGGAAATGTGTGCGTATAGTAGAAACAATCTATCTGACACCCTCAACTCCTGCACAAATGTATCATGGTTCATTAGTGTGCCATCGGTGAAGAAATCGCCTATCGTGGAAACTCCCGCCTCTGCCCACACCTCTATATGTCTGAGTGTCACCCTTCCCGAAGGACGTGGAAGGCCCAACAGGGGTATGTTCGGGGCGTAAGGCGCCGTGTTTTTGGTATAGCGCGTGGCCCTCTTCCAGTAACTTAGGGCTGTGTGCAGGAGCGGGGACGCCGTCATAGAAACTTTGCTGCCTGGTAACAGTAGTACATGCAGTTCCCCATGTTCCCATGCTTGTGTGGTCGTGGATATTTCTCTCAGGTTACAGCCTGTTATCCAAAATGCCAGCCACTGCAGTTGGCCTGCATAGCGATAAGCTCTCATGTCGGGGACTCCCATACCCCCTTGCTTTGTGGCTAATTGTAGTTTAGCAAGCCCTATACGCCTACGTCCCGATCCCCATATTAATTCAACCAGCAGGGTGTCCAGTAATTTAAACGTTTGCAGTGGTATCAGAATGGGCAGATTAACAAAATAGTCTAACAGTCTTGGTAGCATCACCATTTTAGCTATGGCTACTCGCCCAGCCACCGATATCGGTAAGGAAGTCCAAAACTTTATCTGCTTTCGAAGTGATGTTATAGAGCGAGTCAAATTACCATCTAAAATATCCTCCACGTCTCTGTATATTTGAATGCCTAAATATTTAAAAGTAATCGGCGCGGTCTGGAACTTCCAGCCACCAAATTGAATTGGTTCAGTCCTGGCTACGTCATTAAAAAAGAAGGCGCAAGTCTTATTCTCGTTTATCGTAAGTCCGGAGAGTTTTTGGAACGTCGAAAAAAGCTCAGGCAGAGGGTCATAGACCTCGTCTAGGTTTTTAATAAATAAAATGATATCATCTGCATATGCCGAAACCACATGCAGTTCCTCATTTATGCATATCCCATTGTGGTCTGCCATTATACGTATCTTTTGTAGGAGAGGTTCCAGTGCTAAAATAAATAATAAGGGCGAGAGCGGGCAACCCTGTCTAGTACCCCTCTCTACCTGGTATTGGCTTGAAATGTGGGGTCGCGTGCGAGCCCTTGCCGTTGGATTCGTGTATAACAGTCTCACCCAGTTTATGTACTCCGAAGGAATCCCAAATCGAGGCAACGCAGTCAGCATATATTCCCAGTGTAGTGAATCAAACGCTTGCCGCAAATCCAAAGAGATGCAGCCCCACGGATCAGCATCTGTAGGCACCTGTGACATCACCATGTGAAGCCTCCGGATGTTGAGCGCCGTACTCCTGTTTGGTACAAATCCACACTGATCAGTGTGTATCAAACTGGGAGAATATTGCAGTAATCTATTTGCTAATAGCTTACTTAAAATCTTGTAATCCGTATTAAGGAGCGATAGGGGTCTATAACTCGCCATGTCTCTGCTGTCTCTACCCGGTTTCAGCAAGGAGATCACCATCGCCTGTACCGTAGTGTGGGGGAGGGAGCCATCTTCTAGCGCTACCCGATATAGCTCTAACAGTCGGGGAAGCAACATCTCAGAATACACCGCATGAAATTCAATAGGTAAGCCGTCATTGCCTGGCGATTTGTTACGGGGGAGGGCATTTATCGCTGTTTTGAGCTCCATAGGTGTGATTGGCCTCTAAGTCTGCTGCCTGGTCATCGCTTAGTGTAGGGATCTGCAATCCCTCAAAAAACGCCTCGTATTCCTCCTGCTCTACCCTGTCTGGGGACGTATACAGTTGTTCATAGTACTGCCGAAAAGCGGCGTTAATTTCGAACTGAGTGCGCTTCACCTCACCTCCAGGGGCATCTATTTCAAGAATGGGAGATACTGGGGGTGTATCTTTGATAATCCTAGCAAACAAGGGGCCCGCCCTATCTGCATTCACATGCTGCTTCTGTGTATATAATCTATAATCTAGAACTCAGAGTTCTTCCAGCAGTTCTGCGTGTGTTATATGTAGTTCTTGTAGCTCTGGTTTGCTCGTGTTGTTTGTTACCGCTTCCTGTTCCAGCTTGCCCAACCTATCCTCTACATCTGTGAGTTTGTTAAGAAGTGTCGCACGTACCTCCACTTTTGTACTGATCGCCACCCCCCCGTATCACCATTTTAAAGGCGTCCCACTCAATCTGACGAGTGCTCGCTGTATTCGTGTTCTCAGTGAAATATTGGAGTATGGCCGTGGAAAGAGCATTGCGGAACACAGAGTCTTCCAGCAATGATGGGTTTAATCTCCATGACGGGATTGGCGTTGGGACCTTTCCCCAGAGTAATGTAGCCTCCACTGGGTTATGGTCTGAATAAGTTTTGCCCAAGTGTGTAGTATCCATAACTGTATCCAATAGCCTCTGTGAACAAAATATCCTATCTATACGAGTGTGTAGGCTATGTGGTGCGGAGAAGAAGGAGTATTCCCTGTCTACGGGGTGTTTCACCCTCCAAATATCTCCCACTCCCCATCCTCCTGCCCATGCCTGAAGCGCGTCTGTTTGTTTCCTACACCCCGCCCCCTGTAGGGGAGGGTGTGATCTGTCCAGTTCTAGGTCCAACACTGTATTAAAATCACCTCCCAATATCCATGGGTAACCTTCCCATCCCACCAATGCCGTACTGAGAATTGCCAGAAAGTTTCCTGGTCCGTGTTCGGGGCATAGATACTTTCTAGTACTATTTGCTCTCCGTCCAACAAGCCATGTAACAGCACATATCGCCCATTCAAGTCTGTCCTTTGTTCTAGCAGCTGGAAGGGGGTGCCATTCCTGAACCATACCGCTGCCCCTCGGGCAAATGCGGAATAAGAAGTAGAAAACAGCTGTCCCCTCCATTTCTTAAGGAGCTTAGTGGCTTCCGCCTGCATTAGATGCGTTTCTTGTAAAAAGACTATCTGGGCTTTCCTACGGTTTAATTGTGCCAGAATTCTATGTCGTTTGTTTATTAGACCATACCTCGCACATTCCAGGATGTATATTTATATCTATTAGGTTGCGCCATCAGGTTTCCAAACATACAAACTGATCATCATGTAGTTCCCTGTACACTGTGCATCCCACGCACCACATGTAGCCGAGCCAGTAAACCCCTTTAAACTTCCCAATACTAGGTTCCCCCGCTTAACAAAAGAGAACCAAACCAACAAAACAAACTCAATAAGAGCTCCATAGTTTCCATAACTTAGTGCAGTTGCCCTAGGGCTAGCGGCCACCACTCGACACATAGCACCTTTTACGTAACACACGAAGTCAGGGACCTTAGAGCCCCCGTTAACACCCTATGTTGCATGTGTTTAGCATTATTGTAGACATCTCAAGCTAACCGGCACCTCCGTATTACATAAATAATCACAGAATTAGCATATTCAGCATAAATCGTATACAAATATATACTCATCTGACATTGCACTGCGACAGAAGGAGATAAGCACGTCTATCACCCCAAGTAATCATTGGCAGTCTGAGGAGTGACCAGGGGGAACAGTGCCATGCTAGACTCAGAGTCAGATTGTGCATTCACATCTTCCGAAGAGTTCACAGTGTCCGCCACTGATCGTGCATCATGTGCCGCCAGTGCTGCCGCCGTCAGGATCGCATCTTTTTGGCTGTCCGATATCTGTTCTTGCGACGGTTGTCCTCCTCTACCGGTATCAGTTTGTTTTCCTTTGTCAGGTCTGTCTCTTCTCGTCCGCTGTGATTTCGGTTGCTGTCTGTGGTGAGATTGTGAGGAGTGCTGCGAGCCCGGTGGTGACATAGTAATTTCCAGCCAGTCCGCAGCTTCTTCCGGGCTATCGAAGAACAGGGCCTTTTGATCATAGAGAACCTTGAGGCGAGCCGGGAACAATAAGGTGCATTTCAGTTGGTGGAGTCGAAGTTTCTTTTTGACATCTTGGAAAGTAGACCTCGCTCTTTGTACTGCCAAAGTAAAATCCGGGTAAAGAGAAATCGTTTTGTTCTCAAATGTTATCGGAGCCTTTTCCTTTGCCACACGCAAAATCGTGTCTCTATCTTTGTAATTCAGAATCCGCGCTATTATTGGCCTAGGTGGCGCCCCAGGAAGAGGAGGCCTGGGCGGGACTCTGTGAGCGCGTTCAACACTAAAATGGTCTGTGAGTCCCATCGTAGCCACCTGCGCTCGAAGCCACTGCTCAACAAATTGGGTTGGGTGGGCCCCCTCGCTTCTCTCTGGCATTCCCAAAATGCGCACATTATTGCGCCTAGAGCGTCCCTCTGCGTCATCTACCCTGTCCTGTAGACCTTTCAGTTGGCGCTGTAGTTGTTCTATTTGGGATGAGTGTGTCGTTTGTTGAGGTATGAGATCATCTAGTGACAGCCTGTTGTTTTTCACTTTATCTGCCAATTTGGTGTGGTCAGCCTTCAGCAGAGTAAAACTGGTAGTCAGCATGCTTATTTGCGTTTCCATAACTGCCCTGGAGTCTCGTATCTCACGCAATATTAAGTCCAACTTGCCTTCAGTGCTAGTGGGCTCCGTGGGTGGGACCACATCCATGTCCGGGCCGCCCATCTGCGTGTCCGGTACTGTTCCGGATGGGCTGTCGGGGGGACGGGGGTTCGGATTGTTTGGCCCTAGAACGCCCCATATCTTCAAAGGGGTCAGAAGCAGTGTACGGCTCAGTTCTCACCTCCCAGCACCACTTGCAGTATGTTAGTAGCTAACCAACAGTAGTGACACCGGGTAGTATCACGTGGTATTCGGCGTCTCAATATTGGGCCCACCCTACTACTGTCACAGCAAAGCGTTTCGCTATCTCTGGCGTCCAGCCTCGTCTTTCATAGGTATAGTCTACTTTCTCCACAGTCGGAGAATGACATAGGCACACCACGCGCAGTCAAGATCCAGGCCACAGCGTTGCCCAGTCCGGCTCCACACTGCAACACAATGTACCCTTGGGCAGATAGCCGCACAGACAGAGGCGGGCGAATAACCTCAAACAGCAATGCCCGGGTATCCGCTGGTGTGTACCTGAGGGTGAAGAACCCGCTAGTCCGCCCGCGCGACCCCCTTGCAATCCCTGTCGGTTTTTTCCACGCCCAGTGAGTTAAGTCTCGGTGTACAGCGCGTTATCAGAGGCATTCCCAATATGCTGGCAGTCTCCTCCTTCTCATGTTGCCCCGGGCCATTCACACTCCCCAGTTCATCTTGTGGAGCTCACCTATAACAATCACGGCAGCCACTGCGCAGCAATGCATGTCCTCGGGTTTGCCCCTGCGCTCTCAGCACATCACGTTCCCAGGGCAGTCCGATCGGCGGCAATTTACAGTCCGGGCCGGTCTCCTTGGCTTTTTGGCTTTCCACATTACAATGAACCAAGGCAGGGGTCCGCCAGGTCTTAGATGCACCCTCGTCCCCCTCACCGTCGGCGCCTAGCGGGGGCTGGATCCTACCGTACTGCCGCCATTTTGGGCCAAGTCCAGGTCTGACGTAGTTCTGTATTTTACAGCCTCATCAATCGTAGCCCCCAGCTTCCCTTGATAGCGGTTCCATAAAAGGGGGGAAAAGCGGTCGCGCACTCCACAATTGCCCCGCACCGCCGTCTCCAGTCCGCAGGGTCCCCGTTCCTCTGCCGTAGCACGTCGCCGCTTCTATAATGGCGCCGGCACAGCCGCAGACGCCGCCCGCTCATCAAGGGCGAAATCAAGCCTCAATCAGCCCTATTTTGGGCCACAGTAGTCCACAGATCTTCTGGTTTCAGAAGCGCCGCTTTTGGAGCGCCGGTAAGCTTATACCTATCGAATAAGTGCCCCGGTGTCAGGGTGGATCACGGAGCTCTTTCAACTCGCGTCCGCCATGCTCGGCGGTTGGCCACGCCCCCCTAAAGCCTCATTGTTTAATCAGACTTCTAACTCAACAAATGAAAAAGTAACAGTGGCAGCCTGGAATACTTTCAGCACTAGGAAGTACATTCTATTGGCTATTTATAGCCTTTAAAACCTGCACAGATGACATATCCTCTCATCATGCCACTAATTATCTACATCTCAAGACTCCTCTTCTTCTCCTCTCTCAGGATTCCTCTTCTGTCCAACAAAGTCAGCCTCCCCCTCTCACATTGGATCTCTCCTCTCACATGAAAGCATCTGGTATTTACAGGATTTTGTCTCGTCCACTGATTTGAGAACAAAATCCAAGGTGGAGCTCTTGTGGGAGAGGGATCTTCACCAAGAGTTCTCTTTCCAGACCTGGGGCTCCAGATGGGCTAAGATTCATACCTCCTCTCGCTCAGCAAGCACAACACAAACGTTATATTATTTTGATAATAGGCTATTCCTGACCCCTGAGAACCTTCATAAGTTCAAGCTAACTAATGATGCAAAATGCTGGTCTTGTTCTCATGCAAAAAGTGACTTTTTACACACTTTGCCCTTTGGTTAAAAAGTTTTGGCTGCTCATATGGGAGAAGCTGAACAAAATGTTGTCCACGACTTTCTCTTTTGATATTTTGCAATTGTTTTTAGGAGGCTCTTCCCCCGTATGGTGCTCTTAGGGCCGGGTAGGAAAGTTTATTGATTTGATCATTTCTATTGCCCTACAGATTATCACTACGTATTGGAAAGACATCACTAAAATTACTTTTCCTGGTTGGTGGAATCTTTTATGTCATTATCGTAGATTAGACCATGCACACGCTGCTTCTATTCCATTAATGATTAAAAAAGATTTATTATGGTCACCACTCACGTCATTCTTATCCAGGCAAGCTGTTCTATCCACATCTAATGTTACCAGTTATGAACCTCCATAAATGTTGAAAAATGTTAATAGGTTAATAACGTTATTACTGCAATGCTGTTATTGCTTATTATATGCTTTTCCTCTTTTTCTTTTCCTTCCCCTTTCTTCTCTTCCTCTTCTCGCTTTATCTTTTCTTTAAAATCTTAAAATGCATATGGTTTTGTAAAATGTTTACATTTTTCAATTCAGGTTCTGGTTTATGGAATTGGTAATTGTTCATATTTCATTCTTTCATTCACCTTGCTACAATTGAATTGTTTGAATATTATGTGTATATTTTGTACTTGTTTATCCATAAATCTTAATAAAGCATTCTAAACAAAAACCAACCTGCACAGAGATGGCACATAGAAAGTAGAAGAGAGAAACATTACTTTAAAGAACTCTGATCCAGGCTTATTTCAGTGTCATATTGCATTGATATCCAGGTAACCACCTGATAGGTGAGGGTATATCTGGAGCACGGTAGGGACATCCAACTGCTAGTTCATGACACAAACATTATTCCCACACCCCCAAGAAATTCAGCCTAAGACGCTCCAGCATTGATTATGAGAATAAAAATTCTCAGGCAGTATTTACTCACAAAAACAAGTTTAACTGATCATTACATACGAAAACATTATGTACAGTAGACATTAGCAAACTGGAAATTGAAACAATCTAGCCACCATTATTACAATTAAATACATGAGTCATGGTTGGCCACTCAGCAGGTCCTTCGAGCATCAACTAATTTGACTTGGGGCTCCCTCACATTTCAGGAATCCAGCAGACGTTTTGCACAGGACAAACTCACCTGCTCCCCAATACCAGGGGACCTGAACCAAGTAGTGTGCTTAGACCTAAAGACAACCACGCCAGAACCAACCCTAAAGAGGGATGCCCCAGGTATCATCTACCCTACCTTTCCAGGACAGTGCTATAAAATACCCGTAAAAAGGCTAAGGATAGTCACTATGGCACCCACCTCCAGCCAGCATGACCATTGCTGTACTACTGTCCTTACGTGGGGTAAAAAAATGAAGGCAAATTCAGAATTTGCCTGACCTTTTAAATGTGTAACGCTGAGATGTCAACCTGCCTAGAGGCCAGCCATGAGTCTACCCGCAAAATACAACAATACAAAAAAACACCAGTAAACAGTATAGCTTAAGTAAAGCCTTTAACATTAGGGATGGGAGCGTGGGTCACACACCGACTCTATGGGATCCAATGCAGCTGCAATGTTCAGGGGGCAGCTGAAGGTTGCCAGGAAAGTAAAGAGGGCATTAACCCAAAACTCCCAGCTTAAATGCTGGCTCATTTGGTACTCTGCAGCTGTCCCCACCAACCCTGCAGTGTACCACAACCAAACACAGCAGGAGCTGGTTTTCAGGGGCCTTAAACCACCTTCCTAGCTCCTGCCAAAAATTCAAATTCAGACTGCCAAACGCTAAAAGATGCTGTTGAGCTCCCCCACATCCATGCCTGGCCCCACTTAAACACAGGGTCTTCCCAGGTTGGGAGCCCCCTTTCTCCTGACTTTTTACATTACTTCCAGTGAGATCTGGACCAAGTCGGAGAGTTTCACCTGATGCTGCACCCACAGGAACTTCAGGTCCCACTGTAGAGCCCGCATATGCCAATGAGCATTTGTCACAAGCAGGATACAGGAGGCTTTAAGGCCCAGCAGCCTCAGAGTCAATCTCACTACAATCCAGGATAGAGGCTGAAACATTGGTATCGAAGCCTGAATATCCTAGATTCACAGTTCGGGAGGATAGGCCCAAACTCCACCATGTCCAAAACAGCTCCGATGAAAGGGAGCATCTGAGAGGGATTTAGGTGTGACTTCGGCACATTGATAATAAACCCCAGCGAATGCAGGAGGTCCACCCTGGTCTGGAGGTGGGAGATGACAGCCTGGGGAGAGCCTGCCTTCAACAGTCAGTCGTTGAGATAGAGGAAGACTGGCAGCCCCTGATCTCCACAGTTGAGCTGCAACCACCGCCATCACCTTAGTGAACACCTGAGGGGCGCTGGGGAAGCCAAAGTGGAACACAGCAAACTGAAAGTGCTCGTGGCCCACCATGAACTGCAGGTAACACCTGTGGGCAGGCAGGATGGGACTGTGGAAATACATGTCCTGCAAGGCCAACGCTACCATCCAGTCTCCTGGGTCCAGGGCAGACAGGACCTGAGCCAGAGTGAGTTTTTTTAACTACTCCTTTTTGAGAAAGAAGTTGAGCAAGCGCCGGTCTAAGATAGGACGAAGGACTCCATGTTTTCGGGGCACTAGAAAGTAGCTGGAATAACAACCACGACCCACATCTGGAGTCGGCACCCTCTCTATGGCCCCTTTGGCCAAAAGAGCTGTCACTTCTTAGCAGAGAAGAGATAGGTGGTCCTCTGTCAGACTGTCATAAGTGGGTGGATTGGAGGAAGGGGCAGTCTTGAAGGGGAGGTGGTAGCCCCTTCAGACAATCTACAAAATCCACCTCTCTAGTGTTATGGACTGCTAGTGGTGGAGGTGATGGCGAATATTGCCGCCCAATGGGTGCCCATGATGGTAAGCGGGCAGACATGGATGATTTGAATGGTGTGGCTGAAGGGGGGTTGTTGGACTGACCCGACCACTGGCCACCTGACCCACGGGGCTGGTAGGAGCCGCATCCACAGCCAAGTAGCGGCTGGTAACTTGTGCTCCGTGGTGGTTGGACGGGTAAGGATGTGGCTGTATGCCCCTTCAGTGGCCACGAAAGAAGCAAAAAGCAGACTGAGGGTGACGAGGGGCCATGGAAAGGTCCAAGGACATGGCCACAGCCCTGCTGTCCTTAACAGGCTCCAGTGCCAAATCCGCCTTGTCTCTGAAGAGACGAGAGCCATCACAGGGCATGCCCACGAGACTGGACATCCCCAGAATAACCAGTAGTCCTCAACCAGGCATGGTGTCTCAGAGCCACCGTTGACTAAACTGCTCTTCCTAACAAATCGGTGGTGTCTAGTCTACAGTGAATGGTAGACTTCACTGTGTCTCTCCTGTCGGCAACAGCCTGGGAGAGCACGGCCCGAATCTCCTCCGGAACCGTTGGTAGCACCTGGGCAACTGTGTCCCACAGAGCGTGGGAGTGGCGGCCCAAAAGACATGTAGTGTTCACCGATTGCAATGCCAAGCTGTCAGAAGAAAACATTTTTTGCTGAAATTATCCAGATTTTTGGATTCAGGCTCAGCGGGTCGTAGGGAATGCACCAGGATTTACTTGTGAAGTTGAGGCTAGGACCACCAAGTTCCCCAGGGTGCGGTGTTGGGTGAGGAAGTTTGGGTCCCCTGGAGTGGGGCAGTGGGCAATAGTCCTGTTCACAGGAGCCCCTGTGCTTGGCTTGAACCAGGTCCCAAGCAGGACGTCTGTAAGTGCTTCATTAAAGGGGAGAAGTGGTTGTGATGGGAACACTCCCGGCTGAAGCACTTCCGTCAAGACGTTAGTCTTGACTGCCACCGATGGCAAACTAAGGTCAAGGACCTTAGCAGCCCTCCGCACCACCATTGCAAATGAAGCTCCCTTCTCTGTAGCCACGGTAGGGGGAGAAAGCATCCCAGCATCTGGAGAGGTGTCCAGTCCACTGGCTTCACCCAGATCCTCACACCAGTCCAGAGGGTCTTCATAAGGCTGGCATGCTTCAGAGTCCAGTGACCCCTTCCATTCCTCCCGAGGACCAGCCCATAACACTAGGGCTCAGGCTCTGGCCTGGGTGGCATGGCACCAGTCGGAGTTGGACGATGCCCCTCCGGTTCCGTGTCGGGGTGAGGATGGGGATTGCGGAACGAGAGGGCACCGGTGACACTGGGAGCGTATGCCTCGGGACCAGCGCCGGTCCAGATCCATCAGTGGATCCTTGAGGCCCGACTAGCGCCAGAGCCACTGGCATGGATCCAGAAGGGGCCCTTTCCGGACTCGCAGGACTTAAAGGTACCCCGGCGGGAACGAGCTGACCAAATATGAAGTGCATGGCCTCATAAAATTCTCAAAGCTGGATGGAGGTCAATCCAGCTACCGGAAACTCAGGGAGACGCGGAGCCGACCCAGAAGCTAGCTCAACTGCAGAGCCAAGCCTCGAGTGGCTACGCTCACTCGTCTTGTCAGCCGACAGACGAGAAGAAGTCTAAGCACAAGTCGAAAGACGCTTCGACTTCTTCTTATATTTGAACTTACCTGAGTGACTCGATGACTTGGAGTGTGACGATGACCTCAGGCTCCGCGACTGCTTCCGGGACCTTCCACTCGACCGGGACTTTGATCGTCATGGCATTGCACATCAAGCCGCCGGAAGTTTGAGAGTTCACTCCCTCAAGGACTTCAGATGCATGGCGTGGCAGTCGGGACAGGTTGTAGGGTCGTGGTCCCGCTCGAGGCACCAAAGGGAAACAAGGTGTGTGTCTGTCGCCGACATCTGCCGGTGACAGGCGCTGCATGGCTTGAAGCCGGCCTTCATAGATGATATATTCCTGCCACAGCAGGAGAATATCCTCAAAAAAGAGTCAAGAAAATAGTCAAAAGATGAATAAGGAGCAGCTGTTCCAGAATCTGTGCTGACCGGCGCGGAAAGAAAAGAACTGCTATCAGCGCGCCTGGTTGCACCTATATAGGCCCCGCAAACATCATTTCTGGTGTGGACGACGCCAATTATGCCACACGGAGCCGAACGACGCCACCTACCGGCACACAGGGGTACTGCTCACAAAACATTTCCGGTTCCAGTCTGACACCTGGGGATAATTCAAGGTAAGGAATCTACCGCTAGAAGTCTCCATCAGGTTTGCTTATACAAAATACCTAGCGATACCAAAGGGGACGATGGACGGAGCGTTTGAGCAAATCAAACATTCACCCCCAGTCAACCGATCTGGGTTTAATCCATCATCATTCTTTAGCTCACTCCACCACCCCACTTCAGACATGGCCATATGCAAATCAGTCTGACCCTGTGCCTCATGGGAACAGTCCAGCCCGAACTGCCAAGCCATGTCTTCCCTGGACCGGAAACAAGCATCCTGGGACCGGTTTCTGGCTATTCAGCCGTCATCAGCCAGGCTAGCTTGAATCCAGTGGCAAAGTGAGCAAGGGACCCACGTCTGGGCATACCCTGCCAACTTAGGGCGAACAAAGCGATACCAAAGGGGACGATGGACGGAGCGTTTGAGCAAATCAAACACTCACCCCCAGTCAACCAATCTGGGTTTAATCCATCATCATTCTTTAGCTCACTCCACCACCCCAGTTCAGACATGGCCATATGCAAATCAGTCTGACCCTGTGCCTCATGGGAACAGTCCAGCCCGAACTGCCAAGCCATGTCTTCCCTGGACCGGAAACAAGCATCCTGGGACCGGTTTCTGGCTATTCAGCCGTCATCAGCCAGGCTAGCTTGAATCCAGTGGCAAAGTGAGCAAGGGACCCACGTCTGGGCATACCCTGCCAACTTAGGGCGAACAAAGCGATACCAAAGGGGACGATGGACGGAGCGTTTGAGCAAATCAAACACTCACCCCCAGTCAACCGATCTGGGTTTAATCCATCATCATCATTTAGCTCACTCCACCACCCCAGTTCAGACATGGCCATATGCAAATCAGTCTGACCCTGTGCCTCATGGGAACAGTCCAGCCCGAACTGCCAAGCCATGTCTTCCCTGGACCGGAAACAAGCATCCTGGGACCGGTTTCTGGCTATTCAGCCGTCATCAACCAGGCTAGCTTGAATCCAGTGGCAAAGTGAGCAAGGGACCCACGTCTGGGCATACCCTGCCAACTTAGGGCGAACAAAGCGATACCAAAGGGGACGATGGACGGAGCGTTTGAGCAAATCAAACACTAACCCCCAGTCAACCGATCTGGGTTTAATCCATCATCATTCTTTAGCTCACTCCACCACCCCAGTTCAGACATGGCCATATGCAAATCAGTCTGACCCTGTGCCTCATGGGAACAGTCCAGCCCGAACTACCAAGCCATGTCTTCCCTGGACCGGAAACAAGCATCCTGGGACCGGTTTCTGGCTATTCAGCCGTCATCAGCCAGGCTAGCTTGAATCCAGTGGCAAAGTGAGCAAGGGACCCACGTCTGGGCATACCCTGCCAACTTAGGGCGAACAAAGCGATACCAAAGGGGACGATGGACGGAGCGTTTGAGCAAATCAAACACTCACCCCCAGTCAACCGATCTGGGTTTAATCCATCATCATTCTTTAGCTCACTCCACCACCCCAGTTCAGACATGGCCATATGCAAATCAGTCTGACCCTGTGCCTCATGGGAACAGTCCAGCCCGAACTGCCAAGCCATGTCTTCCCTGGACCGGAAACAAGCATCCTGGGACCGGTTTCTGGCTATTCAGCCGTCATCAGCCAGGCTAGCTTGAATCCAGTGGCAAAGTGAGCAAGGGACCCACGTCTGGGCATACCCTGCCAACTTAGGGCGAACAAAGCGATACCAAAGGGGACGATGGACGGAGCGTTTGAGCAAATCAAACACTCACCCCCAGTCAACCGATCTGGGTTTAATCCATCATTCTTTAGCTCACTCCACCACCCCAGTTCAGACATGGCCATATGCAAATCAGTCTGACCCTGTGCCTCATGGGAACAGTCCAGCCCGAACTGCCAAGCCAGGTCTTCCCTGGACCGGAAACAAGCATCCTGGGACCGGTTTCTGGCTATTCAGCCGTCATCAGCCAGGCTAGCTTGAATCCAGTGGCAAAGTGAGCAAGGGACCCACGTCTGGGCATACCCTGCCAACTTAGGGCGAACAAAGCGATACCAAAGGGGACGATGGACGGAGCGTTGGAGCAAATCAAACACTCACCCCCAGTCAACCGATCTGGGTTTAATCCATCATCATTCTTTAGCTCACTCCACCACCCCACTTCAGACATGGCCATATGCAAATCAGTCTGACCCTGTGCCTCATGGGAACAGTCCAGCCCGAACTGCCAAGCCATGTCTTCCCTGGACCGGAAACAAGCATCCTGGGACCGGTTTCTGGCTATTCAGCCGTCATCAGCCAGGCTAGCTTGAATCCAGTGGCAAAGTGAGCAAGGGACCCACGTCTGGGCATACCCTGCCAACTTAGGGCGAACAAAGCGATACCAAAGGTGACGATGGACGGAGCGTTTGAGCAAATCAAACACTCACCCCCAGTCAACCGATCAGGGTTTAATCCATCATCATTCTTTAGCTCACTCCACCACCCCACTTCAGACATGGCCATATGCAAATCAGTCTGACCCTGTGCCTCATGGGAACAGTCCAGCCCGAACTGCCAAGCCATGTCTTCCCTGGACCGGAAACAAGCATCCTGGGACAGGTTTCTGGCTATTCAGCCGTCATCAGCCAGGCTAGCTTGAATCCAGTGGCAAAGTGAGCAAGGGACCCACGTCTGGGCATACCCTGCCAACTTAGGGCGAACAAAGCGATACTCAAAGGGGACGATGGACGGAGCGTTTGAGCAAATCAAACACTCACCCCCAGTCAACCGATCTGGGTTTAATCCATCATCATTCTTTAGCTCACTCCACCACCCCACTTCAGACATGGCCATATGCAAATCAGTCTGACCCTGTGCCTCATGGGAACAGTCCAGCCCGAACTGCCAAGCCATGTCTTCCCTGGACCGGAAACAAGCATCCTGGGACCGGTTTCTGGCTATTCAGCCGTCATCAGCCAGGCTAGCTTGAATCCAGTGGCAAAGTGAGCAAGGGACCCACGTCTGGGCATACCCTGCCAACTTAGGGCGAACAAAGCGATACGAAAGGGGACGATGGACGGAGCGTTTGAGCAAATCAAACACTCACCCCCAGTCAACCGATCTGGGTTTAATCCATCATCATTCTTTAGCTCACTCCACCACCCCACTTCAGACTTGGCCATATGCAAATCAGTATGACCCTGTGCCTCATGGGAACAGTCCAGCCCGAACTGCCAAGCCATGTCTTCCCTGAACCGGAAACAAGCATCCTGGGACCGGTTTCTGGCTATTCAGCCGTCATCAGCCAGGCTAGCTTGAATCCAGTGGCAAAGTGAGCAAGGGACCCACGTCTGGGCATACCCTGCCAACTTAGGGCGAACAAAGCGATACCAAAGGGGACGATGGACGGAGCGTTTGAGCAAATCAAACACTCACCCCCAGTCAACCGATCTGGGTTTAATCCATCATCATTCTTTAGCTCACTCCACCACCCCACTTCAGACATGGCCATATGCAAATCAGTCTGACCCTGTGCCTCATGGGAACAGTCCAGCCCGAACTGCCAAGCCATGTCTTCCCTGGACAGGAAACAAGCATCCTGGGACCGGTTTCTGGCTATTCAGCCGTCATCAGCCAGGCTAGCTTGAATCCAGTGGCAAAGTGAGCAAGGGACCCACGTCTGGGCATACCCTGCCAACTTAGGGCGAACAAAGCGATACCAAAGGGGACGATGGACGGAGCGTTTGAGCAAATCAAACACTCACCCCCAGTCAACCGATCTGGGTTTAATCCATCATCATTCTTTAGCTCACTCCACCACCCCAGTTCAGACATGGCCATATGCAAATCAGTCTGACCCTGTGCCTCATGGGAACAGTCCAGCCCGAACTGCCAAGCCATGTCTTCCCTGGACCGGAAACAAGCATCCTGGGACCGGTTTCTGGCTATTCAGCCGTCATCAGCCAGGCTAGCTTGAATCCAGTGGCAAAGTGAGCAAGGGACCCACGTCTGGGCATACCCTGCCAACTTAGGGCGAACAAAGCGATACCAAAGGGGACGATGGACGGAGCGTTTGAGCAAATCAAACACTCACCCCCAGTCAACCAATCTGGGTTTAATCCATCATCATTCTTTAGCTCACTCCACCACCCCAGTTCAGACATGGCCATATGCAAATCAGTCTGACCCTGTGCCTCATGGGAACAGTCCAGCCCGAACTGCCAAGCCATGTCTTCCCTGGACCGGAAACAAGCATCCTGGGACCGGTTTCTGGCTATTCAGCCGTCATCAGCCAGGCTAGCTTGAATCCAGTGGCAAAGTGAGCAAGGGACCCACGTCTGGGCATACCCTGCCAACTTAGGGCGAACAAAGCGATACCAAAGGGGACGATGGACGGAGCGTTTGAGCAAATCAAACACTCACCCCCAGTCAACCGATCTGGGTTTAATCCATCATCATTCTTTAGCTCACTCCACCACCCCAGTTCAGACATGGCCATATGCAAATCAGTCTGACCCTGTGCCTCATGGGAACAGTCCAGCCCGAACTGCCAAGCCATGTCTTCCCTGGACCGGAAACAAGCATCCTGGGACCGGTTTCTGGCTATTCAGCCGTCATCAGCCAGGCTAGCTTGAATCCAGTGGCAAAGTGAGCAAGGAACCCACGTCTGGGCATACCCTGCCAACTTAGGGCGAACAAAGCGATACCAAAGGGGACGATGGACAGAGCGTTTGAGCAAATCAAACACTCACCCCCAGTCAACCGATCTGTGTTTAATCCATCATCATTCTTTAGCTCACTCCACCACCCCAGTTCAGACATGGCCATATGCAAATCACTCTGACCCTGTGCCTCATGGTAACAGTCCAGCCCGAAATGCCAAGCCATGTCTTCCCTGGACCGGAAACAAGCATCCTGGGACCGGTTTCTGTCTATTCAGCCGTCATCAGCCAGGCTAGCTAGAATCCAGTGGCAAAGTGAGCAAGGGACCCACGTCTGGGCATACCCTGCCAAATTAGGGCGAACAAAGCGATACCAAAGGGGACGATGGACGGAGCGTTTGAGCAAATCAAACACTCACCCCCAGTCAACCGATCTGGGTTTAATCCATCATCATTCTTTAGCTCACTCCACCACCCCAGTTCAGACATGGCCATATGCAAATCAGTCTGACCCTGTGCCTGATGGGAACAGTCCAGCCCGAACTGCCAAGCCATGTCTTCCCTGGACCGGAAACAAGCAGGATGGGGGCGAGTGTTTGATTAGCTCAAGCGCTCCGTCCATCATCCCCTTTGGTATCGCTTTGTTCGCCCTAAGTTGGCAGGGTATGCCCAGACGTGGGTCCCCTGCTCACTTTGCCACTGGATTCAAGCTAGCCTGGCTGATGACGGCTGAATAGCCAGAAACCGGACCCAGGATGCTTGTTTCCGGTCCAGGGAAGACATGGCTTGGCAGTTCGGGCTGGACTGTTCCCATGAGGCACAGGGTCAGACTGATTTGCATACGGCCATGTCTGAACTGGGGTGGTGGAGTGAGCTAAAGAATGATGATGGATTAAACCCAGATCAGTTGACTGGGGGCGAGTGTTTGATTAGCTCAAGCGCTCCGTCCATCATCCCCTTTGGTATCGTTTGTTCGCCCTAAGTTGGCAGGGTATGCCCAGACGTGGGTCCCTTGCTCACTTTGCCACTGGATTCAAGCTAGCCTGGCTGATGACGGCTGAATAGCCAGAAACCGGTCCCAGGATGCTTGTTTCCGGTCCAGGGAAGACATGGCTTGGCAGTTCGGGCTGGACTGTTCCCATGAGGTACAGGGTCAGACTGATTTGCATATGGCCATGTCTGAACTGGGGTGGTGGAGTGAGCTAAAGAATGATGATGGATTAAACCCAGATCAGTTGACTGGGGGCGAGTGTTTGATTAGCTCAAGCGCTCCGTCCATCATCCCCTTTGGTATTGCTTTATACAAAATACCTGCCCAATGAAAGTTTGATGCAGCACCAGAAAATGTAGCATTCCCTTTTCTTTTCATCACTCAGTGGCAAGAGAATCTAAGAATCAACGGAAGACCCTGCATCAAATTTTAAAGTACTATTAACAATTTTTTCACTTGTAACTTCATGAAACAAAACGTGACAGATCTTATATAAAGTCCTATTTAAATATCATGTCCCAGCCTTTGAGGACACTTACATAAACAAATGGCTGGTATTTTTATACGGGGAGGGTGCCCAACCCTAAGCACACCCAACGCAGAACGAGGGCACAGCTCAGCTCTTCAAACACGCCATTTACTTTTTATTGCACGTGCAAGGCGCATGCTGAGAACCTAATCGCCCGCCTATTCGTTAAAATGTCGGCCAAGTTCACAGATCACGGCGAAGCGGTTTTCCAGCTCCTGAACCAGTGACCCGAGCACAGCACATCGTGAAAGATTTAACCAGCGGCGCAGGCTAAATTTAAAACTGCCCCCGCGTAAGCCCCTGCTGCAGTCTGTGTCCTTTCCAAGTGAGATCTCTGGCTTGGGCTAGGCATGTACAGAGCAAAATGATGAAAGTCACACGGTAATTAACTTCCCTCTGTTCTGTGGCAGTTACTGCACGAACAAAATAATCTGGAGCAATCTGTCTTCTCTTAAATGAGGGGGGACGGTCTCCCTCCTACGGCATTCTTTTCGTGATGTTTGGCTTCCTTTCCACATAACACTCAACCAAATATATGCAGCCTTTGTAAACATGAATTTAGAGGTGAGCAAGGCACTGAAAGCTCAAGCCAAGCTTAAACCAGATGCCTGGGCTCCGTCTCATCTCGAGGGCCTCTTGGACACCCAAGGCCTAAACGAGCCGAGCTGTCATGTGTCTTCTTTGTGCTAAACGCCAATCACACTCCAACCCAATGCGCCAAAAATGAAAAACGAAGCATCAACCTTTGGCATAAAACGAAGTGCCTTGTCCCACTCTCTACCCTCACTCACAATCTGAAACAAGAAAACCTGGGATCAATCCCACCTTCCCCGCTTCACCAAACTGTGTGATTCTAAGCAAATATTTCATTTCACCATGCCTCCTTCTTCACATATTGAGAGCACCTTGAAATTCTTGAGTTCAGTATATGTGTTGTACAAAAAAACTCCCTCGTTTTTTATTTAATAGTCTATAATCTTCCACTTTACATAAGAAACTAGGCCCACATGGGGTGCAGGTGACAACTGACTTTCCTTTTCGCCCACCAACAGCACTGTCATCAGAGAAAGGGCGTAATTAATGTTTCCAAGTTCACTTTTAGTAAATGCCTCTCAATGCAGCAATATAATCTTGTGTACTCAGGAGAAACGCGTCCACATGTTAAAGAGATGCACTTTTTTGAAGAGACTATCATTCTTTTTTTTGATGTTTCATGCCACATATTTCATGGCTTGAAGTCTGCACGGGCTCTTAGAGCGAAGCCAGACCCTTGGTTTGACTCAGGCTCAACTCTCAGTTAAATGTATTGGCTCGCACACTTCTGCTTGAGTGCAGATAGTAATTCAGATTTTGATTGCAACACCAACATTATTTGACCGTCCAGACTACATGAGTGAATATATCTACTCATAAAAGCTAGTAAAGGCTTGTAAAGATGGTGAACCCAAGGAAAGAACATAGTTAATGCGGATAGGACGCTTTATAATTAAATGCAGAAAATGGCGGGCTGAAAGTAATAGAATGTCAGACCTCACCAGAATTACGAAACCTGGAGAATTGGGGATAAGCGCAGCCTAAATGTCTTGGTGAAACTGTGGTTGATAAATAAGGGTTACCAGGGGGCTGGGATGTGAGATTTCCAATTCCCTCTTTAGACCTCATTTCTCGGGGCGCAGGTTGTCATGGCATAGAGTTAAGTGGTGTAGAGTGCAGTGGCGTAGAGTGCAGTGGTGCAGAGTAGATTAGAGTGTTGTACAGTGAATTGGCAGAGTGAAGGAGCGTAGAGTTGAGTGGTGCAGAGTAAAGTGCATTGGCATAGAGGGCAGTGGCATAGAGTGCAGTGTTGCAGAGTGGGGTAGAGTGGAGCTGTGCAGAGTTGAGTGGCCTAGGCAGGAGTGGTGTAGAGTGCAGTTGCGAAGAGTGCATTGTCATAGAGTAGAGCGGTGGAGAGTTGAGTAGAGAGGCATAGAGTGAAGTGGTTTAGAGTGAGTGGCATAGAGTAGAGTGGTGCAGAGTGGAGTTGAGTGCAGTGGTAAGAAGTGGTGTGAATTGGAGAGGTGCAAAGTAGAGTGCAGTGGTGTGGATGGGTGCAGAGTCGAGTTGAGTGGAGTATGCATGTTGTGGTAGCACACTGCCATAACAGACAACAAATTTTCAAATGAAATGACCATTAAATTTGCTCAGACATACAGTTTTACTGATAAAACTATATGGCGCACAAACAATAATGTGGCATCACCTATTGTATTGATTTGTTTTGATCATATTAAGGTATTTGTTCCAACACACGTCAGAATTAACAAAACATGTGGTTCATTTGTGCATTCCAAACTGATATATTTTGGAATACTTTAATAGTTAATTTAAATGCTGTTGTGTGATGGAAAAAAACCCTCTCCTATCTATCCAGCAAGATTGTCACATAAATCGTCTCAC
This sequence comes from Calotriton arnoldi, assembly GCA_963921515.1. Lineage (NCBI taxonomy): Eukaryota > Metazoa > Chordata > Amphibia > Caudata > Salamandridae > Calotriton > Calotriton arnoldi. The sequence goes on along the minus strand of CAWUFW010011422.1, from coordinate 153,937 downwards.
TTTGGAGTCAGAGAATGAAAGGAAAACACCAAGCTCCCTCAGAAGACAGGGCCTGACATTTGACCTCTGTCTTTGAATGCACAGCAAATGTGAGGAGATAAGAACAAGCTTTACAGGCCTGTTTACAGAAAGAAGCACTCATGGAAGAATACAAGGAGAGATAATGTGAAAAGACTTTGCTCCTTGGGAGGGAGGAACTCACGCTGGACAGACTAAAACAAAAATAGCCAGAAAATAGAATGCCAGAAGATGTGAGTTACAAACCACAAAGCCAATGCTATGCAACGGGCTGAATGCATTTCCAAGGAAGCTTTATGAATGTCCCCAAGAGATCTCTTTAGCAAATCAGACAGCTGCATTGTCTGGTAGGCCTCAACCTAATGAGCTGTTTTTCTACTTTAATAGAACTTTCAGTTTTAATTAAGCGCAGAACAAGAAAGTGAAAATATCTCTAGAGGACATGGTTTGGGTCTTTCAGTGGCCCGACCCCTGCTTTAGTTCCTACGCCAAGCCAAACACATGGCGTGCCTCTGGCTCGGCTCTCCTGATGAATCGGGTGACGTACGCACCTGTAGTCCAATGAGAACTGCATTCCACCTAATGAGCCTCCATTTTGTGAAAGCCACTGCTTGATGCCAACACTGAAAACGCGCAGTTTTAAAGAGGCGGTTATAATTGATGTCAGCGAGTGTTCACGCCTCAGAGCCATCCTCATACCAAACAGTATGAAATCAAGCTGAACTTTGATCAGAAGAGTCATAAATCAATCGATATACAACTTGTTTTGAATGATCTGTATTGTAGCTGTAAGAAGCCAATTCCCTTCCATACAACCATGTTTTTTTAGTTTCACCTCTTCAAAGTATTTTCTCGGAGGTGCATGACGTGCTGCACTGTTAACATGATCTGCTTGCCAGAATAAGAGCTGGCGTGACAAACAGGAGAATAACAAGTCTGAACGGAAATTCTTTTTAGCAACACATCTTAGCATGAAACCGCAATCCAGTAAAGAGCGTGTGCTAACTAGGCTTTATTTTGAATCGCCTCTTTTTGGACGCCTGCCAAACAATTGAGTCAGCAGAAGAGCAGCACTAAAAAGTCCAGCAAAGAAATGTTTCCCGCTCATAAACCAACTGATGAACCGAGGATGTTCCGAATGATAGGCGCGCGCCTGCGCTGTCCATTCGGATCTAGATTACGCCGTGCCGTGAATGACGTCACGATAGGTGTCAAAACCCACACAGACCCCATCAGACATAGGAGCATTCTAGAATACCTATAGGTGGTATTTGTTGGCTAAGTAGGATTGGGTAAAGAAAACTTTATTTTCTTTGTACTGGATGCTCCCTCCAAATCAGGTGCTAGATCATTTTGCTGGCAAAACAATGCAAGTGTAAGAGTATGAGGGTGCATTTTTGACAACACCGTGTGAACAAAAAGAGGTAGGACTTTTCAGCCTTCAAAACCACTAATTTGCATAATCATGATATCAAGTGATCTTTGGCCCCAAGATGGCATCACAAGAAATCACATTATACAAGATGGGAGCGAGATCAGAGGGTATGACTGCGTGGGTGATATCAGAAGATCTAAATAAACGAGATGCCGCCACTAAGTGACCTAGCAGGTAGGCTGTGATGTTGCTGGAAAAGCAGTACTCGAATGTGTAAAACAATGGGTCGACTTCGAGGAAGGAGCGACTAAAGCAACTATCAGGGTACCTAACTGGGCAGATTCGTTTGCTCTACAGCCTTTAAGTGGAAAAGCCCAGACCCAGGGTATATGTTACTGTAACATTAATGGACGAGCACAAGCGATCGTCCATTAATTGTACTGCAGCTTTTCTATACAGCCTGATATCACTGACAAGGCCACAAAGGCCTCTGGCTTGCATCAGATTCCTGGGAGCCCTTTCGCAGTATGTGATTGGAAGGTCATTGGATGTCCTGTATGGGAGATGTTGGGTGAGGCGCGCAGGATATGTTCCAGGACATGGCTTGGCATCTATTGCAGCACTTAAGCATGAAGTGTTGCATGGGACTTGATAACAGATGCAGTCATGCAAGTGGGGTCTTTCCATCTTTCTAGTATCATAGGTAAAAGCTTCCTTTAGTTAGGCTCAAAGAAGTTGACAAGTCTCAAACTAAGAGGGTGTGCCTAGAAGTGAAAGAGACCTCACCCCTGGAGGCTGTTAAGTGACAAGAAGCAACAGGGACCTAGCCCTGGAAGGGTTTCAAGTCGCCAGCATTTGACGTATGGTGTCCACTCTAGAACCTCTGGAAGCACTAGTATTCCACCTGCAACTGACATGCTGCGACGACCCACGAGCGATGTGAGTCCCTGACCCGATAGTTCCCTGAGTCGATTGGACCCAATCCATCACCACTGCACTCCACCCAGTGGAAAGGTATTGCATGATTATGTCCCTTGGGATTTATCCAAGCTTCCCTTTTACTCCTGGGACTGGTTATCACTGCGCACGGACACCAAGGAGAGAGGACAGCATAGAGCACCCTGCTACAGGGACACGGCCTGCATTTCGATGGACTGATCGTGGCGGATTCAAGTCCTCTGCAGTACAAGGAGACTACTGCCGGCTGCCAGCCACAATCTTGAATGGTTCTGTGGGAGGACAGGGCCTCCGAGGGTTTTTAGTGGGACAACTGGCACTGGACCGCTTTCAGCTGCGAAGTCTGCATCCTCCTTGCTTCGATGCCCAGTGAGTGGTCCTTGCATTCTACCTAGTTCACTCATTCTGTGATCGCGTGCAAATTATCTAAAAATGTAAAAGCTTTCTATTTTCTTTTTGCAAGAAAAGACTGGCCTCTCCACCCATGAGCAAATAACACCTTCTGCATTGAGATGGATCTCTAGACATCAGAGAACTGTTGTATTTACTCATAGCAATATTTTGAAAGTGAGCGCCTTAAGAGTAGTGGGATGCATTTGCTCTTGTGTTTTTAATTCCAGTCTCATGCAGGGAGCCAGGCGGCAGACTTTTATATCCATCCTGTGCTATCCACCTGCCCATCCTTCCAGCGCTAGTCCATCAAATGCCCAGATAGCCACCTCTCTTGAGGTTATGGCCCACACGTTAGCACCAGCATGTGCCTCTTCTGTTCAAACTTACATCTATGTCCTCTGCTCAGCAGTCGCCTCCGATTGCTGTTAGTCGCTGTGACACTGGACTCAGTTATTATTCATTTGCTTGCTCTGACCTTATAGGAACGGGGAATAAAGGGTTTGCTTGGGTTTCATGGTTCTTACTGTTTTAATTGAACAGAAGTATAATGCACTGGTATTTTGTATTGCAAGGATTACTCCCAATTCTCGGTTTGAAGTTGCCACAACTGATCCTTAGTCAGTAGTCGAGAGGTATTAAAGAGAAAGTAAAGGAACTTTGATCATAATACCAAGAGCATGAGGTGTACCCTGGGGTATAATCAGTGAGTGTGGGGGCGTTGTCAAAGGCGTGGATAAAAATAACAAAATATTCTATAACTACAGGTAACTGTATTGATTTATTTCGACTACACAATTAGCTGTTAGATACACATACTTTTGTCAGATTTCTGAAGCACAGATACTTGACATTCAAACGCACCTGCAATATGTGAGAAATTTGCTAATTTTAATCTGTAAAATACAGATTATTCCACAGACTGTGCATTGCTGAGCGGAGGATATCTTACTAGGAATGAACATAGGTTACACAACGTTCTGTCTAGCATGTGCATTAACCCACTGGTGTATCTCACTACGATTGGAACCTATGACCAAAACGCTACACACAAATCACTACATTAGGTGCATTTACCCACTGAGCTGTCTCACTGGGATCAGAATCTCTAGACTGCAAGATATGCACATAGATCTCAGCTAGGGGTGCTTTTGGCCACTTACATTTTCTGACTAGGACTAGAATCTGTGATCTGCACGTGACCCCTAGGCCCATGAAGTCAGTGTATTAACCCCTTAAACTACGTCACAAAGATTGCAGCAAATGACCAGCAGATTACACAGATGACAGCGACATGAGAGCGCTAAAAACTTAGCTCTTCCCATCCATATAAACACGTGATGCAATTGGCAGAATATATAATAATAAATAAATAAAAAACGGAAAGTAGGGACATGAGATTACATCTATTCTCACACTGTGCCACACCTCCTGCTTGTGTGCAGCGATGTTTGCCACAATATTTGTATTTGAACCTCATGCATCTCACCTAACATTTCCCACATAGGACAAACTACACCCAACATCCTTTCAACCAAACACTCTGAAAATCACCTTGGGATACGAAGCAAATCTGAGAGCTTCGCGGCCACATCAAGGGTATGAGCCACTGTATATATTCTACAATATAAAACAGTGCCTGGATAGTTTTCTTTAATTTTTAGCTACTTTCCTTTTGCATTTGCATCTCCTCCACTCAAAAACAGGTGCAGTTCAGGGAGCAATATTGCATGTTTTCCTCACACACTGAACAGGACAGGCAGCAGTGCAAGATTGATTCAAACAACTAACCTGAGCAGCACCAGTGCAAGATTTTGTCACAACAGTCACATGTGTGTCTCAACTCATCACTACAGGGAGAGGTTAAAGGTGCAAAAGTCGAATTTAGCTCCAATGTCAATCCCACTATCATGGATGTCGATTCACCAAAATCCCAGGGGTAGCAGAAGTTACATCATATACCCTTTGATTTTAATGATGTCACAGGAGGTGACATCATGTGACCTTTGACCCTGAATCATCGCAAGAAGTGATGTCACACGATCCTAATCCTGATGACATCACAATAATTAACACTGCTGAAGTTACATAATAATTACACAATTAATATTCTATATTCTTCTAGGGGAGATCAGCCATAGGCTCAGAAAAAACTCACTAAACATTCAAGTCCTGTCATGGTGTGCCTAGCTAATGAAACCTGACAGTCACCATGAGTTCACTCAATAATGTTTTTGAAATGTTCTACGGGTGCCCCTTTATGTCAAAAATTACCTCCATTGCTAGGACCAGTATTTTGCTATGGTGGGCCCTTTTACCCAAACAGTGCATACAATATGCCAGTGCAAGAATGTTCCTAATACTGCTTCTCTTGCATTACAGATGTCCCTTATGTTAAAGGTTATGTCTAATATGTTGCGGACCACATTTTTTCATGGATGGTCTCATGACATTGCCACAGTTATCTTCCCATATGTCAAGAATTTCCTCCAATCTGCCATCACCAGCAATTTGCCACAGGTGCTACCTATGCCAAGGATTTCCTCCAGTAGGCCAGCACTGGTATTTTGCTCAGGGTATCACACATGCAAGTATTGTCTCCGGTATGCAAGTGCCAACATTTTGCCAAGGGTACTTCTATACACCAAGAAGCATGCCAAGTTCAACAGTGGATTTGCAAGCATAACAACACAGGTTCACTTACATTCACTTACTCACACTCATTCTCTCATTAGCACCCAGTTGCAATCATTCATTTTCACCTAGTGTCTTGCACTCACTCTCCCCCTGAATCACTCATTCGCACTCTCTCTGACTGACGTATACGGACTCACTCATTTTGACACACACACACCCACGATCTCACATGCAAACATACATGCTCACACATATACACGTCCTCTCACACAAACTCACTCTCACCCACATGCATGCACACAACATACATCTAAAGCCATTTTATTTTTCTTATCTCAGATGCCAATAAATGTTGCTACTCCACTTTTTATTACACCAATACTGAATAATAAACTATTATTCACTTTTAATGTAATAAAAATGAGCAGAAAACAAGGTTAGAACCTGACTCTGATGATATGAGACACCCTTGTGTTCTTGGCACTGATTTTGCCACCTCTGAGGCCAGGGATCGCAAAGGCAGTGCCAAGGGGTAGCAAGGGGTTACAACTGCGACCCCTGGTGACCCCTAAATGACGTCCATGCCCACGATCACAGGTTAAGATGCATTATGAGCCCATGCCACCCAATTCCCCTTGCTGCTGGCCTACTGGAGGAAATCCTTGGCATAGGTAGCATCTGTGGCAAATTGCTGGTGATGGCACATTGGAGGAAATTCTTGACATATGGGAAGATAACTGTAGCAATGTTATGGGACTATCCATAACAAAATGTGTTCTAATTATGGATTTCTTACCCAAATAACTGAATTATGTGATCTTCGGCAAACCACTGTCGCCCCCACACTCTGTCCCTGCAAGTACCTTATTTGTCTTGCCCACTAAATAATGGCTAACCTAGATGATTGCTGTCCTATATTAGAAGTTACAGATAAAAAAAAATTAAAAAACGTTTTATTATTATCTCACAAGAACCCATGTAACAGTGGTGATGCACAGACATTATCACCATTAGAGAGAGAGGGGCGTCCCTAGGACCAACACTAAATTCTTTCTAACTCTATGACACCGAGTGAGTTGTGCTTGGGTGGTATATGCGGCACCTCAACTTTATAAAACTCTCCTAATGACACGTTCTAACACAGGGCACTCACAGCAAGTGATCAGAAGCAGCCACCCAGCTGCCTGTAGCATTTTACTAACCCAATACCAAACACCTGTGCTGAAAAACCTCACCAAAGAAGTATGCTTTCATTTACAGCCACCTAGCGCCTACCTAGCAGTCTTGCTAACTCCCCCATTTAATATATTTACCTATCTTGCTAAAAGCAGACCCCCTGGAGACAAAGCGGGAGAGGAGATGCATGGAATTCATTGCTCCTCCTTAGCTGTCCATTGGCTCTGCACAGAGTACATGTGGACCCCCCCTCAGATTTTGGCAAGTGAAAGCGAGATTCACTATTTTGGATCGGGTATTCTTTCAGGAAATGTGCAAGATCTACTTTATTAAATAATGCTTGAAACATCGTTCTCTGTAGTTCCTACCCACGTGTACCTCTTTCATTTGTCCACCATTTTGCCCCACAGAGGTTCTGAACTCAGTAATTCTGCGTTTGCGCTATTTCTTAGCACAAAAATGCCCCCTCACATGCAAAATGGACGCGTTGAAGCATTTTTATGCTAAGAAACAGCGCTAAATACAGCAGAATACTATTAGCCAGCGACCGCTTGGTCTAAATGTGCCCTTGTGGTAGGATTTTTTCCCCCAAAATTATCTTAGCACGAATAATCCCGTAAATATTGGTAATTCCGCATCAAAGAGTAACGCAGAATTACTGAAATTACTCCACTCACTCCGGCGTAATTGAAATTCATCCCAGGCCTAATGCTTACTTGGTTGGGAACATTTTCTCATTTCACTTTTGAAAAGCATCAAAAAAAAAATCTCTCTGAATCCAACTGTGACCATAACCATAAGATTAGGGTGCCAAAAACAACAAACATTAGAGTTAATGGGGTGACCCTGTGTCCCTCAGAACCTGGGCATTTATGATATAGCGAACAATTGGTTCTGTTGGGTAGTACAATTGCTGTGTTTCTGTGTATTTAATACAAAAGCAACGAGATCTCTCAAATTATTCTCATTAAATACAAAGAATTTTTAAGAAAGGAAAAAACATATGATAAGAACACACCAAGAGAAGAAGATTTGTAAAAAAGCATAGTTTTTTACTCTTTTGTTATTCACAAGAAAATTGAATATGACTCAAGAACACAATTAAATTGCGGCGGGACAAAAGTGACTGTTGTGAATTTAGGTGAAAAAACGGTGACAAGTGAAGTCAATGGTGAAGTATATACAAGACATACACAAGTGACAAATACATATGATTCAAGATTTCTGTCCTATCTATAAATTTATAACATGAATACAAGACCCAATGATGATTTAAAAGTTAGGATCAAGGAGACTGTATGGACATGAATGACATTAACGTCGACGTTTCGACCCTGAAAGCAGCGCAGAGTGTTATGCGTCACAGCGGGTCTTCTTCAGGACTGTAAAAGACGGGGTGGACAGCCACATGAACGGATAATCCAATCAATGGATTTGGAGGAAGCAGTGATCCTAGCGATAGATTCCAACAGAAGTTGGAAATCAGAATTCCTGCTTGAAAGTCAGGGATTTGTAGGGATCCAAAAATGGTATACATAACATAACATAACAGGTGTATTTGTAAAGCGCACGATTACCCGTCGGTGTCTTGGTGCTGAACAACAGATGTTTATTGTTACCCAACTCAATTGTACTCATTTTATCGACCTCAGATGGATGAAAGGCTGAGTGGACCCGCCGGGATTTGAACCTGTGACCATGAGGTCGAACACAGGCCCCTGCAGTGGCTGCTTTAGTCCACTGAGCCACCAGACCCGGCTAGTATACAAAGGTAAGGTGATGAAACAATTCACTTTGCTGGGGTCCAAGGCAATGAAGACATCCACCATCCAGTACGAGTCTTATTGCTCAAATTGTAGAAGACCTCGAAGGAACTCTCAGTCGCTCGGCAAGTTTTCAAGTACCCAACCTTTTCTTGGTGGTATTAAACAAGTTAATTCGACAACACAAGACTCCAACCGGCTGGTGGAAGTCGTCCACAATTTGAGCAATCGTTTCACAATAAGACTCCTACCGGATGGAGGATGTCTTCATTGCCTTGGACCCTAGCAAAGTGAATTGTTTCATCACCTTTTTTTTTATTTTATTTTTCTCGGTCAAGCACAAAGAAGAAGTTCTCATGTCACAGATATGCATATTATCATTGACGTTACATGTTCAAATAATCACAATGTCACAGCAGAACATCATACTTCACAACATCCAAGTACAACAGATTCAAGTGATACACAGATAAAAGAGGGTCTATCTAAGAGCCCAGGTATCTAGTATACTGGGCCATAAGAAAGGATCACGTGCTGTGCGATTACATAGCCATTGCTGGGTCATAATCAATCCTCAATGTGCACAGATTCTAGAAATTTTACTAGTGGTTCCCAAAAATTCCTTGGACGAGAAGCTTGTGGTAGCTCCTCTGCATATGTTTCCAACTGTGTTTTACAGTATACCAGATCTTCAATCTAGTGTTTGCATTTGGTGTAGCCTTACTACCCCATTTCATTGCTAAACGCCTCTTTGCTAGCAGAAGTGCTATTGCGAGGAATTTACGTCTACAAGCTAATTTGATCTTATACATGCCTAGTAGACACGTTTGGGGTGTATTAGGTATCATTTCTGCCAACATGGTAGTGAGTGTAGTAGTTACCTCTGCCCAGTAGGAATGGAGTCGCGGGCACGACCAGGCCACATGCAAGAAGTCCGCAGTCAAAGCTCCGCATCTACGGCATCTGTCATCGTCCCTCAGCCCATATTTATGGAGTTGTGCAGGCGTGTAGTACACTTAAAGTGTATTATTTTCAGGTTGCAGTTAGAAGTCAGCATTTGCAGTTGTGTGCAACTATAATCCCATTGCTCAGTAGTGATACTTACACCCAATGTGTCTTCCCATCTCGTTTTGGGTCTATCCTGAGCATTGAATTGTTCCTGTTGAGCCGCATTATACAGTTTCGTAACTAGGCCCTTTCGCGTTGGGGACAACAGCAGGATCTGTAGCGTGTTAAGTGTCAACGGTTCATCTGGGAACGTAGGATATAGAGCCTTGATTGCCGCGCGCAGTCTCATGTATGCAAAAGTTTTCAATGGGGTATGATGTGTGCATAGAGTGATATCATTTTCTGATATAAATGTCCCATGTGGAAAAACATCCCCCATTTTACAAAATCCCATCTCATTTAGTAACCGTAGCATTTTAGTTTCTTGTGTCACTGTGAGTTGCGGGTGATGGGTCAACGGGAGTGCTGGCGCATACGTGGGGAGTTTGTGCGCATGTTTAGCTAGCGTATGCCATGCTTTGGAGGTACAACTCGCCGGGTAGATCCCTGTGGGTGGAATGTGCCTTTGTGGTGATGAGATAAGCGTAATAAGCGGAGTAGGGAGCAAGCTTTCATGTTCCACCGCAATATGTGGTATATGTCCATGTGGGTGTAACCAATAATGGGCATATTGCGCCTGTGCGCAGTAGTAGTAGAGTTGAAGGTCTGGAGCCCCAAAACCTCCTCGCATGTATGGCTTAGTGAGTTCTTTCCAGCCGACACATGCATGCTTTCCCGCCCATGTCAGTCTAAGCAGGGCAGTACGAAGTTTGGCAAAGAGCACCTGCGGAATCCATATTGGTATATTCATAAATAAATAAAGAAACCTCGGTAACACTACCATTTTTTGTATAGCTATTCTATCAGCGATTGATAGCGGGAGGTGAATCCATCTGTTAATCTGATCTTCTAGTTTAGTTATCGCTTTCCCATAATTCTCTCTCAGAACCAGATCTGGGTCACGGTGTATCCAGACCCCTAAGTATTTCACTGGGTCTGTGCGCCATTGTAGCGGATAATCAATCATAGGTTGGGTTGTCCCCGGGGTGAGCGGGATCACCATTGATTTATCACAGTTAATACTGAGACCGGAGAAATATTCGAATCCGATGCATTCTCGGATGAGTTTGTTGAGATTTACATCTGGGTGTCTGGTGTAGAGGACCATATCATCTGCATACAAAGAGATTGTTATGGGCTGTAAATGAAATTGTAAGGCTGTATCAGCATGTTTTTGACGAATCTTACATGCAAGGGGTTCTAGCGCCAATGTAAATAAGAGCGGGGACAACGGGCAGCCCTGTCGCGTACCTCGGCATATGTTAATAGGATCAGATGTGTTACCGTTTATACGTATTCTAGCGCTAGGCTGCATGTATAGTAAAGCCACCCATTTCAAAAATTGTTCTGGGAACCCCATTCGTCTCAGGACTTGGAACATGTAAGGCCACTCCACAGAGTCAAATGCCTTAGCAGCATCTAATAAAGTCGCAGAAGCCGGCCAGTCTGGGTGTAAGTGATGGAACAGTGTAAATATAGTCCGTATATTTTGTGTAGTGGAACGTGACGGAATGAATCCAGCCTGATCCGGGAGGATCAGGTTGGTCATCAACGGTTGGAGTCGGCGGGCAATGATTTTGGCTAGTATTTTGGCATCCGTGTTGATTAACGATAGAAGGCGGTAGGAATCGCATCGGGTCGGATTTTTGTCAGGTTTAAGAAGCGTGATCAGAAGTGCTTCACGTAGTGAGGGGGGTAGTATGCCCTCTTCATAAGCTTCCTCGTACATAGCCGCCAGGTGAGGAAGCAGCACATCCTTATATTCTTTGTAGAACTCTCCAGGTAGGCAATCCATACCTGGTGCTTTGTTGTTTGGGAGTGAATTTATAGCATTCCTCATCTCATCCTCCGTTATGTGGTGGCCAAAATATTCCCGATGAGCGTCGGATAGCCACACTAGGGCAATATCATCCAAGTATTCATTTATCTCAGTGGGGGATACTGCTGGCCCAGCAGTGTATAACTGAGCGTAGTGGTCCGCAAAGCAATGTATGATAGAGGGGGTGTCGTATTGTAAGGTATTATGGCTATCTGTAATTTGAGTTATATACGATGCAGTGTGTGTGGGCCGCAACCTACTGGAAAGTGTTCTACCTGGCCTACCACCTTCTCCATATGCTCTGGCTGTGCATTTACGGGAAAGGTATTTAATTTCGTCATCCGCGAACTCATGATATTTATCTATTTGACTACGAATTTCGGCTAATAGTTTAGGATCCGGAGAGGTCATGTATGCGGTCTCCAGTGTCTTAATGTCTGCCTCAATTTTGGACAACTGATTTTGAATGTCCTTGAGTATACCAGCATGTTTACCTATACAGAAGCCCCTAATCGTTACCTTAAAGGCCTCCCACAACACTGTAGCACTACTCACTGAATTGACGTTGTGTGTAAAGTATTCCGTAATAGCTCCACTCTATATACTTGATCCTGTAGCGTGCTGGGATTAAAACGCCAGGTAAATTGTCGTGGCATGTGGGCGGGGAGGGCTATTTCTAATCTAACTGGCGAATGATCAGAAAGAGTTTTTGGCAGATGCGTGATTGCGGTCGTCCAGGCGTTTACCTCAGCTGTGGCTAACCAGAAATCAATTCGCGACCATGTGTAATGTGTGGTGGATATGCAAGTACCCTCTCTGCGGGAGGGGTAGCGCAACCTCCATAAATCGTACATAGTGTATTCTTCCATACCTTCCTGAAGTACCTTGGTGGAGTGTTTACCATATCGATCATTACAAGTGGACCTGTCCAAGCCGGGGTCTATGCATGTATTAAAGTCTCCGCCCCATAATATTGCCGAGGGTGGGAACTTGTGTAATTTGGCCCATATGTCAGTGAAAAAAGAAGGATCCTCCATGTTTGGTCCATATACATTGACAATGGTCATGACAGTTCCCCCGAATTGTTTCATCACCTTACCTTTGGATACCATTTTTGGATCCCTACAAATCCCTGACTTTCAAGCAGGAATTCTGATTTCCAACTTCTGGTGGAATCTATCGCTAGGATCACTGCTTCCTCCAAATCCATTGATTGAGTTATCCGTTCATGTGGCTGTCCACCCCGTCTTTTACAGTCCTGAAAAAGACCCGCTGTGACGCATAACACTACGCTGCTTTCAGGGTCGAAACGTCGACGTTAATGTCATTCATGTCCATACAGCCTCCTTGACCCTAACTTCTAAATCATCATTGGGTCTTGTATTTATGTTATAAATTTATAGATGGGGCAGAAATCTTGAATCATATGTATTTATGTCACTTGTGTATGTCTTGTGTGTACTTCACCATTGACTTCACTTGTCACCGTTTTTTCACTTAAATTCACAACAGTCACTTTTGTATCGCCGCAATTTGTGTTCTTGACAGCATATTCAATTTTCTTGTGAATAAAAAAAAAAAGAGTAAAAAACTCTGCTTTTTTGCAAATCTTCTCTTGGTGTGTTCTTATCAAAAACAACAAACAAGCAAGAGACAACTGAGGGATGGACAGAAGCATAATGTGAAAGGCACAGTTTTACTTTTCTTTTCTATTTTATCTTTGATTTAAAAAATACAATAAAATCAGCGGCATAGCAATGCAAGCACTGAAGTGGCCATGGTCCCTATGTGCACCCAGATGCCTAATTCACTCCTAATAAACATCTAATGCCTATCCAGCTATTTTTTATTTGAAAAGTTTTATATAGCGCTGGCTGGACCCGGAGGTATCAGAGCGCTTTACATGAGGAACATTAGGTTACAAGTTACAAATTATATCCGTTACAAGAGCATAGCAAAACACAGGCAAAAAACAAAGTTGGCTGCTGAGGGAAGGAAACATAACGGGGAGGCGAGGAAAAGCTTTGTCCAATGTCAGGCTGGGTAGGTGACGGCCGAGGGGGTGACCCAGAACCAAACTCCTCTATAACTGCCTAAACAGCTCCACCGGGCAAAGGCCATGTTGTTCAGTCTCCACAGTAAGTACAGTGTTCAAGGTTTCAGCCCGGGGGGGTATCGTCATAGAACGATTGGTAGCTCCCATCCTAGTGTTGCTGGGAAGCGCCGTCCGTTTCACTCTTCGGCTCGCTTTATAGGTGAGATAGGGGCTGCGGTGGGGAATAGTCCAGTTACTAGCACAATTATCCTTCCGATCTCGGAGGCCCCGCATGCCAGAAAAAAAAAAAAACAGGCAAAGACTTGCTGCTGGGTTGCTAAGCACTCGGCAGCAAAGCTTCCAGGGATCCGGCCAGGACAGCCATCTTAAGGTCAGGCCGACAGAATGTGTGGGCCCGGGGTTGTAGGACACTCCACTGTTGCCCCATGCAATTCTTTCGGAGAGGGTGAGGCTGTAGCAGGACTAAGTGGGAAAACAGTCCCATTGTTAGACTATTGTGCTGTGGAGACCCTGATGTAATCACTGAAACCTCGCTCCGGGTGCCATTTCAGGGTCAGGCACAGCCCTTGCCTGGCCCACCTTCAAGCAACTCTGCCCAATTTTCATCCCAGGGCGAGACACCGCTTGTGTGGAACCCCAGGATCACCCAAGCTGGCCAGTATAGTGTGCCCCAGAGCTTCGCTCACCTCCCGGTCGTGCCGACTGCGTCGGTGAGATCACGCGCTGCGGCTTCCATCATCGCGTGTCTTCATCCCAGACATCATCGGGGTATTCATCCTGAGCATGGGAGTCTATACCCGGCTCTCTAACAGCCGATGTGTAGATAGGGGGACTGCTTCCTTTGTCGACGCATACAATGCAGTCTCCACGGGTCAATGCAGTTATAGGAATCCCGCAGGATAAACGGCCGCGGCGCCATCTTGTCCCCGCTGCAGTCCAGTCGGCAGATATTTTCGGCGATGCTCGATCGGAGGACACGATCGGAGGAAAGCAAAATAGGTCTCCAGGTGAGCCACCTGCTTTCCGGTTGCGGAATTTTGGTTAAGGGTGGGAAAACAATGCGGTGGAACGCCGTAAAGGAAGCTGGAAAGAGGATTCGCAACGGAGCATCAGCTCCGCGCGGCCATGATGGGAGCTGGCTCCTCCCTCCTCATCAAGTGTTCTATCCATTGTTCAACATTGCACCCAGGGAAACTAATACAATGTATAACTGTAAAAAACATCCCTAACAGCGGAAGTTATACCCATCACTTTGACTATTGCTGAAAAGGGACGATGTAACGATTTTCTGTGCTTCAAGCAAATTTGTATTTTTCCTCCAAGAGCACTCCCCATACATTAAAGAAAACGGTATTCTGCGGAAATGTGTTGTAATTTGCCACCTCCACTAGGTGGTACACTGAAGCTACTTCCTCTCCTTACAGTAGAAAAGCATTTTTCCTTCACGTTTCTGTAACTAGCCAACAGGAGCGACAATGGACAATGCAGGTTTCAGGCACGTTATAGTTAGAAATTAGCATTTAAAAAACCTTACAAATTCACTGAAAAAACCATAGGTTTTAGGGACAGTTATAGTTAGTTGGACATTGCACTCGTACAAAACCCGTGAAATTCCCCCGTTATAGTTAGTTCACGTAACTATAACTCGCGCCCCCGCAATGCACTGCTGATGACGTCACATATTACATCACTCATGACATGGTCAGTGACATCACTGATGACATCACTGATGACATCTCAAATGACATCACTGATGACATCATCCAGTGACTGTGTGTTTCTGTAAAGTTTAAATATGTTTAATATATATAGGGAAAGGCGTATTGAAGAATGAGTGGGTGTATAAGTGTCTGAATGGATGATTTAGTAGGTGCGTGACTAACTCTATAAGTGAGTGATTAAACGTATCTTACTGAATGCATGGGTTAGTGACTAAACTGGGTGAATGTCTATCAGTCTGTCTGTTGCTGTGTAAGTGGCTGCATGGGTTTGTGAATAGCTACATGAGTGTCTATATGAGTTATTGATTGTTTGTCTGAGTATCTGTATGGGTGCCTGAGTGTTTGTGTGGGTGGGGTGTGTGCGCTCTGTGCATAGATGTGTGAGTGGGTGATTCACTGGGTGGATGGTTTCAAGAGTGCATCTGTGATAGACTGTATGGGTGGGTAAGTGTGTGTAAGAGTGTGTTAGTGAGTGAATGTATGTCCCAGTGGTACATGTGTGAGTAACTACATATGTGAAAGGCAGTATATATGTGTGTTGGAGTATATAAATAGCTATAAGCGAGAGTGTGTGATTGTGAGAGTGACTGTATGGATGAGTGTGTGCTTGTATCAGAGATTGTATAAGAGCGTAAGAATGTGCTAGTATTTGTATGAGTAAGTGAGCTGGTGTGTGTATAACTGTATAGGTGAGTAAATGGGTGTGTGCTTAATTTTTTCATGACTGACTAGGTGTGTGAGTACCTCTATGGATGAGTGGCGGTGTGTGAGTGTTTATATAGGTGTATGAGTGCATATAATAGTCCTGTACTGAGTGACTATAAGTATGAGTGACTGTATGGGTGAGTGAGTAGATGTGTGTGTGTAGACCTAAGAATCAGTGAGTGTGTATATAGTAGTTGGTGTTGGAGTGTCTATGGTTTTGACAATGGCAGTCTGTAATTTAAAGTGGGTGTATCAAAAGTTATATTAGGGTGTGAGAAGATGCATCAAATTATCACATGGATGATGTCATCAGTGATGTCATTTGAGATGTCATCAGTGATGTCATCAGTGATGTCACTGACCATGTCATGAGTGATGTAATATGTGACGTCATCAGCAGTGCATTGCGGGGGCGCGAGTTATAGTTAGCTGAACTAACAATAACGGGGGAATTTCACGGGTTTTGTACGAGTGCAATGTCCAACTAACTATAACTGTCCCTAAAACCTATGGTTTTTTCAGTGAATTTGTAAGGTTTTTTAAATGCTAATTTCTAACTATAACGTGCCTGAAATCTATGGTTTTTTCAGTGAATTTCAAAGGTTTTGTAAATGCTAATTCCTAACTATAACGTGCCTGAAACCTATGGTTTTTTTCAGTGAATTTCAAAGGTTTTGTAAATGACAATTTTTAAATGTATTAATTGTTATATTTATTTTTTGATACTGATTTACTACATTTTTTTAATCTATTTATTTTTAGATATTTTATTTTTTAAATTACATTGTAATTACATTATACATTACATTACAAAATATACTTTCTCAGAATGAATTACTTTAGTTTAAATACTTTGCAAATAGGCAATAGACTTAAGTACAGTAGTTACAGTTGTTGCAATGGGCAACACAATTTCAAAAACAATGCAAAATGGAGCTCAATGTGAATTTCTAGTTAAATGCAATTAGTTACTTTATGGATTACTTTTCTAACCACAGGACTGGATCCTAGATTCAGTCCTGGGACATCTCCTGTAAACAGTTGAGTAAAAGCGTTTTGGTTACAGTAGTGATTTTTAAGGAATATTATTGTATTTTAAAAGTTGACACTTAGAAACTTTTTCACATAGAATCACCAATGTTATCCTATGGGAGGAAATTCACTTAGCAGGTAAGTAGTGTTATCGTTACTTTTTCTTACTCAGTGGTGGATCCTGGATCCAGCACTGGTGCATCTCCTGTAAACAGTTGAAAGAATGCGTTTAAGTCATACAGGCGATTTTTAAGGAATATTTGTAGTTTGTGAAAATCGACACAAACTTTTCTGCTGAAAACCAGACAATGGATTCCTATGGAAGGAAATACAAGTTACTGGTAAGTACGGTTAGAATTACTTTTCAGGGTCAGTGCTGGGCTCAAAGATGCAGCACTGAGGTCTCTCCTGATAACAGGTGAGTAAATCGGAATTCGTAGTTCGGCTGATTTTAGAGGAATATTTGCACAATGGTGAAGGAAGGGGGTGGGGCCTGAGGTGACATGTCTGCAAACACGCCCTGTGGTGCGTTTTAAGTTGGAGAATTAATTCCTCCTCAATCCCGAGGGTCCCTAGGGGCCAACTAGCCCACCAGATACCTCCAGTATGCGCCAGAGAGCTGCGTTGCAGAGAGGTGTTCAGAGGCCACGCCCCTTTTTGCACCTCTCTGCAACGCAGCTCTGTGGCGCTTTCTGGACGTACCTGGTGGGCTAGTTGGCCCCCAGGGACCCTCAGGATTGAAGGGGATTTAATTCCCCATCTTAAAACGCGCCATGGGGCCTGTTTGCACACATGTCACCTTTAGCCTCGCCCCCTCCCTTCACCACTGTGCAAACGCGCCTCGTGGCGCGTTTTAAGTTGGGGGATTAAGTCCCCTTGAATCCTGAGGGTCCCTGGGGTCCAACTATCCCACCAGGTACCTCCAGTAAGCGCCACAAAGCTGTGTTGCAGAGAGGTGCAAAAAAGGGGCGTGGCCTGGACCACCGCTTTGCAACCCAGCCCTGTGGTGCTTACTGGTGGTACCTGGTGGGCTAGTTGGCCCCCAGGGACCCCCAGTATTGAATGGGAATTATTTCCCCAATTTAAAACGCGCCACAGGGCGCGTTTGCAGAGTGGTTAAGGGAGGGGGCGGGGCCTGACGCTCGATCGCGTCTTTTTCTTTCTTTTTTGTTTTTTTGAAGGGGGGCTGTGTGGCCCCCCTTCTTTTTTACTTTTTGGGCCCTGGGGACCCCATCCCCCAGGGCCTGATGCCTCTTTCCTTTTTAAAAAAAAAATACTGTAGGGGAAGGGGGCCGCGTGGCCCCCCTCCCGTGGCCTATTCCGGCCCCGGGGACCCCATCCCCCGTGGCATGGCCACTTTTTAAAAATAATTTTGGAGGAGGGGGGCTGCATGGCCCCCCTCCTAAGGCCTCTATTGGCCCCGGGGACCCCATCCCCCGGGGCCGGCCTTTATTTATTTATTTTATTTTTGGGGAGGGGGGCCGCGTGGCCCCCCTCCCGGGCCACTACTTGCCCCGGGGACCCCATCCCCCGGGGCTGGCCCTATCCTTTGGGGTCCGTGGGGGGACCCCAACTCCCCTACGGACCCTGCCGGCTCCCCGCCTCCTGCGGGAGCCGGCATTGCTTTTCCACATGGGGAGCTGCTAAGATGCAGCTCCCCGTGTGGAAAAGCAATCTGCTTTGGTTTTTGGAAGCGAGAGCAGGTTTCCTGCTCTCTGTTCCAAAACCCAAAGCAGTTTGCTATGACAGGACGGGAGCCGCGAGGCTCCCGTCCTGTCATAGCAAACTACAGTGTCCCGGGGGTAGGCACCCCGGGACACTGCAGGAGCCGGCCCTGGGGGGTGGCGGTCCCCAGGGGCATTAAGGGCTCCAGGAGGGGGGCCGCGCAGCCCCCCTCCCTCCATTGGCAAAGCCCCGGGGAGGTGGTGGTCCCCGGGGCTCGGGGGTCCGTAACGGACCCCCATATTGAAATATTTAGTGCCCCGGGGAGGTGGCGGTCCCCGGGGTGTGTGGGGGGGCACGAGCCCCCCCACACAGGTTAATTTGAAAATAAAAAAAAGAAGCCCCGGGGGGTGGCGGTCCCCGGGGCTGCGGGAGGGCCGAGAGCCCTCCTGCACCATTTATTTTTAAAGCCCCAGGGGGTGGCGGTCCCCGGGGCTTGGGGGGCCTTAGAGGCCCCCCACATTAAATATAAATAAAGCCCCGCATGCCCCCGGGACTTGGGCCACCCGGGGGCAAAATAGCATCGAAGCGCGGGAGACCGCGCTTCGATTTTTTTTTTATCGGCAGGAACCGCGCACCCTTAGCGCATCCCGCCGATTTTTAAAAACAAAAAAATGCTTTTTTCTGCCCAGGGGTCCTTGTGGGACCCCTGAGCACACCTAGGGGGTCAGGGTGTTTCTACCCTGCCCCCTTTGTGCGTTTTGCGCACTTGTTTCTTCTGCCTCGGTTCTACCGAGGGACAAAATGGCTGCCAACACTTCCTGATTTGGAGTGTTGACAGCCAGTTGACAGCCAATTAGCATGCAGCTCGTGATCGGGACGCTGCGCGCAGGGTGCGCTCAGGGTGCGCGGATCCAACGCGGCCATAGATATATATGTGATTTTACTTGTGATTTTCTCAGGAACTACTGAACGGATTTACACCATTTAAGCAAAAGGCACGAGTCTGAACCAAGGGCTACCTCTTTGCCAAATTTGGTGTAATTCCGTTCAGCAGTTCGAGCTGTAGCCACGATGAACGGTTCCTATGGAAAAATGAATGGGAAAACACGTTTTGGGACCCCCTTTTTCTCGGCCCCCGCTTGACGAATCACCCCGAGACTTTCAGGATAGGAGCGGACCGGAGCGCCCCAACAAGTTGGAAAATTTCGCGAAGATTCGTCAGCCGGCGCCAACGTTATTTCAAATAGAATGTTGCGGATTTCCTATGGAAAATAGGTCCAAACTATAACTATCTACTGGCGACCGCCAGTAGATAATATATATATATATACATATATATATATATATATATATATATATATATATATATATATATATATTATCTACTGGCGGTCGCCAGTAGATAGTTATAGTTACAACCTATTATCCATAGGAAATCCGCGACATTCTATTTGCAATAACGTTGGCGCCGGTTGACGAATCTTCGCAAGCTTCCAACTTGTTGGGGCGCTCCGATCCGCTCCTACCCTGAAAGTCTCGGGGTGATACGTCAGCGGGCGCCGAGAAAAGGGGGTCCCAAAACGCGTTTTCCCCATTCATTTTTCCATAGGAACCTTTAGTCGCAGCTACAGCCCGAACTGCTGAACGGAATTACCCCAAATTTGGCAAAGAGGTAGCCCTTGGTTCAGACTGGTGCCTTTGCTAAAATGGTGTAAATCCGTTCAGTAGTTCCTGAGAAATTCACAATTAAAATCACATATATATCTATGGGCGCGTCGGATCCGCGTACCCTCCCGATCACGAGCTGCATGCTAATTGGCTGTCAACACTCCAAATCAAGAAGTGTTGGCAGCCATTTTGTCCCTCGGTAGAACCGAGGGACAGAAACAAGTGCGCAAAGCGCAAAAAGGGGGCAGGGTAGAAACACCCTGACCCCTAGGTCTGCTCAGGGGGTCCCACAAGGACCCCTGGGCAGAAAAAGATTTTTTTTTTTTTTTTTTTTTTAAATCGGCGGGATGCGCTTAGGGTGCGCGTATCCCGCCGAGAAAAAAAAAGAAACAAGTGCACAAAACGCACAAAGGGGGCAGGGTAGAAACACCCTAACCCCTAGGCCTGCTCAGGGGGTCCTACAAGGACCCCTGGGCAAAAAAAGCATTTAAAAAAAAAAAAATCGGCAGGATGCGCTCAGGGTGCGCGAATCCTGCCGGAAAAAAATCGAGCGCGGTCTCCCGCGCTTCGATGTTAGTGGCCCCGGGTGGCCCAAGTCCCGGGGGCATGGTGGGGGATAATTTATTGTGTGGGGGGCCTCAAAGGGCCCCAAGCCCCGAGGACCGCCACCCCCGGGCTTTTTAAAAAATGGTGCGGGAGGGCTCTGAGCCCTCCCGCAGCCCCGAGGACCACCACCTCCCGGGGCTTTTTTTAATTAAAAATAAAACCAGTGTGGGGGCTCCAGCCCCCCACACGCCCCGGGACCGCCACCTCCCGGGGCACTAAACATTTTAATATGGGGGTCCGTTACGGACCCCAGAGCCCGGGGACCACCACCTCCCGGGGCTGTGTACTGAATGGGAGGGGGCCGCGCGGCCCCCTCCTGGAGCCCTTGATGGCCCTGGGGACCACCACCCCCAGGGCCGGCTCCTGCAGTGTCCCGGGGTGCCTACCCCCGGGACACTGTAGTTGCTATGGCAGGACGGGAGCCTCGCGGCTCCCGTCCTGCCATAGCAAACTGCTTTGGATATTGGAAGAGAGAGCAGGGAAACCTGCTCTCTCTTCCAATATCCAAAGCGATTGCTTTCCACATGGGGAGCAGCATGTCAGCTGCTCCCCATGTGGAACAGCAATGCCGGCTCCCAAGGGACGTGGGGAGCCGGCGGGACTGTGGGGGATTGGGGACCCCCCACAGTCCCCAACGGAGAGGGCCAGCCCCGGGGGATGGGGTCCCCGGGGCAAGTAGTGGCCCGGGAGGGGGGCCACGCGGCCCCCCTCTCCAAAAAAGAGAAAAAAAAATGGAAAGGCCGGCCCCGGGGGATGGGGTCCCCGGGGCCTTAAAATGGCCAGAGGAGGGGGGCCACGCTGCCCCCCTCAAAATAATAAATATAGAGGCCATGCCCCGGGGATGGGGTCCCCGGGGCCAATACAGGCCCAGGGAAGGGGGCCACGCGGCCCCCTTCCCGTTTTTTTTTTTTTGTAATTTAAAAAAGGGGTAAGGCCCTGGGGGATGGGGTCCCCAGGGCCCAAAAAGAGAAAAAGGAAGGGGGGCCACACAGCCCCCTTCAGGAGACAAAAAAAAAACGATCGGGCCCGCAGGCCCGCCCCCTTCCTTCACCACTCTGCAAACGCGCCCCCTGGCGCGTTTGCAGGAGGGGAACGAATTCCCTTTGAATACTGGGGGTCCCTGGGGGCCAACTAGCCCACCAGGAACCTCCAATATGCGCCAGGGGGCTGCGTTGCAGAGACGTGTAGAGAGGCCACACCCCTTTTACACCTCTCTGCAACGCAGCTCTGTGGCGCTTTTGGAGGTATATGGTGGGCTAGTTGGACTCCGGGGACCCTCAGGATTCAAGGGGACTTAATCCCCAACTTAAAACGCGCCACGGGGCGCGTTTGCACAGTGGTGAAGGGAGGGGCGGGGCTTCAGGTGACATGTGTGCAAACAGGCCCCGTGGCGCGTTTTAAGATGGGGAATTAAATCCCCTTCAATCCTGAGGGTCCTGAGGGCCAACTAGCCCAACAGGTACATCCAGAAAGCGCCACAGAGCTGCGTTGCAGAGAGGTGTAAAAGGGGTGTGGCCTCTCTACACGTCTCTGCAACGCAGCCTCTGGCGCATATTGGAGGTTCCTGGTGGGCTAGTTGGCCCCTAGGGACTCTCAGGATTCAAGGGGACTTAATCCCCCAACTTAAAACGCGCAACGGGCGCGTTTGCACAGATGTCACCTCAGGCCCCGCCCCTCCCTTCACCATTGTGCAAATATTCCTCTAAAATCAGCCGAAATACGAATTCCGATTTACTCACCTGTTATCAGGAGAGACCTCAGTGCTGCATCTTTCAGCCCAGTACTGGTCCTGAAAAGTAATTTTAACCGTACTTACCGGTAACTTGAATTTCCTTCATAGGCTAACATTGACTGGTTTCACTTGGAAATTCTTCTAAGTGTGGAGTTTTGGAACTTTAAAATATTCCTCTAAAATCAGCCGAAATACGAATTCCGATTTACTCACCTGTTATCAGGAGAGACCTCAGTGCTGCATCTTTCAGCCCAGTACTGGTCCTGAAAAGAAAATTTTAACCGTACTTACCGGTAACTTGAATTTCCTTCATAGGCTAACATTGACTGGTTTCACTTGGAAATTCTTCTAAGTGTGGAGTTTTGGAACTTTAAAATATTCCTCTAAAATCAGCCAAAATACGAATTCCGATTTACTCACCTGTTATCAGGAGAGACCTCAGTGCTGCATCTTTCAGCCCAGTACTGATCCTCAAAAGTAATTTTAACCGTACTTACCAGTAACTTGAATTTCCTTCATAGGCTAAGATTGACTGGCTTTCAGCAAAAAGTTTCAAAGTGTTGATTTTCACAAACTACAAATATTCCTTAAAAATCGCCTGTATGACTTAAACGCATTCTTTCAACTGTTTACAGGAGATGCACCAGTGCTGGATCCAGGATCCAACACGGAGTAAGAAAAAGTAACGATAACAGTTTTTACCTGCTAAGTGAATTTCCTTCCATAGGATAACATTGGTGATTCTATGAGAAAAAGTTTCTAAGTGTCAACTTTTAAAATACAATAATATTCCTTAAAAATCTCGACTGTAACCAAAACGCTTTTACTCAACTGTTTACAGGAGATGTACCAGGACTGAATCTAGGATCCAGTCCTGTGGTTACAAAAGTAATCCATAAAGTAACTAATTGCATTTAACTAGAAATTCACATTGAGCTGAATGTTGCATTGTGTTTGAAAATGTGTTGCCCATTGCAACAACTGTAACTACTGTACTTAAAAGTCTATTGCCTATCTGCAAAGTATTTAAACTAAAGTAATTCATTCTGAGAAAGTATTTTTTGTAATGTAATGTATAATGTAATTACAATGTAATTTAAAAAATAAAATATGTAAAAAAAAATTGTTTCTAAAAATGTAGTAAATCAGTATGAAAAAAATTAATATAACAATTAATACATTTAAAAATTGTCATTTACAAAACCTTTGAAATTCACTGAAAAACCGTAGGTTTCAGGCACGTTATAGTTAGAAATTAGCATTTAAAAAACCTTTGAAATTCACTGAAAAAACCATAGGTTTCAGACACGTTATAGTTAGAAATTAGCATTTAAAAAACCTTTGAAATTCACTGAAAAAACCATAGGTTTCAGACACGTTATAGATACAAATTAGCATTTAAAAAACCTTTGAAATTCACTGAAAAAACCATAGGTTTTAGGGACAGTTATAGTTACTTGGACATTGCACTCGTACAAAACCCGTGAAATTCCCCCGTTATAGTTAGTTCAGCTAACTATAACTCGCGCCCATAATGCACTGCTGATGACGTCACATATTACATCACTCATGACATGGTCAGTGACATCACTGATGACATCACTGATGACATCTCAAATGACATCACTGATGACATCATCCACGTGATAATCTGATGCACCTCCTCACACCCTAATATAACCTTTGATACACCCACTCTAAATTACAGACTGCCATTCGCAAAACCATAGACACTCCAACACCAATAACTACATACCCACTCACTGATTCTTAGGTCTACACACACACATCCACTCACTCACCCGTACAGTCACTCATACTTACGGTCACTCAGTACAGGACTATCATATGCACTCTTACTCCTATATAGACACTCAAACAACGCCACTCATCCATAGAGATACTCACACACCTAGTCAGTCATGCAAATAATTAAACACACTGCCATTTACTCACCTATACAGTTATACACACACCAGCTCACTTACTCATACAAATAGTAGCACATTGTTACGCTCTTATACAATCACTGATACAAGCACACAATCATCCATACAGCCACTATCACAATCACTCACTCTTGCTTATAGCTATTTATATACTCCAACACACATATATACTGCCTTTCACATATGTAGTTACTCACACATGTACCACTGGGACATACATTCACTCACTAACACACTCTTACACACACTTACCCACCCATACAGTCTATCACAGATGCACTCTTGAAACCATCCACCCAGTGAATCACCCACTCACACATCTATGCACAGAGTTGCACACACCCCTCCCACACAAACACTCAGGCACCCATACAGATACTCAGACAAGCATTCAATAACTCATATAGACACTCATTTAGCTATTCACAAACACATGCAGCCACTTACACAGCAACAGACAGACGGATACAGACATTCACCCAGTTTAGTCACTAACCCATGCATTCAGTAAGATACGTTAAATCACTCACTTATAGAGTCAGTCACGCACCTACTAAATCATCCATACAGACACTTACACACCCACTCATTCTTCAATACGTCTTTTCCTATATATATTAAAAATATTTAAACTTTACAGAAACACACAGTCACTGGATGATGTCATCAATAATGTCATCAGTGATGTCATTTGAGATGTCATCAGTGATGTCATCAGTGATGTCACTGACCATGTCATGAGTGATGTAATATGTGACGTCATCAGCAGTGCATTGCGGGGGCGCGAGTTATAGTTAGCTGAACTAACTATAACGGGGGAATTTCACGGGTTTTGTACGAGTGCAATGTCCAAGTAACTATAACTGTCCCTAAAACCTATGTTTTTTTCAGTGAATTTCAAAGGTTTTTTAAATGCTAATTTGTAACTATAACGTGTCTGAAACCTATGGTTTTTTCAGTGAATATATATATATAGGTTTCACTTACCTGATAGATACTTACCATTGCGTGGTAAAGGCATATGCATGGTAAAAACAATGTGCTGGTCCAAATGTGCTTAAAAATCCATATTTTGCCATCGTTTGAGACTGTACTTCGAAAACCATTAAATACAATTTTTCTTTTGCTTTAATTTAATTTGAGAATATTTTCTGTACATATGTTTATTAGGGTTTCACTCATATGATGTTACAGTTGTTTTGTCCTATTTGTTTTATTAACCTAATAATTTTTCCAACATTAAGAGGTCATTTTATTAATTTCCAAACTCCTGCCTGGAGGCCCTTCAACCAGAAGGCCATTTTCATGAACAAACAGTAAAGAAAAGTATAGCAAAACCCAATAAAAGACACAAGGAGTGTGTTAGTGGCTTATTTTTTATGTAGGTCAGAGACACATTTTTCAGCCCCACTGCTCCCTACAAATAAATAAGTTCCTCTGACCTTTTGGAAGAGCTGATTGACTTTCGATGCAGCCAGTATATCAGTGCAAAGACCCAAGCGGGATCCTGAGACTGATATACCGTCTGCAGCCTGGAGGCACACTTGGCAACGGGGGATGTGCAGATAATGATGAGAGTCCAGCTAGTTTATAAAAGCAATAGATTGGAAAACAAGAAACTGCCCATATGACTTCAGTGTAAAAACAAATCTTGTTTTAATGCATGTCTTACAGCAAACCAAAGGACATCTGTTTGGCGACTGTCATGCCACAGCGAATGAACGATCGACCAGAAGCCTGTCAGGCATAAGGCCCTTTCCTTGATAGTTCGCACTGACCACCATGGAGAGAACATGAATCCTCTTGATAGCCAGCCACAGTACTGAATATGAATGATCGGCTTGAATTCCATGTACCCTACCAGAACTTAATATGACAGTAAACAGACACTGATTTAGTCGCCCAGAGTTGTTTGTTTTGTGTTTTGGTCAGTGAATTGATAGAGCTACTTTAAGGGTCAGCATTCTAGAGCCTGGTTCAGCAAGGACATCTCTTTGTTGTCTTGATATTTAGTATCAACATAATCCTTTGGACTGGGTGTATTTTTGCCAAACATTACCACAGAGTCCCAGTAGAGTGTGTCTCAGATGTCTCAGGGTTCATTTCATTACAGGGTTCCTGGCACATCACAGTGACATTACAGCATAAAAGGCCACTCTTTGGATATACTGGTCATTGAAACAAATGCAGCACAACATGCAGGCTTTACAACCTTGCTGCTTCCCCCTCCTTTCACTGCGCTTGCTGTCCATGTTGGAAAGTTACGGCTGTGTATGTGGCCCAGTAAAAACTGGCAAACATGAACAGCAGAAGCGGTGAAAGAAGGCAGTAGCATTTGCAGCACCAGGTTCTCCCTCGGAGTTGCAAAGGAGCTTTCCTTCATTTTGAAAACATGAGAAACAGGGACTCCAGTGGCTTCCCCGTTCCTCCTTCCAAAGCTGTTGCGGTAAGGGTAGAGGGACTTACCACATTGAAAGCACCCCCTTTTCCATCGCACTAAAAGTATGACTTTGTATCTGTTTCAGCCAGCCTGGTGATTCACCAGAAGAGAGGGTTTAGGGAGCCAGCTGAGGATCATGGGGGGTGTTTGCAATGAGAACCAAAAGTGCTGTGCACAAGAAAACCAAAGTACACAAACATATATTCCTGGAAACAGCGGCTAATCTGTCGTGGGAAATTTGTTATTCAGCGCGATGAAAAATGTGAAAAAGGGGAAATGAGGCAGACAATTTGTCTGGCTTCCAGCCGCAAGCACATGCAGCTCATGATCTAAATGCAGAGCGTAATGTTCACAGTAGGATCGCGAGCCAATGACAACTGGAATTACAGGGAAGAAATCCTACGTGTGGTCTAAAGAGAGACCATCAGGAGAGTCAGGGTTCTCTTTCTCAATCTAAACAGCAAGAATTGACATCAACCAGTAGCTGGTGGATCGAAGTGTCGTGATATTTAATTTAGCCTTTTTGGATTGATTCAAATGGTATCCTCTCGCCTTAAGCCAGCCCAGGCAAGACCCTCGAGCACTGAGTGAGTGAGAAGCTGTAAACATGTTGCTGCGCTCTGAACCGGTTTAAGACGCACATGTAAACAGTATACATGTGGTAAAAACGGTATTGAAAGTTACAGCATTTATTTTTCATAAGGCCTAGAATGGAAACATTCTTCCTTGAATCCCAGGCGCTAAAAGAAAGACTGGCCTCTAAACTAAACTACAGAACAAGGGACACAATCTCATAAAAGGGAAAAAATAGGTTCCTAATGGGTGACCCTGGTCTGGAACATTGGTCCAGCCACCTTAGCCAAAGGCGGTGCTTAATTTGCGCAGGTGGGGGGTACTGACTGACTTTTGAGACCAAGACTTATTTTTCATCATCAGATTTTAATCCAGATCAAGAGTGAGAAAGGCAGAAAAGAAAGCTAGGAAAGAAGGAGAACATAGGTAAACAGTGATAAAGAGAGAAAGAGGGATTGAAAACGAACCTCTAGAGAGAGATGAGGAGGCAGGAAGTGTAGAATGGTAGAAGAATGAGACACAAGTTGGACTAAAAATTACTCAGTATTTGGCAACCCCAGCATTCGGCAGGTTCCTAAGAAAAGTTTGGGCCCCCGCATCTACTTTAGAATTATTTATTCTTTTTTTTTTTTTACAAATTAACAATTGCCAAAGGCCGTCGTCCAAACACAGGAAGCATTTGGTTTAACGTGCTGCTTGAATATCAAAGCAATGATCACACAGTAAACAGGAAACAGCAGGGGTCTTGTAGAGTCAAACTTGCTATTTAAACTTGAACAAGATGCACACTGTGTGACCACCGATTAAATAGATATGCTATTATTATGCCCAGGCGAAATTTTTGCTATGCCGGTTTTATCTCACATAATTGATGGAATATCACATTTTGTTTGTTACACAAAATGCCCCAAATTACACCATTACACCCCGTTGCGTAATTTTTCCTTCCATTCAGGGAAAAATCCTATTGAGGGAGCAGGACTCAGAGAACAACATAAACGTACAGCACACAAGTGGCTGCTGTTTGCATCATGTACAATTTAGAGCTAGTCTTTAGAGCAAAATGTGTCCTTTTGTCCAAAATGGACACAAGAACGCTTTTCCCACTAAATATGGCGCTCAATACTGGGTTTGTGGTTTGAGAAATTTCACATCATTTTCCTGAAGTGTCGCTCCCTGCGTGTCCTCCACAACATTTGTTACACTCACACTCTTAGAGATGCCTGGAGCTTTATCCACGTTTCCACCCCGGGCTATACATTCTACTGTGCACCACATAACACATGGAGCCGTATGGACTATTGGTTAATTTCTGCAACAGCCCTCCCCTGGCTGGATAGTGTTTCCCATTTCCTGCGCACTCTTTTAGATCATTCCCCAATTCAGACGGTGCTTACTGTGCCTTTTGGGGGAGGTGTGGAGTGCTGTTGGCGCTTCCTGTGCAACGTCCTGCTTGATGATGTTTTCTGGGAGGAGCTCGACGCGTCTATTGTCGACTACTATGAACTAAACATGGGATTGGTTTCTACGCAGGCTACCCTCTAGGAGGCCTTTATTACATTCGAGGGATATGTATCTCTAAGAACACAGGGGTGCTGCGGGATATATGCAACGCACTTACGCGGGTTGAAACTGAACTGTGTGATATAGACAGTGCAGACCCACAACAATGCTGTGGTCCTCAACTGCTACGCCGCACGTCCTTTCTGGACGAATTTCAGCAGATGGCCGAACTAGAGGTGGCACACTTAGGGAAACATGCCAGGGCCAGATGCTATGGAGAGGGCAAACGTCCATTCCGCACTCTGGCGCGACTACTCCGTCCACCCAGAGGCCGCTGTTACATCCCTAAACTGCATCTCAATGAGGGGTCGTGCTCACAACTGATAATAACCTCATCCTGGCGGGGCTCCTCCACTACCACACGCAGCTGTATACCTCCCGCTTCTCCAAAAAAGGGGAGGCCATGGTGGATTACCTCTCAGAGGTTACTATTGTCTGGCTCATGGACGCCAAGCGGAAGTTTCTCAGCGAGCCAATCTACAGCGGGGCGGTGATCCAAGCGATTGACTCCCTCGATGGGTCCGATGCCCCTGGTTTGGACGGCCTCATGGGTGTTTTCTATAAGACATATAAACACCTCCTCGTGCCAAATTTGCTTGTAATGTACATTGAATCCTTGAATGCTGGAGTTCTGCCCTCTACCCCAGGCAGCGAAGCATTGATCACATTGCTGGTGAAACCCGGCAAGGACCCAATGTGCTGCACGTCATACAGGTCCTTATCGCTGTTCAATTATAATAACATACTTGCTAAAATTCTTGCGACCCGGCTTTCGCTGCTGCTGGATAAGATAATTTCACTCTTAAAATCAGGGTTCGTCCCACGTCGCTCCACCTCCCTCAATCTGCGCACAGTGTTCTAAGTGCTGAATAGAATATCCCCATCTGTACCAGTGGCGGTGGCCTTCCTCGATGCAGAGAAGGCCCTTGTGTCACAGGAGTGGCCTTTTTTGGGTGCCATGTTACAAAAACAGGAGTTGCCAGGTGGGTTCTTCTCCCTTATCATGAGTCTCTACTCTCAGCCGGTGGCCTGTATACGAGCCAAAGGCTCTCTCACCGCCCCTTTTGAGGTCACTAGAGGGACAAGGCAAGGTTCCACTTCCCTCGTTACTTTTCATAATAGCCATGGACCCTCTGGTCTGGCACCTCCAGGAGAAGCACCTCCACGAGGCTTGCAATTCAAACCCAGCTCTCTGCTCTTGTCACTATATGCAGAAGACATTTTGCTATTTGTTCGCCACCCTGCGGACAACCTGTCTCCCATCGTCTGAGATTATACGATTTGATAGTTTTTCTGGCTCAACTTAATTTGGAACAAATCTGAACTAGTCCAGCTTACTGACACCACCTCTCTGCTGCCATGTGAGTTCTCACTGAAGTGGTGCACTGATTCAGTTAAATACTTGGGCATCCATATTCACTGAGACAAGGAGCAAGTCATCTGAATGAACTATGGCCCCACCATAGACAAGTTGACGGCTCATACTGATGGGTAGATTCCGCCCCCGGTCTCCATGGTTGGTCGCATCGCCATTATTAAGATGGTAGTTCTCTCCTGTTTTTTTTTTTTTTTTAAATATGCCGATCTCTCTTACCAATTTTTTTGGGGGAACACTGAGGAACCTCCTCCTGCGACTGATCTGGGCTGGCCGCAGGCCTCGAGTTGGTTGGGACACCTTGGTGCTCCCTTATAAGCGTGGGGGTTCTGTATGCCGCATCTTCATCTCTATTACCTGGTGGTGCAATGTCAATTCGCCTACCATTGGTACCACCGGGATGCGCGTTTTCCGTATGACGACCTGAGTGAGATCAGGTGGGAGTGGTGCCTTTACATTCCATCTTACCACGAGGAATTCCACTTGACCCCACTGATATTCAAACACTTTCCACAACTACTTGGGCAAGGCTCAAGATTCTCAGGCTGCTTGGTGGGGAACTCTTATACTCTCCTTCCTTGTGGATAATAAATGGCTATCTCCTGTGCAAGAAGCCCTAGTCAAACGCACACTGTCATGGCATGCACTGCTCACGTTCAGGGACCTCTTCCCAGATGGCCACATTCTCTCGCACGCCAACGATGTATGGTTCGTCGATTCAATCCCTTAGAAATTGCTTTACATTGGGGAAGCAGACGAAGCCCAACTGTTCCTGACTGGCTTAAAAGACTGACTTTTTGAGATACCCATAGTGAGATATATGCTGCACTGCAACCTCCTACTGCCAGGCCGAAAGACATCTGGCAAACATTTTGAGACTATTTGTTGCAGCATGAACATCAAGAGTCAGATTCGTTTGTAAAGTCAAAAACGGTCAGTCATGTGCTGTCATCTGGTCATCATTTTACTGCTGGGTATACAGTATCTCTTGCAATGCCTAAATAATCTAGCTAACCTGTTATCTTCATCGAGTTGGGTGCTATGTATCATGCTGTAATGTGTGTACGGATTAGCGTTGAATGGTCCTTCCAATACTACTGTTATTCTCTGCCGAACATACTCCTTCGCCTACAGAGTGGGTTGTGTTTTGTATGGTTTGTATGTATTCAAAAATGATACATAAAATTAAAAAAATCCTAAAGTTTCACCTAATTGAGCAAAAGGGAAATTATGTGAATTTCACACAGCACGAGCTTTTATATCGGCAGGTTCCAGAGAACAGTGGTTGCATACCGGAAATAGTATGCCAGTGTGTCAGTGGGCACTGACAGCAAGTAACATATGACATTATCGCAGCCAGTAGTTTTGCCCACACAGCTTACTCCTTTAATACCCACACCACTTGACCAGTTTCATACCGATTGCAAATCAGAGAATATATCAGCAGTCTCTATCCAAAATGTAAGACAAGGGGTCTCTTCAGAAAGAATACCACTGCCAAGAAGTTGGTGCCATTTGTCCTTGCCTCCAGGGTAGCAAGGATTACATCTGGAACTATATATTATAAACAAAACATCCACATGTAGTATTGTATTGTAATGTATTGTACTACAACATTTATATAGCACCTATTGCACTACGTGAGGCGCTGGAGCACTTGCATGCACGATTGGGCGTGTGGTTGGAATGGTGGTTTTGGTTTTAACCTATGTGAGATGCGTAACTTAATGAGTAGTGTAATCAGAGTTTTATGAGAAGGAGAAGCAGTAGTCATGGGAGAGCATAAGGCCACGACATACGTCACTTGAAACTGCCAAGCCACAGGTCACTCCTATCTGCTTTTATGCAGTGTTTAATTTGTGCCGGTGGATGCATGGACTGCGCAATGGCAGCCATTATTGGGGACCAGAACTTTTTAATCATGAGGCTTTGACTCAAAGCAAGAGAGAGAAAGGGAGAAAGAGGGAGGAAGTGAAAGATAGGAAAACAGTGACAAATAGAGGCAGAAAGTATGAAAAAGAACCTGCAGGAGTGAGATAAAGAGACGAAAAGTGTAGGCAGGAAGGAGGGGTGACGTGGAATCTCGAATAGGCAGCCTTGGCATTCACAACACCAGGTATTAGGTATCACCAGCAACCAGATCCAAACAAACTGTTTTGGCCCTTACGCTTGTTTTATTTTTGGCACTGCTTTCATGGCTACTGCAATTTGCAGGAGAGTTTCTACCAGCTCATTGTTTCTAAGGGATTTAAGCAGTGTCAGGAGCATGACAGTGGTCTTGTATTCTTAACTCTGAAAAAAGAATGTTGGAGAACTAATGAACAGAGTGGACATCCTTTATCAAATTCCAGGTGATAAATACATTTAGAAATAAGACGTGCACACAGTGGCGGCTCCTCTGCTAAGGCGGGGGAGCATCGCCCACTGCTCAAAAGGAAAAATAAAATGATAATAACGTGTCGTTATTATCATTTTATTTTTCCTATTGCAGTCAGTGGTGGGGCAGGGTGGTTTGCACTCCCCAAGTGCACCTGTTTGGCCGGCCCTCTTGAGCCAACCAAACAGTCATGCGCACTTTGCATGTTCCCCACCAGGCTGCATTACACAGCCTGGTGAGGAACATGCACAGGCTCCCTGTCCCCGTCTGAGCGCCGAACCACTCTAAAGAAATTTTCTAAAGAAATGAAAAACGCTGTCAAATTTCCATTCGTGTAAATATTCACTAGTTTTTTAATTCGGGGAGAGGTTTCCCTTTAAAGTGAAGTCTGCCTTTTCTCGACATATTCTTCTATTGTTCACGAGCCAAGATTCAAACTGCCTTCCTACAAACATTGCACGTCACTATGTTGAATTAATTTAAGGAGTGTAATGTCATTCAATGCTATCCATAAAAGTAAAAAACTGAAGAAAGGATTAGTTCAAAGGTCTAAAAAAAATGATCCCCCGCTCTTCCATAAAAGTAATATTGAGACGGAAACCATGCGCCTGAGAGGCCTCCGTGGATGGAGTAACATCGGCATAGATCTCCTGGGTGATGTTTGGAAAAAGGGGAAGATGCTAGACTTTGCCGCCATGCAGTCGGAATATCAGATGGGGGAGGGGGAATTTCTACGATACCTACAGGTCAGGCATGCAATATACTGTCATCTGAAGAATGGGGAACGATTGCCAGAGTATGCTCCGTTAGAAGATAGGCTTCTGCTTGACCCAATGATTGACAAAGCCATTTCACTCACATACAAAAAACTACTAAACAACACGCCAGACTCACTGGGACCACTGAAGGGGGCCTGGGAATCAGATCTCAGCCTTCTCGAGGATGACGACTGGGCAGAGGCCCTACAGAGTCCCAGAGAAATAGCAATACGGGCCAGGTTTCACCTGGTCCAGCTCCGAATTTTTCATCGCTCATACGTCCCTAGGACTGCGCAGTATCGCATGGGCTATTGTGGGTCTGACAAGTGCAGGCGGGGATGTAACGAGACCGGGACATTCTTTCATATCCTGTGGGCGTGTCCCCTGATACAAAGGTACTGGGAGGTGGTGGGCTCCACGGTCCCGGTGGACGCTAGGTGGCATATCCTGGGGGTGACCGGGGAGGTAGTGTGGCCCAAATGGGCTACAACTTGGCTCGCGCTGGCGGGCATAGTGGCGAAACGAAATATTGCCCGGCTATGGGGTGCTAGTGAGGTTCCATCGGTGGTGGGCTGGAAAAAGGATCTTGACTGGTGCCAGAGGGCAGAGGGTGCCCACGAAAATGGGAAAAGATCTGGGGGGGCCTGGATGGCATACCGAGGTGATTTACTGACCGATTGAGGGGACTCATCAACTAAAAAGCGCAGGAGGTTATTGGGTTAACTGGGATAACCTTGGGGACATCAGAGAATTAAGGGAACTGTACATTGTGAACAATGATATATAACTGTAGCCGCTGATCCACTGTAAAGTATATTGTTTTCATTTGTATGGAAAGCATTTGTTTTTGTTAATAAAAAGATGTATAAAAAAAAAAGTAATATTGAATGAGCATCGAAAACAACAGTGCTTTCTCCATTACCCATCCTATAGGTTCCCTGGCACAAGGAGAAATCAAAGTATCAAAGCAAAAGAAAGGGCTCTGGTGGGAGTGTGCGATTCCCTCGTTGATACTGTGACTAAGTTTGAGCTTAAAGGCTCCAGCATTGCGCTGACTCTGGAGGTAGAGTATTCAAAAACATACATGACTCACTGCCTTCAGGTGGTAAGCATGTCCAGACACGGCCTCTTACTGTCCTGTGCCCCTCCATCGTGATGCCAGGCTAAAATTAACTTAACAACTTACTACTTGTCGAGAGAAAAGACTTTGGAGCGTGGAAGGCGCAGAAAGGAGTCCATGATGCTTGACTCTTCACTGATGGGCATGATACAGAGAAGGGCCGGGCACTTCGGGCTAATTACAAGTTGGCTAGATTTTGCTACAAAGATTCCGAACAGCAGGAATTTCAATTACTAGCGGGCATCTCCTCTGAAAATTCCAACCATTTCGAGCCCCCCCCCCCTTCCTCTGCCCCCCAAAAATGGCGAATATCTGCTCAGAACGGGATTAGTGGATGTTTTACCGGACAGTTTTCCACCAATGCGGTGAAAACACAGCCATTTTCTGCATATGGAAGGTGTTTGCGTGAGTGTTGGTGCGTAGGCAGGGGGTGGCAGGGTTGGGGGGCTGTACTGAAGGGCACATTTGTGTCTGTCCGGGGGAGCATTATCTATTCCCCCAGACTGTTGCAGGAGGCAGGCAGGGGCCAGGCAATACTGCTGCCTGCACCCCCTCTGCCCTGCAGCAAGGTCGTAGACCCAGAATTATTAGGGCCAGAGTTTTCAGACCCAATAATTCCAGGTACAGATACGCTTGTAGTGGAGACTTGTCTTGTTTCACTGGGAGTTATTGCTCTGGGTGAAATCACTTAACTCGTAATAAGGGCCTAGGGAATAATACAATTGGGGGTATGTAGCATTGCTGAACCGAGAACATGACATCAAAGGCATGACACAGGTGAAGGATGGCAAGGTGAGGTGGAAAGAGCTGAGAATAAATGTTGGTATGTCATTTATTAAACTCACAGCTGCGGTAGATGGCCCATTGATGTCCTCTGCATTAGTGCCATTGTGCAGTAGATGTCAACAGGTCATCTATGAAGGAAAGGGAGGTGGAAGCAATTGAAGCACACATTGACTTTATACGGTCACAGTTTTCACCCGCTCCATTTAAGGGCACAAAGCACACAAGGAGAAAAATGGGAAAGCGGGGAGGTAGGAATTTTGAAGATCTCCACAGATTCAGAAATTTCCCCTCACAGAAAAGTGAGGAAAATGTGCGATTTTACCAAAAGTTTGAGATTTGCACAGCATTCTGAGTAAGAGAAAAAACATAGTTGAAACCATGCAAGTCATGCCAACCTGGACTCCCCTGGGTGTCCAGTGGCATATCCACTGTGTCATGGGCCCTAGCGCATGGAAGGAAAAGTGAATCCCTGGCCGCTGTTTGAACTGTGAAATACAGCAATAATCAGGGTTCAGTGGGAACCTCGGTCCTCTGTGCCTCTGCATCTGCAGCACCAATTCAAGCTATGCCCCTAAAAGTATATAGTTTCCAGAAATGTCTGAGTTTAGCAGGTTTCCCCTGGATGGAGGCCAAGCCTAGACCTTAATACCGCACCTACCTACATCGCCAAAGTGGGTCTATTTTGATGGCAACATTTTTATCCATCCACATTGTGTTTTTGGGCCTTTCCTGTCACAGGCAACATGTTCACCCACACAACTGGGGTGCTGTTTTTTTTCTGTTCATTGGAAGGAATGTGGGTACACAGAATAGTTGAATATTTCTTATTAACAATTGAATTTCTCTACATTTTTGCTTCCGAATGTAGGTCAGTGGGCGAAAAATACTATTTTGCAAAATGGCTCTTAGTCACAATAGTATGGTTAACCTAAAACTCTGAGTTGCACAAATAACCACTATTTCTAAACTCAGAATTTAGGGTACATTTCAAGGATGCATATATTTCAGTCATACACATTTTTCATTCATTAGTTTTAACCATATAAATGGCTATATGTCCGTTACACAATGACAAATCATTAAAGCTTCCGCTAAGTTGTTGGCTCTGGGTATTACCTGTTTTTGGACAACCAAACATGAGATATCCCTGCGACCAGAAAGGTCTGCTGGGGAAAAAGTATATTGCTTTTGTAAATCTGCCACCTGGGCACAAAATTACAGATGAAAAAGGTGTCAGATAGTTCAATTTGTTCTTATTGTTTTTTTTACACTACTTCTGATTTCAATGATTAGTGTCTTTTGCAAAACCATGACCGATCTACACAAATGACTCCTTGGTGAATTTGAATGCTTGTAGAGTTTTCAGAAATGTGTAGGTTTCTGGGTTCACCCAGGGGTTTCAGGCCTGTTTGCACCACAAGCTGCAAGTAGGTTGAAACCACAAAAAATAGGAAAATTGGACAACCATTTTGTTTTTTTAACCCGGTCTGTTCCTGTTTGGTTTGGTAGAGCGAACCTTTCATTGATACCATTTTTAGAAAAAACCCTTTTTTGCAGAGTACTTTTCCCCCAAAAAACTGCTGTGTTTTTGCTATTTTCTTTGTTATTTCCAGGTGAATTCACAAATCCTCGTGACATTTAGAATACCCAAGATTTAAGGAAAAAAAGATGCATTTTTGTGGAAAGTTATGAAGGCTTGAGCGTGAAGTGCCCCAAACATCAAAAACAGGCTTATCACATTAGGCATTGTAATCCTAGCAATGATGGAAATGAAGTGTACATCAAATACTACTTAATATGGAGAATTAATGGAGTTAAAATCATATAAGTCCTAGGAGAGAATAGTTACAACAATAAGGGGAAATTAGTACTCAAAATTGTACCTGCCACACGATTGTGAAGTTCTCCTTGATGCACACATGGCTCTTGTGCTACTCTGAAGGTTCACACCATAACTTACAGTTGTTCCTGTGGCTCTCCGATGAATACTCAACAGCTAGGTGAATGCCTGGCTCCTACATATTAACAGAACTTACACCAGAGTATTGTGGGCTTTCGTGTAAGATAAAAAAACAAAAAACTGGCAGGTATGGGTTGATTATGATGTAAACCTCTTGAAAATTTACAGATAAATTCAGTTTCACTTTACTCACGTGAAACATGATTGCAATTCCACACCAGGGTCCTATACCACCCAAAAGGTCACGGCTGCTGCCTATGTGATATGCACAGGCACTTAATTCAAGTATTCACAGGTACCTGAAGGCTGGTCGACCATACTATTGCACTGTATTACTCTTGTGAAGCAGAGTTGCTAACCAATATTTGTGTTAACATGCACCACTCGTTACCCCTCTGACTACAACTGTGGTATGTAAAGACAGATTTAGCCGTATATATATCAGTGGGTTGAATGTGTATATCTGGTTTTTGAATCATATCAGATGTAGCTCCCTGCAGAGCACATTGGTGGGTAAACAGACAATACTTACACATTGTTTGTGAGACTGTTTCTGGGATTAGATTTTGGATCTGATGCAGCAAATTCTGAGGGGTTATTATCATTGGTGCAGCAGGAGGAGTGGCACCGGGCCTAGAGCCCTCAGGGGCCCATTGAACCATGATAATTGCCATATTTTCCAACAAAAGTCACAGTCACAAGTTCATTGCCCGCAGCAGAGCTCCCGACATTCTTGCTGCGCTACAGAGCAAATCGCAGATTTTCTGATTTATTTGAGGAGTCTGTGAAAACCCTTCCTCCTACTCAACTCTAGTAAAGGAGCCTCTGCGTACAGGCCCCGCCAACTAGAAAACTACTTTAGGATCAGGGGCGTAACTTCAGAGGGGATTAGGGAGTTACACCCCCTAGGATTAGGGAGTTACACCCCCTAATAAGTGGATTTTCTTATAAATACTTGGGTACAGGTACTTTCAGTCAGGCATGGTGAGGTGTCTGTCGGATTTCACCACGACTTTTAATATACAGAGACAAAAACACACACACACACTCTCTCTCCCGCTCTCGGTTTTGAAAGTCTTCAAAAATGTTGGTTATTTTACAAAATGTTGTGATGTCTCTCACTTAGTACCCCTACCAATCCGCATTCCTCTGCCTTTCCACTGCCCCTTAAGCCCCTCTCATGCACCAGCCTGTGGTATAATGTATTTAACGTTATATTGTTGGACAATCTGAAACTCACCCTCCCCCCCCTCCCTACCCCCCTCCCAATCTTTCTGATCAAACTACGCCCCTGGTTAGGATCAGTGCACTAGGTGGAAGCATGGGACGAATACTGTTACATTTAGCTCCAGTAGTACTTGGAGCTTTGCAGGTACTCAGCGAATTATATAAGAGGGCAGCATACTCTGTATATAGTGGGGGAAGATATATATGTTGTAAATAATACAAGAGTGCATATATATCACTAAACATTTTATATATCTGCATCAGTAGCGGCTGCTATGGGGAGTAGTGGTGAGGTGGTTAAAAGAAAGAAAAAATTAAAAGAAAAAAAAGAAAAATTCACTTACCTGCCGGCCTCTGTCTTTTTCGGTCGACGCAGGTAACAGGAAGCACGCAGGCTCCCAGACTCCCCTAGCCAATCACAAACTCTGCTGTGACCAGAATGACAGCAGCGTTGTGATTGGTCTGAGCGGTCTGGTTCAGTGCCCAGACAGGGACTGGGAGCCTGTGCATGTTCTCCACCCAGGCTGTGCAATAAAGCCGGGTGGAGAACATGCTAGATGTGCATGACTGGTTGGCCAGCCGAAGACGGCCTGCCAAACTGTCATGAGCACTTAGACATGCCCACCACTCCTCCCCATGCTCTGTGGGCAGCGCAGCCCTGCCCCGCCCCTACAGAACGAGTAGTGAAAAATAAAATGATAATAACATGTTATTATCATTTTATTTTTCCTGTGGGGCGATGCTCCTCCGCTGTAGCGGAGGAGCCACCGCTGGTCTGCATTACAGTTAGGTCTAAGTAGCAATGAAAAGTTACAGCCCCTCTATAATAAATGGAGTCTGGTCTATAATGCAGCAAACAGCAAAACAATATCCCTGCTTTTCCTATAAAACAAACACTTTGACCTATAAAACCACTACCGTGAAAACTGACTTCCGAAGGTCTGAATCTCTACCAGTGAAGCAGTAGAGTGAGACAGACTTGGCAGACCTCTGACCAACAGAATGCTGGACAGATTCCCAGACTGAGGAGAAAAGGTCACTGTGAAGCAGTACAGCGTCCTAAAAATAGCACAGCTATGTTATATTTACAAAACCTGTGGATAAATGTTTATGAAATATAATTTATTAAATTATTTCCACCAGTCACTGGAATGAGAAAGGCAAATGTTTCAAGGAAAAGTTAGAGGACAGGATTGAGAAGACTCCCAATAAACTAAGACCTTCTAGACCAGAATCATGCCACTTACGTACCCCTACGCGAGCGCATGAGGTCATTTCCCTATCATCAATAATCACTTTGCAATTCTTTGTGCATGATTACTACCCCTGCAACAAATATTGACATGCAAAGTGTATATGTAATTTGAATTACTATCTTCCAAAAATAAAAGCAACATACATTTTACAGTAGTAAAAAGACATGAAGTGAGCTTGTATAACATAGGGATGAATGTGTGCTTAAAAAGCACTGCGGATCTGTGATAATGGTAACCCTTTTCATACCCCTAAGGACACGATATCCATGGAAAAGACCCTGAAAAAGATTAAATATTCCATCACTGCAAAAAACAAAAACAAAAAAAACTCCGAGA
Source organism: Calotriton arnoldi (assembly GCA_963921515.1). Taxonomy (NCBI): domain Eukaryota; kingdom Metazoa; phylum Chordata; class Amphibia; order Caudata; family Salamandridae; genus Calotriton; species Calotriton arnoldi. The sequence continues at coordinate 113,790 of CAWUFW010011422.1, read as the reverse complement.
TTACAAAAAACAATCCACAAGGGCAAACTTTTGTTTCCCAAACTTGTGAGTCAATTTATGGAATACAATATTAACTGTTATTTGAAAATGATACTGACAAAACTGATGAAAAACTAATGGAAATGATAAGGTGATGTATTCCTAATAAAGTAATTAACTTTAATAGTTACCCCTAATATTTTTGGTGATATTAGCTGAGGAAGATTTTTCCTCCAGAAGAGTGCTTTACCTCTTTCTATTTTGAAGGTCGAGTGACAGTTGATCACGGGGCACGTCCACTATACAGTCGGAATTTTTTCATCATGTATCCCTCCATTTTGATGTCAGCTAGGCTTTTGCCGTATAAAACTACAGCCAAAGCGCGTGTTCATTGACATTGTAGACCATGGTGTTTCCGGCTACAAAAAGCACTGGCAAAGCCAATAAGTCCCGCCTATGCAAGAGCTATTGGCTTTACCAATGTGTTTTAGCCATGTTGTACACCAGCAAGGCTGCTGTTCCGCATGGCTAAAAGTTATTGGCATTGAAGAGAGTGGAGTAGTGTAAAGTGGAGTCGTATACAGTGGAGTGGTGTAGAGTGGAGTAGAGAGGCGAAAAGTGGAATAGAATGTTGTGGAGTAGAGTGGAGTGGAGGGGCGTAGAGTGGAGGGACACAGAGTGAAATACAGTGTCGTAGAGTAGAGTGTCATAGACTGGAGTGTCGGAGTGGCGTAGAGTAGAATGTCATGGAGTGGTGTAGTGTCGAGCAGTCAGAGTAGAATGGCGTAGAGTGGAGTGGAGTGGATTACAGTGCTGTAAAGTTGAGTAGAATGTCGTAGAGTAGAGTATCAGAGTGGAGTGTTGTAGAGTGGGATAGAGTGCTGTAAAGTGGAGTAGAGTGTCGTAGAGTGGGGTAGGATGGCATAGAGTGGTGTAAAGAAGAGTGTCATAGAGTGGAGGGGCGTATTGTGGTTGGGCGTAGAGTGGAGGGGTGTAAAGTGAAGTAAAGTGTCGTAAAGTGGAGTGGCGTAGAGTGAAGTGTCGTATAGTGGAGTGGAGTGATGCAGCATAGAGTAGATTAGAGTGGAGTAAAGTGGCATGGCGTGCCGTAGAGTGGAGTAGAATGTCCTAGTGTAAAGTGGCATAGAGTAGCGTGGAGTGGAGAGTGGTGGAGTGTTGTGTCGTAGAATGGAGTGGCTTAGAGTGGAGGGGCATGGAGTGGAGTAGAGTGTGGTACAGCAGAGGGGTGCAGTGTGGCGTATGCCTGGTGTGGTAGCGCACTTCCATTACAGACAACACATATTCAACTGAAATGACAATTAAAATTTGCACATACAGAAAGGGAGAACTTGTGGAAGAATACAAGGAGCGATGGTGAACAAGGGTTGCTCCTCGGGAGCGACAAAGTCATGCCGGACAGCCTAAAACGAATAAAGCCAGTAAATAGAAAGCCAGAAAATGTGAGTTACAAACCGCAAAGTCAACGGTAGGCAATTGACGGAATGCATTCCCAGAGAAGCTTTCAGAATGGTCACAAGAAGTCTTTTGACTAAAATCGATGAATTTGGTGTTTGAAAGCCTGAAGTTTGGCTGTCACAACATATGTCACAAATCATATTTGCTACATTTGAATAAATCTTGGCAAAATACAATAAATTCGAAATAGACTTTTTCTAGGTCAATGAAATGAGTTTGAGACTTTTTGTACCTTTCACCAAATCAGTGGATTTTATATACTGTCTTTTATGGGCTGGATTTAATGCTGCCAGACCCAACCAGTCCCACATACATGGGGAGGGAGTGGTCTGTACCACACTAGCAAGAATATGAAGACTACAATGGCGACTCAGCCTCTACACCCCCGCCCGCCAGCTTCGCTCCGCCTACCTCGCCCTCGCCACAATACCCTGCATCCGAAGAGCAACCTCCGCCGGCAGATCCTTCTCCCACCTCGCCGCCAAAACCTGGAACACCCTCCCCATCCGCCTACGGCAGACCCAAGACCTGCTGACCTTCAGAAGACTCCTGAAGACCTGGCTCTTCGAGCAGTAGCAGCACGCCCCCCCCCCCCTCAGCGCCTTGAGACCCTCACGGGTATGTAGTGCGCTCTACAAATGCTATGATTGATTGATTGATTGATTGATATCCTTGATGGAAATCCCCAATACATCATTTCACTACAAAACACCTTACCACAAGGCCTGGAGCTTAGGACCAGAGATGTGAACAGAGACCAATTATCTCACAAATAGGTAATAGTTATTTGACATTCCCTGTAGAGGGAAGGGGGTGAGAGGGCATTGCAACTTTCAAAAATAATTTCAGCATCTTTGTAAGTAGTACCAGCGAAAGTGTAGACCCAAACCATGTGTACAGCAGGAGAAACTACTAGAATTAATTAGTTTAGCCTGGATTGGGTTATTTTGGTCTGATTTAGGGACCCTGAATGATGGTGGCTACTGGCTACTAACTACTAAGAGCATTAGTCATTTGTAGAGATTCATCATGGTACTGTTGTGTGGTTGTGACTTCCTCATGAAGAAACAGTCTTGAACAGTCCACGTAAGCAATAAGAAGAAAGCCATTGACAAGCCTGGCTCCTTACCTGAGCTGTGAAACAAACAGATTTCTGCCTACCTTGCAAGGATGTTAGAGCTATGGATCCAATCTGTCCAATGATGAAAGCTGCGTGGCAGCTTTAGGAGGAAGAGCCTAGCATCCAAATTATGCCACAATGAGCACAATTTGAGTCCTCCATTAAGCCATGTCTCCAGAGCATCATTGGAGTACAATATGCTTGTTGACAATTTAAAATGTATGATGCGCAGTCTACTGCTCGAGGATATCATGCCTGTTTGCATGCTCTCAAAATCTCCACATCTCTTCCAGCAGTTCTAGACCCAATTCTACCTCCCAGACTGAATATACAGGCAGTGTCATCAATGGTCATTCCTCCTGGGCTGAATGATACAGTGTGGATATTAGATATTTGGTGTATGCAGCTCCCAATAAATTTACCTAGGTCTAGAGTGATTTTGTTTCAGTAGGGAAGTCCGAGAAGGCTGATATAACACATACCCTGCAGCTGATAATATAGAAACACATCCAGGGGTAGGAAATTACTAATTCCCTTGAATTCTAGAGTGTGAGAAAGGCAGCATCTTTATAAAGGTCCCCCCATGTCATAAGATCAGGCGCAGGCAGCTGTGACATTGTCTTTGCTTAGTGTGTGATTGGTAGCACTGGGTGGTGGCTTAAGGGAAGACAAGACGAGTAAAAAATATTCAAACTAATTTTCTTGCATAGCCTGTCCCATTCCATTATTGCACATATAGTGGGGCCTGTGTCACAAGTATGCCTGGGGGCTCGGAGTGCCAATCAGGGATGGCCGAGGAACGGGTGACGCTCTGTTCTTCTCACTTGTTATATTTCAGAGATAGGGTGACCGCTGGTACCAATATATTGCAAAGTAGGCCTGCACACATAATGCCAAATCTGGAGCGTCAAACCTCCCCCCGTCCACCGTGGAAAGGCGATCAGAGCATATCCCATCTAACGGCTGCCTGCCTGCCCAGGCCAATTTGTGTCTTGAAAGCATGAAAGAAGGAAACAGCATTGACCATTTTTAGGTCGAGCCTCGAGTAGCGCTCAAGCGCTGCTCTGCGAGACTTTAAGTAAGGGGCTTTTGAAAGCTGACCAGACGCTCGTGCGTCATGGCCTTTTCCCTGCGGTTACCCTCAAGCAAAAGGCCATGGTGCACGAGCGTGTGGTCACGCCTGCTGCTTGCAAGCGTGCGCGCACCACACGCGTGCTTGGTTTTTTCCTTGTTAAAACAGCAGAGGTGTCCTTCGCAGCTCACTGCATTCAACTTAAAATATGTTCATTATTATCAGTTGAAGTGGTGTTGAAATGTTGAGCTTTTTGGAATAAAAATAAAGAGCTTTCGTAGCAAACACAAAAGTTGTCACGACATAAAAGTGTGATACGTTTGTATTAAGGTAAAAATTACGTTTTCGATACAGACCGTGTGCTTCAAAAATCTCACGCTGCACATTGCACAGAGGCAGAAGCATGGTAAAGGAACACAAAGGCTTTTAGATGACTTCGGGGCACTTTTTGTCCTCAAAATTGGCCAGGCCCATTGAAGACACAGAGAGCATTCAAGATTTAAACGGTGAAACGTGTCTAAAATTGTTTTGCTGTTGATCTGAGGGCAAATATGTCTCTGTAGGATTTCAATGTAAGAATATTTTCCACAGAAACCGATGTAAGTACTTGCAAAGCAAATTTAAATAAATGTGTGCATATTTTAATTTAATTTGCAATAATGCTTATGGTATTTCCAGGATAAGGCGATAATTAGTCACTCGCTGCACCTGTTGCCAGCAGACTGTCCTCTGATGAGGCACGTGACGCATAGGTTTAAGCAGCGGGGGCGGCATTTCTTCCACTCACCAGAAGCACTTCACAGTGACACCGAGAGACAAGCAGATCGCCCTTTGTCTGCAGGTCGCTGCCTCGCTGGGGACTTCCCTTCAGCGCGAGGGGTATATTGTTGTCGTGCATAAACGTGTATTTAAAAACAAACAAAAAAAAAGATTAGCTAAATGCCAACAAGAATGTTTATATTTTTCCTCGTGACAATGATTAGCCGTGTAATACGAAAACAGTAATGTACCCAGGCTATTTTGAGAACTACGCAGAGAGTTACATCGTTCATTTACATGCCATTGTTATGGGTAGCCTGCAGCACTACAGTTCACTATATCAGTAGCAGGTTATTCGATAAAAACAAATGCTACGTGTTCACTTTACCTTGAAAGTCCAACATGTGAATTCTCCTTAAATGTGACGCAGCGCGCCGAGTCCCATGTTTGTATCTCCATGCGTAAAAAGTTATATTTGTCGGCCCGAGGTCTTCTCTGTCTGAGCCCACCCGGGTCGGTCTGATCTCAAGTGGGAGCCCAGGGTGAATGCGCGGGGGAGCAGCTTCTTCGAAATTCCAGCCCCTGCCAACATGTGCTCTTTTGAGACTGATGCCAAACGAACCTTGGTGGGAGGTGGTCGTGTAACCAAGCTCCCCTTTGTGGGCGCAGTATATTTTATCAGGAAATGTGTACTTTACTCAGCAGAACTTCCCCGCAGACCGTGGAGACGTTAGATGCCTGTTGCGCGTTTCTTTATTGTAATTTTTAGGTTGAGCCTCGAGTAGCGCGCAAGCGCTGATCTGCGAGACTTTATGTAAGGGGCTTTTGAAAGCTGACCACACGCTCGTACACAATGGCCTTTTCCGTGCGGTTACCCGCACGTTTCAGGCATGATGCACGAGCGTGTGGTCAGCTCAGCACGCTGCCGCGCTCGCTCGCCCCCGCTCCTCTCTGATCCGGCATGGGTCAGTGCCACGCTGTGCTGCGTGTACAAAGGCTGCTTGTTTTCTCTGCCTTCCTTTCTCAATTTCTTGCATTCGGCTATTGACTCGGAGTGCCACAAATCATTATAGAACAGGATGGTATGCGTGTGTGTGTTCCTCGCACAACCGGAAATGGAGCTTTCCTGCGCTGCTGCCAGCCTGGAGGCTTGTGGATCGATATTTTCACATAAATCAAAAAAAAAATCCCTGCCTTTCGGAATCCGGCGGCTGAGACAAACATAAGCCTCATAACACGGGGAATCCGCGTGGACAATGATGTGCTTCTTTAAATACAGGGTTTGAGTATAGCCATATTATTTTGTCGTGGCATTGACAAAGCCTGGAGGTCATTCTGCGACTTGCATCACAGCCGTTCCACTTCCTTCCTGACAGGGATCGGCTCCATTTATAGAAACAAAACTAGGACAAGCCTGTGGCCCAGTTTGCAAGGAACGTCCCGTTTCCGATCACGATATCGTGATTTCCTGACAAAATACATAAAACGTCTCATGGTCCTGGTTGCCATGATGCTGGCGCGTGCCCTATGCATGCCCCACGCACCCAGGGGCGGTGCTTTATCAAAGGCCGTACAACTGCGTGGTCACCATCCGCACGAGGGCCTCAGATTGCCCCACGGACATTACTTGGGAGCCGCTTGGGGGTAGCAGGCCAGGGGCAGCAGGGCAGCTGCTGTTTAGTACCCACAGCACTGTGCTTGTTAGCCCTGGCCATGGGATTCATGGAGGCAGGGACTACAACAGAAAGTAAACAGAATGCCATGTTTTCTTTCTATAGTTTCAACTTCTTGCTCCCGTAATTGCAAATATGAGGCTGTTGAAGGACTTTGGGTGGGGCAAGGGGTCAACACCTGTGCTACTATTGGTGGTCAAATTGCTTATGATGTCACTTCCACTAATTATTATGGCATTTTGCTGAATTGACGTCCGAGGATTGCCCCTCAGGCTTCAGGAGTGGTCCATTGCCAGGGAAGAGGGGTGGTAAAACTTTGTAGGGCACAAAAGTCCTTACACCATTCTCGTTGTGCCAAGTGACTATTCTTTTCCTGAGTCTGCTTTTATTAACCTGTATTAACCAACCTGTTAACCACTCACTGATCATCTGGGTGGTTCAATGGACACTCAGTTCCCATCCACCCTGAAGCTGTAACCCCATATTCCATACACCAGCTTTCGTACTTCCGTATGTGCTGCTCTAAACTTCGATGACATGTCTTGCATGTAATTGCTTCCTTGCCTAGTAATAGCCTGTCATACACTGTCAGCAGGAGCCCACTGGAAACACTGAACAGATGATAGCCCAAGGCTAGCTGGAAGAAATAGGATTTGAAATATCTCCTCTTCCTCGTGCCTTTAATTAAAGACCAAGCAACCCACTGTAGGCCTCACAGCATTTTTAGGATCTAATGACAGCATATCATAACAGAGAAAACACAGCATCATTTCTAAAAATACAAAAGAACCAGGTCATGCTTATAGGAAGGACAAAGCGGTCTTGTGCCGGACCCAGATTAGATCAAACTTCGCAACACATTGCTATTTAAAGTAAATGCCCCTATGGGGCATTCAGGTAGTGACAATGGGCTTGTGTCTGGATTATGGCCCTTGCACTTGCTAGGGAATCCCAATGCTGCAAATAATAGTCAATAGTGATTTATTATTACCTGAGAAATTAGTCTTACTTCTTTTGTGTTTTCTACAAGTTGATCAATATTGTAATTAGGGCTCCCGGTTTTATAGTATTTATTTATTTGACATTTCCGTCTGTATTTATCCATATTTATTTTTTGCTAACTTTATCTGTATTTATCCATATTTATTTCAGGTTTTACGGAACAATGAAGCTGAAATTAGTTTATTTCCACATTTATTTAACCGATAAATATGCAGTCATGCTTGCCTGCCAGGTTTCAATGCTGTGAACGCCCGCAGAAGATAAATCAATGCACTTATATGAAAAAATGCAAATTAAAACATCAACCATGTGCGTATCTACTGCTGTTAAAGCCTGTTTACTAAAATTCCTTTTTTTTTAAACCTCCATACCTATCAATCCACATTGCTATTGGCCAGGCAGTCATGGCAGACAGTATTTAGAATTACTTAAAAAGCAACCAAATTTCTGTTTTTATCCACATTAAAAAATAAATACAGGCAAGAAAATAAATGTTTTCTGTCTGTATATATCTGTAAAAATCAGTAAAAACGGAAAGCTGTAGGCATACCAATGGTTCGATGTCTAAAGCAACAAGCATTGGCATAGCCAATAGGTCTCGCTTTTGGGACCTTATAAGTATTTAGTTATGCAGCACAATATCCTTGGTGCAACAACATCAACCGTTGCATGGCTAAACACTTATAATGTCCCAAAAGCGAGACCTATTGGCTATGCCAATGCTTGTTATAGTAGGCTTTGCATGTCAGACAGCCACTTTGAAATTAATTCTGAACTTCCATTGTGCTTGATACACATTGGAAATGGCGTGGTTAACATACTGGAAGCGAGTGGCATGTCTGAGAATTTCAGCACCTGCATTCTACACTAAATTGTGTTTCTTCACTCTACTCGTTCAAGTTCTCCTGAGGGGGAATTTCTGTGTCCAAAACATTGGCTATCAAGAACGGATCAATACTTTTAAGTCATGATCGAGTCAAATAGCAGTAAACTGTTTTTGATTCCTCAATTATAACGTCACATCCTGCTTGCTTAGAATGTCAATCAAACTTTTTAAATTCATTGCAACACATCTACTGATAGAGTCTGATGTGAATAAGGCATCTGCCCACATGGTTAAAGAAGGAGGTTTCAACGGATGTGCTATCAATCAATCAATCACGGCATTTATAGAGCGCGCTACTCACCCGGGAGGGTCTCAAGGCGCTGGGGGAGGGGGTAAGTTACTGCTCGAACAGCCAGGTCTTGAGCTGCTTCCTGAAGGCGAGATGGTCCTGGGTTCGCCGAAGGTGAGTGGGGAGGAGTTCCAGGTCTTGGCCGCCAGGTAGGAGAAGGATCTTCCTCCGGCGGTGGTTCTGCGGATGCGTGGTACGGTGGCGAGGCGTGGCTGGTTGATCGTAGCTGGCGTGTGGGCGTGTAGAAGGACATGCGGTCGTTGAGGTACTTTGGGCCCAGGTCGTGGAGGGCCTTGTGTGCGTGGGTGAGGAGTCTGAACGTGATTCTCTTGCTGACGGGGAGCCAGTGCAGGTCTTTCAGGTGTACGGTGATGTGGCTGTGTCGGGGGATGTCCAGGATGAGTCGTGCGGAGGCGTTCTGGATGCGCTGGAGTCTCTTTTGAAGTTTGGCTGTGGTTCCGGCGTAGAGGGTGTTCCCATAGTCCAGTCGGCTGGTGACGAGTGCCTGGGTGACGGTCTTCCTGGTTTCAGTGGGGATCCATCTGAAGATCTTGCGGAGCATGCGCAGGGTGTTGAAGCATGAAGATGAGACGGCGTTGACTTGTTTGGTCATTGATAGGGAGGAGTCCAGGATGAAGCCCAGGTTGCGTGCGTGGTCCGTTGGCTTGGGTGCGGTGCCCAGGGGCCGGGGGCCACCAGGAGTCGTCCCAGGCGGAGGGTGATGAGCCCAGGATGAGGACTTCCGTCTTGTCTGAGTTCAGTTTAAGGCGGCTGTTCCTCATCCAGTCGGCGACGTCTCTCATCCCGTCGTGCAGGTTGGCTCTGGCGGTGGTGGGGTCGTTGGTGAGGGAGAGGATCAGCTGGGTGTCGTCGGCGTAGGAGATGATGTTGAGGTTGTGTCGGCGTGCGATGGCTGCGAGGGGGCTCATGTAGACGTTGAAGAGGGTCGGGCTGAGTGAGGATCCTTGTGGAACGCCGCAGATGACTTCGGTGGCTTCGGATCTGAACGGGGAGGCGGACTCTCTGGGTTCTTCCGGCGAGGAACGAGATGATCCATTCCAGTGCTTTCTCTCGGATTCCGATGTTGCTGAGGCGCTTCACTAGGGTGCGGTGGCAGACGGTGTCGAACGCCGCGGAGAGGTCCAGGAGGATGAGGGCAGCTGTTTCCCCGTTGTCGGTTAGGGTTCTGATGTCGTCGGTGGCTGCGATAAGGGCGGTCTCGGTGCTGTGGTTGGCCCGAAACCCGGACTGCGAGGGTCGAGGGATCCATTCGTCTCGAGGAAGGCGGCAAGCTGTCTGTTGACGGTCTTCTCGATGACTTTGGCCGGAAACGGAAGGAGCGAGATGGGGCGGTAGTTCTTGAGGTCGGTGGGGTCCGCCGTTGGTTTCTTCAGGAGGGCGGTAAGCTCGGCGTGCTTCCAGCTCTCCGGGAAGGTGGCGGTGCGGAAGGAGGAGTTGATGATGTCCCGGAGATGGGGTGCGATGGTGGCGTCGGCTTTGTTGAAGACGTGGTGTGGGCAGGGGTCGGTTGGTGATCCGGAGTGGATGGAGTTCATCGTGCGGGTGGTGTCTTCGGTGTTGATCGGGGTCCAGTTGCAGAGGGTGGTGGTGGCGGGCATTGGTTCGGCGGTAGGGTGCGTTGTTTGTGCGTTGAAGCTGTTGTGTATGTCGGTGATCTTGCGGTGGAAGAACGCGGAGAGTGAGTTGCAGAGGTCTTGCGAGGGGGTGATGTCGTTGTTTCCGGCGCTGGGGTTGGAGAACTCTTTGACGATGCTGAAAAGTTCCTCAGAGTCCTCGTTGTGCTTCAGTCCATGCTGCATCGGACCCGCCATCTTGCCTGACCTCAGTCATTTCCCCCTTCCCTCCGGTCTCCCCCTGACGATCCTCTATTGTTTTTCTCCTTCTTTCTGGTCTGCCTAAACCCCATCCCTCCTCTGGTTCCCTCCTCTCTCCTCACCCTCTCTCAACACTACTCGTCCCCCTCTACCTTCTCCCCCCACGATTTTTCCACTCACTCTGTTATGATTGTGCAACTAATTGTTTAATTTATCGTACCTATAACTCGCTACTTGTTTTGCTTATATAAAACGCTCTGATACCCTGACTCTTGTGACTTATGTACATCCCTCCATTTCTTTGTGGAGATGGTCTCCGTCGATTCCCATGATCCGGACCCGCCATCTTGTCTGACCCTTGTCCCTCCCTTCCTTCCTCCCTCCTGACTCCTTCTGATGACCCTCGAACGTTTTTCTCTTTTTTGCTGGACGCCCTTACCCCATCCCCCTCAGGTGCCTTTCTCCCCTCTCAACTATTCCCAGACTCCTATTCTTGTCCCCCTTGTCCTTCTCTGCCTCTTATTACTTGTCATTTCTTTGTAAATTGCTGTGAAAAATGTTTAAATTATTGTACCTTGTAACTCGCTATGTTGGTTCCTTATGTAAAGCGCTCTGATACCTCCGGGTCTAGCCAGCGCTATATAAAACTCAAATAAATAAATAAATAGTCCATCAATCTAAAATGAAAACTAATGAAAAGAGGGAAAGAGCAGATAATCTCCTATTCATTTGTTCATTTACAGGTGGGTTAGTACAATTCATTCACAACAGGGAGGAGGCGTGGCCTACCAACTCGAGCTGTTGCCTCTGGAACCTGGAGAGCCAGGTTCAAATCCCAGCTTCAGAGGTAGACTCAACAGTGTGTGCTCTGGGCAAATCACTTAATCACCCTGTGTCTAAGAGTGTGTAAAATGTGTTTGTTTAAACCCTGTTGGACTGTCAGCCTTATGGTGGTCTTCCCTCAAACTTTTTGCCTTACTCCTCCATTTTTGCTGATCTCGTTTTTGTTGGCCTTAGGACTCTGTGCACTTTACCACTGCTAAACAGTGCTAAAGTGCATATGTTCACTCCCTAAAACACAGTAACTTTGGCTTACACCCAATTGGCACATTTCATTTTTTAAGTCCGCATTTAATTTTTTAAGTCCTTTTAAGTCCCTAGTGAAGTGGTACGGCCTGTCCCCAGGGCCTGTAAATTAAATGCTGCTAGTTGCCCAGCAGCACTAATTGTACCACCCACTTATGTTGCCAGTCAAACATGTCTCAGGCCTGTCATTGCACACTGTGTGTGCAGTTTTAAACTGACACTTCGACCTTGCAAAATAAATCTTTTGCCAAGCCTAAACCTTCCTTTTCTTTTTTAATACATGTAAGTCATTGATAGGGTAGGCCCCGCACAGCCAGAGGGCAGGGTGCAATTTATTTAAGAAGTAGGTCATGTACTTTTAAGTTTTACATATCCTGGTAGTGAAAACTGAAACACTCTTAAAATAATATTTCACTACTGCAAGGCCTGCCTTTCACAAGATATAACATAAAGTTACCTCATTACATTTAATAGGAGATCACTTTCAATTGGGAGCGGGTAAGAATGTCAAGTTTGGTGTCTAAAGAATCCTAATTTAAAACCCCCTTTAATGGAAAAATTGGTTCTTAAGTCACAATTATGAAAATACAACTTTTAGAAAGTTGACATTGTCTTGCCCCAACCATTTGGTGTCTGGAGCCTGTATCCTGGGTCATGTGACTAGGTGGAGCTGGCAGTTGGTCTTTGTGTGCTGTTCCCATTCAGTGATATAAAAGATAAATAGGTACAGGATGAGCCATCTCTGACTTGATAGGCGGGCAGAGCTATCCCCTACCACACTTGCACATCACAAAACTCTGCCTCAGCACAGTCACAAAGGGTTTCACGTTAGTCTTTTGTTTGTGCCTACCAGACAAGCTGGGGCCAGGGCATGGATCCAGGAAATTTCAAACACCTCTGGGGGTGGGAACCTCCTATGACGTAGGACCTCACATCGCAGCCCTGCAGCTCCACGGGACCACCACTGCGCAATGCATCCTTGGCACAGGACTTCGCATCGGAACTCCTTGAAACCTATGATGCATCCTCGACACAGGACTCCACATTGCACCCTGCAGCTCCCCGAACCACAGCTGCGCGACGCATCCTCGAGGCGGGACCTTGCAATGCTCCGCAACCAGGATTTAAGATACTTTGTTCGGCCGGCCTAACTTGGCCTCTGTAACCGGCACGCCCTCCATCGAGGTCAGCCTCAACTCGTGACTTTGTCCTGGTCTGGCATGGCGAGATATTCACAGTTTGCGCTTTGTGCTTTTAAGCACTCCTTTTACCAAAAATTGCATAGCTCCTGCTCTACCAATTGGATTTTTGTCATTTTGGTGTCAAATAATTTATTACATTTTACTCTATTTTTTCTAAACTGGTGTAGGCTTTTTCTTGTGTTGTGTTTTCACTTTAATACAATTTGAAGTGCTGCCCTCAATACTTTACACATTGCCTCCAAGTTAAGCGTGACTGCTTTTGTGCCAAGCTTCCACAGGGTTAAGCACAGGTTAATTTAGGGTTTGCTTGTGTTTCACCCTGACAAGAATTGTGGTTGCTACTTGAGTACAGTTTCACCACCTAAACCAGTAACCCAATTTCCTACTAACCCCACATAATGTAATGATCGTTTTGGTGGTCTCCTGACCCCTCGTGTAATGTACAGCAGTCCCTTGCATCACAGCTAGGCTTATGCTATATAAATACCAATACATATATACAACACAGATGGAGATGCACTGGGGAAACTTTTCCTTCAAGCAAAGGCCGTTAATTGAACACATAATGAAGCATTACGCTGTATGAATAATGAACAGCTTTATTTGGAGCTGCAAATAGAGAACAATATGTACCACGACTTGCACTAAAGCAAAATCTGAGGAGATGTTTTTTTCAACATTAATAACTACAATGACCGTAATGGACTGAGACATTAGAATTTTGGCTACTTAGACCTATAATAGGAATGTAACACGTGGACTATAAAATATGCAATCAAAGTCCGCAATGAATAAGAGACCAGGAAGGGCTGCTAAAGTGAAGATACGCACGAGAGTGTCATTGATCATGGCTAGTTGAGTGGGGACTCTGCATCGCTTTATGAATTCAATTGTTTTCCTGACTGTCCCAGTAGGACCTCTAAGTGCCTGGACAAAAAGGAACAAAAGACTACACTATGACAATGGAGTTTGAGACCATATGGTCTCTGTCCTTAGATTTCTTTATATCCAAATAAAATTCTAAACACGGCATACAGTAGGAGGTCTACCCATAGGTTCATGCATTAAGTTTAAATCTTAAGAAGGAAATATTTTTCATAACTCTTGCTGAAATACGAAAATGTCTTTCTGTTGACTTTGCTAATTCTTTTTCTTTCACAAACACCATGCACTCTTCCGTGGGAAAGTGACTTAAAATTGCAGAAGTATTTTTGCCCCCTCTTCAGTCCATGAACACGGAGTTCTTTGGGAGAATGCCTAAGCTCATAAAAATTGTTATGTTTTTATTTTGCATGTCCCTACAGAAAAAAACACTTGTCAGCTGACTGAACGACTGATGTGTTTTAATTATGAAACAATGTAGACTGAAAACCCTGTAGGGGATGGACCTGACGAGCAATTAGAAGGTGGTGCAGATTGGCAAAGAAATCCACCGCAGCCCTCCTTTTTTCATATATCACACAATTGTAGGTTATTAGAAGTGGTGCAAAACATGAGATGCAGATATCTGAATGCGGGGCTGTCTGTGACTGCCCACCTAACTACTGCTCAATGGTATTTACAGTCCTATATCACTATCATGGCAGCTTGAGTTTCTTCATCCTACACAAATTCATAGAACTCAACCTTCTTGTTGAACCTGTTGGAAGGGCAAATTTAGGGCTGAACATCTACTAACTTGTTTGGTGGCTCATTTAGGGGAAAACTGTTCTTATATGGGTCCCGGTTACAAGATCTTAAGCAATGATTTAACTTTACCACCGAAATCAAAATCTGTGTCCTGGGCATCCTTCACTTCACAGATGTGACAGCTGCGGATTCATAACCTTCATTGACTTTATCGTGCAGCTTTCTGCATCAGTCAATGCCTGGAAAAATTAATTTACCGTACCCAAAAGGAACGTTAAATTAGCTCTCTCCTACAAACCCATGTAAGAAGCTTTAAGAGTTGTGCTCTATTATAATCTCAGAGTCATCCATCAGCTCAGAGAGCAGAGGAAATCCTATAAGACTTTGATAGCTTAAAGCTTAATGCTAGAACCCACGAATTACGTCTTACCTTTTAAAAAAGCACCGGTCTATCAAGGCGAATGGCAACTGGTTCAGAGGAAAGCAGTTAGAAAGCAGGGCCGGGAGACTGGACGGGTGTGGAAAGGTTCCAAGTATGACTAAGACAGTGTTAAAGAGATAGGAAGGAAAGGTAACAATCTCAATTATAAAAGAAAAGCAACCAAACAAGATGGTGGCTCTGTGCGCTGTGCTGTGCTGGGCTCTGTGCTGTGCTGGGCTCTGGGCTCTGTGTAGGGACTGTAAAGTCCCTAGTCTTGCAGCCATGGCTGTTCCATCATATCCGAGGAATAGTCTAGACTATATAAAATGCTTTAAAAGAACAATATATAATGTTTGTCGAAACGCAGGAAAAGCATTGGAGCATGGCAAAGTCTCTCACCACAGCAGCACTGCATGAATGATTCATCATATAGAGGGTATTTTTATTCATTTCACTTTCGTACCCAGATTGGCCCTATTGCTTATGATCCCTTAGAAACACTTGCATGAGTGTGCCTTGCCACCGTGTGAAACGGATTCACAGAGAATATGCACAGTGCATGAAAGTATTACAAAGGACAGAAAATACAGGGGTGTAGCTATCACTAGTGAAGCAGGTACTGAGGCACTGACACACATGGGTGTGAGAGCAGGGCCAGACTGGGAACACAAACCGGCTCTGGCAATTGAGTCAGACCGGCCGTGGAGGGAGGGGGAGAGGGGTTAGTTGGGGCGGGGGGTATAATCAGCGTGTGGAAAACACTGCAGCTGCTTTTGTTACAGGGGGCTGATATTGCAGCTATGCTGCAAAACCGGCCCCCCCGGTAACAAAAACGGCCCCCTAGAGGTCCAAAACCGCCCCCCACCCTGGCCGCCCACCGGAGAAACGCCCGGTGCCTGCTACGGCCAGTCCGGCCCTGTGTGAGAGGCCCCTCCCCAATTATAGCTGTCTTTTACTTCCTAGCCACAGAGGGGAGGGCCCTCTCTGCATGCTTGTTTAACACCCTTGCTAAGCCATTGTCAGAGTGTGTTACCAAGCAGTTGTACGTTACTATATGAAGTATATTGATCCTCTTATATTCGTCATGCCTGACAAATATTTCACTCCACAAAACAATACATCCAGAATCTAAACCTCCAATCTGAATGAAGCTGAAGTGCCTCAGCAGTCTGTCAAACGATCCAACTTTTTAAAATTGTTTATTTTCTTATTAATAAATGAATTGTATACTGGAGTACTAGATAAGACTTTTGTATGTTAATAGCGACTGATCTTGCTTACTTCCTTCAGTACAGCAGGAGGATGGAGGCACTTGCATTATTTATTTCTAGCAGTAATCAAGAAGTGTTTGTGAAAATAACTCTAAGAATGTTCATATCCTTCAATAATCTCAAAAGCTCTAGAGTGGGTCCCCTTAAAAGGACATGTACTTGTTCCATGTCATGTTGATATGTAGCCCCTGATACAAAAAAGGGACCAATGTAGAAATATTTAAACAATGGACTCCACTTTTATGGATAGCCCTAGCTTCAAGTTGGAGACCCAAAAGTGTCTTGTATTAAGCATTCAAGAGGCCTACGATGCACATCCTTGGCTCAGTATGAGAAGAGCTTCAATACTGATTTTTTTAGACTGAAATTTGGATAAACACTGCTGAATTGGTATCAATTAAGGATGTTCATTTTTAATGCTGTATCCCATTGGCAAGAATCCTGGAGTACTCTGTTATAAGTTAGCCGAAAGGTCTCTGCTTCAAACGTTTAGGTGATCTTACTATGACGGGCAAGGCATCAACAATCATTTTCTCAGAGAAAACTCAAATATGAGCACTTCAAATGGACACCATGGATCATCATGCTTAAACCCGTGAATATGATGCAACAGTATTAGTAATGTAATTGCTTTAACAAGTTGACGATTAAGGCTTTTCACTAAAAGGCCCAATTACCTTCAATCTAAGTCTCGTACAGTTAAGTGCTGTATACATTTTTTTCCTCCTATCTATTGTACTTTCCTTTTGTTTAATTTTAAGCAATCATTTCTTTTGTCAAGGATCTTCAATGAAACAAAAATCAGGAAAAATGCATTTACGTATGAAAAAATACAGTGATTGTAAAGGGCTGCAATGTGAGAAAAGATATTACTATCTAAATACCCATGCTGGCAATAATACATTGAAACATGACAATCTCGCCTTCTTTGAAGAGGACTAAAACAGAAGTGAGCATATCTGCAAATAAGAAAGGACTCAATTGCATTGAAAGAGGCAGGGCTAATAAAGGTAAGAATCACAAACAAAAGTAATTATTGCACAGTTGCCAGAGGTGGTTTTTGTATATTCGTAAGATAGTTTGATGGACTATAACCATGGACCCTCTTGACATATCTGGACCAAACTTTCTATCAAACATTCCTTGTATATTACACTACCTTGTACATTACAAACACTACCTTGTACATTATTCTAAAGTTATACATTATTCTAAACAGGTGAAAGAGTTAAAGAAAAACAGCTGAACAAAACTTTCTCAAATTTGTCCTGCAGTGTATTTGAATCATAAGCCACATGGCTATTAGATACCTCCACTGCAGTTCCCTTGGAACTAAAAATCAAGGGGGCACAAAGCGTTAACAGCTAAGGTTTCAACCAATATCTCATTGGCTACCTTTTTTTTAAAGGCCTGTAGCCTTTGCCTTTATAAATCAATGTGCACCAAATATAGAACAAGCATTAGCACAGCCAATAAGCATGAAGTTGTCTGCCAGCTGTTCGGGGTTTTCAATGCCTGTTTTCTTTTGTCATGGTTTTTGTGAAATCTTATACCTGGTAGAATGGATTGACCCTCGACAAAATAAAAATAAAAATAATTGGTGTAAAGCAAAACTATTTTTGGGGGGACAAAAAACACACATTGCCATAGTAGACCTTGTACTGAAGTTTACTCGGAAGAAGCATGCAAGGACTATTCATTTGTTTCGAGTATGAGCACGTGTTGCCCACTCCTTAGAAAAAAAAAAAGGTTGCAGAGAAGTGCTTCCTATGTTTGTTATTTCACAAGTGTTCCCATTTATTAAATCTTCAATTCCAGTCTTAATATTTTTCCATTAAGATTTTTGCAGATCCACGTTTATTTATTTTGTGGCAAGTGCTGGAGACCACCTGCACGTTTGGTCACGCTCACCATTCATATGTGTGTTTTTGAAATTGATGTTTCTATAATATAATTTTTTACAGAAGTGAAAGCTGTTAGCTTCTCAGTCCTGCTCCTTCTGGTAAGCATTGTAACAGGTGCACAAAATACAGTGTACGGATATTGTTGTGTTTAAATATAACTGCAGTAATTTTCTACCATTAAGAATCATTTGTTTGTCATTTTTCCTTTGTCCTGGTAGCATATATTCCACAGAAGTGAGAATTTATCTGGGGCAATATATCACACCTTAATTCTATAGCCATATTTTAGTGACCATAACCATTTGCCCTGTTTTTTTTGGGTTACATCCACGTTGACCTGATGAAGACCCTATATTAAAGTACCATTAGGTTTGAAGCATTGAGAAATTGAAGTTTTAAACTGGATTTTTGGGCAATTATCATTAATGATAAACTTGGCCTAACACTTAATATTACAGCCAATTAATATGACATTAAGAGTTGTTCTATTTATCTTCTAGTCCCTTTTTCCACAGCTCACGTGCACTGTGCTGTTTCACCTGTTTGGCGCACCTATTGTATATTTTATGACCTATTTTCTACAAATACTCAAGAATATCATAGAAATTCTTGACTGTGAGTTGTCCTTATCTTTCGAAGAATTGTGGTTTACTTTGGGAATACATTCATGAATCCCTTTAAAATGTTGAAATTCTGAATGACTCTAAACAAAAATAAATGTTGTCTTTACTGCATATGTACTTAAGGTACCTAGTAATACAGCGTTGCACCATGGTATATTGTAAGATCTTGTAAATATTGGTGCAGCTGTAACTAACTGCCCACAGCAGGAATTTTAGGGCACTTCTAGTGAGGCCCTACGTTTACCTGTCAGGTGAGAACTTACCTTACTCAAAAGGTAAAATCCTCATCACTGCGCTCTTTATTTTCCAGCAAACAAACAGAGATCCTACAATCCAAGTCAAAGGTGAGGAGTATTCTCATCCTAAAAGTTTATTACATTTATTAATGTCAAGTCAATCCACCTCAGGTTTCATAGCTCTACTGAAATGCATTGACAAGAAGGGATTTAAGGAGAGGTAAAACAAGGAGACATAAAAAGTGCCACACTAAAAATCCCAAAGCCATTGAGCTTAAAGGGGAGCTGATGCATGTGTTTAAATAAAAATGTGTGAGTGGGGAGGCAATGTTCATTTTATGTAACCTGATATCATTAAGTGATCAGGAGCAACTTCCCTAGACAGATGTTCTAGACTAGTACTAGACTTTACACAAGGCCTAGCAAAGTAACATTTGAACTTTATTTTCATCATGTGGACACATCCTTTTTCCACACTGATTTTGAATATTTTTTGTATCAGTAACTTGCTGTGCAAATACTGCAATGTGATTTTACATTAGAGGTTAGTGATGCTAAGGCTATTACTGTATGTCGTACCACCCCTTAATAATGGTCCACCCTTGGAGAGCTTGTCATGATTTTGAGACCTGAAATTGGTAATCTGAATGGATTTCCTTATTTGCCCTTTTAAATCCAATCACCTCAATATGCTTGCAAAGGGAGAATTAACATGCCTCTTCATTAGGCTGTGAAGAATGCTGAATACGTGGAAATGCAAATATGTACGTCAATATGCACCTACTAGTCCTAAAAACCATGGAAACGTGATAGCCAATACAAACACATAGCGTTTTGCTCAAATCTACATATCCTTTAGAAATTAACTTGGATCCCTTTTCACATTTCTGCCTGGCCTCCATATACAATTTTGGTCACAGTGCCACTAGTGTTGTCAACATTTGATCTCTTAAAAATGCATGTGATGCAGTTGTAATATCATGCAAAATATATCATGAGTAGCGTTAAACGGCAATACAGAGATGCCAATGAGCATGTCCCTTCACCTTCTTTTAAGAATTTGTGAGAGAAACCACAGAGCTTTCTTAGCTTTTCCATCTATACTATAACCCTTTGTAGACAACGAAAACAAAACTGAAGATAATCCTTAAGTGTGCCTCTCTTCCACCAGCTACGTCTCTTCCCCTCCTCCAGTTGGTCACACTATCTTTATATTTACACCACTGTCTTTGGTCCCCAACCCCTGCCATATCAATGGGTTGCCAGTTTTGAGTGCATGAGACCGAAAAACAAACATTTACAATTTCAGGATGGTGGTGTCATTCTTCATTTAGAACTTCATTCATATTCACACGAGGTAGCAGAAAGTGATACCACCGTACATTCTGAAGTGTGCGTACAAGAAAAATATTCTTCAGGGATACCATATTGATGTACATTGAGGACAACACGATAAAGAGCTCCATTTCTAAACACATGTTATAATTACAATGTTCTGGCCAGTCCAACTTTTAAAGAAGAAGAGAGCTGGTTATATAGAAAATTAAGCTATCATTTAACTCACCTGAACACAGGACACCTTTGTACCTTGCACAGGAAAAGTCATCACACTCGCAAAATAATCCGTAGATTTTCCCAAACTCACTCTCGAAGCAGAGGCACTGGTTGCAGCTGCACTCGCCACGGCCGCTGCAGATGGTTTTTCCTTCAGCTTCCCGGCACAGGTTCTGGTACATGTTACCATTGTCTCCCTCGCGACACTCACACTTGGCTCCCAAGTGACCAGCGTTGCATCCACACAGACCACATTGGTATGTCCCATTGCCACTGCACTTCAGACTGTCCAACTCAAACTCTTTGGTGCATCCGCAGCTACAGTTATAGGACACCATCACCTCCAATGTGTCCTGGAATCCAACAGGCTTGATGGTGAAAGTATGAGTGGTGTCCTCAGGAGGGCAGTTACGAGCTTCGACAGAAATGTCAAATGATACCTATATGGGGATAGCAACGTGTCAGTGCAAAACAAGACCCCAGCAATGACAGAGAGTACATCCTAACAAGGAGCAAGTTCTTTACCTGTAAACCCCTACCGAGTACATCAATACTACATCTAGGCAGCTGAAATTTACACACAAAAAATGATGGTACCAGAAAGTCTCATGCCATCCCTAACACAACTCCCCACCCTGCAACATGGAAATGCCAGACCCAGGTTATAGTGCATTCCTTATGAAGAAAAACAAACAGGTATGGCTGTCTCTGAATGAAATGGTTGTGAGCAGTGGTCATCCAAGAACAGCACTTTGCAAGAGTAAAGAAAGTGCAGTGTTCTCACCTATGAGATGCTCTTCATAATTCAATACTCCAGATGAGAGGGGAAAATCTTACACAAATAGTCAGAGAAAGCAAATGCCAGATACTCTCGGGGCAAAGAGTTTTTTCCCAGCCCTGGCCTGTAGTTAATTTAGTTAGGGCGACGTTCACAAAAACTGTTAAGGGATGACCTTTTGGCTGCTCTGCATATCTCAGTTAGTGGCACATGTCTGTCTCAAGAAGGGCTTGTTGCAACAAGAAAATGCCTCGATACCAACTCAAAGCACATAACATTGCATGTAAGAAAACAACAGTAGCGAGGGAGGAGAAACATTACAGCTAGACTTTGGACCACCTACAATTACAAATCAAGTACTGATAGAAATAAAGTAAATGTAAAACGCCTCCAATAATTTTCCGTGTGAAATTCCAAAAAACCGTGATTTACGAACAGGAAAAGTAACACGCACAATTGCCTCCTCTCTAAAAATACATACTGCATCACACTTTTACACGTGCACAATACAATGCACAGCACTCTGATCCACCCCGTGCTTCAGTGCAGCATAGAGACAGACACGAGATAAGAGCACCCCTATGCTCATCATTAAAGACACCAAAACAAGTCCCACAACGACCACGAGATAAATCCACTCCCTTTCAACCAATCACAGCCAATGGAAAAATGTGCTACTCTCAGGGCTTGTCAGGAGCTTGTGGTACTACGCAAGGGTAACTACAATAAAATGCACGGTGGGTTAACATGCTCTGTCTTGAGCATGGTGAGTCCAAAACAATGCATGCAATATCTAGGCAATCTTGGGCCTATTCAGGGCCTTTAATATAAGACTTCTGATTAACAGAAACAGAGGGCCTGTTTAAAATAAAGACGGAAATCTACTCATTGTGGCGGGTTTGCAGGGATTCTGCTGCGACTTACTCTTGCAATACTCCTGACTTACTTCTGGGATTCAGGAGTAAGCGAAGATTACTAGAAGAATAAGATACAGCTACTCGCTGCACAATCTTTGTGAATCAAGGCCTCCAGGCTTCTGTTTACGACATGCATATACTTCACCATGCACTGGGATTCACCAGTTCCCAAGAAGTTCACTTCATAAATGTATACAAACCAGAGATTTCCAAGCATGCTCCTACCGCTGTACACTTATTCATACGCATTGTCTGCAGTGGGGAAAATTGACAGGTGTAGGTATGGAGAAATGACTTCTTATATGGAGAAAAGCCTTCCCTTTGCCCCTGTGCTTTGCGACCCAATTTGTTCACTTGCTCTAGCATTTTTGACACTGACGTTAGGCTTGAAAATTAAGAATGAAAAGCCACTGGCAATTTTTGTAAACAGACACAAAGTTGTAATTTCGCACATCTTTTCACCGTCCTTCGAAACACCCTTATTTCCACCTTTCACCCAATTCTTACAACCAGCGGCGGCTCCTCCGCAATGGCGGAGGTTGTTTTGCCCCACTACCTGGCTCAGAGCCAGCAAATGAAAAATAAAACTATGTTCAAGCATTGTTTTATTTTTCATTTGCTGTCTCTGAGCCAGCGCATGTAGGGAGGCCGGGCCCGAGGCATGGGACGGGAGGGGGGAGTGCTATGTGCACTCCCTACAGGCCGACCAAAGCACACATGCGCACTTAGATTTCTCCAGCCCGGCTGCATTGAACAGCCGGGCTGGAGAAACCCCCACGGACTCCCTGGCCTGAGCAGAGCGTTTTTCCAGCCCGCTCAGGCCAAATACCCTGCTGCTCTCATAGCATGAGCGCAGCAGGGGGATTGCAGCGGAGTCTGTCCCAGGGGCTGCCGTGACCAGGAAGAGTGCAGGAGGTGCGACGAGACGTGGGAGGCGGCCGGCTTCGAGTAAGTTATTATTTTTTATATATATATTATTGCTACCTCCCTCCGCTCGCTCCCTCCTCCACCCCCCGGCATTGCCTCCACCCACCCCACCAGCCTTTGTTTGTGGCGACCATCACTGCTTACAACAGGAAAAATCCTTATGTTGGTAAACTTCCGCTACTGGAAATGGTTTTCGTGTTGGAAAATGAACCAATCCTAAATTTGCCATTCAGCATTTCGCAACTCTGACCCCATTTCTCGACCTCAATACGTTTTGTGAATCATGCCGAGAGCGAGCAGATACCGGCAGCTATAATTGTGGTTGGCCTTCTATGACGTCACCAGCTATGGCTGAGTAACCACTAAATGGGATGTTAATTATTGCAGTTCAGCCCATCGAAGTTAGATCAGGTACAGCTCGGAAATGAGACTTAACCCACACTTACTATGGGGTTTGAAGTCAATTTGTTTATTTCTTTTCCTTTCCTTTCTGGTTTCTGTGGAAGGCAAGGCTGTATTTAGGGAGTTTGGGTTGGAGTGTTTTTCTAAATAAGTTAAATGTAAAACAACCACTGAGGTAATTGCAATAGTACTGTGCTCTTAAAACGACGTTCAAACCCCGAGAAGAAAAGGTTACTCGCACTTTGCACAAACCTGCTTGTGGGCATGTAAAAATAGGCCTTGCTCTGTTCACAGGCTTTCTGACAGGGAGGAGGGGGGAGTGGGGTGCATCTACTCACCAAGAACTGACGTCAGCTTTCTTGCCACCCTTTTGTGGCCCTCCACATCCAATGTCCAAAGGGCCCCTACCCTGTGGGAGTTCCAGCTAGTGAAACATACCATAATTTGGGAACACCCAAGAGAGATTTTCAGCAGAAATTTATTTTCTTATTGGATTGCATGGGATGAATGATATTTTGGGAGGGTGAAAATAAAAAACAAAGTTGAGGAATATCATTTGTAATTTACAAAAAGGGATTCTTTGTGACGAATAGGATTGGGAATACGAACATGTTTGTTTTTGACATATGGCCTGTATGTTATCTGGAAGGCAAGAGTGCCTCACCTCTAAGAAAGTGTAACTTGTTGGTCTCAGTAGGAACCTCTGCAATGTAAGGGGGAGTGTAAATAGCCCAGAAAGGCGAAGATTAATCAATAGGGACGTCTTTTTAGCATTTGCTAGAGACAGCCTTAGCTATCTGTTATGAATACTAATGTGCTCACTCCACTTTACAATTGATTTACAATATGGCTTTAGTAACATGGGAAAGTAAATTCTTACTGCACACGCAGCCATGGTCGGGCTGGGACAGAAAATAGGCTCAGGCACCAAAACAGTGGCCCCATTAGCAAATCAGAAAGCTAAAAAAAGAAAGTGGCCGTAAAGACAAGCTGTATAAGTATTTTCCATGTAATTGGAGACTGCATGCATTTGCGCTTCCTGCAGGCAATGTTTGTGGTAATATCCGAGAAACCAACAGTATAATAGGACCACCGGAACACCAAACAGGCCCATATACAGCCAAAACAAGCTTTGGTAAAGCCAATAGGTCGTGCCTTTGGGACCTATTGGCTTTGTCAATGGTTCTAGCCATCCTGTACAGCATGGCATAAAAAACAGGGCTGCAACGTGACTGGCCATCATTTTGGAGGCAAACACAAAGCATGCATTCGCCTACAAAATGACGTGACACAAGCGGTATTCTTTATTTTGTTTGCCAAGTTAGATCAGTAAACAAATGGAAAAAATGTAGGCTAGGTGGGGGAAAGTAACACTGAGAGGAGGGTAAGCACTATGAAGGGGGATGCGGGGCGAAGCAATATGGAGGCTGTGATGGGCATGGAACACGGGGGATAGGGGACCAAGCAACATGGAGGGCATGGGGACAAGCGACACAGGGGATGTGGGTGGAATCAACACCAAGGGTGAGGGTGTGGGGAAGCAACACAGAGGATGCAAGGGAAGAAAACGGAGTGTGCGGGTGGGTCAAGGTGCAAATGGATAAGAGTGTGCAATTTGGAACTGGGGGAGAATCATGTGAAAAAGAATTGCAGAAGGCGGGGGATAAGCCATTGAGGACATGGGAGAAGCACACGGGCAGGCAGCAGCAATACATGCTTCTGTCTATTACCTTATAATAACTCATCCTTTTCAACCAGACACAAAAAAAATAACACAAATCACTATGGCCAGCATCATTACCTACTACCATATAACTCTACAAAACATCACCTACTGAAAACAATGCCAGACCTTTCCAAACCACGATCTCTCCTCATATCAGTGACAAGCCGCCTGATTTTCTCTCGGAGTCTAAATACCAAACAAACTTCTAAACTCTCATATCCCACCTCTACCAAACTCAGTCTCACCATGTCTGAATATGTGTTAGGTCTGTAATAAAACATCATTTAACAAAGGCAACTTAGACTCTCACAGCCCTGCATTACACTTCACTAAGATCTGTTTTGACATTGAGGGTTCAGGCACACTTGACCCCTCTACCCTGACAATGCTTCTTTTTCACATACTCCCCAGTAAAACTGCAGAGGTAGGTATCACCCTCCTCAAGATGCTGACAATCACACCTAATCCCAACAGACTCCCATTCTCTTTTCAATATCAGCAAACATCAGCTGTTGTCATCCTTAAAAGTTAATATTTTGACACTCTACTCTCCTCCAGGTACAAATCGATAGTTCTTTGAGGAACTGGACGGTATTCTTGATGCTTCTGCTTCCACCAGCACCACCACCGCCTTCCTTCTTGGGGATTTTAGTTTGACACAACAACCAACTCTAGCACACCCTCTTTTCACAGCTTCTCTCATATCACTTGATTAGCAACATCAAGTCACTGCTTAGGCAAAGCTGTCTAATATTCAAAACACTACCCCTTTCCAAACCTGTGATTAATGTGATCAGACCCCTTCCATCTGACCTCAACATAATACTCCTATTAATTAATATTCCCCTGCCTCTGCCTCCTCCTTATGAAACTCCATGTGCAAGGAAAAACACTTTCCAGTGTTCTTCTGGGCATTCTTTAATAAATTACCCAGCAACCCCCACTCCACCCCAATTCATCTATTCAATAATAGTCTGAAACAATCCTTTAATTAACACTGTCGGCTACAGGTCTTCTACCAGACTGCGTCTTCTTGTACATCCAAAACTAAAATGACAGTACTCCTTTGCAAGTGCCACAAGAATAAGATGGATACAAATTGGAGGCATATGATCTCTGAGTAAACTATCTCACTCCTTTGACAATGCCAGGTCCACATAGTTCTAAAACCTTTTCCCTTCACTTCAGCCTCACTCACAATAACTTGCAGGCGCAATCAGTGATCTATTCTCCACCACGCTCACTCAGTAAAACACCCATCTTTTTCAGAAAATGCTTTTGGAATATACTGCTCAACAAAAAATTACCACTATAATAAACACCCTTGCTATACGACTTACTGCTCCACCTTTAGCCTTTTACACTCCATTACACCCCAATCCCTCTTAACCACATTATCACACTTTATCATAAATTCACCCCCTGAGCTCATTCCTTTATCAATAGCTGCCAATACATATCCTGATCCTTTCAGCCCTCTGGTAAACCTGCTGCACTCCCATATAGAGGTCTTCCTTACCTGACCTATGTTGAACCTCTGTTCAACTAATTACTTACATTTGATATCTACTCAACACACTAAATCTGCTGTATTTCTTCCCTTCCAAAAAATAAAAACTGGCTCCTCTTCTCTCTCCATCTATGGAGAGATGTCTCCACTTCCTGTTCTTTCAAAAACACTGGACCGCCTGGTCTTCAATCAAATCCTGCCGCCTTCTACACTGCAGACCACCTTAAACTACTATCCTCAGTCAAACCATCACAGCACAGCACAGGTCTAGCATACAAAGGGTTCACCTCATAACTTTCCAGCTGCTCTTTACCCACAGTCCGTGAAATCTGGGACATCAACACCCAAACCACTTTCAGTGTAAATCCCTCAATGCTTGGAATTTAGCCCTCTCTTTTTATCAATCTACATTACCTCCTTCTTGACATTATCTACAAGTTTGAGTTACCCTCCGTTCTTTATGTTGATGACATACACATCTTCTCATTTCCTGCCTTCTCAAGTAACCGTCAGACACAACGATCTAACTATCTCACTGCCATCATTCACCGAATGGCCCTACAAACACTCAAGGCCTATACTTCCTCCCTCCCAATTCCATGATGTTTGCTTCCTCTGCTAAAAACCTCAGAGTGCTCTTCAGCCCATCTTTGAAAATTTAATTCATCACCATTACAGCCCGCACAGCACAATATCAAATACTGAACACAGATTAGATCCACCAACACATTCCTTGCAGCTCAGCTGAAACCCTCAACTCACTGGTGTAAAAAGCCTACTAATGGATGCCCCCTAATACTAATTTGACCAACTTGACAAGGTTGTAAATATGATCACTGCAACTTTGCACAATCTTTCTAGGCACAGACCCAGCACCTTATTTCACCGCCGAGCTGGCAGGATATAGCTTAGAAAAGGGGACATATAAAAAGTTCTGAATCTCAAACTAAAGCACTGATGTCATGGCATCCAACTACCTCTCCGATTCCCTTTCACGCTCTACATCAGTTCAGAAGTTACAATCTACTAACCAAAACCTTTTAGTCACAACTAAGCTGCCATGTGGCGGCTCCAAACTCAAGTGGTCCTCATCGCAGGAACTGCTGAACATCAGGCATTTGGGGGATTTGGGGGGGTGGGGTCGGGGTGGGGGGTCGGGGTGTGGGGGTCGGGGTCAGGGTGAGGGGCGGGGTCAGGGTGGGGGGTGGGGTCAGTGGGCGGGGGCAGGGGGCAGGGTGGGTGATGCGGGAGGGGTCAATAATTAAAAAAACAATAATAATAAAATCTACCTTTCTGTCAGCCCAGAAACGCGTCTTTACTGCTCCTGCTTTCCTGCCTCTGGCAGGAACAGGGAGCAGGCAGCCTCCCTCCCCTAAGCTAATTCGGGACGCCACCCATCCAGGGGCTGTAGGGAATGGCATGTTCTCCATGTAGGCTGCAATGCAGCCTGCATGGAGAAGTGCAGAGTGCCCATGACTAGAAGTGAAGAGTGCCCATGACTGGTTTGGGCGGCCCGAGAGGGCCGACTTAACCAGTCATGCACATTCAGGAGTGGGCAAACCACTCCTTCACTGCCCGGGCAGCTCCGCCCACCCACCCGCAATGCAGGAAGGAACATAAAATGGTAATAACCAAAAGTTATTACCATTAAGGTTTTGGCTTTCTCGCACTGCGAGAAAGCAGTGGGGCGACGCTCCTCCACCCTAGTGGAGGAGCCGCCCCTGGCAAACTAACCAAAGTGCTAAAGCTAGGTGCATAGGTACACTAGTATATGGTGCGGAAGCGAGTAGCTGACTGCCGAAATACAAGAGGACAAGGGAGCTTGTGCTGTATTTGCAAAATGAGTAGAAAGAACACATGTCCGGAGCCGAGGGTGTATTGTGAGAGACATATCAATAAAGCAGGAAGACAAAAGGCCTCATTTAGATGCTGGTGGATCAGGCCCCGCCATCACTTTTTCGACGGTCTTCCCGTCCACCGACTTGGCGGTTCGCCTGCTCTATTTAGATGTTGGCGGGTCCATGGGCAAAAGACCGCCACAGTCCAGCCACCTCTGCCAAGAATCTTGGTCTGCGTCGACGGCGTCATTGGCAGAAGCAACTGGCAGCAGGACTCCAGCCGAAAGACCTGCGAGCTGATTACGATGTAACTTTCCGTCGAGGCAACTGTCTGGAATCCCTCCTACTTTGAGTTGGTGGAATCGAAGGAAATGAGGTAAAAACTTACATTTTTTTTTTTTTTTGATAAACAAATTTTTATTGTTTTACATCGTATGAAACAACTCAGCAAGTACACGATGGACCCAAAATCAGTGACATGTTGATAGTAAACGTATCCCACACTCCCGCACCCCATGAAACCTGCACAGATAACAATGTCGAAACAAATCAATCCGAGCCTTCTACCGAGCCCAGCCATTTCCCCCACACCCGTCGATATTTCTTCGGGCACCCTCTTGCCATGTAAAGGGCCTTCTCCTGGGTCGCACACCAGTCCACCCCCGTCGCCACCTCCCTATGTCCGGTGGTTCAGGATTTATCCATGCCGCCGCTATGTCCCGCTTAGCTACCATCATGGCTGTATTAAAAAATAATTTGTCGTTCCGGGACCCATCCAGCTCATCCAGGATTCCCAATATGGAGTGCCGTGGGTCATGAGGAACCTCCCAGCCCAGGACCTCCGTTAGCTCCCCCTCAATTGCCTCCCAAAATCTCTTCAGCCGGGGGCAGGACCAAACCACATGGAAGAAGTCAGCCGGGGCATGGGTGCATCTCGCACATGACGCATCGGGACGCAGGCCCGCTCGATGCAAGCGCAGGGGAGTAAGGTAAGCGGCGTGTAAGTAGTAAAGTTGGATCAGCTTAAGTTTAGCAGAAGTGGTGACCGTCTTGGGTGCCATAAGTGCATCGCGCCAGTCCACCTCGTCGAGGGGCCCACCCATTCCACCCACTGGTCCTTCAACTTGTCCAGGGAGGGGGACGTATTGTTGACTAGGGTGCGGTATATGCGGGAAATGCCCCTTTACCTAAATCCCCCAGCATTGTCTGCGCCTCTGTGGGGCTGTGGTCGGGGAGCCGTGTGTCGTCCGCAATGTGTACCCGGAGTGCATGTCTCAGTTGCAAATACTTGTAGAATTGAGAGGAGTGTAAGGAGTAACGGACTTGGAGCTCCGGAAAGGAAAGCAAGTGGCTCGTAGCCCATACATCCCCCAACTGTGTAATTCCGATGAGATCCCACGATTTAAACCCCTGCAACCCACTAACTTCCCGGAGCCATGCCCCTTGCCAAAGGGGTGTACACCGAGTGAGCCTACGCGTCCACCCAGTATGACGCAGTGAGGCCCGCCAGGCCAGGAACACGGAGCGTGTGACCTCCGGTAGTTGGGTTGGGATTGTCTTCCCGTACAGCATCGATTGAATGGCGGGTAGACCCAGCTCGCTCAGCTCGAGCCTGTAGGCCGGATCTGACCAGCCCCCGTTGAACCAGTCGTGAACCACCAGGAGACGCGCAGCCAGGAAGTAAAGGTATAGGTTCGTCATCCCCATTCCCCCGTCGAAGGAGGGGACCCGACAGGTAGACAGAGCCAGGCGTGCCCTACCCCCGTTCCAAAGGAACTTGGTGGCTATACTGTCCAATTCCCGGAACCAAGGCCTGGGGAAGCAGAATGGAGTGTTCTGGAGGACGTAAAGAAATCTGGGGAGGATCATCATTTTAAACAGGGCGACCCTCCCCAACGGATTGAGGGGAAGAGTCGTCCACCTATGGAGATCTTCCTTGGCCTTTTTAACAACTGGGGCAACATTGAGCGCCCAACCCAGTTCGGGAAGGAGAGTGATCCACAGCCCCAAGTACTTAAAGGTTTGTCTCCGCAGCGGTATGGTGGACTGCCAGTCATAGCATTCCCTGGAGAGGTGCAGAGGAACCAGGACGGACTTCCCAGGGTTCAGCCTAAGCCCGGAGGCCTGCCCAAAGTGTTCTAGGGTCTGGAGACATCGTGGCCCCGATGAGGCCGGATCGGCCAGGAAAATCAGAACATCGTCCGCATAAAGTGCGATCTTGTCCGCCTCTACATTCGGCCACTCCCATCCACGAATACCGTCCTCGGCCCGCACCAGAGCGGCCAGGGGCTCCATAACCAGGGCGAATAGCAATGGAGAGAGAGGACACCCCTGTCTAGTGCCTCTGTGAATAGGGAAGGCCTCTGACAGTACACCGTTGACCAGCACCCGCGCTCGCGGGTGGGCATAAAGGACCTGAACCGACGCTCTAAATCGAGGCCCAAAACCCAATTCGGTCAGCACATCCTGCAAATACATCCAATCCACCGAATCAAACGCCTTTTCAAAATCGATGGATAGGAGAGCCAAGTACGGGGTTAGCAAGTGCCTGTGGGCTAGAGCCAGGTGCAGCCTCCGGAGGCAGTGACGGGTCCCGCGTTGAGGCATGAAGCCACATTGATCTACGTGAACCAGGGAAGCCAAGTACGGCTTCAAACGCTGAGCCAGAATGGCGGCATACAGCTTAATCTCCGTATTGAGGAGCGAGATAGGACGATAGTCCGCACAATGACGCGAAGGGGGCTGGGATTTCGGGAGGACCACAATGGTGGCAATGTCAGTTTCTGGCGGGAAGGAGCCCCTCTCCACCGCCTCCTGAAACAAAGCGGCCAGACGGGGCACTAAAATTTCGCGGTACGCCGCGTAATACTCCTGGGGAAGGCCATCGGGGCCCGGAGTCTTGCCCGAAGAGGCAGAGGAGATGGCCCCCTCAATTTCTTTCAAAGAAATGGGCCTTTCCAAATCCTTCTGGGCAGCCGTCTCCAGGTAGGGAAGGCGTACCTTACCCCGATCAAGGAGATCAGAGAGCGAGAGGGCCGGGACACGCGCTGCATATAAACATCGGTAATAGGTGGCAAAGGTGTTGGCCATCGCCATAGGGGCGCAGTGCACCATTCCTGCCTCATCCGACACTTCTGAGATAATGCGGCTCGCCCTGGGGTAGGTGGCTAGCCTGTGCAGGATCGTGCCATTCTTATCCCCCAGCCATAGATTCGCGCTACCGACGACCTCCATAGGAGCTTGGCAGCGTCCAAAGATAGCTGTTTAATTTCATCCCGCAGAAGAGCAAGTTGTCGGGCCTGGGCGGCATCATTAGACAAGGGTATTAGTTGTTCCAAGCGAAGCGCCTGCGCTTCTCTTGAGGAAATTTCTTGCAGTTGTACCTGCCTTTGGTTTTTGAGCTGTCCCTTCGCGACCCCCGGATAGTCGCCTTTCCGGCCTCCCACAAGATACCCGGCGAGGTCACAGATCCGTCGTTGGTGCGGAAGTAATGCCCGAGTTCCGTCCCCACCACCTGTTTAAAGTCTTTGTCTTGGAGGAACCAAGCGTTCATTCTCCACGTTTGACGGGCTGAAGGAGGGGGAGTCCCTGTACTAAGAAGCACTGGAGAATGGTCAGAGATACCCCGCGGTAGGATGCGGACATCTACAACCCCTGAGCACTCAGGTGCAGAGACAAAGACCGCATCTATGCGTGCCTGTGTTCGGTGGGCCGCGGAGGTGTGCGTAAATTGCAGGGTGTGGGGATGCCATATACGCCATGTATCGCAGAGTCCCAGCGATTCGGACCAGTTCTGGAGTTGCTTCGCCTGCGTTTTGCGGGAGATGGAAGGAGGACCTGTGGTATCAAGGGCCGGGGAGGAAACAGCGTTAAAATCGCCTCCCACAATCATGGTACCCAATGGCATAGTGTTCATCAGAGCGGCGGTCTGGGTGAGCGTAGGTGTGAGCATCGATGGGGGGCATAAACAGAGATCAGATTAATGGGGGAGCCAGCCAGGGAGCCGCAAACTGCTACAAAGGACCCCTGCGGGTCGTGAGTCACCTGGGAAAGGACAAGGGGCAGATTGCGCTTCAGGAGAATTGCCACCCCGCGGGAGCCCCTAGAGAAGCCGGAGTGCCATATTCTATCGTATCCATAACGCGCCAGGAAGGGACACTGATTCCCAAGGAGGTGTGTTTCCTGAAGCATGAGTATGTCTATATGGAGGCGTTGTGCATACCGCAAGACCGCCGTGCGCTTATGTCGATCAAGAAGACCATTAACGTTCCACGACAGCACGTGGAGAGATGCCCTAGGCGTCATGTTAGCAGTCATGTCGGGAGGTCACTACTGTGAAGTGCATAGTCATACCGGGATGCGTGAGCGTGTGTGGGAGTCCGCAAATGTAGGGGCCGTCGCATGCAGTAAGGGCATGCGCGTTCCGTGCATAGGAAACATTTGTCATGTCGTGGTTGCTGAAACGAAAAAACAAACAAAATAGAAACATAACAGGAAAAACTTTCCCAACCCTCCCCCCCCACCCTACACTTCGAGAACGGAAGCATCTGTCGACCCCCCATATGAACAATACCAAACTACAACGTTCGTATTTGGGTGCGTGGAGGACCCCTCCAGAAGATCGGATCAGCAATGTATCGGCATTAGAACTGAATGTTACACTTGTAAGTCTACCAGTGGCAGCGAGCCCCATCGCGGGGGTGACCCGCCCCAGCAGTCAGTGGACGGCACACTAAGCCCACCAGGCCTTCAAATGGTCGGAGTGCGAGAAAGGTCCGAGTCTGGTTTGGGTGAGCCCACCCGGGACGGCGATGAGGTCGGTCTAGGCCGGTCTTCGGCGGAGCAGTGCCTGCCGCGTGGTGGAGAGCCCGACCCACTAGAGGAGTCCCGGGACCCCCTGGCCGCCATGCTCAGAGATCTAGGTAGTGTCTGCGATTGGCGCCCTTTACGAGATTGTGTTCGACGCCGGCGCCTGCGTCCCGGCAACCCAGGCCCCCGGGGCTGGGAGCCCCCAGGCCCCTCGGCAGGGGCATTCCCTTGTCGGAGAGGGCGTTCCTCCGTCAGCCATGTCCATGCCGCCTGCGGTGACTCAAAGAACTGAATTTGGCCTTGGAAGATAACACGTAGGCGCGCCGGAAATTGGAGCTGATATTGTAGGCCCAAGGACCGCAACTTTTGTTTCACATTTGTGTAGGAGCGCCGAAGTTCCTGCACCTCCCTGGTGTAATCTGGGAATACCATGATGTTGTGATTTTGGAACTGGAGGGGCCCCTTCTCTCGTGCCGCCCGCAGGATAGCGTCCCGGTCTTTAAAGTTGAGGACTTTGAGGATGAGGGGGCGCGGCGGAGCCCCTGGAGGAGGCCTGGGCGCCAGGGACCTGTGGGCTCTCTCCACCACGAACCAGGACGAGAGGGCGTCCTTGGGCATCCAGGATGTAAACCAATCTTCAACGAAGGTGGCCGCCATTCCCTTCTCCGCCCCCTCGGGAAACCCCACCAGGCGGAGGTTATTACGGCGGGCACGATTTTCAGCATCCTCGGCCCGCCGGTGGAGCTCCTTAGTGTGAGCGTTGAGGTGGGCCACTTGTTCTTTCAGCTGGGAAATGTCGTCTTCCGCGGTGGATATGCGGGATTCAGCCTCAGTCAGCCGCGCTGTAGCATTACGGAGGTCTTGCCGGAGAAGGGACACGTCCACCTTGACCTCTCCAATCTTCCCCTCTACGGACGCCTGTGAGGTACTGATGGCCTGAAGGATGGTGGCAAGGTCCCTTTCTTGGGGAGGGGAAGGCCCCCATCAGCCCCTCCAGGGGGAACCTGTTCCGAGGTAGTGAAGCGGTCCATTTTGGTCTGCGTAGGAGCTGGCGCGGATTTCGCGGCCCTATCTCTCCCCATGGCCGGCGGTAACCCCACTCGCCAGTGGAGTAACAAAGTTTGTATGTATGGAAGGAACCCACCACAGGCTCGGAGATCCTGCCAGGGAGCCGGGCCCCCGCCGCCGCACGGGAGAACCAGGTAATCAGTCCGGGATCACGCGGGGGCCCCGGAACGCCACCCGAAGAGATGGCCGAGTATGGTGGCTCCACCCCAGGGGCACAGAACACGACAGGCCCTGTCCCGTGAACCCTCCAGGCCACGCTCCCGGCCCCGCGGACCCCACACCACACGTCCGAGGACGGGCCACCCCGAGGGATCGGATCAGTAGGCGGCCGTGGGGGCGCCCAATGCCAGCTCCACCCGCCTCGCTGCCCGAAACGACAGCCGGTCACCCACTCCTCGCCCCAGCGGGTTGACAGATCTTCCGGCCCAGCAGGAGGGCCTCGCAAGAGCACAGGTCGCAGGCGTCCGGGGAGAAATGGCCCAGCCTCGCAGCCTCAAGGGCGGTATGGTGTCCGGAATTGCCCGGGGGGGGGGGTGAGGGCACAGACCCCAACACCCGCGCCGCTGCCCGGCCCGACAGCCGAACCCCGGCCCCCACCTACCGGATTGTCCTGTCGCCTCCACTAGCACCGCTCAGCAGGGATGGTTCCCCCCACGGCCGACAGGTCGGTCCAGGCCGCCAGCGTCAACACGAGGCAGGCCCCAGCCCACCACCTCAGAGGCAGCCGGAGACGTCGGGCCAGGCACCACAAAGTCTTTATGCCAGGGGCGGAGAACTCAGCGCCGGCGAACCCTCCAAGACTCAGGCGTCACTCCCGCCGATGGGCCGCAACCAAGGCCTCGGGTGGGGGATGGCGAGGCAGGCCTCCCACGCCCGCTCCCCCGAGTGCAGGAGGCGGCCAGCAGGGCCGCGCCGGGGCCGCAGCGCAGACCAGAGCTGCTCAGGCCGGCGCTGGGGGGGCCCGGAGCACCAGTGTCAGCCCCTCGCTCCGCCACCCGATAAGGTAGCCGAACCCCCGGTCCTCCCCACTCACCGACACCTCTCCGCAGGTCTCAGGGCGGTCCCCGTCGGAAGGATCAGTGGGGCTGCCTCAGCTAGGGCGCTCCGGCCCCGGACGGTGCTCCCCGCGGGCCGGTCTATCACAGGTGTCAGGCAGGCATCCGGGTCTCCCCAGCCTTGTCCACGGACGGCGTCGCAGCCAGCGCAGAGGCGCGGGGCCGCAGGCTCAGCCCTCGATCAGCGCCATTCTAGCAGGGCGGCACACCGGAACCAAGCCGGCCACCGCAGAGAGTCTCTGGCAGACAGTGGTGCAGCACCGGTGGCCCCACGAGGCGATGGCGCCGCAATTACTGCTGGGCTTTGGTGGCGGCCGCCATCTTGCAGCCTCGGAGCCGCGATAGGAGAAGGTCCGGAACCGGGCACCCGGGGCTCAGAATCGCCCGCCAAACGGACCGGAATGGCCCCCTCCGCACAGGAACCCACCACCGGCTGGTAGAATGAGCGGATGACTGCCGCTGACACGAGGATGCGAGGCGGATGACGGAGGGGTCCGGAGCACTCTTAGAGTGCGACCGCCATCTTGACGCCTCAAGCCACCAAAAACTTACATTTTTACCTGCTTCCCACTTCAGTTTCTGTCTTGTACCACATTGTTCAGGGCCCTCCTTTGCTGCTCTGACTCCACCACGAGGCCAAAAGACTCTGTTGTCGCTGAGATCTAAGGTAAGCTACTTGTACAATTGTCCTACTATGTATTGTGTGTTGAAAATTGCTGTAGTATTTCTGCATTGCTCTTACATGCAATATTTTTTCTTAGGTGTAATGCAGTAGTGTTCATTTTCCTATTTATCAAGGTAAAGTGAACACACCTGTATTGACACTTAAAAATTATATTGTTATTGTGGTGCTCAGGGGTGTTGTGCTAGGGGACCCTGTGGGTGGGCATTCAACAGTATGTGCATGTTGTGTGAGTGGCATGCAAATGTAACACAAAGGGACATGACACATTGCCTACATATGCTTTTCATGCAAACATGACACATATGTGCATTGAAACATTGACAAGTTGTATTTACCTGTCTCCACTCCACCAGGAACTCACTCTGTTAGCAAACCGCCGCTAAGACACCGCCAGCACAACGGGAACAACTAAATCGGCTTGGCGCAAACCCGCCGGCCTGATGGTGACAGAGTACTGTTAGCCAGCAGAGAAGACCGTGATGTGGCGGTCTACTGTCTATTGCCGCAATATCTAAATACTGTGGGCGGACCGCTGTCAGCTTGACTAAGTATTTCGAACCGCCACCGCGGCAGGGCGACAATAGTCCTGCCAAGATCTAAATCAGGCCAAGAGTGCTTGTGGGACTACACAATGAACCATATGTGGAGGCCATTAATAAGATAAAATGTACTTGCTGTAGATCTACAGCATCCTCAAGGAGATATGTGACAAGCAAACTTGAGTATGTTCTAGTGGAAATAATTTACTAAAATACTGGGTTAAGAAAAAAGGTCAACATCTTTGAGAGGAAATTCATAGTATTCCTTCTCAGAAATGGCAACAGAGCTACACTAAAGGATCAAATGAGGAAACACAACACACAGGAAAATAGCAACATCTAATAACTTAAACTTGCCTACCATGACATGTGGAGATAAAAAGAGAAGAGAAGGAGAAATGCCCTTGAGAAATGTGGTCCCACCTCATAGAAAAGTTAAGAGACACACAAGTGCATTCAGCGGGAGCTCCTCACCTATGGCAGAGGAGCATCGCCCCCCCCTCCTGCCAGCAGCCGCAAAACTCGAAAAATAAAATGATAATAACACAGGTTTATTATTGTTTTATCTTTAGCATGAGCGAGTCACAGGCAGGGCAGACAGTGACAGGCTAGAGGGGGAATGGTGGGCAGCACTGCTGTCAGTGCACATGTCGGTTTGGCCGGCCATCTCAGGACGGCCAAATCCGACATGCGCACTGAAGCTGTCTCCAACCCAGCTGCGTTGCCAGGTTGGAGACAGCAAAGCACAGGCTCCCAATCTCTCTGGGAGCACAAATTCACAGTGCTCAGGCCAATCCTGACACTGCTTTCAAACATGAGAGGAGTGTCAGGGTTGGCTGAAGGGGAGCCTGGGAGCCTGTGGAGTGCAGCAGCAGAAAGGTACCGAGTCGGAGATGCGGCGAGTGGCAGCTAAGTGGTTTTGTTATTATTTTTTCATTCCACCCTCTCACCGCCACTCTGCCCTGATACTAGCCGCCACATACAACAAACTAAATTAGTACGGTATAATACAGTCACAGGGAGATCAGAGTGGAGGGGCTGCCTGGAAATCAGATGTGGTCTGTGGTGAGGCAGCCTTGGGAAATGTACCAACTGGATGAAAGTTATTGTATTAGTTATTCTGGCGCTCCTCCACTAAAGCACTGTTACTACTTTTTGAAGAAATGAATATAAATAAAATGTGACAGAAAATAGTAATCTTAAACATCAAAATAGTCAAATCACGCAGTATAAAGCACAGTGGCGTTCTAATCTATTTTAATGGCAGGTTTCTGTTTCACTTGTCATTTATTTACCAGTGGTTCAAGCATCCCTGCACTTAAATCATTAATGATGCGTCTAGTGGTTTGGAAGACTACTGTTTTCCACCATATACTTCTTCAAGTGATAAGATGTCCAAGTGTGAAGAAACTACCATGACGTGCTTGAAAAGGCGACTAAAAAAGCGTAACCCCTTTTTAAACACCATCAATCATGTCTGGACTTCAGGTATCATTATTTAAAATAATCCACATTCTAGTTTTTTGATTAATAATTTCTTCTGCTTTGTCATCAAAATAGGACAACAACAAAAAGTGTCATCTTCTAAGAAACAGGACATATCTCACAACAATCAGTTGAACGCATTTCCACCATCAGCTAGGATCCCTTATTGCTTTGTGAGCGCTCCCTTGTTCTAAAGGAGAGATAGAAGTTTTGTGAACAGGATGTGTGCAGAGGTGACCTCTCAGCCAGTCCACAGAGCACACACTCCACTGTTGTGAACAAACAAGCCTCGCCAAGTCAGTTTTGGCAGGGTATGCCATCTCCATTGTGGCACACTGCTCCAGCATGCCAATACTCCTTGTGCCAATGTTTAACTCAAGGCTTACCTTTCTATTGACCATCTCGTAAAGTGCCTCGACTGCATTGAATGCTCCTTCTAGATTATGTTGAGCTCAGACTTCATTTCAGCAGGTCTATGACAGAAGTCCCTTATGACCCGGACCAAGGTTGACTTTCATCTACGGAGGGTAGGTAGGTCACAGCTACGGGGAGCTCACAATTGCTTTATACATGTAAGTACACAATGATTCAATATCGCAAATGTTTACAAGGATGTTAACCTTGTTACTGCCATAATTGATACGTAGATTAGCGAAGGGGTGCAGCTTAGAGTATCTTTGGGAAAATTTGTCATACTGTTTATCTACAATAACTAAACAGCACTTTCCATGAATCCCTTTTTTAACAACTAAAGGGGCAACATTTTCGGCAAACTGGGGCCTAATGGACACCACTGCACAATGTATATGCAAAAAACAAGTGAATTACTTGGGGCTTGGAACAGTGGACATCATTAGTGGAAAGCCAATACTTTATCCATTGTGCCACAGCTGAAAGTGCAAGGGAGTCATGGCAACCAGGGGTGTAACACAGACCCCCTTAATCCACTGCGGCGCATGGTGGACCCCATCCTTTCAGGGACCACCAAACTCTTCAGACGGACCCCGTCCCACCTGAGACTGATGAATATTCATGAGATATGGGAGACTCGTGGGTCCCTCTTCCTATTCCGAAGGGGGGGCCCTGTCATGCAGTTCCTATAAGACCTATATGGGATCTGCGCGTTTAGACAACATACACTGCGGGACTGGTGTCCAGA
Source organism: Calotriton arnoldi (assembly GCA_963921515.1). Classification (NCBI taxonomy): domain Eukaryota; kingdom Metazoa; phylum Chordata; class Amphibia; order Caudata; family Salamandridae; genus Calotriton; species Calotriton arnoldi. The sequence continues at coordinate 74,875 of CAWUFW010011422.1, read as the reverse complement.
CTGATTCCGGACACCCCCACCGGGTATGTTGGCCTGTGTACCAGCTAGCTCGCCATGCCACTATAACCTCCTCTTACCAAGGAGAGAATAGTTCTTGGCAACTATCGAACATGACAACCCTGATCCCTCAGGACCGTGGAAACAGTAACTTACTTTTTGCTCAGTCACTCGTGTTCACTTGTTCTCAGAGAGATGCACAGAATAAACCGTTGGGACGTTTTCAATAAGTATTTATTGAACAGTCGTTATTCTAGCGTAAAATAAGTGCACTGAAATCACCAGTAGACAGTAGCATATATAAATGAGTAGCAGCACTAAGAAAGTAAACAGATGGTAGGTTTCTACCATTTTGCTAAAATCATAACTACAGGCAAGTATATAAAATACATGGCAATAAAATGCGTACTCCTACGATGCACCCTAACTAGATGTACCTAAGTGTACCTAGCATGTGAGTAGGTGTAAAGCCAAGAATCCCTCTGGGATAAAGCCAACCCCATTACCTGATGTGAGACTGCAGGACCCCGTTCTGGTCTCAAGCTGAACACCCGGCAAGGGATGTCAGACCACTGCGAGCTGGAGTATCTGCATGCATGAACCTCAACATCTCGCGTCAGTGTGTCTGCATGGAAGTCATGATCTCCTCTGACTATCTCAGCAAGATGTGGTGTTTATATACCCTAAGGTATCCCCAGGGGTTCTACCTTGCTGTGCCAGTGTCAGACTTAGGATGACGTCGGGAATGAACTTCATACACAGTTATTATGCAGGAGATGATGGTCCTGCTGTGATTCCAAGAAACTAAGAATCCTCATGCATAATTTATGAGGCCAGTGTCCAGGGAAAAATCCTACGTACTTATGTGTAGTATTGTAACTGGGTAAAAGGTCAGTCCTCCAAATCCGTTATGTATGTAGTATAGGAGAGAATGTAGGTGAAGGGTTATGATGATACCCAGACCTATATCGGGGTACCTATATGAAATACAACACCCACTCCTCATCCGACTGGACGACATTACTAAATTCTAGCGTACTACCAAGGCGTCTAGAGGTTTCTATGCAACAAATAATAAAAACATTTTTAAGAGAAGTTAAAAAGTAGTAAATAACCCTTTAAAAAGTGTTCTACAAAAAATCATTCAAGTAGTGGCTCTAAAGTGTCCGTTTATATAGTCCGAACAACTACAAGCATCTGAAAGCCATGCAGGTCAAAAAGTTTCAATTTAGAATTTCGAAAAAGTTAAAAAGCCAAATCTTCCCAGCGTGCGACATGCCAAATGTTTATGTGTCCTTGCTGGTAGACGCAACATTGCAGCTGTCTGCATACTCAGCTGATGATCCCTGTAACACCTCACAAAGAATGTCAATTGAGCACAGATGATCTTCCGTACTGCCTGCAGCAGATGCCGGGGCAGCCTGTGCCATATCCAAGGCCTGAGTGTTGGAGGAGCAGGTGTCCATACCAACAGGAGCAGAAACTACCTGTGGTGGCTCTAAGAATGCTGCCAACAACATGGGAATACGCTGAGGACACTGCAGAACATGGGCCTTTATTGGGTCCAGTAAAGCATCAACGTCCGGTGGCGCAACCGATGGGAGTGTCAGACAGAGGTCCAACACGCATTCTTCTCCGAAGAACAGGCATCGGAGAACAGGTAGGACACAGTCCATCCAGACTGGTCTAAATGACAGGAACTAAGAGGCGCTCAGTTCCCGTAGGCGAGGTGTGCCTAGATGTTGTACCATGGGATCACAGTATTTACGCTCCAGGAGAGCAGTTGCTACCTCCTTGGTGTCTGGGACGTCCATTGCGTAGCGGAAAGGTAACAATCAGGATTCCTGCTAGTAGGAACAGGATCAGCGGAAGTCCTCCAAATATGCTTCCAAAGACGGAGTGTATAAAGTTTGGTACAACTCCGAGGACCGTCTGAAAGGTGCTTAACAGTCCGGAACCTATGGTCTTAAATAGGTGTACAACACCCGTCGTATTGGACATGTTAAAGATACGACTTACCATTTCTGTGAAATGGAAAGGGCAGTTTGTACGTATAAGTGCCTGTATCTCAGCCGAGGACCTTGCGATCTGGAGATCAAAAGTCTTCCGGGCGGAGGTTAAGGGCACGGTTTGTTGTAAAAGCATGGCTTTCATTCTGCTCAGAGTATCAAACCGTATAAAGGAAACATTTAGCGAAGGCCATAACGGCGCCTCCCTGACTGTATGTGTTGGTGGAAACAATACTTGCATACAGCAAGTAACCCTGGAGCTCACGGTGACTAGATATGCGATGCCCGGAAGCATCCCACAACAACCTTGATCATTCAGCAGCAAGTAACTCCCATTCGAGAGAAGCTTGAATACCAGGTTAATCACAGCTGCCGGGGTACCCCTCAAATGACAGGAGAAGTTCGCCACAGACCCATTACAAGCCCCGTGCAGCATAATATCCTGGCATATGAGAGATCCACTTAAAGCATTCTCGCAGTTAGTTCCGCTTAGAAACACTTCCAGATCCCCACTCCTGCATCGAAATCTGTATGGTAAATCCCAGGATTCCCTGATGAATTCCTTACCCATCTTCTCATATCTGCCTGCCTGTTGTTGTTCTAGGCAATATTAAAACTGAAAAGTTGCGACCGGTAATGTTATATGACCGTGGATTAACCATTCTGTGGACGGTGACTCAGCCACAGTAAAGGGTAACCTGTCCAGTTTCTCAATGTGCAGCATTGTATATTTTGCTCCCCTCTGTGCCGTTTTCATCTGCTTTTCTGTTAGATTGTATGCAGAAAATAATGACCTAATGTTGATAAAGCGCCAAGGCACATAACCGGCGCGCAATGACTGCAGCGTACAGCTTAACAAAATAATAGAACGTAACTGCGACTGTCCGTGTTGCAATATGGACAAATCCTGTTCTATTACATCGATAGCAGAAGATACAATGTTGCCTAGTGAATATATCCTGGATGTTAATGTAGTCATGCCATTGTCGACTACGGCTAACGCCTTTTCTAGGTTAACTCTATCTATTTCTCTTAATCTCTCTGCAGCTTCTTGTTGGGAGATTTTCCAGATTTCATTATAGACAGCATACAAAAAGTGCTTCTGACGTGGTTTTCTGGGACCTAATAAAAAATCCCGTAGGTCCACATCCTCTGTGAGTAAGGACAACTGTTGCTTCATCTGAGGTAGTGTTGAGGTCTTTAGCCAATCAAGGCACAACTTCCCAACTGTATGATGTCACTACCCCCGGATGTTCTCGTTGTACATAACGTGGGTCTGGCCTGTGGATACTAAACCCTTCGGTGGTACCCCTGAATCTTTCTTGACATCTGTTTGTGTCAGTGGGCCAAACCAACCATCCCTTCCAATTGGGGTCTGATCTATTGTATTGCAATATGTTATCCAACTTAGCCCCTCTTTCTGATGTAAAATTCCCCTCGGTGTTTAAAGGTGTTGGAATTTGAGGCGTGTTCAAGTCCTTATTCTTGGCTATTCTAAGACAGGAAGTCTGTTGCACAGTGTCAGTCAGAAAAATCATCTGCTATGGAATGAGGCATGCTCTAAATAGTGCATCTGTCCCCTGGACTTGCCAGTCCCTAGAACCCCAGATTGATTCCAAGTCTACAGTGTCCATCCATAAGTCAAAACCCTGTTCAGACAGCTGGGAAATAAAGGAAGCAGAGTAAATCTGTTTGGTGTTTGCTAACATATTTTTCTGTGCAGATATGGGTGCAACCTTATAATAGTACGAGGTTGGGTCAGAAGTGTTAAACCCTGAAAAATATGAGAATTTCTGTGCAAATGTTTTTGAACTACCTTTCGGTGGTGTAGGGCAAGGTTCCCACTGGTGGTATGTGAAAACATTTCTGGGTTTGCTAGATTTATGCAAGAAATGATGACCATAATGTTGGTAACAATACATTTTGTCAAAATCTGATCTATCCTCTAACATTTCAGTGCTAGAAAATGCGGCAGATTGTTCTAAATCAGACAATAAGTTATTAACAGTTTCAAAATCCCAATCATCAGAAAATGCACTGGAGGTAATGATATCGTTCAATGAAATTTTAAACAAATGTGGAATTTTTAAAAGCTTGGTCGGTTTAAATATATCAAAATTTACTTTGTCCCACACTATACCATCTGGTATAGGAACTGCTGAAATGTTCACAAAGGACAAGTCTCTTTCTTCACGATGAGATGAAACATGAGGTTTTAAAATTAAGTTTACTTTTGACGTAGCAGAGCTCTGTTGAAGATAAGTTCCATTGATGAGCAAGTGGAAAGTTACTACTAATCCTAACCAGAAAAGAAAAAAGAAAATACTGGTGATTATCCAAAGTTCTAGCCAAGGTGATACTAAATAAGTTTTTCTAAGAAAGTTAAAAAAGTCTTTGATCCATTGTTTGCGAGAAATTTGGGCTGGCGTCGTTTCAGGTTCACTTGGATCCAATGAAAAGGTATCGAAGTCGATGAAATAGCCAGATGCAGTTCGATCTATCTTTGGTAGCTCCGCAGGTTTTGTTGAACTTGTGGATTGCTCTTGTTGAGGTATGTTGACGTAGACATCTTTATTAGCTTGAATTGAAATTTGTCTTTCACTTTGATTTTGAGAGTTTGTGTCAAGGGGAACTAGTTCCATTGCATTGTTATTAATTCCATTGCTTTGTAAAGGGGACTCTTCAAATGTTATGAGTCTTTCTGTTTGAACTTCCTGTATTGTAGCGAGAGGAGGACGTCGGCTACTCAGGAGCCCATGAGGCCTACTGTTTAGTATCGGCCACATAGTGTGGTTTGATCAGATCGATTGAGACGAATCTCTTTTCTTTTCCGGCAAGAGGCGGTAGAAGTACAGTTCTTGATCCTTCAACGGCCAGGACAGGTACAGGCTAGGATGGCCCAAATTATTATTTGTCCACAATCCTTTCTCTGACCAGATCCCCAACTTTAGGAATCCAGGCAGGTCTTGCCGTGGCTGAATTGACTTCCCCAGTGGCGGTTTTCTTTGTCTCGACGTTACTTAAGGAGGCTCTGGATTCATTCAGATCCTGTAAAACAGCCAAACGTTTATTGATGTCAAACGGTTTTTCATCCGCCACTGTGCCTTCACAATCGAGATCAGGTACCCACATTCTTGTCCCAAACAGGACCTCATTTGGAGTTGCACCTCCCAGAGAGCTTCTTGGCTGGTTATTAAGGGCCCGCTGGACCCCAAATAGGTGATTGACCAAACTACCACCCGAGCCTAATACCCTGTTAAAGATTGCTTTAAGTCCCGGTTTTTCCTCTCCACAACCGAATTTTCCTCGGGATGGTACGGAGAGGAGTACCGCAATGCTACACCCAAACTTCCCATGGCTTCCTTGTAAGCCCTAGAGCTGAACACGGGGCCATGGTCAGAATGTAATGAGCCAACTGCGTATGTTCCTATGAAGACTCGCAAATCTTTTATAACAGTTCGGGCTTCAGCCGAGCGCTGAGGCCATACCCATAAGAATCTTGAACAGGAATCCACTGCAACCATGATATACTTGTAAGCCCCATCACATTTTAAGGGGCCGCAGTGGTCCAGGTAAATGCACGCGAACGGTCAGTCTGATGCTCTCTAATAATGGGATCTGTGCTGGGCGAGCTACGGTGGCCCCATTTATCTGTTGACAGATATTGCACTTTAAGACGAAGTTTTTGGTCTGCTTTGTTAACCCTGGCCACCAATAGCGTTGTTCCAGTAAAGAAACTGTCGCCGTAACTCCTGCGTGCGCAGAACCCAGACCCTCGTGTGCAGCCAAGATTAAACCTAACCTGCGATCCATGTTTGATATTACTCTATCCCCCACTCCAGGAATCTGAGCAAATGGAACGTTGTTTGCATCTAACTTGTAGGAGTACTTGAGTGGAAAACCTTTAGGTAGTGCTTTGCTGTTATTGCGTGAAGCAATCACAGCTACCATTGTGCTACCGTCTACCCTCGTTTTTGAAAGGGTGATTGCAGCTACGGACGCAGTGCGTACTGCCCCCTTTGCGGCTTCAACAGCCAATGAATTCCCATCAACGTGAACGCCATCACGTTGATGACTCAGTGTGTGTATCACGTGAGCTCTTGGTAGTTGGTTCTTCAACTCTGCTACCTGTTCCCATAGTTTTCTATGTTTAATTGTGCAACCTTTTGCATCTCTGTACCCATTCTGTCCCTAATAGTGGAGATATTCGTTGTACGATTGAACACAGTAAAAGGAATCACACACTATTAGTGTGGGGAATTCTGGATCCGTATTTATCAGTGCCAGTAGTAGTGCTTTTAATTCTGCCAACTGAGCCGTACAGTCTACTAGAGACTGCGTTTTTGTACAGCTTGGACGGAACTTGCCATCCTGCATCCTACCTTTTACAATAGCGCACGCTGCACTGTATTGTTGCTTACTCCCTGTGGCCGGTTGAGCAGATCCGTCAGTATAAATAATGTATTCATACTGATCTAGAGGCATTATTTCATTTGGTAGAGGATATTCTTGTTCATATTGCAGGAATGCTTGTGTTTTTAGACTAGGGTCATATCTGTATTCTACATCTGTTGCAGTGAGAGAATTAGCCCATTGTATCCATCTTGGATGTAATGCTTTTGCATTTGGGACGCTTGCCTTTGTGGCAGCCGCTAAGGCCGGTACCGGGGTCACGACAATTATTTGTTTCCCTTGAGCTAGTGCTCTTTCTCTCACTACAGCAGTCTGTACTGCTGTCAGAATTTTTTCTGTAGGAGCAAAACGGATTTCAGCGTTAGTGTGCAAATGCGATTTATATGCAATTGGTACTGTTTCACCTTCATTAAAGGTTAAGTAAGTGTACCCAGATTGACCTGCGACTACGCGGATCACCAGGTTGCATACGTTTACGCATGTCTGTATATGTTTTGATGATATCATATCAGCTTGTAGGGACGAAGTATATTTGTGTGTTCCTGTGTCCATTGTCTAACTGAAAAGTCAGGTCTTATTAGGTCCTAGAAAGGTTTTACTCTCTCTGCGTAATCCAAAATGTATGTTCTGCCAAAATTCAAAAATCCCAGTATGGACTGTAAATTTTTTAATGATTTTGGAGGTAGTAGTAGTGCGCACATTTCTAAAAAGTGGCCCACCAGGCTTTTGCCTTCACTTGAAAGCTCATATCCCAAAAATAGGACATTGAGGTGGGCTATTTTTGATTTTTTTAAATTAAATTTGTAGCCCTCAGAGGCGAAACCCAAAATTATGGTGCTCACCCTGGTCAAGTGTTCCTCTAAGTCATCGTCCGTCAGATAATATCATCTACTAGGATAATGCTTCTTCATCCAAATTCTGTAGTAACTCTGTTACCCTCAAGAATAACCCCGGGATATTCTTATACCCTTGGGGGAGTCGACAAAATTGATGCTGAGACCCTAGCGCTGAGAAGGCTGTCAAATATCTGCTTTCAGGCGCTATGTTTTGGCAGAAAAATCCATTTGAGATATCTAATGTTGTTTTGTATTTTTTCCGCACAATGTCATTCATTAATGCGGCACTGTGTGCATTCTGAACGGCAAATGTCTTTGTACAGGAGTTCAGGTGTCTATAGTCTAAAACTAGACGATATGAATTGTCGGGTTTCATTACGGGAAACAAAGGATTATTCATGGATGAGGTGCATGGTTCAACTACACCTTGGTATTCAAGTTGATCCAAGATCTCCCTGACCTGTTTCTTAGCTTCCTCTTTTATGGGATACTGTCTTTGTGGAGTTGGGTTTGTTTTTATTGGAATAACGTGGTGGGGAGACTTCTCATCCCACCCAACATGGTTGCGGTATAACGCTGGAGCAAGGGCTACCGCCCACTCCTGTGCATATGTATGTCTAAGGTGTGCGGGGACTAGGTCGGAAAAAGCTGGAAAAATTACAGTTTCCCCCTTTGGGCATTCCATAACAATAGTAAGCGGGCCAATTTTTTTCCGCTAATAGGATGTCATAGCCAGAAGTCAGGTTCTCCCAGAAGAGACCCTTAACTTGTCTGGGCTTGTCCCCCTCCATTTGGAGTGTTATTTCATGTAACTTGTGTGGGACACTCACCCTAGTAGCAGGTGTTTCCACCGTGATGTACTCACTCAACTCCGCTGTCACCAGAAATTCCATCAGGTTCCAGCGAGCTATTGTTACTTCTGCCGCGCTGTCTAGCATCGTCAGAGCCCATTCCCTGTTCAGTAGCTGAGTCCTCAGAATTCTGGGCATGTCTAACTTTGAGACCTGATACATTCTTTTTAAATTGAGGTTTTGCTTTAGGATTTTCTTCTTTCTTTGAAGCGTAGTCTGAAGTGCGTTGCTTGTCTCTGGACTTTGTATGCTCTTCTTGTTTTTGTTCTGCCCCTCCTTCCCTCTCTGAGTTTTTTGAGAAACCCTGAAAGGAACGAGAGGAACGTGTATCAGTGTCCTGATACCTGTCAGGTTTTTTAATGTTATCTCTATTCCTAAGATTATATCTCCTTTCTGGGGGCTCCTGCTGAGGAGACCTTCCCCTGGAGTGAGATCTGTTCTTTTGTTGTTTATTATTGTCCCATTTCTTCTTTGAAGAAATTGGTGTTTGCTTTGCCTGTTCTTTATCTGAACTCCCCATTAGTTGGGGTTTTACAGGTCTAGATCCCAGACTGTCTCTACCTAACTCTGCATAAGCAGTTTCAATTATTTTAGGTAGTTCTGTCTCCTGTTGTAATGGAGTGAACTCTCTCAGGCGTTGGCGTATTGCCACTGATGCTGCTTCCCCTTTAATATGTGCCAATATTATCGCAGATACCTGGGCAAAGTTATTTAACAACTTCATCCCCAAGTTCAGAGCAGGTTCTGCTCCATATTCGTTCTGTATTTGTCTTAATACATCTGGTATTACCGCTAAAAAAGGGATACCATGAGTCCTGGTATATATTGCAGCAAAGACTGTGCCCTAAGAGGTACAATCCTCTATAGAGGGAGCTATCCCCATTGGCAAGCAAATAGTAAGTATTCTATGCTTTTCCTTAGGACCAGTGTGTGGAAACACTGCCTCCAGCTGTGTTATTTTTTGTGCTATCCAGAAGGGCATTTGTTCATGTTTAGTGGGCATTTTACCCATCACTGCATGCAGTGTCTGTGGTGTAATTTTTGTTGTAGGAGTTTGGACTGGTCCTGGTTGTGTAGCCGGTGTGGGCTGAAGTGTGATAGTTCTCAACACAAACTGTGTCATGTTTCTGTAAAGTCTTATTAATTCTTTATGCTGTACAAGTAAGTCTCCTCCTGGCACTGTGTCAATGTCAGGATGTGGTGTGTATGCCGCTAAAACTGGCCATGTTGCTCCGTCTCTTCCGAGCGGACTGAGTCTTACTCTATTTCTTGTACGGGGAGGGCGCCTTTAAACCAGTAGAGGTGTTCTTCGTAAGTGAGTGGAATTTCAATGTCCTCATATGGACTATACTTATTTGGTATATCATCTTCTACATAGTAGTGAAATGTTTTTGTTTGTGCATTTGCCAGCGGGAATTTAATCCATGAATAGAATACCTCTGTTCTATATGATTTGTGTGCCTCAATCATGAAAGTCACTTCCTACCTCTAATTGTAACACCATATGCTACTAGTTTTAGGGTGACAGCATTTCTCGCATTATTTGCAATGTATATTGCATCTGCATCGTCTTCTTCGGCTGAGAAGTTTAGTGCATTTCCTTCATCTACGTCTCTCTGTTCAGTCATTTTTTTTTAGAAAGGAGAGCGTTTCAAGGGAACTGAGATAAGGTGTTATGCACAATTAGGAACACTGTATCCTTCAAACTTGATTAAACCAACAGCCAATACACAGGAATTTTCCTACTCAGCTGCGGCGGATTTGTTCCCTCCCACTCCAGACGTCTCTGGGGAAAATGTGAGTAGCGGTCTCTGAGAATAGCACGACTGAACTACTCAGATCTGACTGTTAAATAAGTGCCAATACCAACGTTGGCGGCGCCATGTCGTGTAGTTCCTATAAGACCTATATAGGATCTGCGCGTTTAGACAACATACACTGCGGGACTGGTGTCCAGACTGATTCCAGACACCCCCACCGGGTATGTTGGCCTGTGTACCAGCTAGCTCGCAATGCCACTATAACCTCCTCTTACCAAGGAGAGAATATTTCTTGGCAACTATCGAACATGACAACCATGATCCCTCAGGACCGTGGAAACAGTAACTTACTTTTCGCTCAGTTACTCGTGCTCACTTGTTCTCAGAGAGATACACAGAATAAACAGTTGGGACGTTTTCAATAAGTATTTATTGAACAGTCGTTATTCTAGCGTAAAATAAGTGCACTGAAATCACCAGTAGACAGTAGCATATATAAATGAGTAGCAGCACTAAGAAAGTAAATAGATGGTAGGTTTCTACCATTTTGCTAACATCATAACTACAGGCAAGTATATAAAATGCATGGCAATAAATTGTGTACTCCTACGATGCACCCTTACTAGATGTACCCAAGTGTACCTAGCATGTGAGTAGGTGTTAAGCCAAGAATCCCTCTAGGATAAAGCCAACCCCATTACCTGATGTGAGACTGCAGGACCCCGTTCTGGTCTCGAGCTGAACACCCCGCAAGGGATGTCAGACCACTGCGAGCTGGAGTATCTGCATGCAGGAACCTCAACGTCTCGCGTCAGTGTGTCGGCATGGAAGTTGTGATCTCCTCGGTCTATCTCAGCAAGATGTGGTGTTTATATACCCTAAGGTATCCCCAGGGGTTCTATCTTGCTGTGCCAGTGTTGGACTTAGGATGACGTCGGGAATGAACTTTATACACAGTTATTATGCAGGAGTTGATGGTCCTGCTGCGATTCCAAGAAACTAAGAATCCTCATGCATAATTTATGAGGCCAGTGTCCAGGGAAAAACCCTACGTACTTATGTGTAGTATTGTAACTGGGTAAAAGGTCAGTCCTCCAAATCCGTTATGTATGTAGTATAGGAGAGAATGTAGGTGAAGGGTTATGATGATACCTAGACTTATATCGGGGTACCTATATGAAATATAAAAGCCCCATCATTTTGCATTGCTTTAATCCCACAACAAATTTCTTAGAGAACAGTTGCAATGCAACTTAACATGCAAATTTGTTTTGTGCACAGAAAGGATCTATTTACTGGCAGAGTGAGCGCTTGGCATCACGGAGGCTAAAATGACATTGGTTATTGCAGAAGCATACATATAAAACACGCTTTATAAGAACCCTGATTGAATGATTGATTGATTAATTGATTGATTATATTAACAATTGCTACTGCAACTTGTTTGGGAACTCGACTGAGTTTCCTGAACTACTCTTTATAGGGAGTTCGTTCTTTAGCTAACTAAATGTTCCAGAATCTTGTTCTTTTCCGATAGAACTCTTTATGGGTTCTTATTTAGGTTAGGACTCTTAGGCTAAGATAGGGACTATTTCCTTTACGGAACACGCTATCTATATTATGCTGATTCTAATGAAACTTTTTCTCGATATTTCTGTAAATTTACTAATCTGAAGAGAAACGACAAAAACAATACTAATCTCTTAATGAGAATTAAAGCTTTACAACTATTCCAAACTTCTCATCATTGACTGAACATTAAGTTATTGAAAGCTGATGATTGTATTTGAAATGCCGTTCGTTACAACTCCATTCTGCAACGGCGGCCAAGATCCGTTGGTCTGAAGACGGACGAGCGCCAAATATAGAAGACTTTTGTTGTAAGTGCTTTGGGTCTGCACTGATCATCAAATTACCCACCCAACATGTAGGGGCTAACACTTGCTACTCACTTCCAAACCAATTTTTGTAGTGTGCCAGTCTGGAATGCACAGCCCGCACACTTACTACCTTGTTTCACCATTTACTCCCCTTACAATACTAATATAAAATGTTTCCTCAATAGGGTATGGCTCCAAGCTAGAAGCCCAACTCCCCCTGAAAATACAACCGCTGACTACTTTGTCTGTCAACTTCTCCAAGAAATAAATACATATATAGACAAGCTTTGCCCTTGCTTTGTCCGGAAAAATATTCTAATGGTAATGTAATTTTGAGTATTCTACAAAAAGCTTATACTTCTATTGATCCAAACAGCTGCATTATGTGACCTCTTCACTGCCCATATACACTTTTCATTGGGTTTAACAGCACAGTTTATATGAACAAAAACAAACCGATCATGGACATTTGTTAAAAAAATGTTCCTGTGCACTCAAAAAGTCTTGAACTTAACATTGTCTGTCTCAAACTAGTTCTAAACCACCATGCTTAGCAATGTGGATTTTAGAAATATACATAGGCAACTCAGTCTCTTTTGGAAACTTCCTCTTCCAGACATTTTCTTCGTAGTCTCGGTTTTCAAAATTAGGCTGCAGATATGGGAGATCTCCCTTTCCATTGAGTGCCTTCTGTAATCAGAAAAGCCCCCTCCACCCCAAAATTCGGTCTGTTTACTTGCTACCTTGCATGCAATAATGTTGAAGCTCCACGTTTTGATTCAAGTATAGTAGGGGTGTGGTCCCAAATCCACCTTGACAAAGAAACAATTGACCATAATTCAATAGGGTGTGATGATGGACAAAGCACAAGCAGATGATGGGGATTCTGCCAGTCGCAAGCTCACTGCGTCAGAGGAATTCAAGCTGCACTGGCCAAGAAGGCCCAGTGGGGCCAAAACCTGTATGGGTGAATTATATTGTTAAAAGCGAATGTAGCAAGACTTTTTCATGGGAGGCGGGACCAAAACTGATGTGCATGTGATTGGTCCAATCTATGAAGGTCCCAAAATGCTACAAAACAATTAAAAGAGGAATTTGCCAAGAGTAATTACCAGTTTTTCCGACTGTTTGAAGCATTTCCAATCATTGCCTTTGTTCGGTTTACTTCCAGATAAAACCCAGTTGAAATCAATAGTTAAAATACAAACTGAGGATACCTTTATATTCAGATTTTCCAAAATTGTTAGCATATATAGGAGGACTAGTAGGATAAGGAACTACATCAGCAACTCAAAGAAACAGTAGTGAATGGAAGGAAAAATTAGTAAACCATTCAAACTCTTCGGAGCCCCCACGGCTCTGCGCCGCATATCCCCCACTCGACCAGATAGTTGCCCATGCTGTCGTACCGTGGGGCAGACTTTCTGCACCTGGCATGGCAATGCCGTATGGTGCAGTCCTACTGGACCCTGGTGGTGACTCACTTAAAGAGGACAACCCGACTTACAATAGAACGCACACCTTTGAATTGCCTACTGGGCCATGTTAAGCAGCCTAAGGGCCGTAAGATGGCCTACAAGTTCCTGCAGTTGGTGCTGGTATTGGCCAGGCGTAGAGTTGCCATCCCCTGGATGGGTCAGCGTTCACCTGAGCTCAAACTTTATTATTGGGACGTACAGGAGTGGTCACTAGCAGGGGAGATGCACATGAAAATGGGCAGACAAGTCAAAAAAGTGGAGGAGGATCTCCAGGTATGGCGGGACTTATGTGATACATTTCTAGACCCACAGGCAGACCCGACGCGACTGACAGTGACACCTCTGGTGGGACCGGAGACAATGACTCGAATATAGGGAGGGTTAGGACCCAGTGTTAAACGTGGCAAAGAGATTGATTCACAAGCCTTGTGGGAGGGGTCACACCCTAGGGTGACCCAAATATGATGTCTGTGTTGTTTGGTCGCCAGAATGCTCACTCCTGTATAGTTTGTCATGCATTATATACCGTACTCAACCAATTGCTGTATTATGTTGAATAAAACTGAAAAAATCAAGGTTAAAAATAAATCTCTTCGGGGCAACCAGCAACATATGCCTGTAGGTGAATGTATGGAGCATGGAGGCTACATTCCACCAGAAGGCTCAGGCTAGGAGATCATGTAATCCTCACCATCAGACACGCGTAACACTTAGGATCAAAGACGGACATTTCTCTTAAAGTCCAGCATGTTTCTCATATATTTCACAGAAAGCTCCTCAGAAGCATAGTAATAAACCAGTGAGGTTTTCTGTTTTTTAACTAACTGCAGACTAGGCTGTTGACATGACTGCTGTATCGAGCAAAACCTGTTCGAATATAATTTAAAATAATGTGTTTCTCTTTCTCACAGAATCTTTAACTATGAAGGGACAAAGACTATGAAAGACCACCATGGTCTTTCCCCATACGTCGCCATTGACTGTACAGAAAGTCTCAGCTATTGAGGAGAACGCTTAAAGCCGCCATTATGAGGCCGGTCTCTGACCATTGAACGCAGACCGTGCCAGCGGTGGCAGTCTGAGTGGCAGCTGCTGATGCCAGCTTCATGAAACAAAGAGGGTGGCTTGACTGGCACATGCACGCCCACATGACCTTGGCCCATTTGGCAAAAAAAGCTAGCTCTATGAAAAGAAACAAAACCACTTCCCTACTCTGACGCATGCTATGGATTTCCACAGGCAGGCTGGGTTCTCACACGCTGCTTCGGGAGGGATAAACAGACGCAGCGTACAAGTCTGCCTGCCCTGAGGGAAAAAAGAATCATTGACAATGCAAATGCTGAACTGCATTTTGAATTCCAAACCCTTCCCGCTCTGTTAAGAATTTTATGGCAGACATATTTAACTAGAACACTGCACCGAACTCTCACTTGCAGGCAGCTGCGTGGAAGAGGAGTTGCTATTGTTTCCGTTATCAACCGAGAGTGGAAGGCAGGATGATTTTTCCAGACGATACAGCTATGCAAGTAAATGTGTACATTATACTTCTGGTGCTACTATAACAAAGTGTTGGCAAAGCCAATAGGTCTAGCCATCAAATGTTGGTGCAGTTTTTAATTTTAATTTTTATTGCAATCATATGCTACAAAAAGAAACAAAAGACAACATACGTTCTCTTTTACGTGGCAGCTATATGCTTGCAATACAAATTTAAAATAAAAAAATAATCACTGCATATTATTTTAACAAATAATGGCGTTCCGTAGCTGGCGCTTGTATTAAGACCATGTATAGAACCTTTGCAGTTTTATGCATATCACAGGTAAAAATGCCTTAATGGCACCAAGAAAATGTAGAATTTGCTTTGAAGACATGATTTAAACACACACAGATGACTAAAAATAAATAAAACAGCGTAAAGAATGTAAAGAAAACAACATTGGCAAAAAGCCCACCAGCTCTATCCAGGAGCGGCCCATGCAGGTAAGAGCGATGGGGTGGTGGGGACGGGTTGGGGGGGATTTGACAGACTACCACGAGCGAAAATTAAATAAATAATTAATTTTCCCTCGTCGTCGTCTGTCGAAATCCCCCCCTCCACCCGGCCCCACCGCTCTTACCAGCACGGGCCGCGCTGGCCCTATCACTGAAGTGCGCCTCAATTTAGGTGGGTGTATACAAGACCAGGCATAATGCCATCACTACGAGTGCCAGAGAGATAACGGCTGGAGGGGCTGATACAGTGCCCTATGTTGTCTACTACAGTGGGAGGAAGCAAAATGTGAATGACTGTTGAACACAGCAATGGACAGAGGGCAGACCCATCACCCTCTATGAATGTATTTATGTATGTATTTTTGATTTATGATTTTTTTTTTCCGATCACATGAGGCTGGTGCAAACAGACAAAGCTGATTCTAGGCCAGACTAAAAATGTTTACAATAAGACATGTCTTCCAGCGGTTGCAAACATACCTGATATGAAACAACATATATGAAACAGGCTTATATTGCCGGTCCGATTCTTTAGCAAGGCACAGAGATTATAATCCGGAGCCAAAAGGAATATAACTGGAAGTAAAAGCAAGCCTGGAAGTCCTCAATCGACCCAGTGAGGAGTAGAAAAAGTTTCAATCTAATTTTATAATCAGACCTGGATGATCTGTTTTATAAATTCAACGGCCACACAATCTGACAGATTTTACTCTGCAACCACTGCCACTGTTTGTGAAATGTGAGATCCAATTTCTTGGCAAAATGAATCCCTTGTCTAACGTTTCTCCTTCCCTTCACTGTTGTGTTCTTCCTAGGACAGTGTGATATCCAGCCTTCCTCTTTCTGGGCAGTGGTTGGTGCCTGTGACTACTAGTAGCTCCAAGTGATGAATGGAAGGAATAATACTGTGTCTAGAACACACAAATGGGTGAGGTTGTAGAAGAAACATTAGGCAGGTGTCTTCTCTGAGCATGTGTGACAATCTTTCTGTATTTGTGCTTTTCCCTGATGAACACAGGTAACCCCTATAGAGCACCACCAAGCTACATTTCAGGCCTGGATTTGTTTTCTGAAAGACTCTGATCTCTGTCAGAGTCTGTATTTCTGTAGTGCTCTGAATCTGGGCTCCCAGGTACCTCTGAAATAACTGGAGAATTAAAAGCCTGCCTATGGCTAGCATAGGAGACATATTCATCTCGTTACTTGAACCAGAATAGAGGGGCACAACTCCTCTCTCCAATGTCACAGCAAAGAAATCTATTCTTCAGATTGGCCAACACTGTCTTTTGGAAGACTCCTCATCACCAAACGGCAGAATGTGCGGCGACTCCGGTTCTAAAGTTTTTGCAGTCACACACTCAGTGTTTTTTCAAAACATTGCAATAGAGACAAAGTTTAAATTGTGAGAAAAATCCTAAAAAAAATCGTTTTTTCAGCAAAGAGCTCTACAAAAACCGGTCTTTTATGGGGAGAAGTTTCTCAGCAGAAGACCTTTGTAGATAAATTATTCCATTAACAACAATTTCCAAGAACTTTGTTTCACTTCGCCCACCCATAACAAAGTACAGAGCCCTCAGGAAAACCAAGCTGGTTCCTACTTAAGTGTCAATGTTGTGCCTCTAGTCTATGGGAAGTTGATTTAGGTAGCCAGATTTGCTGTTTCGGGCCCAGACAGAAACAGGATTTTGCCACACATAGGTGCTTAGTGACATTTTGTCCTTTCCTCCCAAAGTAATAAAGTAATATGGTCATATTTGCTTTGTGTTTGGGAGGGGAGGCTGGGTCCGACCTGTTGGTCATGAACTGGGCACCTGTATAGAGCTGTATTACCTTAGAATTGATTCTTGCGTCAGCCCTTCACTTAAAGGTCTTACATGGGAGCGTTGCGCCAAAACACCCAGGGCAAGCACAACAAATGCCGTAGGGCTAGCTAGTCAAGCCTGGTTCTTCTCTGGGGATGGCGGACATTTCTAAAAAGCAGGATAGCTATTGGCTATTAGCTGTTGCAACTACTCTAATGTCTAGCGGATAAGCCATTTTGTGACAGTTTTGTGGAGTTAAGGACAATTGGAGGGATCAATTGGGCTGTGTGGAATTTAGCCTAAAGGTGTCTGGCTCTGGTAAGGGTGCATTGGGGCAGTTGTTAAAAGAGGGAGCTTGGTTGTTGGTAGGCAGGGCAAGACTGGTGAATAGGGCAGTCAGACAGTGCCAGGGGCTGCTCTGTCAGATCAGTGTGTGGGCCGGATTTTTAGCAGTTTGTGCGCTGGTTTTTACTGTTGATTTCCCTGATATTACCACAAGCATTGTCTGCAGCAAACACAAATGTATTCCCATCCCCTACAAAATACCCATAAAGCATGTCTCTACAAGTTCGAAACTGGTCTGATTGGCAAATGTGGGCCACTTTTTTAGCTATCTGGTTTGCTAATGGGGGGCCACTTTTATTTTGGTGCACTGGCCAATTTTTTGTCCCAGTCCAACCCTGTTGTTAGGTTATATTCTGGAATAATTGGACACTGCTCTATTTTGGAATCATTGTAGACTTCAAACTCATTAGCACAATCAACCTCCTTGTGTTTCAATCAATCAATCAAGTGTCTTGTAAAGCGCGACTACTCACCCATAAGGGTGTAAAGGCACTGTGGGAGGGTGACAGGGGGGGGGAACAGCTGATCTGTTAAAGGCGCTATGGTTCAGTCAAAGAGCCAGGTATTGAGGTCCTTCCAGAATTGAGGCAGTGACGGTGATTGCCTGAGGTGGAGAGGCAGGGTGTTCCAGGTCTTTGCTGTGAGGTAGGAGAAGGATCTCCCTCGGGCTGTGGTCTTGCGGATACGTGGGATGGTGACCAGTTGGGCGGAGCGGAGGTCTCTGGTAGGTGCGTGGAATGCGAGGCAGTGGTTAAGGTAGGCAGGCCCTGTATCATGCAGGGCTTTGTAGGCATGTGTGAGGAGCTTAAAGGTGATTCTTTTGTTGACTGGGAGCCAGTGGAGGTCTCTCAGGTGGCTGGTGGTGTGGCTGCGGCGGGGGATATTGAGGACGCGTCTGGGCTGAGGCGTTCTGAATGTTCTGCAGTTTCTTGAGGAGTTTGAGTGATGCCAGCGTAGAGTGCATTGCCGTAGTCGATTCTGCTACTGATAAGTGAGTGGGTGACCGTCTTTCTGGACTAGGTGGGGATCCACTTGAAGATCTTTTGGAGCAGGCGTAGCATGTGGAAGCAGGATGATGAGACGGCGTTGACCTGGCGGTTCATGGTGAGCGAGGAGTCCAGGATGATGCCGAGGTTTTGTGTGTGGTCTGTGGGTGTGGGGGGTGGGGGGATGGGGGCGAGAGAATCAGCTGGGTGTCATCGGCGTAGGAGATGAAGTTGAGTCCATGGTTCTTGACGATGGCAGAGAGGGGAGCCATGTAGATGTTGAAGAGAGCGGGGCTCAGTGAGGAGACCTGAGGCACTACGCAGCGTGGGTTCAGAGTGTTATGGTGGTAGTCTGACATTGTGCTTGGCCGAGGAGAAAGGAGCAGCTCCATTCCAGGGCTTTGTCGCTGATGCCGGCGTTGTGGAGTCTTGTGCATAGGCAGTGGCGGCTGGTGATATTTGAAAGTGGTGAGCTGTAAAATGTGTGGCGGAGTGCAACGCGGCGAGCGAGCATAGCGAACGAGCCCAAACAACCTAAGGGGGATTCGGGGGGGGCTCTCCCCCGGCGAAATTTTTTAAAAAAGAATGGGCAAATGGTGCATTTTCAAGCAAATTTGAGAAAGCAAGAAGGTTAATAAAGCAACTGTGTAAGTGCAGTTATTACATTACAGATTTAAAGCCCAACTTTAACCAATGTCAAGCCACTCAGATTCACCCTTGACATGAACCTGACACGGAAGGAGCACATTGCCAAGAAAACCAAGATGACTTAGTACCCAATCTCTCTGCTTAAGAAAGTAAAAACATTCCTTCCAGAAAGTGGATTCAAAACTGTTATTCAAGCCATCGAATTATGACCTGTGGATGGTGGCAAAACCCTGCTCAGTGTTCTCACTGATACTGGGCCCATTAAGGGTAACCTACATGCTATAGGATACCTAATCAAGGGCCTAAAGAAATATGACCACTTCACCCCTACCCTAATGAAAATCACCCACTCCCCTTGGTCACCCGTACCACCTTTAGAGCGAGCTGCATCATCTTCAAAGCCATCGTGACTAGCACCCCGCCAGTCTGACTTACCAGAATGGAGGCAAATAAGCATAAGCAAAAATGACTATGAAACAGTCCTTCTATGCATCCAGAATATGCAGCAACGTCCCATATCCATTATGTTCGCCCCACCTGTCTTCAATTTTAAAAAACCTCTTTCTAGAACACTCCATCGTGACAATAAATAGTCCATTACCCCCTAAGAACACAGCCTCCCCTTTTGAGTGTACCTCTGCTCTGTCTTCAACCCTGTCCAGTGTTCTATTGCCTTATGGCTACGTTTACACTACAAATTTACCTCATACATATATATCATATAGATGAGTTACTTCTGACTGATGGAACCTTTTTATTTTCAAAATATGCCTCGGGCAGTACTGCTTTTCGGGCCCATCCAATCAATGAGGGTTCAGGTTTCTATGGTAGGATTCCAGGTGCACTTGCAAGTAGACCAGACCCCAGGTACAACATGGCAGTCCATATAAAACGTTATGTATTTGGATTATTATTTTATGAGGTGAAGTGTTCTTCTGAGGACTGCAGATGGAGGCGATATGTCTCCTATCAGCTGAACTCCGTGATAATTTGCCTTCAGTCACTTTTGACCTCAGCAGGGATTCCTAACCTCTACTTTTTGTCAGGAAGTTGTGTTTCATTTAGAAATGCTATCTGCTACTATTGCGGCCTCGTTAAAGAAAGTCAAAGGCTTTCTGAGATTTACGGCCTACCACCCTCATCAAAGCTAAACATGTCAATTTGGCAATGTTCAAACAGCCACTTGCATTCTTTAAAATACTAAACAAGAAGACTGATTTCACTAAAAGTTTTCAACATATATCTTTCTAAGAGCAAACTGTGAAGCTCCAAGTTGAGGTGCCGAGCCAAAAAATTAACAGGGAGAGCCAGAGCCGAGCCAGTGGTCTGGCTAAGCTATGAGAACCCATGCACAAGCTGAGCCCTGGAAATGTTTGGCATATAAACTGTGCCCATATAGCAATATAATACAGACTCTTCAAAATTGAAAAAAAAAGTCCATTGCTTTAACATGCAGAAGCGTTTTAAATTAGATTATATCGCTGCATTGAAAAGCATTTATCACAAGCCACAGTTTGTAAACATGAACTTAAAAATATTCATGCCCCTCATTACCGCACCAGGTTCTTAGTTATGTGCACTCTGTATGTGGCCTACATTCTTATATGAAACAACATTATAGTCTATTTAAATCAGACACAAGAGCTTGTATAGCACACAGCCTGAACTCACCTATTTCAAACTCCCCTGAAATGGTACAAGGATCACACAATTTTGACAAGCAGGTAAAATTCCTAGGTTTTCTGATTTCTTATTTTGCCATCAGCCACTAGATGGGTAACTATTTCCCCTCTCCTGTTTTACATCAAAGGTTAATGTTATTTCTGTAATTCTTGGCACGTTCGGTTAAAGCTTGGGTGGCAGGCAGAAGCCACATGAAGGCTCAGCTCATTTTGGGCTCGACGCTGAGCCAGGCATCTGGCTCAAGCCTGGCTTGAACTTTAATGGCTTGCCCACCTCTAGTTGCAAGTACGCACAACCCTCTGTTACCATTTTAAAAATCGTCGCTCTCGGGGATACTTCTGCTCCAACATCCGGTGATTCAAAAAATGAATATGTGCTTGTGTAATAACTGGTGCTCATGTACAGCGCTAAAAGTTTGCGCTATATAAAACTGAAAAACGAGTCTCTCCTTGAAGTTACATCAAAAGCAGCGGCCGGCGCTACTATTGCAGAGTTAAGTTCCCACCCTGGCTGAGGGTAAAATCATAGAGCCGGATAGGGACCCGTCTCGGCACCTACTTTTTATAACTAGGACCCGGCCCACTTAAAGCCATGGCTAAGGGCATTGGCACGCAGCTGTTATCTTTCTAGGTGTGTGCCACGGAGCCAGCAGGGCCTTGCTTCATAAACATTTCTATCTACAAGAAATGTTATGTTTCCGAAGCTAGGCCCTGCTGGCACGCACCTCCATGAAGCATTGCAGCTTTTTCAGAGATAGGTGCCAGCAGGGCCTAGCTTCAGAAACATAACATTTCTTGTATATAGAAATGTTTATGAAGCAAGGACCTGCTGGCACGCATCACTGAGAAGCCTACACGCTGCTGCAATGCTTCTCGGAGATGCGTTTGTGCCAGCAGGGCCTAGCAGCTTCAGACAGGACATTTCTGGAAGTAGCCGGCCTCCCGTGCCTTTACTTAAAAAAAACTGGTGCACCAGTTTTTTAAAGAAAAGGCACGGGGAGATTATTACATTGCCCATAGGACTCACAATAACGGGATGTTGTTTTTTGAGCCGTTGACGCAGATACTCGAACCTGGTTACACCTGTTTACCTGAAAATAACTTGTCATGGTCACGATCATAGATTTGATGTAGTGAACACTGAGGAGATTTAGAGCCACATGCAACAAAGCGCTATTTTTGTGTGTGCATTTATACGAGAGTTACTGAGTTCAAATAGAATAAAAGAAAACTTACCGATCCGCGCCGCCTCTGCTCGACTGCTCCTGGGCCGGGGTCCCGCGCTCTTCAACAAACAGGAACAGCCGCGATGTCACTACTGACGCTGCTTCAGCAGCGCCAGGATTGGCTTGAGGGCAGGGATACTCCCTGCCCATTAAGAGACCGGGGGCTGCGGCATGAAGCAACCCTCGGTCTCTTAAGGGGAAGGCTAGTGCGCATGTTCGGGCTGATCGTAAAAATGACCAGCCCAAAAACAAACATGCGCACTATTGCTGTGACTGTATAGTACGCTGCTGTCACTAAACTCCCTGAGTGCTGCCGCAGCCCCGCCCCGCCCCGACCCCCTCCCACCCCCTTCAGCGTCCCTCGTTCTACTTCTCTGACGCTAATTCCAAACAGGAGTCCTGATTGGAATTAGCGTCGGAGAAGTAGAACGAAGAATTTGAATGGGGCCGTGGCATTAGTGGGGCAAAACCCCAGCGCCCCCAATGGACGCACTGCCACTGTGCATAGGGTGCGGTGGGAGACAGTATCGAAGGCGGCTGAGAGGTCCAGGAGGATGAGGGCTGTAGTTTCACCTCAGTCGAGGAAGGTGCGGAAGTCGACTGTGGTGGCAAGAAGGGCGGTCTCGGTGCTGTGGTTGCTTCAGAAGCCGGATTGGGAGAGGTCCAGGATGTGGTCCGCTTCGTGTTTAGGATGCTACAGAACATCTACCCAAATTACAGCTAATCACATCTCATCATCATGCACCATATTCCTTCAAGGAGCCACCAGCACACCTCCAACTCCTCTTGTCTCCCTTCAACCCAACACTCCAAATATACACGAAATCACCCCACCCTTAGGCTTGACTATTCCATTGTGAAGATTAGGAACACCACTCGTGTGGTCAGTAGTACTAAATGAAACGCAATTATATTAAAAAAACTAAAATAGGATGTCTAAAAGAGTAATGCAGGAGAACCTAGGACCTAATCTAACTAAAGAGCCTGGTACTTGGCTCATCTGAATCAATGGCAATTAGAAAAAAATCATACTGCTAATGTGGTATTAAATATTAAAATGTGTTCCTAGTGTGGATGGAAATTTTTGCACTATGAAAAAAATCCATAGCATCAGGCACTGCTGAGAAGCTGCTGTTTTTGCAAGTGGGACAATTGGAGGCAGAATTGACTTTATGACTTGTTACGAGTTATGCATATGTTAAAATTATAATTAACAAAAAGGAGAGAAAGGGTTTTATATATAGCAAAGGGAATACTCCTAGTCCCCTTAAGGTATTTGTATCAAACAAAAGAAGGAGTTTACCCTGAAGACATAAAATGTCCACGTGGTATAGAAGAGGACACACAAAAGGAAAAAGGAGAAAAGTTTTCCTTTTCTAAGAAGACCCCTCACTCACCAACCTAGTTGGTGACATGCTTCATCATTGGGGTCCCACCCGAACAGCCGAATGCTATCCGGGTGTGCTTCAACACCTGATTACAGTGGAGCAGGTTGATCACAACAGTGGTGCAGGTGAGTGAAAAAGAGTGAATTTAAAAATTGTCTTAATTTAACTCCCTAAAATACTTTAATATGGAGCAACAAGACAATATTAAAAGCAATGTGAGATACCTAACTCGGCTAGATTGACCTGTGGTATCTTTGTGGTGATAAAAAGTGATTGTGGTCTACATGTTTCAACCTATTGGTGATATTACCAGGTTTTCTTCAGGACCTAACTCTGCGACCCGAGTGGTATACACGCGCTAAGGTGTACCCTGCCTTGGGTCAGTCAAATACCACACCGTTTACTCACAGTATGGCGGCCTCTCATCATTCTGTGAAAGGGAATCCCGAGGATCCTCGGGTCGCCGTAAAGGGTTATCTGAATAGGCATTCAGGCGGGCAGCATGGTTTGACGGAAGTGTGACTAAAGCCAGCGCCATACCCCGGCTTCCATGAGGCACGACTGAATCCAGTCTTTAATTATTCCCTTTCACAGAATGATGAGAGGCCGCCATACTGTGAGTAAACGGTGTGGTATTTGACTGACCCAGGGCAGGGTACACCTTAGCGCGTGTATACCACTCGGGTCACAGAGTTAGGTCCTGAAGAAAACCTGGTAATATCACCAATAGGTTGAAACATGTAGACCACAATCACTTTTTATCACCACAAAGATACCACAGGTCAATCTAGCCGAGTTAGGTATCTCACATTGCTTTTAATATTATCTTGTTGCTCCATATTAAAGTATTTTAGGGAGTTAAATTAAGACAATTTTAAATTCACTCTTTTTCACTCACCTGCACCACTGATCAACCTACTCCACTGTAATCAGGTGTTGAAGCACACCCGGATAGCATTCGGCTATTCGGGTGGGACCCCAATGATGAAGCATGTCACCAACTAGGTTGGTGAGTGAGGGGTCTTCTTAGAAAAGGAAAACTTTTCTCCTTTTTCCTTTTGTGTCCCCTCCTCTATACCACGTGGACTTTTTTATATGTTAAAATTAAGCAACCTGAACATTGCAAAAGTTAGCATCATGTCGGGAATAGATCTAGGGTTTAAAAGCAGATGTGGAAGTAATGACTCATCAGGATCCTCTTCTGTTTGTCCAGCAGTGTTGATGTAGCTGCAGGAAATGCAGCTTCCTTTCAGTCACATCAGCCTCTGTGATTTAAACAGACCCACACATTTTTCCAACCTACAAGTTAGGGAAGTTTCCGAGTCTGGGATTTCTGACCACACCTCGCTCCATATAGCATTTGGAATTTTCTAAGCAGGTGTCTGGGAAGTTAAAGAAAAAAAACTACCGAGAGGTACTTAAGCTGGAAAAAAGAAAACGTCCACGGACTGGATTCAGCAGTTCAGCCAGGAAAATAAACATCATGCCCTTCAGTTGGAATGGTTGCTCTTTCAGGATGTTTGCCCAGATGCTTTTAATACACAGAGGGCAAACCTATCCTGCAGTATTTTAGTGATGGTCATGCTCGGGCTGGTCGGGTTTGTGGTTTTCCAGGGCGATTCATGATCAAGCCTGCAACATGACACACACTGGCACCACTTGACAAGAAAAACAAGCTCTACCCTTAGATGGAAACGAGTAAGAGAAAAACAGACAGCAGAGAACCCGTGTTAGGCGAGTAGTAAAATAAAGCATTTTAGATGTACCCTTTAAAGATGAATACAGGTCACAAGGATGCCCTGTCTTGTATACTGAGGCAGATAACTCGAGGAGATAATGTCACAAAACACAGCAAAATGATGTCTGCCAAACAAGAAGAAAGTTTGTTAAACTGTATGTCTTTTCCATGACTTTTGTGGTGAAGAAATAAGCATTCTGGAGAATCCTCTAAAGGAAACCCGAGTAACGGCTATTTTTCTAAAGGCTGCATGTTGTGTATAATGAACCTGTTACATCAAGCTCCATCATGCGGAAACGTGTTTTTACTCATTATCAATACTAACTCTAACCAATATCCTGACTGGACCCCAATTACCCTACCTGATTTTGAAACCATTGTTCTGCGCATTATATGTACCATTCACTGTAGGTGGCCGGCCAAAGCACTCAGTCTTAGCAAGCAGGGCTCATTTTTAAGTGGAGCCTGGGCAGCGGATGCGCTGCTCTGCGAGCATGCTGTATTCAGGTATGGACTTGAAGCTTCGCCCATTTTCCGCCCATCTTTTCAATTGGTTCCTGTTACTGTCCTTTCTAAATCGTTGCTTTTGATTCATGAATAGGCTTAGATGTCCCTCCTTAGGACCGCCTTGTCTGCATTTGTAACCTCCCATGAGGACTGGACTTTTTACTTGTGTTGTTATATGGTCTGTTTTATCTACAGTCTGTGTGCACTATTTTCTTTAATGTCTTTAATCTAGCTGCTGTTGCAGGCACGACAGGCTCTCCCTTACCCACCCTATTTTCATGACAGCGTGGCACCCGATCATGGACGCTGCGCTTTAGCTTTAAAAAATGCTCCCTGCACAGCGTGGCACTTCTGCACCCGCAATGCTGCTTAACAAATGCTTTTTATTTGTAAAAGTGCCCCATACTGCGCTTTCGCTTTAATTGCGGCAGCGCACCTTTCTTTAGAAGAGCCGCGTCTAATGAAAGGGGCGTGACCGACATTAAAGTAAAAGCGCGGCATGGGGCGCTTTTACTACAAAAAAAAAACATTTATTTGTTAACTTAAACAAATGCTTTTTTTGGTAAAAGCACCCCATACCATGCTTTCACTATAATGATGGCTGCGCATCTTTCTTTAGACAAGCCGCGTCTAAAGAACAGGGCGTGGCCGACATTCAAAGGAAAGCACTGCCTGGGGTGCTTTAAAAAACAAACATTTGTTTGTTAACTTAAACAAATGCTTTTTTTTTGGTAAAAGCAACCCATACCACACTTTCACTTTAATGGCGGCCGCACACCTATCTTTAGACGTGGGCCGTCTAAAAAAAGGGGCTTGGCCACCATTAAAGTCAAAGCGCAGCATGGGGTGCTTTTACACACATGCATTTGTAATGCAATAGGTCTCGCATTCGCGAAAGTTTAAGCTATTGGCATTGTAAAGGAAAATGCCTTATATTTATGTTTTAAAAACCAAAACATAAATAAAAGGCATTGTCATTTACAATGACAATAGCTCAAACTCTCGAAAAGCTGAGAACTATTGCATTGCAAATTCTTGTTCATTTTAGTCTTTGACCCAAATTTAGCGGGGAAACACAGAAATGAAGAAAGAAGGAGAAAAAAAGGAAAAAAAGAAACATAGGGAAACAGTGACAAAAGAAAGAAGTGATGAAAAACAACATGCAAAAATGAGCTAAAGAAACAGGATACATAGAGTAGTGGAGGAAAGAGGCATGGGGTGAAATAAAGGCTAGCCAGCATTCATATCCCTCACCATTGGCATTCACCAGTACTGGCGGAGAACTCCTAAGAGCTCCTTTTCTTTTCAAATCAAGCACTGCTCTTGATCCCCCTTTTAGGTCCGACATGGCTGCCTGCTACAGCAAATGTAATGAAGAAAAAAAAATAGAGAGGGGCTCTGGTTCAATCCCTTGAAGTCATTGCATGCTGGAAGTGTCATTCACAATGTGGATCCGCTACCTGGACTGCATGCCTAGAGTGAGGCAATGGGTCACTCCCTTCAGTCACTGCTTTTTAGGTCGAGCCTAGGCAGTGTGAATGCGCTGTTTGCAAGACCTTCTGCAATCACTATACGGAGTGTAATCCCGCCTGCTGCTTGCCATTGGTTCATTCCTGCGTTGCTCTTCTTTCTTGGCTCCTTAATGGTTGGCACTCCTGATACATCACTTCCGTTTTATGCTGAGGAGCACAGGCCATCTGCAGTTTACTTACGCTGTAGGTGTTTATGTGTTCCTTTAGGACTACTTCTTTTATTTCCTGCTAGTTTTATTTTATCACCACGGCACCGCTTCACAAGCCATCGCATGCATAATGTTTATGTACACAAGCGCCACACTTTATGTTTCAGCATGGCGCCCGCTTTCATGTTTACAACATGGGCACCACACTTCATGTTTTAGAGAGACGCCCACTTTCATGATAATTTTTTATCACCATGGTGCTCACTTCACGGGCCGCCATGCGCATAACTTTTATGTACATGGGTGCCGCGCTTTATATTTCAGCACGGCGCCCGCTTTCATGTTTACAACACGGGTGCTGCGTTTTATGTTTCAGCATGGCACCCGCTTTTATGTTTACAATATCAATAGCTCTAAGTCTTGCAAATGCAAGACCTATTGCATTACAAATGCTTGTTTGGATGTGCATTCACATTTTGAATCAGACCATAAAAAAGTCATTTAGAGTTTGTAGTGTCACTCAACCTGAAGGATTGCATCTTGCTTGTTTACTATTGAAGTTTGCATGAGGAAGGGTGGGTGCTGGTAGGCAAAGAAGTCCTCCTTGGGAAACAGTGAACAGCAACAAACCTGAGCAGGGGCAACAGCTCGAGAAGTTCTGAGTGGCATGCCACCAAACGTCAAACATTAGGAATACACGAGGCCCAGCCAGGACAATTTTGGGATGGTATTAAGTCAGCTAGAGCAGAAACCCAGATGTTATATTGTCCCTTAAATAAACTGATGCGTTGCAAAATGTTTACATTTTTTAAATGTTATTTAAAAATGTACCAAGTTGTGAATCATGTATATTAAATTACAGTGGATCTCTTTGTAGATGTAAACCTTTAATAGTATTCCTGGAAATCTTGTAATCTTGGGAAAACGTAACTTACTTGTCATTAGTCATCCCCTAGTTCAAAATGGCCACCAACTTATACAACGCATAGCAACCTTCTTGGCATTCGAGAGCGTTTCAGGCGTAATAGCACTGTTAACACGTGCAGTTACAATGAAAGAATAGCTGTGCTTTTGTATTTGTTATATTGTTGTACACCACTGCATATGTTTTTATATCCAAAGTCTCCATGCCACCCTGTATCAGATACTTTACCCCCAGGCAGAATGAAGGTGCTCACTCCATGTATCTGCTACCAGCTGCCCAGGCTGTCTTCATAGATGGAGGGGAAATGGACAAGCCTGCTGGCCTGATGCATACTGGCTGGATGATCAAAGTATGGTGACATAGTGTGGTCTGCTACAGGTAGTTGGCTGAACCATGGTCTAGCAGTGAGCGACGCAAGTGTTTCCTAGCAGCAGTAGTGAACTTTTCTCGAATGACCATGAAGCAGGAACTACTGACTAGAGGGCTATCACAGTATACATGGCAGAGTGTTCAATAAGCATTGGCAAGGCCAATAGGTCTAGCTTTGTATTTTAAAAAAATGAAAGTATTTCTTTATTAAATGGAGATTTTTCAAGTGTGGCTAGTAAATGAATCTATGTATTATAGGCAAGAGAATACATGGATTTTGGCTCAACGAACTGATAAGTCAATGGAAATGCAAGAGCAACCTTCAAAACTTTCTGTGTAGAACATAAGGTGTTCTACTGTCGTTCACCAAACCACCTCACATAACTGTTTACATACCAGAAACCTCATGTCTGCCAATAGATGTCACTTATTTCCCTATGAATAAAGAGATTTGGTGTGCAAACTTATTATTAGTGCATCTAAGATCCATAATATCCCTAAAGACTTTTTAATTCTCCCCGGCATTTGGATAATAATATAGCTCTGTATGATACAACTCCTCAGCTGGCCCCTGAAGTTTTGATTGGTCAGACGCCTAAGAAGAGTATGCCTTCTTCATCCTTTTCTCTCAGGACTGTGCTCTATCTTAAGTTTTTTTTAAGGTGTTCGCACCCTAGGGCAGCTGAAACATGGTCATCCATTGCACAAATTCATCATTCATTTTGAAGAGACACTCATGTGTGGAGGCCAGTTCACTTAACTGGGAATGTAAACAGACCTCCCACTCGGCTGAAAACATAAATAGATATGTACATATTCCATCCACACTTACGCTTGACAGGATGTAGGATGTGAGGGAGGTCAGTCAGTATCTCCTGTGAATGGTAAAGGTACAAATAAATGATTTACCTCTTCATTACTATATTCCCGTCATCACCATTAGTCTACCACATCCTGGGCAGAAAGCAAATCGTCATTCTCTAAAAGACGAGTGTGATTTGTTTGCCCCTTCAACTTCAGAGCTTAGTTCTATGGCTTTCTACTCAGTTAATAACAGAACTCTACATGGGCTCTCATGATTGTCAAGGTCACACACCATCAGAATTAAGACACAAGGACAATCCTAATGGCTGTCCAGTGCTAATCAAATGAACACTCCACCCCAACACATGTTTCAGGTTATTTCTAGGTTACACCGGTGCAAGGTACCTGGTGATGAACATATATATGAAATAAAGGAGAAGGAATAATGAGTCAGACTCTGACAATGAATGCTTGTAGATGATTAGTAGGAGGAATTACCACAATATATAGGTGGCAAAGAGAATACAACTGGAGAGGAAAAAGAAAGGAATAATAGTTGCCAGTCCTGCACAGAAAAGTGCATTGCAAAGATGGAGGTCTATGGGCAACCCCTGGTTTCGAACAACCCAAGAAACTTTACATTGATGCATCAATTATATGGTGGCAAGTGGTTTTAAATCTTAACTAGGAATTACCTCTCCACCCAGTAATTTACAAATATACAGATGTTGGTCCGAGGACATACATGACCAGTGACTGAATCCGAAATATGCATCATTAGTGAAGCACATAGTGTATGATAATTGTTATGGGTGGAGCACGCTAATACATTTTAAGTATGAAGATCATTAAATGCCTTGGGAAAGCTCTTTGGCTAACTGTTGGTAGAGTCCAACAAATACATAAATAATAAAAACCATTGATTAAATCATATGTTGAGGACTGTATTACTGAGAGTTATAATTCAATTTCACTATCAATTGAGTGCTAAGCCATCACAGCCAATTGTGTGGCAGACACCATAAAGAGGAAGCATCAATGAGCCAAGTCTTGAATTCTTCTTATAATGAGATCAATCTTCTCTAGGGCAGAGCGGATCCTAAAGAGAGGAAACGTGTTTCTTCTCCAAGACAGGGAGAATTGAATAAGCACAAGAATCACCTCTGAGGAACCAGCAATCCTAAGGAAAAATAAGTAAGGTGGCTAAGTTCAGAGCACTGAGGAGATTCCAAGAAATTGGCAAGCACCCACAGACAAACAGGAGGCAAATTGCCTCTCCGTACAAGATCTAATCAAACAAGGACTGGTAACTGCAGGGGCTGAATAAGATAAACCCATTCTTCTCATTCGCTATTTTCAGAGAGTAGCTGCAGGAAAGCAGACATGGAAAACCCTGCCTCTGTGGAAGAACTCTCTTCCCAAAGACACAGATGACATCCCACTTGTTTTTGCAATAGCCAGAAGACTATCAGCCGCTTGACCCACAGGATAACATACTACGCTTGACAAGAAGTGAACGAAGAAAAAGTAATCCTGAACAACGCTGCAGGTGACCAGGATACATGTAAAGCGTTGTAAAGAAAAACGACACACTAGAACATCAGTAACAATGTTCCACTTCAATATAAAAAGAAACAGGTCCACTCAGCTCTAGGATTGGTTGATCACTTCACAGCTCAATGTTCATGCTTTCTAGTGCAAAGTCAAAGAGAAAGGCATTGACTGCTCACAAAACCTTGATCTAATAAAGCTTTAGGAAAGTGGAACTGCTGTGAAAGCATGCATCATTAAGCTCTGGTATGCTCCTCGAGTGGGTGAGGAACTTCTTGAATGTTAACATGTAAGATTTACTTCTTACTGTGGTGGCCACTTCTAAATGTTGCCTTTAGCTGCTTTATCTGCCATACAATAAAGTAGGGAAACAAAGGTCAACAGGATCAATTACACCCTGTGCTACCCTGCCCCCTGAGGGTAGGAAACAAATGGGGCATCAAAAGATATGCTATGCAAGGAATGAATTGAACACTCATTGAGTTTTACACCAGCCCAAGTTAAAGGGTTCACTTAAAGCTTCCTCCAAACGATAAACCATTAGAAATATTTCAACCTTTTTGCTGCATTTTTACTGTTTACTGCTGACCTTGTCAATGGTAAACATTGAAAAGCACACCATCATCTTGTTATTGGTCAGCAAAATGGGGACATATAGAAATTAAGAGCTCACTGCATGATGGTTGCCTCTGAATAGCAAAAACATCTGCTCACAAATAAAGGCTATCAAAAGGTTAAATATCTCAATCATTCTAAAATAAAGCTGCTTGTATTAAATGCACAACTTTTTTCGGAAAACATATCCATTTTTGTAGCATGCCACTCTGGTTGTGGCAACTACTCTCACTGCTTGATTGCCATCATGTATAGCAAAAATGCATATTTTCTTTTTTCAAACCTCCACATATTGATGATTTGTACATTTGAAATTCCTACGCTTTATTTTTCATTTTCATTGTTTGCAAACACTTTCACTTATTTTTATAAATTCATAAGCCTTCCTTTTAGGTCTTGTCTAAGACAGCACATGCACTGTCTGTTGCGAGACATAATATCTTTCAGTGGGCATACTGCTCATTGCTCACCATCGATTGGCTTTGCTGTCACTCTCATTTGCTTGCTTCTTCATTTGTCATTCTCCGTAGGCTCTCCTTCCTCTTCTTGTGTTTTCCGTGCCCTGGAACATGGATTCATTACTTGTGCCCTTTTACTGCTCATTTTTTCAGGTGATACTTTTTCCTTTTATTTGAGAGAGTGTGCGTTTTCCAGCTGTCCCCCTCGTGTACTTCTCTCTTGTCAATGTTCTTCTTTCCCTCTCTCCCTCAGTTGTCATTCTTACTTCCTCATCACCCACTCTGCCTGTTTGCTGCCCCTGGCGCTCCCATCCACCTTTCATTTATGGTGGGCTACCCACCCCTGCCCACCCACCCTCAGTGTCTCCCACTCATCCTCCATTGCCGACTTGCTGTCCGATCCCCTCCTGCCTGCCCTCCGTTGTCAACTTGCAGCCCCAGACCCTCCCGCATACCCTCGTTGTCAACCTGCTTCCCCAGCCTCTCCCTCCCACCCTCCATTGTCAGCTTGCTTTCCCCAACCCCCTCCTTGTTGACTCGTCCCCTAACCCACAACACACTCCCCCATGTGTTTGTTTAAACGTGCAATAGTGCTGGGCAAGTCATACCTCTTTTTGCTGTTTAATTATTTTTAGTCTTGATGCGCAACAGCCGTCTGCGGTACAGCATGGCTACAAATCATTGCCAAAGCCACTAGCTCTCTTAGGCGAGACATATAAGTTTTGCCAATGCTTTTTATCAAATACTTTTCTTCCAGTTTAGACTTGAGATTGTGTATAAATAAAATTGTCCCCTCAATGCATTTCAAACCATTATCGAATCTTGCTCAGGAGTTATGTAACATTATCTACTTACTCACCTCACGATTCCTACGTCTTCATTATATCACGTTTGCTGAATACTCACCATGGTCTATTCATGTTCTTTCATGGGCCAGCCACCTATTTTAATCATGTAATTGCTTTTACTTCCCCTGCGGTTCCATTACTGTTTTAACCATTTTTTTCGGTGCAGTTAAAAAACATGCAGCAAATGCTTGAACTGGTGCAATTTTTGAAAATTGAACCTTTTTTCCTTCCTTCCACGATTCGGTTTGGATGGGCTCGCCAACCTGTTTTCAATCATAATCCAACCCTCCCAAAAAGTCTGAAAATGGGCCTTTTTGCTGTGCATGATGGTACTTCAGCAGAAAGCTGATTGCATTAATAGCATGTTACATACATAGCTCCCAACAAAAATACAGTCACACTTTTCTCCCACACATAGCAGAAGTGGATTTAGTATTTTAAGTTCTGTATGAAGATATTTGGGTGCAAGTGCTTGAAAGCGGGTTTAGGTTTAGACGCATGTTGACAGTTTTTAGAGAGAGATTTATGTAAGTGTGAGTTTTTGACAGCTGATTTTTTGGCAGTCTTTGTTTTTCAGTCCATGTTTTCATGTACTTGGTGAGGATGCAGTTTACACTCATTCACAATTTGCCCTGGCCTTTGAAACTGCCAGTCAGGTATTCATCCAATGACAAGAAATGTTAAGTCTGTCATACAGAGCACCAGTCCTTCAGCTTGGATCACAGGATGATTTCACACAAGTCACCAAAGGAATCACCATACAACATCAGAATAACCCAAGTCACGATCAGTTAAGTAGCTTAGTCAGTTAGATTCGGGGGATGTTGAACAGAGATTTCCCAAAAATCACTGCCATTAAAATGACAAAATTAATGTAAATAGTCTTACATTAAAAAAGCTTCTCTGCACCACACAAGAGCTATCCAATCTTTTGTTTATTCTTGGCCTGTTTTGTGTGAGAGGGAAGAGAAGGGGTGGGTGTATACAATCTCTGCAAAGTTTCATAGAGATGCGTGTCTGTTGTATGAGGAGTGCTAATTCGAGTAGAAACCCGACCCCAGACACTGCCAGCCAACTGGAGGCCCCTGCATCCAACTAAACAGCCCACAATAAATTTAGTTGGGGTGTGTCACAACCCAAACACCCCCCTGGAGCTAGGCCCTTGGTCACGATGAGGCTACTTCAAATTTGAGCCAGCGACAAACAGGTCAACAGTTTTTCTAACATGCAACAAAATATAGTGGCGTTCAGCTACTAACATGAATGGTGCTGATCATACTAGCTGAATTAATCATTTAATGTAATTTTACAAATATCTTTTTCAATAATCCCTCATATAGAGCCTCATTATCAAACTTACAGTGTCTCCAATTTTGAGATCCCCACATTTTCTGAGTCCAGGATGTGGGAGTCCATCTTGACACGTGGCTGTGAATGCCAAGCTGATATCATCCGGGCTGTCTCCCACGGTTAGTTCCACCTTAGACCGAATATTCTGCAAAAACATCAGAGGGGAGTAAGAAATTTGAAGGACAGAAGGAACTTCAATAGTACTCCTATTCCACAGTCCAACATCTGGGAAGATCAGTTCTTGGTTTAATTTATCAGAGTAATGCCCCTACCTGTTTTAATGAAAAGCCATACTTTTCCTGGATAAAAATGTTTGGCAATTTCGAGATTAACAGAGAACTGTTCTTAGAAAGGCAGACCATATGCCAAGAATAAGCAGAGCACTTTGCAAGGAACCTTCTTTATGCAACTGGAGAAGCACAAACATATGGTGCTATGCACAGAACAGTATGGAGAGAAGAATTTGCTGAGGCCCAGTTACTGTAACCGGAATGTGATGGAATGCGGATGTGAGAACATGAAATTAAAGACGTACTAGACAACGCAGTGTAGTTGAGTTTTAACAATTACATCACAAATATTTACAATTTGTGGTAATCCTTAGAAGACCACTTCATCAATGTTCCAAAAGATTTTCTTCATACCTTTGTTCATAAATTCTCTGGCATTTCTACATTAATGGTAACAAATGCTGTAAATATCTAATTTCTTCATTTAATTGACCAATTGCCACTTACCACAATTGGCTGTGCCATTCATGCACATTTTAATGTGAATGTGCAAAGCAGAGATCTGGCATTTCTTGGAATACTCACAAAGCCAAATACTTAATAGCGCATTTTTTACTGAAGTAGTTTTGGGTGTTGAGGCTCTAAATATCATTCACAGTCTGCCATATATATTAAATGGGAATACAATATATTAGAAATATATTAAAAAGACAAGACAGGAAAGCAGTTGTGAATGCAAGGTAAAGCACATGAACAATCGCTGTGCAATGCATTACATGGAGTTAGGTAGGAAAGCTGAGCTAAGAATCCAATCCAGGTCTCCTAACTTGTGGAAAAGACTTGGGGCCTAATTACGAGTCTGGCGGTCTGAGGACTGCCAGAATAGTGGGGGCACGGTGGTGTCGGTCAGGCTACTGCCGCACTGGCTGTCCGACAGCCCCATTATGAGTTGGGTGGTCGGACTGCCATTGCACCGCCTCAGCCGCCAGGGAGCTGCTGTTCCCTGGAGGTGGTGCGGTGGTCAGGGCCTCAGCAATATGCTGGTGGTGCCGCTGGAGTGCATATTATGAGTTTGAGGACCGCCAGCGGTGTAATGGAGATCTTTCCTCCATGAAATGGCTGGCAGTCCTGAAACAAAGGAGTCCCTACAGGGCCCCCTGTTGCCCATGTGCAATGGGATGCATGCAGGGGGGCACAACATGCACCCCAGTTCCTGCACGACTTGGACTTTACATTGCGGTGCCCATTTTCAGAGGCACCACCATGGGACCGTCAAAAACAGCCCGCCAGACACAAGGAAACTCATAATCTAGGGGGCGGTGAAACCGCGGGTTTGGTGGTGCGGGAGCAGACCACTGGCGCGGCTGTCTGCTCCTGCATTGCCTAACTTGTAATCAGGCGTTTACTCAGTACAGGGTTGGCTATAGTGTAATTCCAAGACTAAAGGCCTGATTTAGATCTTGGCGCATCAGGTCCCGCCGATTCTTTTCTACGGTCTTCCCGACAACCGACTTGGTGGCCCGCCCGCTACATTTAGATGTTGGCTGGTCCAGAGACGAAAGACCACCAGAGTCCCGCCAAGTCCGTCAGGAATTCTCAACCGCATCGACAGTGGTATAGGCAGAAGCGGCTGTCAGTGGGACTGCAGGCCAGATTCCTGCCGTCCCAATTACGATGTGCCCTTCCACCGCGGTAACTGAGGCGGGAATCCCTCCTACTTCAAGTTGGCGGAATCAAAGGAAATGTGGTTAAAATGTACCTTTATTCTTGCTTACGTTTCCATCTTGTACCTCATTGTCCAGGTCCCTCCTTTGCTGCACCGACTCCACCACGACGCCAAAGGACTCCGTTGTCGCCGAGATCTAAGGTAAGCTACTTGTACAATTGTCCTATGTATCATGCATTGACAACTGCATTGCTCTTACGTACAACATTTTTCTTAGGTGTAATGCAGTAGTGTTCATTTTCCCACTCATCAAGCTAAAATGAACACACCTGTATTGACAATTAACAAAAAATATTGTTGTTGTGGTGTTTGTGGATGTTGCGCTTGTGGTGCCTGTGGGTGTGCATTCAATAGTGTATGTTGTTTGTGTGGCATGCAATATGTACAAAAAAGGGTCATAACACATTACCTACATATACATTATGACATATGCACAATATATAAGTGTAGTAAGATAATGATGAGTAGTATTTACCTGTCTCCACACCACCATGGCCTCACTCCGTCTGGTCACCGCCGTCAGGACACCACCAGCACAACGGGAACATCTAAATCTGCTTGGTGGAAATCCGGCATGACGGAAACAGAGTACTGTTAGCCAGCAGAGAAGACTGCTGCTGCTGCGTCGGTCTCCTGTCTATTACCGCAACATCTAAATACAGCGGGCAGACTGCCATCAGCTTGACGGAGTACGTGGGACTGCTGCCACGGCGGGACGGAGGTAGTCCCGCCCATATCTAAATCAGGCCTAAGATAGCCACATAAGATAGCCTTCAATGCTGGAGTTCCAGTTTGTCCTTACGAGCAGCAAATGCAGACCCACTGCTAAGAGAGGGTGTAGATGACTTTGCAGCAAAAATACTTGGCTTGCCCAGCATGGCTGTCATGTTTTTAATTATAGCACAGAGAGCAGGAACCAGAAACCTTTTTTGCAAAGGCAGCAAAAAAGGACCACTTAAAGGGTTTCTCTTAACATCTTACATGCTAATTTCCAGCCCTGAATTGAACAATAAAAGAGGAAGGATTCAGGCTGATGTGAAGTAGCTTGCAGCTAAAGGAATCACCTGAACGAACATGAACCTATAATAAGGTTCCCCCGTTATAATGATTTCTCTTTCCCACAGCCAGTTTTTCTTAACAAGGAATCCTAACCACTGTGGAGTGTGAATTGGAATATCCCTTGTAGAACTTAGTGTTTTTTTCTTTTTTTGTCCTTTAGGAAATGGAACATACAGATTCATACACATTTATAGAGAGAAAGTACATTATTAGAAAAATAACAATAAATACGTATAAATTGATATTTTTATATTACATGATAGCTAAACTAAAATGAACAATCCACTGCTTAAAGCGGGCCCAAATGTTTTGACCCCTTTTGTGCGCTGACCCACCCTTACATTGATAAAGCGAATACTCTAGGTGCTAACAGGCTATATACCGAGCTCGCCAGTGCTGAAATGTTGGGAGGCCAGCGTCTAACCATGCTGAAATGATACAGATAGGCACAATTATGATAGCTACAATTACTGCATTGCGAAATATAGATAAATCATTAGAAGTGTTGTCTATTCCTAGTATGATTAATTCTGAGGTAGGAACAACCTGCTGAAATAATTTGCCCATAAATAAAAATAAATCTAATTTCAGTGCATATGACATTTTGAACAGCTAGCAAACATATGTACAATGCCTGCACAAGGAAGACAGAATCCAGGGCAGCAATCATGGAAATGGTATCACCATTTATATAAC
This sequence comes from Calotriton arnoldi, assembly GCA_963921515.1. Lineage (NCBI taxonomy): Eukaryota > Metazoa > Chordata > Amphibia > Caudata > Salamandridae > Calotriton > Calotriton arnoldi. The sequence continues at coordinate 37,022 of CAWUFW010011422.1, read as the reverse complement.
TTAGCAGGGGTGTCATAAAGATTAGTGTCTTATAATGCTGTATTTTGAAGTTTGTGGAGAGCATCTTCCTAGTTTATTGGACTCCTGAAATTGAGCCATGTATATATTAGTGTTCCTTTTATTGCCCCAGCTCTCTGTCTGACATTCATCAACGATCATTCAGAAAAAATAATAATAATAAAACCCAATCGTTTGATTTTTACCATCAGCTATACCAGATTCTAGCTTACAATGAGTCCTATTGAATAAACCACTATCAACTTTTGAATAAAATCTCTGATCTGCAAGTATTTGGAGCATGATTCTTCTGGGAGTCCATATTTATTCTGTAACTACCTAAGGGAATAAAGTGAATTGCCAGTGCATATATTGCCTGACCAACACCGCTGCGCCCCCGCGAGTCTGGTAGTCCTCGGACTGCCAGAATTGTAATTAGGACCCAAGTCTTTTTCCAAGTTAGGAGACCTGGATTGGATACTTAGCTCAGCTTTCCTTCCTAACCCTATGTAATGCATGGTTGGAACTGGATGGAACAGATGGACTCCAATTCAAGAATGCATGTTGCCAAGACCTCCTTCCAGATCTGAATTCCTCTGATCAACATGGATGCCACTCCACACTCCAGAAACAACCACACCCCAGAAAATACCTGGAAGTTAAATTGATGGTTGGTCTAGCTGGCAGTCCAAGGCAATCTGAATTTTAGAGCTCAACATCCAACTGAGGGTTACAGTAGGCAATCTCTGATACTTCACTATAGTTTTGTCCAGGAATGACCTTTACATTGAGAGAAATGCGGAGTTGAATAGACCATAAAAAAAGACTAAGGAGCGGACTAGGATGGCGGTGAGACCGCCACCAACAGCCCGTCGGTGGCAGTCTCACCGCCATCCTAAGCTAGTTTCCCGCCCGCCACATTAGGATGGCGGGCAGTTTGCTGGCATCAGTGATGTCATGAGTGATGTCACTGACCATGTCATGAGTGATGTAATATGTGACGTCATCAGCAGTGCATTGCGGGCGCGCGAGTTATAGTTAGCTGAACTAACTATAACGGGGGAATTTCTATGGTTTTGTACGAGTGAAATGTCCAACTAACTATAACGCCCCTGAAACCTATGGTTTTTTCAGTGAATTTCTAAGGTTTTTTAAATGCTAATTTCTAACTATAACGTGCCTGAAACCTATGGTTTTTTCAGTGAATATATATATATTTATTATACTATGTATACATGTGAAAATGTCTCTGTCCCCTGTTTGCCTCGGTGGCACGGAAAAAATGGGTGGAACTGACGTCAGCACGCCGACGAGGTCCTCTTATGGCTCCGATGACGTCATACGGTGTCGCGAGCGGAGCCGTGCTCGTTGACGTGGGAGAGCTAGGAAAGAATTTCCGTGGAATGCTGGTGCAGGGGATATTCACCTAAGTGTTCAGGCTAGTCCTTTGGGAGCAACTGTTTATGTTGCCACTCCAGAAACCGAAACCAGTGATCCGAGGGCAGAGGCCCTGCAGATGGCACATGAGGTGGGGTGCCCAGTCGTGTGCACCGGCGGGGCAGCGAAGTGACAAGCACCACAACCCACAAAAAAGGTAACGAGGGCACTGAATAACACAGGATCTTCTCTTTGTATCTGGCAGGAACAACGAAGTTAAAATGCCTTAGTACCAAAATGTAGAATTAGTGCTACAACAGTCTTCAAGAGGACCTGCGATGCCGCTTCTGCCTCCCGTACCCTGGAGGCGGCAGATGGGTCACGCGGTACGGTCATACTGCGGTGGGACGCACACTCGTTGACCTCTCATGTCACTGCTCCACACTTCAGGGAGGACGCTTTCCATTAGCTATGTTTTCTGATGACATGTCGCGCCGGCCCCGTCCAACAACAGAACTCCTTTAGATCCAAACAGACTCTTCCACTCTCTCACCGGAAGTGAAACCAGGCCACGCGGACACTTTCACAATACAACAGCCGGGAATGCACTTTTTGGTAAAAAAACACATTCCTTCCTCCTAATTAATCAAATAAACGTCTCACTGAAGAACAGGGGCCAGCTTAGATCGGTAAACAGCCGTTACAACGACTTTTTTACTTTGCGATACCATTACAACGCATGCATTACCACGCATGCGTTGTACATCACGAAGTCATTACTACGCATTTTTAGAACGCATGGTCATTTACCACGCATGCCTCTACAACGAATTTTGTTGTAAAGGTATGTATGGTAAATGACCATGCGTTCTAAAAACATGTAGACGATCCATGTTGTTGTAAGGAAACAGAGGCTGTTCCGTTTCCTCACAACGACGTGCACCGCCCCTCAGAGATGACGTGAAGCAGGAACCACGAGGAGAGAGGAACCATGAGGAGTGAGAGGTAAGGGGGATTGGGCATGGGGTGGGGGTTTCTTTTCTAGGGTTTAGGGTAGTGCAGTGGTGTTTGGGTGGTGTAGGGGTCGTGCTGGGGGTAGTGTTTTAGGGTTTAGGGTAGTGCAGTGGTGTTTGGGTAGTGTAGGGGGTCGTGCTGGAGGTAGTGGTTTAGGGTAGTGCAGTAGTGTAGGGGGTCGTGCTGGGGGTAGTGTTTTAGGGTTTAGGGTAGTGCAGTGGAGTATGGGTAGTGTAGGGGGTCGTGCTGGGGTAGTGTTTTAGGGTTTAGGGTAGTGCAGTGGTGTTTGAGTAGTGTAGGGGGTCATGCTGGTGGTAGTGTTTTAGGGTTTAGGGTAGTGCAGTGGTGTTTGTGTAGTGTAGGGGGTCATGCTGGGGGTAGTGTTTTATGGTTTAGGGTAGTGCAGTGGTGTTTGGGTAGTGTAGGGGGTCGTGCTGGGGTAGATTTAGGGTTTAGGGTAGTGCAGTGGTGTTTGGGTAGTGTAGGGAGTCGTGCTGGGGTTAGTATTTTAGGGTAGTGCAGTGGTGTTTGTGTAGTGTAGGGGGTTGTGCTGGGGGTAGTGTTTTAGGGTTTATGTTAGTGCAGTGGTGTTTGGGTAGTGTAGGGGGTAGTGCTGGGGTAGTGTTTTAGGGTTTAGGGCAGTGCAGTGGTGTTTGTGTAGTGAAGGGGGTCATGCTGTGGGTAGTGTTTTAGGGTTTAGAGTAGTGCAGTCGTGTTTGTGTAGTGTAGGGGGTGGTGTTTTAGGGTATATGGTAGTGCAGTGGTGTTTGGGTAGTGTAGGGGGTCATGCTGGGGTTAGTGTTTTAGGGTAGTGCAGTGGTGTTTGGGTAGTGTAGGGGGTCGTGCTGGGGGTAGTGTTTTAGGGTTTAGGGTAGTGCAGTGGTGTTTGTGTAGTGTGGGAGGTCATGCTGGGGGTATATTTAGGGTTTAGTGTAGTGCAGTGGTGTTTGGGTAGTGTAGGGAGTCGTGCTGGGAGTAGTGTTTTAGGGTTTAGGGTAGTGCAGTGGTGTTTGGGTAGTGTAGGGAGTCGTGCTGGTGGTAGTGTTTTAGGGTTTAGGGTAGTGCAGTTATGTTTGGGTAGTGTAGGGTGTTGTGCTGGGGGTAGTGTTTTAGGGTTTAGGGTAGTGCAGTGGTGTTTGGGTAGTGGAGGGGTAGTGTTTTAGGGTTTAGGGTAGTGCGCCCAACCAGCCACAATATCCGTGGACAAAGGGGATCCTGACTCTTTGGAACGCTCCGTCAATTGAATAATTTGGGTCAAGGGCCCTACCACGTCCAAGACCTATCAATTCCTTTCTTGGGATCCCTCATATACTTGGAGAAAAAGGTACATAGTTTCTCATCAATTTCAGGCGTGTTTGCCACCTTCCCTTTCAGTGAGGGCCTGGGGCATTCTCCCCTCATCCTATTCCTGACCTCCCTTTCAAGGGGTTGATGGATTTTCCCCACCACATACTCTGCCACTTTGGCGTCAGGTGTCCACTCTGCCGACCTAGGATGGTAAATTTGGGTAGGCTCGAACATGTCCGAGTGGACCCCATCCCCAACCGGGGACTGAGAGGAGTGGGACTCTGGACGCCAGGGACGCCCCGAGTCCTTATCCTCATCGGAAGAGAAATCGTCCTCCGATACACCCTCTCCCTCTAAGGGAAACCCGCCGTCGGGGTCTACAATAGTGGTGACAGTGTCGCAATTTTCTCCGGGACCCTCCTCCTCCCGGCAGGGTGCATGTTTTAGCGTTCGCGCACTCTTGAGGAAGGTCTCCGTAAGTTTATCAAATCCTTCCAAGTGCCCTGCGTTATGCTTAACGGCCCTTTTATGCCCCATCTGGGAGCTACTTGGACCCGCCACCACCAGATCTGGGTCACTGAACACCCCAGGGATGCTTTTCGCCAGCTTATCAACCTGATCCCTAAGAGGAGCCAGCGCCCTAGAAATAGCCAGAGAGAGGGCTTGGTCCACTGCTGGAGGGAGAAGTTGGGGGCCATTCCTCCTCCACTTCCTGGTAGGAGGAGTAAAAATGGTCTTCTGGAGAAGACATGATAGCAGAGGGTGTGAGCACAGAACAAATGCCCTTAAAATCCTTACGACAGCCCCTCGCCGGTGCTCCAACAGCTGGGCTTTCCCCGAAGCTGTTATAAGAATAGACTGAGGCGCAATACCAATTACCACCACCAGGTGGCGCTGGTCACTAACGTGGCCGTGTGGGGAAATCACCGCGTAGCGGTGTCAAAATTAGGCAAGGGTTGGTCGGGAATCAAGCGGACACTAAAGGAGTGACCGGATTCCCAAACGCGCGTAAAGACCAGGGGGAGCGCTCGACGGACCTGCCTCGCTTGGACCAGACGCGCCTGACAGGATCTCACCGCGCGCAGAGCACACAGCGGGAGAAACTGCGAGGGGGAGAACGCGCTCGGGCAAGAGCCTGCTGCGCAGGGAATATGAAACAATACCAAGGCAATAATGCTAATAACGTGCACAAGAAACCGCTATACAAACAGCAACAACGTCAGATTAAGCCAAGAATGTAAGGAATGCACTTTACTGATGAGCAGTGAAGAAAGAGGAAGCGGAAGGGACGTCACGATATTATATACGATGGACTGTGATATGATTGGACTATAGTTGCCTTGGAGACTACCCCCCTAATGGTTCATGGGTTGTGTAGTCTTTTGTTTAATGATTGTTGTGTTACGTTTTCTTTGAACTGCTATGCAAATAAAGTGAGGAAAGATATGCATAATCCTCGCCTCCGTCCTGCCATAGAATTCATTAAACTTTATTTGATCTGATTTAGAAACATAGATCATAAAAGTGTACATAAAAACAGTAAATCCTCTTTCCTAATACAATACAGTGAGAATTAATTAAAACCAGTAGGTAAAAACGGGTGTTACAAAGCCCGGTTCAGAGCAACTTCAGGTTAACAGAATCGTAAAGTTCAATGTTTCGCAAGATCAATCTCATGTACTTCGTGCAAAATACGCAATAAGGGGTCCAAGTAAGATGTAACGCTCCAATACCTGACCAGTTTGCACTATATAAAACTGCAGAAAAACTAAAAATAAAAAGTGTTTTGCACACTTCTGTCATTGGGCTATATGTGGGCTACATCTGGGTGATATTTGTGCTACATTTGGGCTCTTTTTTCTCTGGTGGCCATCTTGGGGGACTTATTTTTTATGAAGTTTCCTAATTTCGTCATTTACTGCAGTCTCCTCAGTAGGAAATGCTTTCAGTTTTTTACTTTGATTCCATCAAGAAGGCATTCCTTTTTAAATTAAATGTTTTAAGAGTTACCAGTTTATTCCAATCAAGATGGCTTCAGGTGTGCCATAATTTTGTCATAAGTAAGACTGTTAGCGCTCTAGTTGTTCTTTAGAACACTCTGGGAAGCTGCAGTAGAACACAAAGGAATCAACTGACAGTCTCTGCCCTTGTTGGATGTACATGTTTTACTGAGAATGTCAGACTTCATTCTCACATGACTGAGAAAGATAATGTGAATTTACAGAAAATATGGTCTTATTTTAGCTTCTGGAGCACCTTCCAAAACTGTATGGGACAAGCATGTGAAAATAGTTCTCTCAAACATGATTCATGATATCCCAGCAGAAGGTTTTGCACAGGGTAAAATCACCTTAGAACACACCACAATTCCTGAAATTAGTATGGTACCATCAACAAATGAATTCTAATGTAACTAAAGTCTGTTATTACCCTTTATAGTTCTCCTTTTGGTAACCCTCAAAATCTTCGATTCACTACTATGCATTTCAATAGGGTACTATCATCTATATTGGTCCCAAGATGGCTGCCAGCAATTCCAGGATGAAGTGCTGACAGCCAATCAGATCTCACGATGACATGTGTGGTTAGGCTCCGCCCAGATATATATGTGTTATTTTTTCAAATTTCTCAGGAACTACTGAACGGATTTACACCATTTAACCAAAAGGCACGACTCTGAACCAAGGGCTACCTTTTGCCAAATTTGGTGTAATTCCGTTCAGCAGTTCGGGCTGTAGCTGCGATGAAAGGTTCCTATGGAAAATTGCATGGGGAAAACACGTTTTGGGACCCCCTTTTTCTCGGCCCCACTTGACGAATCACCCCGAGACTTTCAGGATAGGAGCGGACCGGAGCGCCCCACGAGTTTTGAAAATTTCGCGAAGATTCGTCAACCGGCGCCAAAGTTATTTCAAATGGAATGTTGCGGATTTCCTATGGAAAATAGGTCCCCACTATAACTATCTACTGGCGACCGCCAGTAGATTATATATATATATATATATATATATATATATATATATATATATGTATATATATATATATATATATATATATGTATATATATATATGTATATATATATATGTATATATATATATGTATGTATATGTATATGTATATGTATATGTATATGTATATGTATATGTATATGTATATGTATATGTATATATATATATATGTATATATATATATATATATATATATATATATATATATATATATATATATATATATATAATCTACTGGCGGTCGCCAGTAGATAGTTATAGTTAAAACCTATTATCCATAGGAAATCAGCGACATTCTACTTGAAATAACGTTGGCGCCGGTTGACGAATCTTCGCGAAAGTTTCCAACTTGTTGGGGCGCTCCGGTCCGCTCCTATCCTGAAAGTCTCGGGGTGATACGTCAAGCGGGGACCGAGAAAAAGGGGGTCCCAAAACGCGTTTTCCCCATTCATTTTTCCATAGGAACCTTTAGTCGCAGCTACAGCCCGAACTGCTGAACGGAATTACACCAAATTTGGCAAAGAGGTAGCCCTTGGTTCAGTGTCGTGCCTTTTGCTTAAATGGTGTAAATCCGTTCAGTAGTTCCTGAGAAAATCAAAAGTAAAGTCACATATATCTGGGCGGAGCCTAACCACACATGTCATCGTGAGATCTGATTGGCTGTCAGCACTTCATCCTGGAATTGCTGGCAGCCATCTTGGGACCAATATAAATGATAGTACCTCATTGAAATGCATTGTAGTGAATAGAAGATTTTGAGGGTCACCAAAAGGAGAACTATAAAGGGTGATAACAGGCTTTAGTTACATTAGAATTTATTTGTTGATGGTACCATACTAATTTTAGGAATTGTGGTGTATTCTAAGGTGATTTTACCATGTGAAAAACCTTCTGCTGGGATATCATGAATCATGTTTGAGAGAACACTATTTTCTCATGCTTGTCCCATGGAGGTTTGGAAGGTGCTCCAGAAGCTAAAATGAGAGCATATTTTCTGTAAATTCACATTATCTTTCTCACTCATGTGAGAATGAAGTCCGACATTCTCAGTAAAACATGTACATCCAGCAAGGGCAGAGACTGTCAGTTGATTCCTTTGTGTTCTACTGCAGCTTCCCAGAGTGTTCTAAAGAACAACTAGAGTGCTAACAGCCTTACTTATGACAAAAGTATGGCACACCTGAAGCCATCTTGATTGGAATAAACTGGTAACACTTAAAACATTTAATTTAAAAAGGAACAAAATGATGGGGTTCATTTTGTCATAGAAATTATTGTTAGTGCTGTAGAAAGAAAAATTAGGACATGTTTCAAGTGTGATCTCAAATATCTTCCTGTTATATTTCAACAGGAGCAGCCTGCCAGTTGATGCCTTTGTGTTCTACTGCAGCTTCCCAGAGTGTTCTAAAGAACAACTAGAGTGCTACCAGCCTTACTTATGACAAAAGTATGGCACACCTGAAGCCATCTTGATTGGAATAAACTGGTAACACTTAAAACATTTAATTTAAAAAGGAACAAAATGATGGGGTTCATTTTGTCATAGAAATTATGGTTAGTGCTGTAGAAAGAAAAATTAGGACATATTTCAAGTGTGATCTCAAATATCTTCCTGTTATATTTCAACAGGAGCAGCCTGCCAGTTGATGCCTTTGTGTTCTACTGCAGCTTCCCAGAGTGTTCTAAAGAACAACTAGAGCGCTAACAGCCTTACTTATGACAAAAGTATGGCACACCTGAAGCCATCTTGATTGGAATAAACCGGTAACACTTAAAACATTTAATTTAAAAAGGAACAAAATGAGGGGTTCTTTTTGAAATAGAAATTATGGTTAGTGCTGCAGAAAGAAAAATTAGGGCATGTTTTAAGTGAGATCTCAAATCCTCTTCTATTTCATTAGAAAATTCTGACATGCAGACTGAAACAATCACTTTCAATACCAGCAGCAGACCACCAGTTAACTCCCTGGTGAGCAGTAGCTTTACTCCAGTGATCTAATGAGCAACTAGAGTGCTAACATTCTGAATTTATGGCAGATGTGAGACACATCTGAATGCCTTCTTGATGGAATCAAAGTAAAAATCTGAAAGCATTTCCTACTGAGGAGACTGCAGTAAATGAAGAAATGAGGAAACTTCATAACAAAGAAGACTTCCAAGATGGCCACCAGTGAAAAAAGAGCCCAAATGTAGCACAAATATTACCCAGATGTAGCCCACATATAGCCCAATGACAAAAGTGTGCAAAACACTTTTTATTTTTAGTTTTTTTGCAGTTTTATGTAGTGCAGACTGGTCAGGTATTGGAGCATTGCATCTTAAAACATGACCCCCTACACTACAAAAACACCACTGCACTACCTTAAACCCTAAAACACTACCCCCAGCACGACCCCCTACACTACACAAGCACCACTGCACTATCCTAAACCCTAAAACACTACCCCCAGCACGACCCCCTACACTACCCAAACACCACTGCACTACGCTCAAATATGACCCCCTACACTACACAAGCACCACTGCACTACCCTAAACCCTAAAACACTACCCCCACCACGACCCCCTACACTACACAAGCACCACTGCACTACCCTAAACCGTAAAACACTACCCCCAGCACGACCCCCTACACTACACAAACACCACTGCACTACCCTAAACCCTAAAACACTACCCCCAGCACGACCCCCTACACTACCCAAACACCACTGCACTAACCTAAATCCTAAAACACTACCCCCAGCACGACCCCCTACACTACCCAAACACCACTGCACTACCCTAAAACATGACCCCTACACTACACAAACACCACTGCACTACCCTAAACCCTAAAACACTACCCCCAGCACGACCCCCTACACTACACAAGCACCACTGCACTACCCTAAACCCTAAAACACTACCCCCAGCACGACCCCCTACGCTGCCCGAACACCACTGCACTGCCCTAAACCCTGAAACACCAGCCCCTGCATGACCCCCTACACTGCCCCAATACCACTGCACTGCCCTAAACCCTGAAACACCACCCCTAGCACGACCCCCTACACTGCCCGAATACCACTGCACTGCCTAAACCCTGAAACACCACCCCTTCACGACCCCCTACACTGCCCGAACACCACTGCACTGCCCTAAACCCTGAAACACCACCCCCAGCATGACCCCCTACACTGCCCGAACACCACTGCACTGCCCTAAACCCTGAAACACTACCCCCAGCAAGACCCCCTACACTGCCCGAACACCACTGCACTGCCCTAAACCCTGAAACATCACCCCCAGCAAGACCCCCTACACTGCCCGAACACCACTGACCTAAACCCTGAAACACCACCCCCAGCACGACCCCCTACACTGCCCGAACACCACTGCACTGCCCTAAACCGTGAAACACCAGCCTCAGCACGACCCCCTACACTGCCTGAACACCACTGCACTGCCCTGAACCCTGAAACACCAGCCCCAGCACAACACCCTGCACTGCCCGAACACCACTGCACTGCCCTAAACCCTGAAAAACCACCCTGTGCATGACCCCCTACACTGCCCGAACACAACTGCACTGCCCTAAACCCTGAAACACCACCCCCAGCGCGACCCCCTACACTGCCCTAACACCACTGCACTGCCCTAAACCCTGAAACACCACCCCCTGCACAACCCCCTACACTGCTCGAACACTACTGCACTGCCCAAACCCAGAAACACCATCCCCAGCACGACCCCCTATACTGCACGAACACCACTGCACTGCCCTAAACCCTGAAACACTACCCCCAGCAAGACCCCCTACACTGCCCGAACACCACTGCACTGCCCTAAACCCTGAAACATCACCCCCAGCAAGACCCCCTACACTGCCCGAACACCACTGCCCTAAACCCTGAAACACCACCCCCAGCAAGACCCCCTACACTGCCCGAACACCACTGCACTGCCCTAAACCCTGAAACACCAGCCCCAGCATGACCCCCTACACTGCCCGAACACCACTGCACTGCCCTAAACCCTGAAACACCACCCCCTGCACGACCCCCTACACTGCCCGAACACCACTGTACTGCCCTAAACCCTGAAACCCCACCCCCAGCATGACCCCCTACACTGCCAGAACACCACTGCCCTAAACCCTGAAACACCCCCCCCCTGCACGACCCCCTACACTGCCCGAACACTACTGCACTGCCCTAAACCCTGAAACACCACCCCCAGCACGACCCCCTATACTGCATGAACACCACTGCACCACCCTAAACCCTGAAACACTACCCCCAGCAAGACCCCCTACACTGCCCGAACACCACTGCACTGCCCTAAACCCTGAAACACCACCCCCAGCAAGACCCCCTACACTGCCCGAACACCACTGCCCTAAACCCTGAAACACCACCCCCAGCAAGACCCCCTACACTGCCCGAACACCACTGCACTGCCCTAAACCCTGAAACACCACCCCCAGCAAGACCCCCTACACTGCCCGAACACCACTGCACTGTCCTAAACCCTGAAACACCACCCCCAGCACGACCCCCTACACTGCCGAACACCACTGCTCTGCCCAAAACCCTGAAACACCAGCCCCAGCACGACCCCCTACACTGCCCGAACACCACTGCACTGCCCTAAACCCTGAAACACCAGCCCCAGCACAACCCCCTACACTGCCCGAACACTACTGCATTGCCCTAGACTCTGAAACACCAGCCCCAGCAAGACCCCCTACACTGCCCGAACACCACTGCACTGCCCTAAACCCTGAAACACCAGCCCCAGCATGACCCCCTACACTGCCCGAACACCACTGCACTGCCCTAAACCCTGAAACACCAGCCCCAGCACGACCCACTACACTGCCCGAACACCACTGCACTGCCCTAAACCCTGAAACACCAGCCCCAGCACGACCCCCTACACTGCCCGAACACCACTGCACTGCCCTAAACCCTGAAACACCAGCCCCAGCACCACCCCCTACAATGCCCGAACACCACTGTACTGCCCTAAACCCTGAAACACCACCCCCTGCACCGCCCCCTACACTGCCCGAACACCACTGCACTGCCCTAAACCCTGAAACACCACCCCCTGCACGACCCCCTACACTGCCCGAACACCACTGCACTGCCCTAAACCCTGAAACACCACTCCCTACTCTGCCCGAACACCACTGCACTGCCCTAAACCCTGAAACACCACCCCCTGCACCGCCCCCTACACTGCCCGAACACCACTGCACTGCCCTAAACCCTGAAACACCACCCCCAGCATGACCCCCTTTACTGCTCGAACACCACTGCACTGCCCCAAACCCTGAAACACCACCCCCAGCATGACCCCCTACACTGCCCGAACACCACTGCCCTAAACCCTGAAACACCACCCCTGCACGACCCCCTACACTGCCCGAACACCACTGCACTGCCCTAAACCCTGAAACACCACCCCCTGCACGACCCCCTACACTGCCCGAACACCACTGCACTGCCCTAAACCCTGAAACACTACCCCCAGCACGACCCCCTACACTGCCCGAACACCACTGCACTGCCCTAAACCCTAAAACACCACCCCCAGCACGACCCCCTACACTGCCCGAACACCACTGCACTGCCCTAAACCCTGAAACACCACCCCTTCACGACCCCCTACACTGCTCAAACACTACTGCACTGCCCTAAACCCAGAAACACCATCCCCAGCACGAACCCCTATACTGCACGAACACCACTGCACTGCCCTAAACCCTGAAACACTACCCCCAGCAAGACCCCCTACACTGCCCGAACACCACTGCACTGCCCTAAACCCTGAAACATCACCCCCAGCAAGACCCCTACACTGCCCGAACACCACTGCCCTAAACCCTGAAACACCAACCCCAGCAAGACCCCCTACACTGCCCGAACACCACTGCACTGCCCTAAACCCTGAAACACCAGCCCCAGCACGACCCCCTACACTGCCCGAACACCACTGCACTGCCCTAAACCCTGAAACACCACCCCCTGCACGACCCCCTACACTGCCCGAACACCACTGTACTGCCCTAAACCCTGAAACCCCACCCCCAGCATGACCCCTGCACTGCCAGAACACCACTGCACTGCCCTAAACCCTGAAACACCACCCCCTGCACGACCCCTACACTGCCCGAACACTACTGCACTGCCCTAAACCCTGAAACACCACCCCCAGCACGACCCCCTACACTGCACGAACACCACTGCACTGCCCTAAACCCTGAAACACTACCCCCAGCAAGACCCCTTACACTGCCCGAACACCACTGCACTGCCCTAAACCCTGAAACATCACCCCCAGCAAGACCCCCTACACTGCCCGAACACCACTGCCCTAAACCCTGAAACACCACCCCCAGCAAGACCTCTACACTGCCCGAACACCACTGCACTGCCCTAAACCCTGAAACACCACCCCCAGCAAGACCCCCTACACTGCCCGAACACCACTGCACTGCCCTAAACCCTGAAACACCACCCCCAGCACGACCCCCTACACTGCCCGAACACCACTGCTCTGCCCAAAACCCTGAAACACCAGTCCCAGGGCGACCCCCTACTCTGCCCGAACACCACTGCACTGCCCTAAACCCTGAAACACCAGCCCCAGCACGACCCCCTACACTGCCCGAACACCACTGCACTGCCCTAAACCCTGAAACACCACCCCCAGCACGACCCCCTACACTGCCCGAACACCACTGCACTGCCCTAAACCCTGAAACACCAGCCCCAGCACGACCGCCTACACAGCCCGAAAACTAATGCACTGCCCTAAACCCTGAAACACCACCCCCAGCAAGACTACCTACACTGGCTGAACACCACTGCACTGCCCTAAACCCTGAAACACCACCCCCTGCACGACCCCCTACACTGCCCAAACACTACTGCACTGCCCTAAACCCTGAAACAACACCCTCAGCACGACACCCTACACTGCCCGAACACAACTGCACTGCCCTAAACCCTGAAATACCACCCCAGCACGACCCCCTACACTGCCCGAACACCACTGCACTAAACCCTGAAACACCAGCCCCTGCACGACCCCCTACACTGCCGGAACACTAAACCCTGAAACACCAGCCCCAGCAAGACCCCCTACACTGCCCGAACACCACTGCACTGCCCTAAACCCTGAAACACCAGCCCCAGCATGACCCCCTACACTGCCCGAACACCACTGCACTGCCCTAAACCCTGAAACACCAGCCCCAGCACGACCCCCTACACTGCCCGAACACCACTGCACTGCCCTAAACCCTGAAACACCACCCCCAGCATGACCCCCTTTACTGGTCGAAGACCACTGCACTGCCCCAAACCCTGAAACAACACCCCCAGAATGACCCCCTACACTGCCCGAACACCACTGCCCTAAACCCTGAAACACCACCCCTGCACGACCCCCTACACTGCCTGAACACCACTGCACTGCCCTAAACCCTGAAACACCACCCCCTGCACGACCCCCTACACTGCCCGAACACCACTGCACTGCCCTAAACCCTGAAACACCACCCCCAGCACGACCCCCTACACTACCCGAACACCACTGCACTACCCTAAACCCTAAAATACTCTCCCAGCACGACCGACTACACTACCCGAACACGACTGCACTGCCCTAAACCCTAAAACACTCCCCCAGCACGACCCCTACACTACCCGAACACCACTGCACTGCCCTAAACCCTAAAACACTCCCCCAGCACGACCCCCTACACTACCTAAACACCACTGCACTGCCCTAAACCCTAAAACACTACCCCCGCATGACCCCCTACACTACCCAAATACCAATGCACTACCCTAATCCCTAAAACACTACCCCCGCACAACCCCTACACTACCCAAAGACCACTGCACTACCCTAAACTCTAAAACAATACCCCCGCACGACTCCCTACACTACCCAAAGACCACTGCACTACCCTAAACCCTAAAACACGACCTCCTACACTACACAAACACCACTGCACTACCCTAAACCCTAAAAAACTACCCCAGCACGAACCCCTACACTACCCAAACACCACTGCACTACCCTAAACCATAAAACACTACCCCCAGCAGTACCCCCTACGCTACCCAAACACCACTGCACTACCCTAAACCCTAAAACACTACCCCCAGCAGTACCCCCTACACTACCCAAACACCACTGCACTACCCTAAACCCTAAAACCCTAAAACACTAACCCCAGCACGACCCCTACACTGCCCAAACACCACTGTACTACCCTAAACCCTAAAACACTCCCCCAGCACGACTCCCTACACTACCCAAACACCACTGCACTACCCTAAACCCTAAATCTACCCCCAGCATGACCCCCTACACTACACAAACACCACTGCACTACCCTAAACCCTAAAACACTACCCCCAGCACGACCCTCTTCACTACCTAAACACAACTGCACAATTTGTTACAGGCGTTGCAACGCAGACCTGTGGTGCTTACTGGAAGTACCTGGTGGGCTAGTTGGGCCCCAGGGACTCTCAGGATTCAAGGTGACCTAATCCCCCAACTTAAAACGCGCCACGGGGCGCGTTTGCACAGTGGTGAAGGGAGGGGGCGGGGCCTCAGGTGACATGTGCGCAAACACGCCCTGTGGTGCGTTTTAAGTTGGGGAGTTAATTCCCTTTGAATCCTGTGGGCCAACTAGCCCACCAGGTACCTTCAGTAAGCACAACAGAGTTGCGTTGCAGAGAGGTGAAAAAAGGTGCGTGGCCTCGGAACGCCTCTCTGCAACTCAGCTCTGTGGTCCTAACTGTAGGTACCTGGGGGGCTAGTTGGGCCCCAGGGACCCTCAGGATTCAAGGGGACTTAATCCCGCAACTTAAAACGCGCCACGGGGCGTGTTTGCACACGTCACCTCAGGCCCCCCCTCCCTTCACCACTGTGCAAACGCGCACTGGCTCTGGTTAGTCAGAGTCAGTTACCACCAGTACCCGTCTGAAAAAGTTGTGGGCACAGGATGAGTTTGCAACAAGGCCTCTTTCTGCTCCTCTGTTGGTTCTTTCTGCACATCTTTTGCTTCTTTCTGTGCGTTTTTTCTTCTTTCTTCACATGTCCTACCTGTTGGCATAGTTAGAAACTAGCATTTAAAAAACCTTTGAAATTCACTTAAAAAATCATAGGTTTCAGGCACGTTATAGTTAGAAATTAGCATTTAAAAAATCTTTGAAATTCACTGAAAAAACCATAGGTTTCAGGCACGTTATAGTTAGAAATTAGCATTTAAAAAACCTTTGAAATTCACTGAAAAAACCATAGGTTTCAGGCACGTTATAGTTAGAAATTAGCATTTAAAAAACCTTTGAAATTCACTGAAAAAACCATAGGTTTCAGACCCGTTATAGTTAGAAATTAGCATTTAAAAAACCTTTGAAATTCACTGAAAAAACCATAGGTTTTAGGGACAGTTATAGTTAGTTGGACATTGCACTCGTACAAAACCCATGAAATTCCCCTGTTATAGTTAGTTCAGCTAACTATAACTCGCGCCCCCGCAATGCACTGCTGATGACGTCACATATTACATCACTCATGACATGGTCAGTGACATCACTGATGACATCACTGATGACATCTCAAATGACATCACTGATGACATCATCCATGTGATAATTTCATGCATCTTCTCACACCCTAATATAACTTTTGATACACCCACTCTAAATTACAGACTGCCATTCTCAAAACCATAGACACTCCAACACCAAAAACTACATACCCACTCACTGATTCTTAGGTCTACACACACATCCACTCACTCACCTGTACAGTCACTCATACTTACAGTCACTCAGTACAGGACTATCATATGCACTCATACACCTATATAAACACTAACACACCGCCACTCATCCATAGAGGTACTCACACACCTAGTCAGTCATGCAAAAAATTAATCACACACCCATTTACTCACCTATACAGTTATACACACACCAGCTCACTTACTCATACAAATACTAGCACATTCTTACGCTCTTATACAATAACTGATACAAGCACACACGCATCCATACAGCCACTCTCACAATAACACACTCTCACTTATAGCCATTTAAATACTCTAACACACATATATACTGCCTTTTACATATGTAGTTACTCGCACATGTACCACTGAGATATACATTCACTCACTAACACACCCATACACACACTCACCCACCCAAGCAGTCCATCACAGATGCACTCTTGAAATCATGCACCCAGTGAATCACCCACTCACACATCTATGTATAGAGTCACACACACCCCACCCACACAAACACTCAGGCAGCCATACAGATACTCAGAGAACCAATCAATAACCCATATAGACACTCATGTAGCTATTCACAAATCCATGCATCCACTTACACACCAACAAACAGACAGATACAGACATTCACACAGTTTAGTCACTAACCCATGCATTCAGTAAGATACGTTTAATCACTCACTTGTAGAGTCAGTCACTCACGTACTAAATCACCATTCAGACACTTATACACCCACTCATTCTTCAATACGCCTTTCCCTATATATATTAAACATATTTAAACTTTACAGAAACACACAGTCACTGGATGATGTCATCAGTGATGTCATCAGTGATGTCATTTGAGATGTCATCAGTGATGTCATCAGTGATGTCACTGACCATGTCATGAGTGATGTAATATGTGACGTCATCAGCAGTGCATTGCGGGCGCGAGTTATAGTTAGCTGAACTAACTATAACAGGGGAATTTCATGGGTTTTGTACGAGTGCAATGTCCAACTAACTATAACTGTCCCTAAAACCTATGGTTTTTTCAGTGAATATATATATATATTATCTACTGGCGGTCGCCAGTAGATAGTTATAGTTAAAACCTATTATCCATAGGAAATCCGCGACATTCTATTTGAAATAACGTTGGCGCCGGTTGACGAATCTTCGCGAAAGTTTCCAACTAGTTGGGGCGCTCCGGTCCGCTCCTATCCTGAAAGTCTCGGGATGATACGTCAAGCGGGGGCCGAGAAAAAGGGGGGTCCCAAAACACGTTTTCCCCATTCATTTTTCCATAGGAACCTTTAGTCGCAGCTACAGCCCGAACTGCTGAACGGAATTACACCAAATTTGGCAAAGAGGTAGCCCTTGGTTCAGTGTCGTGCCTTTTGCTTAAATGGTGTAAATCCGTTCAGTAGTTCCTGAGAAAATCAAAAGTAAAGTCACATATATATCTGGGCGGAGCCTAACCACACATGTCATTGTGAGATCTGATTGGCTGTCAGCACTTCATCCTGGAATTGCTGGCAGCCATCTTGGGACCAATATAAATGATAGTACCTCATTGAAATGCATTGTAGTGAATAGAAGATTTTGAGGGTCACCAAAAGGAGAACTATAAAGGGTGATAACAGGCTTTAGTTACATTAGAATGTATTTGTTGATGGTACCATACTAATTTTAGGAATTGTGGTGTATTCTAAGGTGATTTTACCATGTGAAAAACCTTCTGCTGGGATATCATGAATCATGTTTGAGAGAACACTATTTTCTCATGCTTGTCCCATGGAGGTTTGGAAGGTGCTCCAGAAGCTAAAATGAGAGCATATTTTCTGTAAATTCATATTATCTTTCTCACTCATGTGAGAATGAAGTCTGACATTCTCAGTAAAACATGTACATCCAACAAGGGCAGAGACTGTCAGTTGATTCCTTTGTGTTCTACTGCAGCTTCCCAGAGTGTTCTAAAGAACAACTAGAGTGCTAACAGCCTTACTTATGACAAAAGTATGGCACACCTGAAGCCATCTTGATTGGAATAAACTGGTAACACTTAAAACATTTAATTTAAAAAGGAACAAAATGATGGGGTTCATTTTGTCATAGAAATTATGGTTAGTGCTGTAGAAAGAAAAATTAGGACATATTTCAAGTGTGATCTCAAATATCTTCCTGTTATATTTCAACAGGAGCAGCCTGCCAGTTGATGCCTTTGTGTTCTACTGCAGCTTCCCAGAGTGTTCTAAAGAACAACTAGAGCGCTAACAGCCTTACTTATGACAAAAGTATGGCACACCTGAAGCCATCTTGATTGGAATAAACCGGTAACACTTAAAACATTTAATTTAAAAAGGAACAAAATGAGGGGTTCTTTTTGAAATAGAAATTATGGTTAGTGCTGCAGAAAGAAAAATTAGGGCATGTTTTAAGTGAGATCTCAAATCCTCTTCTATTTCATTAGAAAATTCTGACATGCAGACTGAAACAATCACTTTCAATACCAGCAGCAGACTACCAGTTAACTCCCTGGTGAGCAGTAGCTTTACTCCAGTGATCTAATGAGCAACTAGAGTGCTAACATTCTGAATTTATGGCAGATGTGAGACACATCTGAATGCCTTCTTGATGGAATCAAAGTAAAAAACTGAAAGCATTTCCTACTGAGGAGACTGCAGTAAATGAAGAAATTAGGAAACTTCATAACAAAGAAGTCTTCCAAGATGGCCACCAGTGAAAAAAGAGCCCAAATGTAGCACAAATATTACCCAGATGTAGCCCACATATAGCCCAATGACAAAAGTGTGCAAAACACTTTTTATTTTTAGTTTTTTTGCAGTTTTATGTAGTGCAGACTGGTCAGGTATTGGAGCATTGCATCTTAAAACATGACCCCCCTACACTACAAAAACACCACTGCACTACCTTAAACCCTAAAACACTACCCCCAGCACGACCCCCTACACTACACAAGCACCACTGCACTATCCTAAACCCTAAAACACTACCCCCAGCACGACCCCCTACACTACCCAAACACCACTGCACTAACCTAAATCCTAAAACACTACCACCAGCACGACCCCCTACACTACCCAAACACCACTGCACTACCCTAAAACATGACCCCCTACACTACACAAACACCAATTCACTACCCTAAACCCTAAAACACTACCCCCAGCACGACCCCCTACACTACACAAGCACCACTGCACTACCCTAAACCCTAAAACACTACCCCCAGCACGACCCCCTACACTACACAAACACCACTGCACTACCCTAAACCCTAAAACACTACCCCGAGCACGACCCCCTACACTACCCAACCACCACTGCACTACCCTAAAACATGACCCCCTACACTACACAAACACCACTGCACTACCCTAAACCCTAAAACACTACCCCCAGCACGACCCCCTACACTACACAAGCACCACTGCACTACCCTAAACCCTGAAACACCAGCCCCTGCATGACCCCCTACACTGCCCGAACACCACTGCACTGCCCTAAACCCTGAAACACCACCCATAGCACAACCCCCAACACTGCCCGAACACCACTGCACTGCCCTAAACCCTGAAACACCACCCCCTTCACGACCCCTACACTGCCCGAACACCACTGCACTGCCCTAAACCTTGAAACACCAGCCCCTGCACGACCCCCTACACTGCCCGAACACCACTGCACTACCCTAAACCCTGAAACATCACCCCCAGCCCGACCCCCTACACTGCCCGAGCACCACTGCACTGCCCTAAACCCTGAAACACCAGCCCCAGCACGACCCCCTACACTGCCCGAACACCACTGCACTGCCCTAAACCCTGAAACACCAGCCCCAGCACGACCGCCTACACTGCCCGAAGACCACTGCACTGCCCTAAACCCTGAAACACCAGCCCCAGCACGACCCCCTACACTGCCCGAACACCACTGCACTGCCCTAAACAGTGAAACACCAGCCTCAGCACGACCCCCTACACTGCCTGAACACCACTGCACTGCCCTGAACCCTGAAACACCAGCCCCAGAACAACACCCTACACTGCCCGAACACCACTGCACTGCCCTAAACCCTGAAACACCACCCCGTGCATGACCCCCTACACTGCCCGAACACCACTGCACTGCCCTAAACCCTGAAACACCACCCCCAGCGTGACCCCCTACACTGCCCGAACACCACTGCACTGCCCTAAACCCTGAAACACCACCCCCTGCACAACCCCCTACACTGCTCAAACACTACTGCACTGCCCTAAACCCAGAAACACCATCCCCAGCACGAACCCCTATACTGCACGAACACCACTGCACTGCCCTAAACCCTGAAACACTACCCCCAGCAAGACCCCCTACACTGCCCGAACACCACTGCACTGCCCTAAACCCTGAAACATCACCCCCAGCAAGACCCCCTACACTGCCCGAACACCACTGCCCTAAACCCTGAAACACCACCCCCAGCAAGACCTCTACACTGCCCGAACACCACTGCACTGCCCTAAACCCTGAAACACCACCCCCAGCAAGACCCCCTACACTGCCCGAACACCACTGCACTGCCCTAAACCCTGAAACACCACCCCCAGCACGACCCCCTACACTGCCCGAACACCACTGCTCTGCCCAAAACCCTGAAACACCAGTCCCAGGGCGACCCCCTACACTGCCCGAACACCACTGCACTGCCCTAAACCCTGAAACACCAGCCCCAGCACGACCCCCTACACTGCCCGAACACCACTGCACTGCCCTAAACCCTGAAACACCACCCCCAGCACGACCCCCTACACTGCCCGAACACCACTGCACTGCCCTAAACCCTGAAACACCAGCCCCAGCACGACCGCCTACACAGCCCGAAAACTAATGCACTGCCCTAAACCCTGAAACACCACCCCCAGCAAGACTACCTACACTGGCTGAACACCACTGCACTGCCCTAAACCCTGAAACACCACCCCCTGCACGACCCCCTACACTGCCCAAACACTACTGCACTGCCCTAAACCCTGAAACAACACCCTCAGCACGACACCCTACACTGCCCGAACACAACTGCACTGCCCTAAACCCTGAAATACCACCCCAGCACGACCCCCTACACTGCCCGAACACCACTGCACTAAACCCTGAAACACCACCCCTGCACGACCCCCTACACTGCCGGAACACTAAACCCTGAAACACCAGCCCCAGCAAGACCCCCTACACTGCCCGAACACCACTGCACTGCCCTAAACCCTGAAACACCAGCCCCAGCATGACCCCCTACACTGCCCGAACACCACTGCACTGCCCTAAACCCTGAAACACCAGCCCCTGCATGACCCCCTACACTGCCCGAACACCACTGCACTGCCCTAAACCCTGAAACACCACCCGTAGCACGACCCCCAACACTGCCCGAACACCACTGCACTGCCCTAAACCCTGAAACACCACCCCCTTCACGACCCCTACACTGCCCGAACACCACTGCACTGCCCTAAACCTTGAAACACCAGCCCCTGCACGACCCCCTACACTGCCCGAACACCACTGCACTACCCTAAACCCTGAAACATCACCCCCAGCCCGACCCCCTACACTGCCGGAGCACCACTGCACTGCCCTAAACCCTGAAACACCAGCCCCAGCACGACCCCCTACACTGCCCGAACACCACTGCACTGCCCTAAACCCTGAAACACCAGCCCCAGCACGACCGCCCACACTGCCCGAAGACCACTGCACTGCCCTAAACCCTGAAACACCAGCCCCAGCACGACCCCCTACACTGCCCGAACACCACTGCACTGCCCTAAACAGTGAAACACCAGCCTCAGCACGACCCCCTACACTGCCTGAACACCACTGCACTGCCCTGAACCCTGAAACACCAGCCCCAGAACAACACCCTACACTGCCCGAACACCACTGCACTGCCCTAAACCCTGAAACACCACCCCGTGCATGACCCCCTACACTGCCCGAACACCACTGCACTGCCCTAAACCCTGAAACACCACCCCCAGCGCGACCCCCTACACTGCCCGAACACCACTGCACTGCCCTAAACCCTGAAACACCACCCCTGCACAACCCCCTACACTGCTCAAACACTACTGCACTGCCCTAAACCCAGAAACACCATCCCCAGCACGAACCCCTATACTGCACGAACACCACTGCACTGCCCTAAACCCTGAAACACTACCCCCAGCAAGACCCCCTACACTGCCCGAACACCACTGCACTGCCCTAAACCCTGAAACATCACCCCCAGCAAGACCCCCTACACTGCCCGAACACCACTGCCCTAAACCCTGAAACACCAACCCCAGCAAGACCCCCTACACTGCCCGAACACCACTGCACTGCCCTAAACCCTGAAACACCAGCCCCAGCACGACCCCCTACACTGCCCGAACACCACTGCACTGCCCTAAACCCTGAAACACCACCCCCTGCACGACCCCCTACACTGCCCGAACACCACTGTACTGCCCTAAACCCTGAAACCCCACCCCCAGCATGACCCCCTGCACTGCCAGAACACCACTGCACTGCCCTAAACCCTGAAACACCACCCCCTGCACGACCCCTACACTGCCCGAACACTACTGCACTGCCCTAAACCCTGAAACACCACCCCCAGCACGACCCCCTACACTGCACGAACACCACTGCACCGCCCTAAACCCTGAAACACTACCCCCAGCAAGACCCCTTACACTGCCCGAACACCACTGCACCACCCTAAACCCTGAAACATCTGCCCCAGCAAGACCCCCTACACTGCCCGAACACCACTGCCCTAAACCCTGAAACACCACCCCCAGCAAGACCTCTACACTGCCCGAACACCACTGCACTGCCCTAAACCCTGAAACACCACCCCCAGCAAGACCCCCTACACTGCCCGAACACCACTGCACTGCCCTAAACCCTGAAACACCACCCCCAGCACGACCCCCTACACTGCCCGAACACCACTGCTCTGCCCAAAACCCTGAAACACCAGTCCCAGGGCGACCCCCTACACTGCCCGAACACCACTGCACTGCCCTAAACCCTGAAACACCAGCCCCAGCACGACCCCCTACACTGCCCGAACACCACTGCACTGCCCTAAACCCTGAAACACCACCCCCAGCACGACCCCCTACACTGCCCGAACACCACTGCACTGCCCTAAACCCTGAAACACCAGCCCCAGCACGACCGCCTACACAGCCCGAAAACTAATGCACTGCCCTAAACCCTGAAACACCACCCCCAGCAAGACTACCTACACTGGCTGAACACCACTGCACTGCCCTAAACCCTGAAACACCACCCCCTGCACGACCCCCTACACTGCCCAAACACTACTGCACTGCCCTAAACCCTGAAACAACACCCCTCAGCACGACACCCTACACTGCCCGAACACAACTGCACTGCCCTAAACCCTGAAATACCACCCCAGCACGACCCCCTACACTGCCCGAACACCACTGCACTAAACCCTGAAACACCACCCCCTGCACGACCCCCTACACTGCCGGAACACTAAACCCTGAAACACCAGCCCCAGCAAGACCCCCTACACTGCCCGAACACCACTGCACTGCCCTAAACCCTGAAACACCAGCCCCAGCATGACCCCCTACACTGCCCGAACACCACTGCACTGCCCTAAACCCTGAAACACCAGCCCCAGCACGACCCCCTACACTGCCCGAACACCACTGCACTGCCCTAAACCCTGAAACACCACCCCCAGCATGACCCCCTTTTTACTGGTCGAACACCACTGCACTGCCCCAAACCCTGAAACAACACCCCCAGAATGACCCCCTACACTGCCCGAACACCACTGCCCTAAACCCTGAAACACCACCCCTGCACGACCCCCTACACTGCCCGAACACCACTGCACTGCCCTAAACCCTGAAACACCACCCCCTGCACGACCCCCTACACTGCCCGAACACCACTGCACTGCCCTAAACCCTGAAACACCACCCCCAGCACGACCCCCTACACTACCCGAACACCACTGCACTACCCTAAACCCTAAAATACTCTCCCAGCACGACCGACTACACTACCCGAACACGACTGCACTGCCCTAAGCCCTAAAACACTCCCCCAGCACGACCCCTACACTACCCGAACACCACGGCACTGCCCTAAACCCTAAAACACTCCCCCCAGCACGACCCCCTACACTACCTAAACACCACTGCACTGCCCTAAACCCTAAAACACTACCCCCGCATGACCCCCTACACTACCCAAATACCAATGCACTACCCTAATCCCTAAAACACTACCCCCCGCACAACCCCCTACACTACCCAAAGACCACTGCACTACCCTAAACTCTAAAACAATACCCCCGCACGACTCCCTACACTACCCAAAGACCACTGCACTACCCTAAACCCTAAAACACGACCTCCTACACTACACAAACACCACTGCACTACCCTAAACCCTAAAAACTACCCCAGCACGAACCCCTACACTACCCAAACACCACTGCACTACCCTAAACCATAAAACACTACCCCCAGCAGTACCCCCTACGCTACCCAAACACCACTGCACTACCCTAAACCCTAAAACACTACCCCCAGCAGTACCCCCTACACTACCCAAACACCACTGCACTACCCTAAACCCTAAAACCCTAAAACACTAACCCCAGCACGACCCCCTACACTGCCCAAACACCACTGTACTACCCTAAACCCTAAAACACTCCCCCAGCACGACTCCCTACACTACCCAAACACCACTGCACTACCCTAAACCCTAAATCTACCCCCAGCATGACCCCCTACACTACACAAACACCACTGCACTACCCTAAACCCTAAAACACTCCCCCCAGCACGACCCCCTACACTGCCCGAACACCACTGCACTGCCCTAAACCCTGAAACACCACCCCCAGCACGACCCCCTACACTGCCCGAACACCACTGCTCTGCCCAAAACCCTGAAACACCAGCCCCAGCACGACCCCCTACACTGCCCGAACACCACTGCACTGCCCTAAACCCTGAAACACCACCCCCCAGCACGACCCCCTACACTGCCCGAACACCACTGCACTGCCCTAAACCCTAAAACACCACCCCCAGCACGACCCCCTACACTGCCCGAACACCACTGCACTGCCCTAAACCCTGAAACACCAGCCCCAGCACAACCCCGTACACTGCCCGCACACCACTGCACTGCCCTAAACC
Organism: Calotriton arnoldi; assembly: GCA_963921515.1. Taxonomy (NCBI): domain Eukaryota; kingdom Metazoa; phylum Chordata; class Amphibia; order Caudata; family Salamandridae; genus Calotriton; species Calotriton arnoldi. The sequence goes on along the minus strand of CAWUFW010011422.1, from coordinate 11,288 downwards.
CTGAAACACCAGCCCCAGCACAACCCCGTACACTGCCCGAACACCACTGCACTGCCCTAAACCCTGAAACACCAGCCCCAGCACGACCGCCTACACTGCCCGAAAACTACTGCACTGCCCTAAACCCTGAAACACCACCCCCAGCAAGACTACCTACACTGGCTGAACACCACTGCACTGCCCTAAACCCTGAAACACCACCCCCTGCACGACCCCCTACACTGCCCAAACACTACTGCACTGCCCTAAACCCTGAAACACCACCCCTCAGCACGACACCCTACACTGCCTGAACACCACTGCACTGCCCTAAACCCTGAAACACCACCCCAGCACGACCCCCTACACTGCCCGAACACCACTGCACTAAACCCTGAAACACCACCCCTGCACAACCCCTACACTGCCGGAACACCACTGCACTGCCCTAAACCCTGAAACACCACCCCCAGCACAACCCCCTACACTGCCCTAACACCACTGCACTGCCCTAAACCCTGTAACATCAACCCCAGCACAACCCCCTACACTGCCTGAGCACCATTGCTCTGCCCTAAACCCTGAAACACTAGCTCCAGCACGACCCCCTACACTGCCCGAACACCACTGCACTGCCCTAAACCCTGAAACACCACCCCCAGCACAACCCCCTACACTGCCCGAACACCACTGCACTGCCCTAAACCCTGAAACACCAGCCCCAGCACGACCCCTACACTGCCCGAACACCACTGCACTGCCCTAAACCCTGAAACACCAGCCCCAGCAAGACCCCTACACTGCCCGAACACCACTGCATTGCCCTAGACTCTGAAACACCAGCCCCAGCAAGACCCCCTTCACTGCCCGAACACCACTGCACTGCCCTAAACCCTGAAACACCAGCCCCTGCACGACCCCCTACACTGCCCGAACACCACTGCACTGCCCTAAACCCTGAAACACCAGCCCCAGCACGACCCCCTACACTGCCCGAACACCACTGCACTGCCCTAAACCCTGAAACACCAGCCCCAGCACGACCCCCTACACTGCCCGAACACCACTGCACTGCCCTAAACCCTGAAACACCAGCCCCAGCACCACCCCCTACAATGCCCGAACACCACTGTACTGCCCTAAACCCTGAAACACCACCCGCTGCACCGCCCCCTACACTGCCCGAACACCACTGCAGTGCCCTAAACCCTGAAACACCACCCCCTGCACGACCCCCTACACTGCCCGAACACCACTGCACTGCCCTAAACCCTGAAACACCACCCCCTCCACCACCCCCTACACTGCCCGAACACCACTGCACTGCCCTAAACCCTGAAACAACACCCCCTGCACTGCCCCCTACACTGCCCGAACACCACTGCACTGCCCTAAACCCTGAAACACCACCACCAGCATGACCCCCTTTACTGCTCGAACACCACTGCACTGCCCCAAACCCTGAAACAACACCGCCAGCATGACCCCCTACACTGCCCTAAACCCTGAAACACCACCCCTGCACGACCCCCTACACTGCCCGAACGCCACTGCACTGCCCTAAACCCTGAAACACCACCCCCTGCACGACCCCCTACACTGCCCGAACACCACTGCACTGCCCTAAACCCTGAAACACCACCCCCAGCACGACCCCCTACACTGCCCGAACACCACTGCACTGCCCTAAACCCTAAAACACCACCCCCAGCACGACCCCCTACACTGCCCGAACACCACTGCACTGCCCTAAACCCTAGAACACTACCCCCAGCATGACCCCCTACACTACCCGAATACCACTGCACTACCCTAAACCCTAAAATACTCCCCCAGCATGACCCCCTACACTACCCGAACACGACTGCACTGCCCTAAACCCTAAAACACTCCCCCCAGCACAACCCCCTACACTACCCGAAAACCACTGCACTGCCCTAAACCCTAAAACACTCCCCCAGCACGACCCCCTAAACTACCTAAACACCACTGCACTGCCCTAAACCCTAAAACACTACCCCCGCATGACCCCCTACACTACCCAAATACCAATGCACTACCCTAATCCCTAAAACACTACCCCTGCACAACCCCCTACACTACCCAAAGACTACTGCACTACCCTAAACTCTAAAACAATACCCCCGCACGACCCCCTACACTACCCAAAGACCACTGCACTACCCTAAACCCTAAAACACGACCTCCTACACTACACAAACATCACTGCACTACCCTAAACCCTAAAAAACTACCCCCAGCACGAACCCCTACACTACCCAAACACCAATGCACTACCCTAAACCATAAAACACTACCCCCAGCAGTACTCCCTACGCTACCCAAACACCACTGCACTACCCTAAACCCTAAAACACTACCCCCAGCAGTACCCCTACACTACCCAAACACCATTGCACTACCCTAAACCCTAAAACACTACCCCAGCAGTATCCCCTACACTACCCAAACACCACTGCACTACCCTAAACCCTAAAACCCTAAAACACTAACCCCAGCACGACCCCCTACACTACCCAAACACCACTGTACTACCCTAAACCCTAAAACACTCCCCCAGCACGACTCCCTACACTACCCAAACACCACTGCACTACCCTAAACCCTAAATCTACCCCCAGCATGACCCCCTACACTACACAAACACCACTGCACTACCCTAAACCCTAAAACACTACCCCCAGCACGACCCTCTTCACTACCTAAACACAACTGCACAATTTGTTACAGGCGTTGCAACGCAGGCCTGTGGTGCTTACTGGAAGTACCTGGTGGGCTAGTTGGGCCCCAGGGACTCTCAGGATTCAAGGTGACCTAATCCCCCAACTTAAAACGCGCCACAGGGCGCGTTTGCACAGTGGTGAAGGGAGGGGGCGGGGCCTCAGGTGACATGTGCGCAAACACACCCTGTGGTGCGATTTAAGTTGGGGAGTTAATTCCCTTTGAATCCTGGGGGCCAACTAGCCCACCAGGTACCTTCAGTAAGCACAACAGAGTTGCGTTGCAGAGAGGTGAAAAAAGGTGCGTGGCCTCGGAACGCCTCTCTGCAACTCAGCTCTGTGGTCCTAACTGTAGGTACCTGGGGGGCTAGTTGGGCCCCAGGGACCCTCAGGATTCAAGGGGACTTAATCCCGCAACTTAAAACGCGCCTCGGGGCGCGTTTGCACACATGTCACCTCAGGCCCCCCCTCCCTTCACCACTGTGCAAACGCGCACTGGCTCTGGTTAGTCAGAGTCAGTTACCACCAGTACCCGTCTGAAAAAGTTGTGGGCACAGGATGATTTTGCAACAAGGCCTCTTTCTGCTCCTCTGTTGGTTCTTTCTGCACATCTTTTGCTTCTTTCTGTGCGTTTTTTCTTCTTTCTTCACATGTCCTACCTCTGTTGGCATAGTTAGAAACTAGCATTTAAAAAAACCTTTGAAATTCACTTAAAAAATCATAGGTTTCAGGCACGTTATAGTTAGAAATTAGCATTTAAAAAACCTTTGAAATTCACTGAAAAAACCATAGGTTTCAGGCACGTTATAGTTAGAAATTAGCATTTAAAAAACCTTTGAAATTCACTGAAAAAACCATAGGTTTCAGGCACGTTATAGTTAGAAATTAGCATTTAAAAAACCTTTTAAATTCACTGAAAAAACCATAGGTTTCAGACACGTTATAGTTAGAAATTAGCATTTAAAAAACCTTTGAAATTCACTGAAAAAACCATAGGTTTTAGGGACAGTTATAGTTAGTTGGACATTGCACTCGTACAAAACCCGTGAAATTCCCCTGTTATAGTTAGTTCAGCTAACTATAACTCGCGCCCCGCAATGCACTGCTGATGACGTCACATATTACATCACTCATGACATGGTCAGTGACATCACTGATGACATCACTGATGACATCTCAAATGACATCACTGATGACATCATCCATGTGATAATTTCATGCATCTTCTCACACCCTAATATAACTTTTGATACACCCACTCTAAATTACAGACTGCCATTCTCAAAACCATAGACACTCCAACACCAAAAACTACATACCCACTCACTGATTCTTAGGTCTAAACACACATCCACTCACTCACCTGTACAGTCACTCATACTTACAGTCACTCAGTACAGGACTATCATATGCACTCATACACCTATATAAACACTCACACACCGCCACTCATCCAATGAGGTACTCACACACCTAGTCAGTCATGCAAAAAATTAATCACACACCCATTTACTCACCTATACAGTTATACACACACCAGCTCACTTACTCATACAAATACTAGCACATTCTTACGCTCTTATACAATAACTGATACAAGCACACACGCATCCATACAGCCACTCTCACAATAACACACTCTCACTTATAGCCATTTAAATACTCTAACACACATATATACTGCCTTTTACATATGTAGTTACTCGCACATGTACCACTGAGATATACATTCACTCACTAACACACCCATACACACACTCACCCACCCAAGCAATCCATCACAGATGCACTCTTGAAATCATGCACCCAGTGACTCTCCCACTCACACATCTATGTATAGAGTCACACACACCCCACCCACACAAACACTCAGGCAGCCATACAGATACTCAGAGAACCAATCAATAACCCATATAGACACTCATGTAGCTATTCGCAAATCCATGCATCCACTTACACACCAACAAACAGACGGATACAGACATTCACACAGTTTAGTCACTAACCCATGCATTCAGTAAGATATGTTTAATCACTCACTTGTAGAGTCAGTCACTCACGTACTAAATCATCTATTCAGGCACTTATACACCCACTCATTCTTCAATACGCCTTTCCCTATATATATTAAACATATTTAAACTTTACAGAAACACACAGTCACTGGATGATGCCATCAGTGATGTCATCAGTGATGTCATTTGAGATGTCATCAGTGATGTCATCAGTGATGTCACTGACCATGTCATGAGTGATGTAATATGTGACGTCATCAGCAGTGCATTGCGGGGCGCGAGTTATAGTTAGCTGAACTAACTATAACAGGGGAATTTCACGGGTTTTGTACGAGTGCAATGTCCAACTAACTATAACTGTCCCTAAAACCTATGGTTTTTTCAGTGAATATATATATATATATATATATATATATATATATACAGCTCCTTCTCCAATTTAGTAGAAAGTACTCGGACACTCTGACATGCTTCACAAAAAGTTTAATGGCATAAAATGAAGCGTTTCGGCTTTACGCCTTGCTCACGGCCCTTGAGCAAGGCGTAAGGCCGAAACACGTCATTTTATGCCATTAAACTTTTTGTGAAGCATGTCGGAGTGTCCAAGTACTTTCTACTAAATTGGAGAAGGAGCTGTATAATTTTACGGGGCTTTCCGGTAACCCGATCTCGGACCGCCTGTTGACAGCTTCGTAACCAAACCGGAACTGGTGTGATATATATATATATATTATCTACTGGCGGTCGCCAGTAGATAGTTATAGTTAGGACCTATTATCCAAAGGAAATCCGCGACATTCTATTTGAAATAACTCTTGCGCCGGTTGACGAATCTTCGCGAAAGCTTCCAACTTGTTGGGGTGCTCCGCTCCGCTCCTACCCTGAAAGTCTCGGGTTGATTCGTCAAGCGGGGGCCGAGAAAAAAGGGGGGTCCCAAAACGCGTTTTTCCCATTCATTTTTCCATAGGAACCTTTAGTCGCAGCTACAGCCCGAACTGCTGAACGGAATTACACCAAATTTGGCAAAGAGGTAGCCCTTGGTTCAGTGTCGTGCCTTTTGCTTAAATGGTGTAAATCCGTTCAGTAGTTCCTGAGAAAATCAAAAGTAAAGTCACATATATATCTATGGGCGAGTAGGGTCCGCGAATCCTGAGCGCACCCTGCGCGCACCGTCCCGATCACGAGCTGCATGCTAATTGGCTGTCAAGTGGCTGTCAACACTCCAAATCAGGAAGTGTTGGCAGCTATTTTGTCCCTCGGTAGAACCGAGGGACAGAAACAAGTGCGCAAAGCGCAAAAGGGGGCAGGGTAGAAACACCCTGACCCCTAGGTCTGCTCAGGGGGTCCCACAAGGACCCCAGGGCAGAAAAGCATTTTTTTTTAAAAACAGCGGGATGCGCTTAGGGTGCGCGGATCCCGCCGATTAAAAAAAAAAAAGCACAAGAAACAAGTGCGCAAAATGCACAAAGAGGGCAGGGTAGAAACACCCTGACCCCCTAGGTCTGCTCAGGGGGTCCCACAAGGACCCCCTGGGCAGAAAAAAGCATTTTTTTTTTCCAAAATCGGCGGGATGCGCTTAGGGTGCGCGGATCCCACTGATTAAAAAAAAACCCACAAGAAACAAGTGCGCAAAACGCACAAAGGGGGCAGGGTAGAAACACCCTGACCCCTAGGTCTGCTCAGGGGTCCCACAAGGACCCCCTGGGCAGAAAAAAGCAAAAAAAAAAAAAGACCGGCATCGTGCCGAGGCCCCGCCCCTCCCTGCAGCAGTCTGCAAACGCGCCCCTGGCGCGTTTTAAGAAGGGAAGTAATTCCCCTTGAATACTGGGGGTCCCTGGGGGCCAACTAGCCCACCAGGAACCTCCGGTATGCGCCAGGGGCTGCGTTGCAGAGAGGTGTACAGAGGCCACGCCCCTTTACACCTCTCTGCAACACAGCTCTGTGGCGCTTTTGGAGGTACATGGTGGGCTAGTTGGACTCCAGGGACCCTCAGTATTCAAGGGGACTTAATCCCCCAACTTAAAACGCGCCACGGGGCACGTTTGCACAGTGGTGAAGGGAGGGGGCGGGGCTTCAGGTGACATGTGTGCAAACAGGACCCGTGGTGCATTTTAAGATGGGGAATGAAATCCCCTTCAATCCTGAGGGTCCCTGGGGGCGAACTAGCCCACCAGGTACGTCCAGAAAGCGCCACAGAGCTGCGTTGCAGAGAGGTGCAAAAGGGGCGTGGCCTCTGAACACCTCTCTGCAACGCAGCTCCCTGGCGCATACTGGAGGTACAGGGTGGGCTAGTTGGACCCCAGGGACCCTCATGATTCAAGGGGACTTAATCCCCCAACTTAAAACGCGCCACGGGGCGCGTTTGCACAGATGTCACCTCAGGCCCCGCCCCCTCCCTTCACCATTGTGCAAATATTCCTCTAAAATCAGCCGAACTACGAATTCCGATTTACTCACCTGTTATCAGGAGAGACCTCAGTCCTGCATCTTTCAGCCCAGTACTGATCCTGAAAAGTAATTTTAAACGTACTTACCAGTGACTTAAATTTCCTTCCATAGGATATCATTGACTGGTTTCACTTGGAAATTCTTCTAAGTGTGGAGTTTTGGAACTTTATAATATTCCTCTAAAATAAGCCGAAATACGAATTCCGATTTACTCACCTGTTATCAGGAGAGACCTCAGTGCTGCATCTTTCAGCCCAGTACTGATCCTGAAAAGTAATTTTAACCGTACTTACCAGTAACTTGAATTTCCTTCCATAGGATATCATTGCCTGCTTTTTGCTGAAAAAGTTTCTAAGTGTCGATTTTTGAAACATACATATATTCCTCTAAAATCAGCCAAATTACGAATTCCGATTTACTCACCTGTTATCAGGAGAGAACCCAGTGCTGCATCTTTTAGCCCAGCACTGACCCTGAAAAGTAATTCTAACCGTACTTACCAGTAACTTATATTTCCTTCCATAGGAATCCATTGTCTGGTTTTCAGCAGAAAAGTTTCAAAGTGTCGATTTTCACAAACTACAAATATTCCTTAAAAATCGCCTGTATGACTTAAACGCATTCTTTCAACTGTTTACAGGAGATGCACCAGTGCTGGATCCAGGATCCAACACTGAGTAAGAAAAGTAACGATAACACTACTTACCTGCTAAGTGAATTTCCTCCCATAGGATAACATTGGTGATTCTATGTGAAAAAGTTTCTAAGTGTCAACTTTTAAAATACAATAATATTCCTTAAAAATCACTACTGTAACCAAAACGCTTTTACTCAACTGTTTACAGGAGATGTCCCAGGACTGAATCTAGGATCCAGTCCTGTGGTTAGAAAAGTAATCCATAAAGTAACTAATTGCATTTAACTAGAAATTCACATTGAGCTCAATGTTGCATTGTGTTTGAAATTGTGTTGCCCATTGCAACAACTGTAACTACTGTACTTAAAAGCCTATTTGCAAAGAATTTAAACTAAAGTAATTCATTCAGAGAAAGTATATTTTGTAATGTAATGTATAATGTAATTACAATGTAATTTAAAAAATAAAATATGTAAAAATAAATAGTTTAAAAAAATGTTGTAAATCAGTATCCAAAAAATAAATATAACAATTAATACATTTAAAAATTGTCATTTACAAAACCTTTGAAATTCACTGAAAAAAAACATAGGTTTCAGACATGTTATAGTTAGGAATTAGCATTTAAAAAACCTTTGAAATTCACTGAAAAAACCATAGGTTTTAGGGACAGTTATAGTTAGAAATTAGCATTTAAAAAACCTTAGAAATTCACTGAAAAAACCATAGGTTTCAGACACGTTATAGTTAGAAATTAGCATTTAAAAAACCTTTGAAATTCACTGAAAAAACCATAGGTTTTAGGGACAGTTATAGTTAGTTGGACATTGCACTCGTACAAAACCTGTGAAATTCCCCCGTTATAGTTAGTTCAGCTAACTATAACTCGCGCCCCCGCAATGCACTGCTGATGACGTCACATATTACATCACTCATGACATGGTCAGTGACAGCACTGATGACATCACTGATGACATCTCAAATGACATCACTGATGACATCATCCACGTGATAATCTGATGCACCTCCTCACACCCTAATATAACCTTTGATACACCCACTCTAAATAACTCTAAATAACAGACTGCCATTCGCAAAACCATAGACACTCCAACACCAATAACTACATACCCACTCACTGATTCTTAGGTCTACACACACATCCACTAACTCACCCGTACAGTCACTCAAACTTACGGTCACTCAGTACAGGACTATCATATGCACTCATACTCCTATATAGACACTCACACACCGCCACTCATCCATAGAGGTACTCACACACCTAGTCAGTCATGCAAAAAATTAATCACACACCCATTTACTCACCTATACAGTTATACACACACCAGCTCACTTACTCATACAAATACTAGCACATTCTTACGCTCTTATACAATCACTGATACAAGCACACACGCATCCATACAGCCACTCTCACAATAACACACTCTCACTTATAGCCATTTAAATACTCTAACACACATATATACTGCCTTTTACATATGTAGTTACTCGCACATGTACCACTGAGATATACATTCAATGTCCAACTAACTATAACTGTCCCTAAAACCTATGGTTTTTTCAGTGAATTTCAAAGGTTTTTTAAATGCTAATTTCTAACTATAACGTGTCTGAAACCTATGGTTTTTTCAGTGAATTTCAAAGGTTTTTTAAATGCTAATTTCTAACTATAACGTGCCTGAAACCTATGGTTTTTTCAGTGAATTTAAAAGGTTTTTTAAATGCTAATTTCTAACTATAACGTGCCTGAAACCTATGGTTTTTAAGTGAATTTCAAAGGTTTTTTAAATGCTAGTTTCTAACTATGCCAACAGAGGTAGGACATGTGAAGAAAGAAGAAAAACGCACAGAAAGAAGCAAAAGATGTGCAGAAAGAACCAACAGAGGAGCAGAAAGAGGCCTTGTTGCAAAATCATCCTGTGCCCACAACTTTTTCAGACGGGTACTGGTGGTAACTGACTCTGACTAACCAGAGCCAGTGCACGTTTGCACAGTGGTGAAGGGAGGGGGGGCCTGAGGTGACATGTGTGCAAACGCGCCCCGTGGCGCGTTTTAAGTTGGGGGATTAGGTCACCTTGAATCCTGAGAGTCCCTGGGGCCCAACCAGCCCACCAGGTACTTCCAGTAAGCACCACAGGCCTGCGTTGCAACGCCTGTAACAAATTGTGCAGTTGTGTTTAGGTAGTGAAGAGGGTCGTGCTGGGGGTAGTGTTTTAGGGTTTAGGGTAGTGCAGTGGTGTTTGTGTAGTGTAGGGGGTCATGCTGGGGGTAGATTTAGGGTTTAGGGTAGTGCAGTGGTGTTTGGGTAGTGTAGGGAGTCGTGCTGGGGGAGTGGTTTAGGGTAGTACAGTGGTGTTTGGGTAGTGTAGGGGGTCGTGCTGGGGTTAGTGTTTTAGGGTTTTAGGGTTTAGGGTAGTGCAGTGGTGTTTGGGTAGTGTAGGGGATACTGCTGGGGGTAGTGTTTTAGGGTTTAGGGTAGTGCAATGGTGTTTGGGTAGTGTAGGGGTACTGCTGGGGGTAGTGTTTTAGGGTTTAGGGTAGTGCAGTGGTGTTTGGGTAGCGTAGGGGGTACTGCTGAGGGTAGTGTTTTATGGTTTAGGGTAGTGCAGTGGTGTTTGGGTAGTGTAGGGGTTCGTGCTGGGGGTAGTTTTTTAGGGTTTAGGGTAGTGCAGTGGTGTTTGTGTAGTGTAGGAGGTCGTGTTTTAGGGTTTAGGGTAGTGCAGTGGTCTTTGGGTAGTGTAGGGAGTCGTGCGGGGGTTTTGCTTTAGAGTTTAGGGTAGTGCAGTGGTCTTTGGGTAGTGTAGGGGGTTGTGCGGGGGTAGTGTTTTAGGGATTAGGGTAGTGCATTGGTATTTGGGTAGTGTAGGGGGTCATGCGGGGGTAGTGTTTTAGGGTTTAGGGCAGTGCAGTGGTGTTTAGGTAGTGTAGGGGGTCATGCTGGGGGGAGTGTTTTAGGGTTTAGGGCAGTGCAGTGGTGTTCGGGTAGTGTAGGGGGTCGTGCTGGGGGAGTGTTTTAGGGTTTAGGGCAGTGCAGTCGTGTTCGGGTAGTGTAGGGGGTCGTGCTGGGGGAGTATTTTAGGGTTTAGGGTAGTGCAGTGGTGTTCGGGTAGTGTAGGGGGTCATGCTGGGGGTAGTGTTCTAGGGTTTAGGGCAGTGCAGTGGTGTTCGGGCAGTGTAGGGGTCTTGCTGGGGGTGGTGTTTCAGGGTTTAGGGCAGTGCAGTGGTTTTCGGGCGTGTAGGGGTCGTGCAGGGGGTGGTGTTTCAGGGTTTAGGGCAGTGCAGTGGTGTTCGGGCAGTGTAGGGGGTCGTGCAGGGGTGGTGTTTCAGGGTTTAGGGCAGTGGTGTTCAGGCAGTGTAGGGGGTCATGCTGGGGGTGGTGTTTCAGGGTTTGGGGCAGTGCAGTGGTGTTCGAGCAGTAAGGGGGTCGCCAGCAATACGTAA